>CM035805.1:19690514-20303014 GCA_020466265.1 Siphamia tubifer
CTGCTGCTTTTCTTGTACAGTGAATCACCTCAGGCATAAAGCAGGAAATAGTAAAGTCTGCAACTTTATTCTCCAGGTTTGTTATAACTTGAAGCCTTGAATTATCTCAGGGAATCCTCGCTGTTGTTTTTGTAGTTTATGATAAAACAAAACAAAACAAAACAAAAAAAACATGTGGGGGAATATTTTAAAGTTGGTCCTTTTTCACTTTTTCTTTTACATCTTTCGATCCCCCTTGAGCACTCTCTCATCTCCTTCCCCTTGTGTTTTTTTTTTTTTTTTTTTCTGTTATCTTCCATTTTAGAACTCTTCTTTCCTCACACCTATCACTTGTCATTCTCCTTCAGACTCAACACATCAGTCCTGCGCCTCCTGTTTCCTCCTCTTTTCATCTTCCTCCGCTCCCTGTGGTACAACAGAGGTCTTTGGAGCAGCTCATTTTCCATTTTCAGTGTTTCATGTATAATGCAACACGTCCCATCATCAAAGTGAGATGTGTGCCAGTGCAGAGGGTAACCCAGAGGTGGAAAAAAAAAAAAAAAAAGGCCAAATTCAGAAGGGGTCTGACAACTGAGAGAAAAGGGGATTTGTCCAAATTAAACCTTTTTATGCATATGCCGAGACAGTTTATGACCTACTCATATCTAACAGTATGTATGACTGTGGATCTGCAGCCATTTGGTCCTAATAACAAGAGGTAATATAAGAATATTCTTTGCAGCAGTAAGGAAACTAGAACATTTCTGATAGCCAGTGGTTAAATGTAATTATCTGAATGTGAATATATCTTCCATAATCAGGTTCAGAAACAGTTACACATGCCTTAAGACTGGATTCATCATAATACCCCCTCCTCCCTCCCTCACACACCCACCCACACTTATACAGTACTGGTAAATGGACTGCACTTATATAGCGCTTCTATACAAAGTGATTTCCACATTCACCCATTCACACACACACACACTAGGCAGCTGCTGTCATGAAGGTATGTAAAATAACAATGCAATATTTAGTATTATTATTTTTTTCGACATCCAAAGTTTTTTTATGTGCATAGTTAGCCATGGCTAACAGTTGGTAGAGCCGGTCGTCCATTAACCAAATGGTTGGTGGTTTGATTCTCACTCTGCCCTAGTCAGTCTGTTGTGTCCTTGGGCAAGACACTTCACCCTCCTTGCCTCCAGGGTCACTCACACTGGTGTTTGAATGAGTATGAATGTTCGGTGGTTGTCAGAGCGAAATGGCAACTATGACTACATATGTAGTTTACCACCACCAGAGGGAACATGTGAGAGTGAATGAATAATGGAACACTAATGTGAAGCACTTTGGGTGACTTGAAATGCACTGTAGAAATCTAATCCATTATTATTATTATTATTTTTTTTTTTTTTTATTATTATTCTATCTTGAACATATGATCCTGTTGAAATAGTGTTTATGGCTGCTGCCTGCTGAGCCAACTGCATCAAAATTACATTTTTAAACCAAAATCACATATTCATTTAAAATGATTACTTTGGAATCACTAATCCTTTCACAAAATGGAAACAATGAGTAAAATGCAGTTTCTCAGATTTTCATTGGCATCAGATCTCACCCATGTGGACATTTAGAGGCTCCGTAATTACTGTGAAAACACCAACATTTCTTAATTTCTACAAGTTCTAGTTTGATAAATGACAGTCTTTATAGATGGATGTGTCTTTGTTTCAGTTTTCTTCATTTTGATTTGATTTAATTTGTTTATTTCAAACAATTCACACAATATACACCTACATAAGAAAAGATATAATATTTACACTGGAAAAGGAGTGGGAAGAAGAAACACTTATTTAATCCCACCCCCATTCTCATCATTAACTTAAACTTAAGTTCTAGTCCCTTAATCATAAACCAAATAAATACAATAAAATATGATATGATATTATAAGAACCTTTGAATTTACTCCAAGCTTATATGAACAGCTACATCATCAGTAAATTAAACACAAAAACACCTTATTTTCTTGGAAAATACAGTTTAAAATCATAAATAATAATAATAAATCACATACATGAGAGGAAAATTATTTTAAGTCTTTAAATAAGAGTTATTCAGAGGACCTTGATAATCTTAGAAGATATCACAGGGGGTGGAATAGAATTCAATAGCAACAAAAAGGAAGGATGTTCACTGAAATACTTCAATATGTTTTTATACCAACCCCCAAAAACAAACCCAAACCCAACTGACAACCACAGTAGAAAATCACTGGAAAAAATGTCAAAAACAGATTCACTCAGAATGAACAGAAACAAATCGCTCAGATCTACTCAGACATAAGAAGGCTTCTCTTTGTTTTCGCTTGCTTTGCACAAACAGACAGGAGCCATAGAGTCAGTGTTGACTGCATGACGATCTAGCAAAGACTGAGTGGGCTCCTGCAGCTTAAGAGCCCTCCCCCCGATTAATGGTGAGTAGCAGGAAACTAGGACAGAGAGCAAGGCCCAAACTGGAATTGGATTCAGTTAGAAAACCTAAACAAGACAGAATGTGACAGAAGAATAAACGCTCAATTTAATGAAACTTGGACTGTTATATTAAAGGCTGGAAGAAATATGGCCAAAGGTTTTGGGGGTAACACCAGTTTTGTTTTTCCAAAATGTGCAGCATAGGGTTTTCACTTCCACATGTTTCTGAGATTTTCAAGACTTTTCTTGCAAAATAAATCACATCAAAGCAAAGACTCCATTTGTATCATTCCAGTCACTGTATAATTTTTGTTGTCAGTCATTGGTTAATTAAATAGAAAAAATAAATAATCTGGGTTCTAGCGCTGAGGTCACCAGGGACAGGTTTACTGTGTGTTCCCAAAATCAGAACCAAACAAAGTGAAGCATCATTCAGTTGTTCTGCTCGTCACCTGTGGAACAAACTTACCTGAAAAAACAGGCTTTTAAACGTTACTGTTCACCGGAGTTTTTTCTTAAAATCTTAATTGTCTTTTAAATGTTTTTATGTCTCTTATCTTAATTGTCTTTGAATGCATTTAATAATGTTTTTCATTTTAACTTTCTTATATGTTTTATATAAAGCACCTTGAATTGACTTGTAAACTACATGTACTATACAAATACATTTGACTCACCTTCGAGGTTTTCAAGTATTTCTGAAAGTAAAACGAGTTATGACTCTTCACAAAGATCCTCTCTTGACTTTAAAGAACACACATTCATGTAAACCTACTCACTATTTTACTTCTGGCTGAACGAGTATCTTTTGTAGCAGCAGAAGTATTTTCAGGAGGATCGGATCATAAGGTGCTTTTCCACTGCCAGCAGTTACTGGTCAGGACTATTGAAGTGGGTGGAGCTGGTGGGGTCAGGGTCACCACTGCCCTGAGTCCTGATGTAATTTTCAGGCGACTAATGAAGTGCCTACGCTGCGGTTAGTAAAAAATAAACAACAATGGAGGCAGAACTGCTGCTGTTCTGTCTGGTGATTATGTAAAGATCCTCAAGCTTTGTTACATGTATGATGGACATTTCCTTTGACCAATCAGTGGACAGCACGGTTCACGTGACATTTTTGTATAGGCTCAGCACAGCTAGACCCACCTCTGGAATGGGTACGAAAAATAGCAACAGATTGTAATGGATCCCAGGTCCAGCCTCCAGTGGAAAAGGGCCAATAGTGATCGAACCCCTGTTAGTCCAAGTCTGGTCAGGACTAACCTAAACAAATCTGGACTGACCTGAACTAACCTGGACTGACCTAGACTGACCTAGACTGACCTGGACTGACCTGAATTAACCTGGACTAATCTGAACTAACCTGGACTGACCCAAACTAACCTGGACTGACCTGAACTAACCTGAACTAACCTGGACTAACCTGGACTGACCTGGACAAACCTGGACTAACCTAGACTGACCTGGACTGACCTGAATTAACCTGGACTAATCTGAACTAACCTGGACTGACCCAAACTAACCTGGACTGACCTGAACTAACCTGGACTAACCTGGACTGACCTGGACAAACCTGGACTAACCTAGACTGACCTGGACAAACCTAGAGTGACCTGAACTAACCTGGACTAACCTGAACTAACCTGAACTAACTTAGACTAACCTGGACTGACCTGGACTAATCTGGACTGACCTAGACTAACCTGGACTGACCTGGACTAACCTGGACTAACCTAGACTATTCTGGACTAACCTGAACTACCCTAGACTAACCTGGACTGACCTGGACTAACCTGGACTGACCTGGACTAACCCAGACTAGCCTGGACTAACCTGGATTAACCTAGACTAACCTGGACTAACCTGGACTGACCTCAGATGCTCTCAGTGTCTCCTTTCTGTCCTGGTCCACTTTCATCAGCCACCTCTGTTATGTCAGACTATAATCTCCGTAAAGCGTTGGACCACAGCCATACAGTGACTCACACACATACAGGCCAGTGTAATTATCATAATTGTCTCCTGCGTTCTTGGAAAAACTGTGTCAGACCTGTGTGAACAAATGAACAAGGACTGGTTTCCCTAAGGTGCTGTGATGTGGTGACTCCTAAATAGACCCGACCATTTCCTATTGACAACAAGATTAGCGGCCATTTACAAAAATAATCTAATGAAAAGGTACAGGAAATTCACAGAGGCAATTTTTTCGTTCACTGGATGACAGCTGAAAAAAAAAAAAAAAAAAAAAGAAATTAAAAAGCTGTGATTTTAGTTTCCATTAGCCAGACTATTTATACGCCTCTGGATACAAATGGTGTATTGAACAGAATATACCTTAACCTTATCTGCACTGTACTGTATGAATAGCACATATTTATTATTCACCTGCATTGTATGGTTTCTTTTTTTTTTTTTTTTTTTTTACCTACAGGACAGTTTTCCTGCCAGGTTTGGAGGAATCCACTTTGTGAACCAGCCCTGGTACATCCACGCTCTCTACACCGTCATCAGACCCTTCCTCAAAGATAAAACAAGGAAGAGGGTGAGCAGATAATTATTTGTCATACATAGAACAGGTACTACTGGAAAAATGTGAAAAATCTTGAAAAAGTGCATGCATTTCTGTTAATTCTGTCCATATTATATAGACAAATAATGTGCAAATCAATATATATTTATATTTTATAAACTCACTTTTAAACAGTATTCTAGTTTTGAGGTTTTAATAAACAACAAAGAAATGCTTGAGATATCCCACTTTGCATGTAATTGTTGTTTTTGTGTGTTCGTCTCATATGTGAGAAATGTGTTTCTTTTCTGTTCTGTTTTTGAACAACAATCACTATAATTAGGATATTTTCCTGTACTAATGATGAAAGAAAATTCAATAAAAAAGATTTATTAAATAAAAAAAAAGCAGGGGGCCGCAAAATATCATCCAACAGTAGCCCTTGGGCCATGAGTTTGAGATCCTGATCTAAATGATAAAAGAACATTTAGAACAAAAAACACCTCATTTAACATTGAACAGAAATAAAAAATAATGAGACGTCTCCTCTCTTATCCACTAGAATTATACATGTCTTTCAATATCAGTCAAGTCCAAAATCAATCACTACACAAAGCATCATTTGAATCGACACAAAGAACATTAATTCCATTATCTATGTGGGAATTTACTTTGGAAAAATCATTCTGTTGCAATCAATTAGGAACTCCATTAACTACAGCAAGACTGTAGCTTTAAGTAGGAAGTCGTTTGAATTATTCCACCATTTGCACATGATGTTAGTCAGTTTCTTTCTTCATAGTCTGAACAGTGATCAGCACCAATGTAAAGCTAATGGAGTTAAAACTGTTCACATAATTCCTTTTAAGTAAAAGTCCTGTTACATAGTAAAAAAAACACTGCACTACTAATAAAAGTTGTATATTAAAAAACCTCCTTTTACTTTAAAATATATAAGTATCTTACAATAGTGAACAATCATTGTGCATTAAAATGGTCCCTATTTGTATTTTGCTATATTTTATATGTTTTATCAATTTTACTGCTTCATTCATGTGTATTTTACATCTGATTCTTAACTCCTTTACAGCAGGTGAATGATGTCAGAGGTGCATGCATCTAGCCCAGATCACAATTTCAAAGACTTGTACTGTTTATATTGGTATGAAAAAACACATCTGAGTTGCAGATGGTTTATTTTTAAGGGATCAGATTTAGGTCAATTTTAGTAAGTATTTATTTCTTTGCAGAAAGTTGTACCAGTCCTTACACAATAAAAGCACAGTAGAGAAACACATTAAAACTAAAAAAGGATTTAAAAAATATATCTCAAATCTGTGCCAAATCCCACATGCATGTAGTGGTTAAAGTTTTATTAGCGTATTATATAATTATAAACTGTGTAAGGCACAGAATGTGCTTCAGGACTCACTGTTAGTGTTCAAACATTAAGATTTTTTTTTTTTTTTTTTACAAGTACAGAATTCTGGAGTGTTTCTTATGTTAGATTAGAAATGCTAAATATACGCACAAGAAATAAATACTGCAATTGAAAATAGTACAGTTACAGTGTTGAAAAATTGTGTGTCCTTTTGAATAATAAAAGTACTAGTAGAAACGTGTATCAAAAAACAATACCAAAAAACTGCCTTTCTATCAAAAGCAGCGTCCCTTGCAATCATTGAAAACACTGCAAAAACTGATGACACATCTAAAAGTGTCAACCTATACTTTTGAAAGCACTTACTCTTTATAGTAACTGAACACACAGACCAGTGAGGACTAGAACATAACAGGGGTGAAGGATTATTTGATAATATGAGGATGACACTGTTTGGCAGGAGGATCTATAAATCCACCACACGCATTACATTTGTTTTTATCAATTTTTGTTTTCACACAAATATAAGTAGATTTGCTGTTCAAACTTTCACTAAAGCCTGTATGAGACCAATCCAACAGTAGGAAAAAAAAAAAAGACAGAATGATGGTGTTTAATATCCTGTGGATTATTGTGCTGTTGTTGCTTTCACAAAAGGTGCATGTGTGGATTTTATTTTTGCTAAGGGGAAAAAAAAAATGCAATGATGTTTTACCGTAATTTCCGGACTATAGGGTGCACCTGATTATAACCTACCACATTTTAAGAGGAAAACCGATTTTGTACATACACAAGCTGCACCTGTATATAAGCCGCATGTGCCCACATTAAATCATGTAACACAAACACAAAATTAACCCAAACCCGACTTCAAGTCCAGCGAATGAAACTAAACGTCCTTCATTCTCTCACACACCGCCGCAGGTTTTTCTTTAAGCAACTTTTTACCCCCTCTTCACCTTTTTTTTGTCTGTCCCTCACCTTTACCGGTCCCCACTTAAACCCGTCACCCCGCGTTTGTTCCGCCCCTCCTTTTTCATTCACCCGTGCAAAACATATCAGAATAAGTGTCTAAAATAAATACAAATAAATACTAATAATAAATAAATACTAAATCTTACCTTTTCTACTCGAGCACCGCTGGCGGCCATTAGAAAAATTACATAAATTGGCCGCATCAATGAATAAGCCACAGGGTTGAAAGTTTGGGAAAAAAGTAGCGGCTTATAGTCCGGAATTTACGGTAAATGCAGACTTTAATTTGAAATGTTGACCTTCAACTGTTGTGTCCTTTGGCTTTGAAAATATCAAATGACAAATTCGACACTATGTGAAAAAAAACATTTGCGCACTTTGAATCTATTCCAACTCCCCCTCTATTTTATGAAAACTTATGTCTTTCTCCCAATTCTAAACATCTGATGTCAAGATTTGTTGACTGTTTCACCACTTTTGTTTCCATTGAACACCTGCGAGTGGCCTGGGCTCAACATTTGAATTCAGAAGTACCTCAAGAGCTATGGGATAAGGCCATAACATAGATTGACTCCTTTTTCATTAACAGTCGCCATCGTATAAAGTGATTCATAGGTTACATTACTCAAAAACAAAACTAAAGAAGATATTTCCATCAGTATCTAAAGAACACTGGCACATTTATTTTGGTTCTGTCCTCAACTATTTAGTTTTTTGTCTGCTATTTTCAAATGGTTTTCCAAATGTTATTCATTGAATATTAGTCCAGACCATAATATGGCCATATTTGGATGTTTTTGAGATAATAGGGGATATGGGACCAACATTACAGCTTGGAATGGTGGTGGCCAAAATACTGGTACTACTAACCTGGAAATCTATGGAACATCTGAATTTTCAACATTGGCTTAGAGAAATGGTCTCCACAATACAAATGGAAAAAATCCACTTGGACAATATAGACAAACACACAGCAGTATGGGGACCCCTTGATAAAATTCGCAGTCTGATATGGACAGTTGGGTTTTTTTTGTTTTCTTTTGTGTATTTAGTCTGGTATTTTCTTTTGTTGTATTGTATTGTTTTGTGTATTTTTTGTAAAAAAAAAAAAAAATGGAAAAACGTAATAAATATAAACAAGTGTTCCATGTATTATACCGCTTATTCTACAGGTTATTACAGTTTATTACGGAGCAGGTGTTGTCCCGTTCCTGCAAATAAATACTGAAAACGAAGCTCACTGAAACCGTTCCTTGTTTTCTAAAAACCAGCATAGAGGAGTTAACCGAGGGGTAAAATACTGGAGATTCTGTACGAGATGAGGACGGCAATTTCCCCTTATTTCCTGACTACAGTAAGGATAACATCAGGATAGGTTAACATTGGATAAGCTAGCAGTTACAACCAAGCTAATATTTTCTTTAAAAGTGGCCGAACTACTTGCGGAGTGATATGATACAGTGAATCTGAAGTGACAAAACCCGTTGCCATGGGTAGCGGGCGTTAACGGCGCAGCGGGCGGTTATAGAAAAAAAAATCCGCCCGCTGACGTCATTCAAAGTGAACGGGACGTTCTAGAGGGCCGTAGAATAATAATGAAAATATCAAATGTGAAAGCTGTTGTTTAAGGATATCATTACACGGTCTTGTTTTTCTGATCCTTATCCAGATCTTCATGCACGGTAACAACCTGAACAGCCTCCATCAGCTGATCCATCCTGAGATCTTGCCGTCAGAGCTCGGAGGGATGATGCCGCCGTATGATATGGGCACGTGGGCACGAACGCTTCTGGACCACGCCTACGATGAGGAGACGGACTACTGCCCAGAGTCCTATACACTGTCGGTACAAGACCTGGAGAGAGACCTGGAGAAGAATCTGTCCCCGAAAACAATGAAGAGGTCAGTATTTATGGGTGTAATTTTCCTCTTCATTTGCACCTCAAAAACATATTTTTATTCAAGAAAAATGTGCTTCAATATTGATTTTCTTCACTTAAACTATCTGTCTCTTATGATAAAATGATAAATTATGGCTGTACAAACTAAACCGCTTCATAATCCTATTTTATTACTTTAAATAACATTTATTAGTATATAAGCATCAGGACATTGTCAGCATAATTGTGCGTTATCTTGGCTTAATAAGTAATGTATTGTGTAAATATTATCTTATTGTGCTTTTCTCATCTTCATGTCCCACCACCCACTCTCTCCCTCATCCTCCACTGAAGATGTTTCACATTTTCTCTATATTATCAAATGTCCAACGTGCTAAATTGACACTCCTGCTATTCATCATGTGTCCTGTTGTCAATTACAGTAACATAAATTAAAATACATAAACACAAAATCTACAGTATATATAACAACAATTACAATAATAATGATGATAATGATTGATTACATTTCTATAGTGCTTTTCAAGGCACACAAAGTGACTAATTATTCATTCACTCTCACATTCTAAATAAAACCAATTTGACTGACTACCTTTTGGGCTAAAGTGTGTTTATCTGATGTGGAGACAAAAACCTTTTCATCCATAAAGGCATCATTTGTGAGTGTGTTTGACATTTCATGGGGTATCATTTCCCCCTATAGGCCACATAGCAGTATGATTCACTGTGACACTGGTTATTATCAGCTGGCTCATTCTTTCAAACACACACATAATATGTCTGCACAGTCCTGCAGAGAAAAACAATGCACACTAATTAGTTAAATACACACAGGATAGTAATAATACATCTGTTTGTTTGTAGGTTTGTGCATATTCACACAATTTACTATGAATTTTTTGTGTGTGTGTGTATATATATATATATATATATATGAGGAAGATCATCAAATTAATTGTACAAATATAGGTATAAAATAAAAATCAGGGTTCCCAAGCATTGTGGGAAAACCTGGAAAATGACTGACAAATGTGCCAGTCAATGAAAACATATGGAAAATGAGGGAAAAAAAGAAACTGTTAGGTTGGAAAATGATATATCTTCCTGTTGTGTGAATAATAACAGTGAAAAGAGTCAAATTACATTATGATAATATTTACATCTACAATGTTTCCCTCAAAATGTGAATAACATCAACAAGTTGACATGACTTAAGAAAAACAAGTGGAATTACCTCCGCCGAGGAGGTTATGTTTTTATCTGTTTAACTCGAAAGGTTATGGACGGATTTTGATGACATTTTCAGGGTAGGTTGGTAATGGGGAGATCTGGAAATGATTAGATTTTGGTGGTGATCCGGGGGGGTGGGGGGGGGTTGCGCTCTCAGAGTGCTTTTCTAGTTTTAACAATTTTCTGCCTCAGTCTATCAGTTTGTCATTTGTAACTTACATTTCAATTATAAATACATACTATTTTGTAATAAGCAGAATATTTGTCACATTCCACTTCTCTTCAGATATTTCAGATGGTTCATATTTGTAAAAAGATGGTTTGTTGATATAAAGATTTTCATGTAATTCAATTTTTTTTATTTTAAAATCTGCAGTTTTCATCATTTATAGGTAATTATGATCATATTTTACTGCTTTGGCTCAATTTAGATTACACCTTTGCAATCATTTTAATTCATCCTACGGGCCAGATTGGACCCTTTGGCAGCCCCCGGGCCTTATGTTGAACACACTGCTGAACACACTAATTCACACTGCTTCTAATGATGGATGGTCTTGTATTCATGCAGGTCTCAGTCAGTGGTGGAGCCCGGGGTCCTGAAACGACCCGACAAAGTCAAGAGTGAAGAAGACAACATGCAGCCGCTGCTCTCACTGGACTAAAACACATACTGACAGCCCAGAAGCGTATCCAAATCAGTATATCCACACACACACACACACACACACACACACACACACACACACACACAAACACACTGATGTCTCTGTGCACATACTGTAAGCGACACCTTCCTCCAGAAAATGCTGCCACTGATGTTGGACACGCAGACAAACTGAGACAAAGGGAGTAGGGGGGGGGGGGGGGGGGCATCTTAAGAGCTACTGATGGTGTTTCATATATTTATTTAGCTATTTGTCAAGTGCCAATTCCAAATACTGTAAATGTAACATCTTTAATCAATCCAGGAAGCAGAAGGAGAGACAAAGAGACAGCGCTGTGTGAAAATGTTTTCCTATGATGTAAAAAAAAAAAACAAAAACAAAAAAACAAACACAAAAAAAAAAAAAAACCTAAAAATGGACCACGGTGTTAAATCAGACTTGAACAGGGGACTTGGGAACCACCGACCCTGAGCTGCAGATCTTTTATTCTTCTTTGTACAGTAATTTGAAGACATACGGCTCAGGATTAGCTGAAGTGACAACCTCCTGGACCCAAAAGTGGCAGGAAGGTCGTAGGTTCCTTTCCTGTCAAATCAATATTTGAACCTTCAGTTTCACTCCAGTCACTTACTGGAAAAGCAAACCCCCCCTTTACGCTAAGAGTTGATTCTGTTATTCATCTGATTTTCCTCTTTTCTTTCTCTCCTTTTTTGACACATATCTTACGCAATACACAGCATTTCTCCTGCCTTCCGGAAAATAAAAGAGCTGGAGGCTCTTTTTGAAGGATGAATCACATGTTTGTTCTCCTGCAGGACGCCATCACACCACCAATACACTCCAGTACTTGGAAAATCGAATATGTGGGATGTCAAAGCCTCCAACGTATGTTCTCTTTATGTGACTTTGTGGTAAATTTGTTATATTTATTAACGATCTTTCTCCTGAAATGTTCAAAGATATGTCAGGATTACGACATTTACAGAATTAAGCATTGAATGATTATACGTTTTACATCATTTATGTTTATTATGAATGTTAGTGAATTAATATCTGCCTGTTTCCCATTGCAGATTAATTTATTTGATCATTTTTAGTGCATTACTAGTCTTTTAACATTCCAGGTGAAATTAGATTCTTATGAATAGATTATACATTAGCTTAGGTAACCTCACGCTTTTCATTTGCTGATGCTGTTACAGATTGAGTTCGTCCTATGCACAAAGATTTAGAGCTGAAGACAAACCTAACTTCCAGAGTTATTTACGTACAAGAAGATGATGATTGTTTTTTTTTGTTTTTTTTTCCCGTTTTGGTTGGATTCAGCTGCAACATACAAGAACTTATTATAAAAATGCTGTTTGGAAATTGGTTATAAAACTGAAAAACATTGAAATACTCCCAGTTTTTGCTAATGTATAACCACACTGCAACTCCAGTTATATTTTGATTCACAACATAACGTGACTTTGTTTTACATTTTGCTTCATCCCATCACTTGCAGGAATTGTGATCCTGCTAATTAAGTAGATTTAATTGAATAAAGGGCTCATCAGACAGGTATTGCAAACGTGTAAAGGGCAATTTTTGACATTAACGAATGTTTCATTTATCTGAGATTAGAAACCTTTTATTGTGGCAACTGCTGTGCCCATAATAAGCAATGGGTCAGAACTAGTTGTTAAAGGGTCAATATGTAAGATTACCATGTGTGTTTGCAAACATTAAGCTTGTGGTGTCGTCTGTTTGTTTGCTAATGCTAATTCTACAGTAAAAGTAGCTTATGTTACACACTGTTACAGCTGCAGACAAGCATAAAAGACATGTTCATGTTACCTGTGGATGCCGTAGATTGAAAACACAAAGTCTTTATCCATTCAAGCCTCATGGATGCATGATGGATGGCATAATAACAAGTTCTTCCTGTAGTAATCATGTGTTCGTTAACTTTTCCCAGTGTTTATATACAAGGCCCTGACGGATATTTTCTATAGATCATCTACAAAATGCACGTTAGCTGCTGCGCTTCTCGCTGTTGCTCAGAATTTGGTAACATAAGATGAAAAAATGTGGTTGTTGCTACAGTATGGATGTAGGCAGAGGTGGGTAATCCCAGGTTCATTAAGTCAAAGTCCTGCCATGTATGGGTTAAAAACGGTTTATTAAACAAAGCTGGTTCTACTATTTATGTCATCTAATTGGATGAGGTGTTGCACTGACAAAAAAGTCTAAATTGCTTAGTTGATTAGATGGTCACACATTAAAAAAAAAAATGATGAGTGAACCAAATTAGTAATTTAATTTTTTTTTTTTTCTAAAATGTGACCTCTTGAAGCTATTTTTTTTAAGATGATTGAACATTTACTTTTACTAGTGTGTACTCACTGTTCAATCAAAAGGTTGGAACCAATATGTGGCGTGACTCTTTGACTCGATGAACCTGGGATTTCCCTCCTTCTGGGCGTAGGAAATGAAGACAGTTTATGAGCTTGAAAAGGAACTCGTATCTGCAAATCTTACATATTGAAACTTAAATGGAAAAACTGTTGATCCTCAGGGTAAATATAAATTGTTGAAAGAAAACATATTTAACGTGTTTTTCTCCCAGAGCTGAAAAATCAATTGACAGTATCAGCTGTGACACCAGCATTAAGAGACTTTTATAAGGTTTGTGTTCGTTTATGAGGCTTGTACTTAATCACATCAGAGGTTTATAGGACTTGGCTCGAACAATGGTTTGTCCTACTTCACTTTCAGCAGGAAATTGTTGCTATAGGACATGTGAGAAGTCCTGTGTGCTGTCAAAGTCCAGGATTTTACACACACACACACACACATATATATATATGTATATATATATATATATATATATATATATATATATATATATATATATATATATATATATATATATATATATATATATATGTATCCTTCTATGATCAAAATTGGAGCAAAATGTAAAAAAATATAATTGGAGTTGCATATTATTTCTAAATTTAAACTCTGGGAAGTGGTGACTCATACAGGGTGTACCCCGCCTTCGCCCATTGTAGCTGGATTAGGCCCCCAGTGACCCCCATGACCCTAGTGTGAGGATAAAGTGGGTTCAGGCAACGAAAAAAATGAGAATGGGGTGGTGTTTGCAATGGGAGATGTTAAAAAAAAAAAAAAGACTGTGTTAAGCTGTGTTAAATCTTACTTCCATAAAGTATTTTTATGTATCTAAAGTGCAGTATTTTATTATGATACAGTCAGATTTTACTTTAAATACAGTTGTTAGAGACGCTGCCGCTGCAGTCGCCACATTGTAGATACACTAAGAGCTTTTTTTTCTCCACTCACTCCTTTCACTTTTACCTTCAAACCTCCCCTCTGTACAACACTGGCAGGAGTTGAAGGTGTATATTTAGGCTGCAGGTATATGTTGTGACAAGCAAAAGGAACGACAACCAAATGTCAAGAGCAAGACAGGGAAGCAGAGAAGGGAAAAAACTGTGGGTATGACGGGCAGAGCAGTGGAGGAAAAAGCCAGTCAGGCTGCCAAGCAGACAGCCCAGCAGATCAGAGAACGGCCGGCGGGCAGGAAGCATGAGGTGGCCGGCTGCAACGGGAGCAGACAGCTTGAATGCTAAACTATCACACCAGCGCACATGACATGTCAAGCCCAGTTAGAACAGCTCAAAGGCTGCTCCCCACAAGCAGTCGGCTTACACTTGGGTCAAATGTTTAAAGCAGACTTTGACGGACGGATAAAACTGTCAAATACAGTATGTTAGTGATGCTGTCCTTTACATTAAATGTGCCATTAGTCTGTTTGAGGCTTATTATTTCAAAGAATGCTGGACTTAGAAAGAGAAATAAGTCAAAATTAATCACTTGTATGATTAGGATTTCTTACAATCTCTAAATGCTTTTACATTTCTGAAAGGTCTTAAAGTCTGTTATATGTTTTTAAGGTTAAATCCATGTGTTAATGCATCAAACTCACCGCCACTGTTAGTGGCAAAATTAATTCCCCTTGACTATGCCTATTATTTCTGCATTTTCTGAATATAGTTAGATGTTCTGGGGCTACAAGAAATATTCAGGGGGACATAGGGTCTTCTGCTTGGTGGAGAAATCTGTTCATTTCTTGGAACAATAGTTTTTAAAACCATTCACCAGGAAAATATTTTACAGTTCTGCTGATAGATATGTATAACATCAGTGTTTTTGAACCAAAAAATATCTCACGTCAATATTATTGCCTTTGTTTAAATTGTCTTACACTGTTTCTATAGGGTTAACATGAGGCAGTAGTGGTATTAACAACTATGTGGGCAGAAAGAGGTTGTCCATTACCATAGCAACCAATTTAAAGAAAATGAGGGAATATTACAAAGTCTGAGCGATTATTATGTGATTATCTTATATTCCACAGATTTGTGGAGGTCTTCATAATACAAATATTAGTGTACTGAGCACACTTCAGGAGATGTTAAAATTAATTTTTCATGTAATTAAAGTTGTATTTTTTTGCAAGAAAACAGTGACTTTGAACTAACCACCAGTGTTTTGTTGAGCACGGCAAGTGGCAGAAGATGTCACGCCGTGTCAAAGCCTGTTTAACATTTAGGTTTCGGCAATGACAGTATTTGATGCCAATTAGGGAAAGGTACCTAGATTTGGACATTAATGGGTTTTCCATTGGACATCTGTGCAAAATGTTATGTGTGTAATATTGCTTTTTTGTATTAAACCATAAATGCAATAATTTGTTTATTTATTATGTGACACAAGAAGTCATTACATAATCATGACAAACAAATATTGTCTTGATTTACATATATATTCATAATTATTATTTATTAACTCTTTATCTCATACTAAACTAAAAAAATATTTGGTTCCATGGTGTGTTCACACATTTATTTTAAAACTTCTTCCATCATCTTTTTGTTGTTGTTGTTGGCTAGTTATAGAATAAGGTATTTCCATTGCAGTTATTGTCAAATTGTTGCTTTCCCAGTAGTCAAATTTTTATATTTTTAAGTAATATTCACCTTTTTTCCTTTAGTTTTTTTCCCCTTATCTCTTTTTATGTATGCATTTATTTTGTCTTCTATATTCTTTAAAAAATAATACAAAAAATATTGAACAAAAAACAAAAAAAAAAGTCAGATTCGGCTCAATTTTGAGGGTCAATGGAAAAGCAACTAACATCTGTTTTAATATTTAATCTAAACCATGATCTTTTCCAAATGTGCTTTTATTCCCTAAACGTCAGTATTTTTCACGATGTATAAATCAGTCCTTTAATTTCAAACATCCTCCATCCTCTCTCGAACTGCCTCCTTCCCTTTGAGGATGAAAACAAAAAGTAGATCTTGCAATGACAAGCTACACTGGCATTATACATATCTAGAGTTTACAGATGCATATTTTATTTTTCTGGTGATCTAGTTGACTGGACCAAAACTCTATTTATCAAGAAACATTGCATTCTATCCAGTCAATCCACTTTTCTTCCGACCACAGTAGCAGAGCAGGATGTCAACCTATTAAACCAAATAAGATGCAGTTCTTTATAAAAAAAAAAAAAAAAACCCTCATATTCATAAAGGCCTTTTCTAATATCCCAAAATCATAGCCTCATTCTTATTTATAATGATGCAGCTCCTGTGATAATGACAATCATCTTCCCACATTCAGTTCACAGTTCAGTTCTGCTTGATGCACTCCACTGATTACTATAGAAAAAGTTGTTTAAAGAAAAAAAAAAAAAAAAAAGAATAATCTGTCCTGTATTCAATCATGTTCTGAATTTGTCCATGTGTCAGTTATTGTTTGTAAAAACTCTTCAATTCACTATGTGGGAAATTTCACTTGTATGACTGAAGTTGCATAACACCAGATTTTATTTTATTTTATTTTTTTAAAATAAATTCACAAAATGGGAGTGAAAAATGAACCATTAACATAACAGAAATGACAGTCAAAGCTGAAATACATGCTATTCCACATGTCTGCGTTGTGTTAAGTATATATATGAGGTATTGTTTTTGACCATTTTAACTCTTATTGTGACGCCAGGATTCATATACCAACAGGGATACACACACATCTGCACACACAGCCACTGTAGATGCTTCCAGTTATTAGGATACAAAGTTTACATAATAATACCACCTGTATTCTGCTTGAAACCTGCTTAAATAAGTTTATGTCCTGCAAGTTTGATGTTATTTTTATGAGTGAAGTGATTTCAGAGGGAATGCTTTGTTTTGTTATACAGCTTATTGTTCTTTATGTAGAGGGACTGAAACACAAATGATTACTGTATTTAATTTTTATTACAAATGTACTTGAACTGGGTGATGTTTGCTCTTTAGTGCACATTTAAGGGTTCTTTTTTTTTTGCATTATTTTATTACAATTAGGTAACAGATAAATATTATATGAATTGTAAACAAAAGTATGAAGTTAAAGTCTGTTTTTATTTAAGTAATCCAGCATTTTGAATGTTCTCCGTGTGCTGTTGTTCGTTTTTACAGCTGATTAATGCACTTCAGATGCTTTCACTTTGGTTAAACGTGTCTGCCATCACACTTTTGCCTGTGCTACTGGAGGTCTTTTACTGTTTTTCTACCCTTTTGACTCTTGATATCCAAGAAAATATGTACTTCTTCAGCAGTTTTCCACAGAAATTAAGATAAGTTGCCTTTAATATCAGTCTGACATCACTGTCTAAATTAGTCATTTAGCTAATACCACTGTCTTATTTGCTTTTCCTTTAAACAGATTCTAATCCCAATTTCTTGCATTATGTGTGAACAAACACAATACCAACAGACTGCAGACTTAAAAATCACACAAAATAAAATAACTATAGCTTCAGTAGTATCAACTAGAATCTGCAAAAACCTGTTTAGAGTGATAATATCCCCAAATTTCAACATTTGGAGTTGAGATGTAGCTAAGAAATGTTATAAGGTCAGAAGAAAAACCTTGTGACTTCATCAAATGTGTTTTCCTTTCAAAAATAATTCACCTCAAGGAGCATATGTGGAGATAAACTGCCTTTTAGAGTGCCACTTTATGGAGAAAAAATACACAACTGTTCCTAAAGTGGAATGAACTGTAAACACAATCCATCAGAATGTACCAAAATGAATATACAACAGTGCTCATAAGTTTACATACCCCAGGAGAATGTGTGATTCTTTGACCACTTTTCAGAGAATATGTATGATAATAGAAAACTTTATCTTTCACTCATGCTTAGTGGTTTGGTGAAGCCATTTATCATTAAACAAATAATTTTACTCTTTTTTTTTTTTAAATCATGCTGACAACAGAAACTATCTTACTGACCCTGTAAGTTCTTCACCCTCTGCACTGGGTCCTTTAACATCAATGACAGGTGGAAGTTTTTGTGGACACGTTAAACACCTTCAGCTCTTTTAAGACTTTTGATTTCTTGTATGAACAACGTGTTTGACACCTCCCCAAAGTCACTCAATGATACTGATGTCAGGACACTGAGATCCCTAACCTGACTGGGACCCTTCCGCAACCGATCGATTTTCAAAGGAGGACCTTATCTAAAATCCTTGCATGTGATTAGATGAAAAATCATCTTGACTGAGGTGCCGCTTCAGCCACTCACGTTGAAGTCAAGCCACTTAATTTGCATCAGAGGGGGTTTAAACTTATCATTTATACATGACGAGAACCTCATCTACTACAATGCCCACCAAGTTCTTGTGGAAAATGTCGTAGGAAAGCATGGTTTTCAATTTATCCTTCAGCCATGACTCGGGGCTACAGAACACCACCTACCAACATCTGTTGCAGATGTAGTTATCATTTCTTCCTCCCAGTTCCATTACTGTCAGCCCAAGTTTACCAGCCTCTTTGACTTGGTCCTCTACCAACACAACCGGGGGGGGGGGGTACCATAATAACCATGGGCTTCTGCACTGGTACTATTTCTTTATCCACCATTTGATCGATCAACCTCTTGCCAAACCTGGTCAGAAGAAGAGTGAAAACATCATTTCCATTAACAAACGCTTCCAAAGCCATCCTCTGTTCATCTTTTAAGGAGTGAACATGCCGTAGAGTCGACAAAACAGTGGAAATAGCTGCGTCTATATGGACCCTGGGATACCTAATGCACGCTGCCATTGTTGTGTATCTGAAAAGACTACACTGCCGTCACTTGTGCTTTACGTCACACCAGCCACAACACCGGCCAGTCATGTGGTAGTCCCACCCAGTGACACTGATTGGCTCCTTCGTTTTGACGTAAACCTGAACCTCACGGTACTCAGATGGTTGTGTGAGCATAGCGAAACACAACCAGATGACATGAGTCAGGTTATGAGATCCCCACTACTTTATCAACACTTTTTTTCTGCTGTAGCCATTGACAGGTAAACTTGACCTTATGTTCTGGGTCATTGTTGAAACATTTAAAACCGTCCGATGTACATTCAGTCAGGGTTTGTAAACTTATGAGCACAACTGCACAAAACAAGACAGAACGTTGTTAAGAAAGTAAATGAATCCCAACTCAAGTTACATTTAATGTCTTACAAAATGAATAAGAGTGTTTATTAACATGGACAATAATGCACAGGTTACCACGGCTGAATTTATTAACACTGAACTCGCTTATGTGCAACAACCTCCAGGTTTGAAAGCAAAGGTTGTTTTTTGGGTCAGGAGTTGTAACTACTTTTGTCTTGTTTCTTTCAAGACAGACACTCTAAAAGGTATTAAAGCTGTCATTGTTTTAATGTGGAAAAACAGCCTCCGATTGATGTTTATTTGTAAAGAAATAGTCTTGAAACGTTTTTGTATTTCAGGTGTGTGTTTAACTTGATCAGTTACACAATTCAGAACACATCTAAAAAGCAAAACAGTAAATGTTCACATGTTCTCATTATAATTTTCATCTTGATAAATTTAGATATAATCTTTGCAGAAACGATCCCAGCAGACCTCCAGTACGTTGCCAAGTGTGGTTGGCAGACATATCAAACTGAAAGGCTTCACAGTTGGGGCATTTTTCCAACTAAAGGACAGATTTTGTGGAATATTTTGTGCAAACTGACAGCAGAAATTGTCATCATTTACAGAAAACAAGATGCACATGTTGTATGAAATCATCTGGTTGGTATGTTTAATACTATAAGGTTAAAAAAAAAACTCAGTTTCTGGTTTCAATGAGGCAAACATTCTCAGCTTTTTTGTTGTTAAGATGAGTCAGTGTTGTCAAGATGCAGTTTCATTTACAATTTAAGAGAAAGAAAGTGTTCATATTAAGAGCTTTGTTTCAAAATGATGTGAAATAATCATAAACCTTTTACTGAAATGAAGAATTTAACCATAAATTATCTTTATCTGACTAATCAAATCACATCTCTTCACAGTTTTGATGGATTTTTCCTCCACCTTTGACTAATGATTGATTTATTGATTCATCTCAGCCAAAGCCACCTGTTTTATATGTAATGTATTGTTTCTGATCAATAGGTATTTGTGCTTGGATCATTTGGACACTGAATGACACGTTTTCATTATTGATATTCTCTGAAAATGAATGAATGACTTTCCTTTCCATTTCATATCGCTGTACTTTGATTGTATAGTTACTGTAGGAGATGTAGGGAGACCCAACTCAAAACCAAACTGTGGTAAAGTTATAATGGAGAGCCAGTAAATTATAGGAGCAAAACAGTGCAGTTCGCAGGTGTTAAATGTATAAATGTCCTCAAAGGCAATTTGCTGAAATGCATTATGTAAAACAAGCAAAATAAATATGGACACACATAGATTTTCTCACTGTGTCTCTTGTTTTTGTGCCTCATCACTTCCATCATTATTCAAATTATTCAGTATTTAAGAAGAGTGAACACTACCATTAATTGGGAACATAAGATAAGGTAAGATAAGATAAGCCTTTATTAGTCTTTATTCTTACAGCAGAATCAGTGTGTGTTTATTTTAATAAGCTGTAGAGCTGCATTTGCATATAAACTAAGGCTACATATACATATATATATATATATATATATATATATATATATATATATATATATATATATATGGAGACAATGAAAACAGAAGACGCAAAAGTGGCATCTTGTCTTCAGTTTTTCATCCACGTTTAGACAAGCGTATTCAGGAGGAAATCCTTGTTTATACGAAGACGCAACAGTAGGCGAAATATGATTGTCATGTCATGCCAGCTATGTCCTTTTTGACATATGTAACATGGTGTCCGTGTAATGTCTGTACAATAGCTGAAACAACTATTGTACATTTACTAGAGCTGCTAGTGCTAATGCTAATGCTAATGCTAATGCTAGTGCAGCTGGAAGATTTGTGGGATCGAGGTTGTCCCACATGTTTGTTGCTTTACCTGCTTGAGTTTGATTATCAGAAAGATATTTAATCATTAAACCATTAAGACCTAGTACTAATTTTGTGGCACTTCCAAATGACTTTTCCCTATTTTTAACCTTTCTTAAATTATTTATCATTATTTAGTGTAATAATATTTTGCATTCTTAAGTGAAAATCATTTATTTTCCTGTATTTAATTCCCTGATCATGTAAATTATCATTAAAGCTTAGATTAAAGTCAGGGGTTATTTTATCAAAAATAGAAAAAACTGAAGAAAGGTGAGTAATTGTGCAAAATATATCATTAATTGAACATAAATCAAGCGTCTCCATCCAGTGTCATTGATAAAACTCATGGGTTTTACTGGTGAATCAATGTTGTTGAAGATAACAGTGTTTCCATGGTAACTACAGAGCATCTAAACATCTAAATGGGTCATATTTGTTGACGAAAGATAAAAAATGTCATTTTTTTATCAATTATTTATATGTATTTATAGAATTAGTGGATCAATTTTTATTTAACATGTTATATCAGTAAATAGTTTTGACCACCAGTGGATGTTTGGGTCTTTAAGGGTTAATTGCAGTGACGGCTGCTGGTCTTTCAAGAAAGGGAAGCTCATTGTCAGCTTATGTCATAAAAATTTGTCACTTCATTTATATGTAAATTCCATCCATTTTCAAGAAGACAAGTAGGTGTCTTACAGGGACAAGGAAGTGTTAACATGATGTTCAACTGAAAAAAGGAAATATTATGTGTGTTTTATTCACAGTGTAAGACATAAACAAAGCAAATACTGATGATTGGGTTGCAGTTTGTCTTTTGACTTCTCTTGCAAGGACTGAGCAGAGCTGTCAAATGATGGTGTATATCTGTATATCTGTATATCTGTATATCTGTCTATCAGGATTCAGCCTTTTCGACTGATCCTCCAATCATCATGCAGAAAAGCTCAGCGGCCAGGTCAGCCAAGGCCTGGCTACAGCCCCATTCACCCCCAGAGATGCTGAGCATCCGGTGGTACTGTAGGACAAAATCATGGCATTTGTCCAATGACTGTTGAGTTTCAAGGCAATGAAAAATACAGTTCCATGTAGTCTGATTGAAGTGCATGGATGCAGAGCTTGTACAGGCAAATGCATTAACCATAGAAGGAAATGTCACTGTGGGAATGTATGACAAGTTGACATCAATTCAGTCGATTTATGATAAGTAGCTGTGAGATGAACATATTCTAATGCATTTGTAGTTGATAAAATGATGACACAACTGTACATATTTGACCATTTAATGTATGGCATTTTAGGGGAAGCTTGCAGTCTTAGGGAAATCACTTCTGGTCTACAGCCACCGTCATTTATCAAACTATATGGGTTTAATTAATGAATCAATACTGTAGTGTTTCCACATTCACAGCACCTTAAAAAACATCGTATGCTACTGAAAATCTGAGAAACTGTATTTTACCTGAATAATTTATATGTATTGATAGGATTAGTGGTTGAAAATATATTAAACATTTAAGACCAATTGGTGGTTTTGGTCATTACAGATCTTTGGGTCTTAACTTAAACAATGTAAAAAAAAAAAAAATAGAAGATAAAAATTAAGTTCATGCAAGTTTATTATAGTTACCGTCTCAGGAGAGTGGGATGACTTTGTGGGAGGGTCTAGTCTGGGGTCTCTGCTCTCCCTCACAGGGCCACCACTGATGTCCCCTATGATGTAGTACCATTTAGTCTATGTCTTTGGTTCCATAGTCACTTACATCATCCTTAATACACTTTACAGTTACATTATACACTTTAATTTTTCTACAGTCATTTTACATCTTATATAATTTATTCAAATTGTATTTTATTTTATACCATCATTGTACACCTTTTAATATAGCTTTCTGTACATATACTCAATGTTGAACGTATTCTACTGGATACTTGAATTTCCTTCGGGATCAATAAAGTATCTATTTATCTGACAGGGCTCCTCCTCTACCTCAATCTCCTCCCACCACTCCTCTCCCACCCCACCATGTCTATTGTCCTCTACCCCCTTTCTGTACCTCATCTCTCTTCTCCTACCTCAACTGGAGATGTGGAGCAAGGAGCGATCTAAAGATATCTCCATCTAATCTATTTTAACAGTGTCTCCCAAAATTAAATCACCAAACACCTCCATCTCCTATTGCTCCATATTCCATCCTCTCCTCTACCCCCATCAAACCTCTCCTCGTCCTCCATCACCACCCTTTCTTCATCCTCTCCTCCTCCCTCTTCACATAATTCTGGGACCTGACAAATTTTCCCTAAAACTTTCACTGTTGTTGTTTTTCAACCAGTAAGAGCTCTAGCTGTGATAGCAACTTCTTATTGCAGATATTCAAACACTGAGCTCGGAGCTGTTTCTTAGTCAGTGAGGATGTGGGGTTTCCAAGCAACCATTTCTCCCACATCCTCTCACTGGGGTTACTCCCGTAGTAACACTCCATCAGTACCATGTTCTCTGCCCTGCTCCATGAATGTCCTGTTCCAGTAGCCAATTTAACATCAGGGTGTCCTGGTTCCTCAACCCCTGACGTGGACCTTGTTGTCCTGGGCGCCATCCGAGCCGGTATGACTCTATTTATTGTATCGCTCATCAAGAGGTGTAGGCATGTATAGCGTAAAGTGCCTTGCCTAAGGGCACATATATAGGTCGCTATATATATATATAAACCAACTCTTGCCAGTACAAATACATTCAATTGAAAAATGAGCATTTTGTAGAAATTGTTTTTCCATTGGGTACATTTTTATGTGCAAGATATATTTGCAAAATTTGAGGGTCAATGGAAAAGGCCAACGTTATTGTCTATTGTAGGCGTTGAACTCCTCATGTAAATGGTAAATGTTCTGCACATATATAGTTCTTTTTCACCTTCATGGTGTTCAAAGCACTTTACATTAGCCTCACATTCACCCATTCACACACACACACACACACACTCATACATCAGTATGTTTCTAAGGTTCTGTCAGTCCTACTGGGAGACTTAGGGTTCAGTGTCTTGCCCAAGGACACTTTGACATGTGGACAGCCAGACCTGCCTGGGATGCATGTCATTCAGTCATTGGACGACCCACTTTATCAACTGAACCAGCCTGTATGTCCTCTTGATGTTTCTGTTGGACTTGTTAGAGATCCCTTTAGCTGCATTTCTGTCTAATAAGTTCCTCTGATGTTTCAAAGTGTCTGGACAGTAGCCATGACTTTTACAACGTCATGCACGTGTCTTTGATAGTTTTTGCTGCAAAGTCAGTCTTTCTGTATTTTAATTAAGACAAAAACATTTGTAAGGCAGACTTGTATAGTGGTAGGAAGAAAAGTTTTTGGACAACCCATTTATTTATTATATATTGCGTTAAAAATCACTGAGTTTAAACCAGAGATTTCAGCAAAATAATGGAACACATCAAGGACATATCGAAGCTGAAGACTTTCTTTTTTCTTTTTGTTGATAAATTGTACAAATTTATTTAACAAAATAACTTTTTTCCACTTCTGTATCTTTATCACTTACAGTAAAGGATTATACAAACAAAATACAATAGTGCTTTTGCTTGTTTCAGCATAAATTTATTGAAATTGTTACTCAAAAACTTCATTTTGGTGACTTTATTCTACATATTACACAGCAAATGTTATCAGTAGTCATTCAAGTGTGTTTTAGTGGCTCCAAAAATGTTCAATACTATAACCACATCAGGCTGCCTTTATGTGATCACAGCAGCTTTAGAATACATGCAAAAGGCTTTTTGTAAAATATTGTTCAGATTATGGCTAAAGTTACAATGTGATGTTATTAAACTTCCAGAAAAATGTCATAATATGAGTCAGTTTTGTGTGAATCTGACTTTTCAACTCTACAAAGACCTTCACGGCATGCTTCAGAAAATAATCCACCCTAAAGTATCTACAATCTTTACACAGTATCTGATTGAGACACTAAAAATGTGTTGCTGAACTGAACTCCATCATCATGCAAAACACATAAGACACATTTGACAAAAGACCGATTCTCCTCAAAGAACCAAACAACCTCAAACCATACATTTGTTCAGTGGATAATATTTCATCAAAAACAACTTTAATACAACTCACACACATCCAGCAAATAATCCACTAATGGCTGCAATTACACCCCAATCATCACATACCCCACTGGCTCTACTTCATAAAACATCCCCATACTTAAAGGATTTAATCATGAAAACAAGCTCAGGGTAACTGTGCCCCTGCCGTCCCCCCCCCCCTGAACAAAAATGAAGGCTGTTAAATGCCACAGTAAATATTTTAAACTGTTATTTTCACATCCCATTGACAGTATTAACATAAAATGCTGCTGAGGATGATGTCATTACCCACGCACTTTAATCGTAGGGAAAAACTCAAGTATCATATCCACCTATTTATTACCCTAAAAGCAGCAAAAAAAAATAAATAAAAAAAATCAGCCATTGCTGGTTTAAATCTGGATTTTTTTTTAAGTCCTACCAACTCAAAAATGTACAATTTTTTTTCCTTTTGTGTGATGTAAATTCAGTAAAACCAAAAGTCTCTCATAAATTCTGATAATTTGATCATTTTACGATCAATAATCAGTCACATATCTCATTTTCATCACTTTCTTGACATAGTATTTATGTATTATGTGATCTTAAAATCCTCTTAATATGCAGATGTGTGAGGTATTTTATCCTAAATGTAGTAACTATTGAGTGCAATGCAGAAGTTAAAGGGTCTTTCTACATCTCCTTTCTATTTAAAGACTATCTTACAATATATGCATGTTAATTAACACCAGTATAGGTGTTATTAATTACTATTAGTCTTTAGTTCTGTCCTGAAAGTTATTTTTTTTTATCATTTAATTTTGTTTCTTTATTTCCTGCATGTTTTGTGTTTGTGGCATATTTGAAACAGTACACATATATGTACACACTATAGCACAGATTAATTTTAATTTATCCATTGTTTCCTCCTTTAATATCTTTCATTATTACACACGCAAAAACGATCATACACGTTCATTTTTACAGGGACAAGAACTACCTGCCACATCCACAGCTAATGTTGACTAATGTTTGCTGTCCCTGTTAAATAAACTGATAAATATATGATTTATTATAATATTATAATGTATAATTCATTATCTCTGCAAAGTTGGTTTTAACACAGTGTAAATCGATTTGTAAACAGAAACAAAATGTTATCTGTCTCAATAAATACGTGACAGATGTTGCCTGTTTTGGTTTATACAGCGGTGACATTTCTGGAGTTATTACTTGAATACAAAAGGTTGGATTTTTTTTATTTCCTGATCTGTCATCACAATCTGAGAGACAATATCAAGACGACATTGATATTTTACTACAGTTAATTTTCTGATATCTCTTCATCTCAACACGAAGCTGATCCTTAACCCATAAAGACCCGGTGTTACTTTTCTCAAGTGATTTTTTTTCCCTCTTTATTTAAGTAATTTATCACAATTTATTGCAATATTATCATCTCTACTGTACATTTTCCCAGTGTAAATCATATATTTTCCTATATTTGAGTCACTGATTATGTAGATGTTCATTCAAGCTCATATGAAAGTCAAAGTTTATTATGACAAAATGTGAAAATATAACGTTTCCAGCAAAATATATTATTAACTGAACATAAAAACAATTGTCTCCTTCCACTTCCATTGATCCAACTCCATGGTTTTTTTTTTACTGGCGAATCAATGTTGTAGAAGACGCATCTGAACATCCAAATGGGTCATATCTGATGACCATGAAAATATGACAAACTGCATATTTACATATATTGATAGGATTAATGGATCAACAGATATTAAACCGTTTGGTTTGAGTCTTCATGGGTTCAACTTATCTTTCTTTTCTTACTGACTGTATTGAATATTTTCAAGCTTTATGCAAACATAACCTCTGATGGCATCACCTTCACATCTCAGAAACATTTCCTTCTCTTTAACTGATTGATTTATGATGTTTTACAGTGAGAATAATCGGCCTTGGAGCCTTAAGATGAACACTGATAAAAGCTGTAATAAACTCTGAAGGTGTCGTGTTAGATTCACCTTACTGTTGTACCTTAGTAAATACTTTTTCTCCTATCCAGCACCGTTTGTTCCTCGAACACTCACCTTCAACACACGTTAAACATCAACACTTTCATTATTACTGTCATATTATTGCACAAGAAATCAAAACCATAGGCATCCACAGCACAAAACAAATATCTCATGTGCCATGTTACCAGGTAATGTTAAATAAAAGGTGACAAAAAACCCTGTTAGTGAAAAGTAAAAGTTGACAATATTAAGGATGTGTTGACATATACTTCTGATCCTCATGTTTCCTGTTTTTAAGATCCATTCTCATATTAAAAAGTCATATACATTCTGGGGAAAACTGGTACTGTACTTTATAAGGGAATTACTTTAGCACCAGCATCTATACAAATATATCAGAATGGTTCTGAAGTAAGAAATTAAATAAATGCAGTTGTGGGAAAAAAATATTAGACCACCCTTGTTTTTTCAATTACTTGTTCACATGCCTGGTACAACTAAAAATACATTTGTGTGGATAAATATAATGATAACAATGACAAATATCTCATAAGAATTTCATTTCAGAGCTGATATCTATACATTTTTCATGCTTTTCTTGATAATCAAAATCGCTTCAGTTCTTATATGGCATTTTATGGACATTTCATATTTTCTTTTCAGTCTGTTTTAGTCACATACTGTACACACAGGAGTTACTACTGGATTGTATAACTATTGGTTTTGATGATATTTGATGGTCTAATAATTTTTTTTCCATGACTGTAAATATTTATATAAAGGGGAAAGTAGACTAAAATGGAATCAGTGGTTCCACAGGACATCAGAAGTATCACACATCACTAGTAAATACACCATAGTGTGTCTTTTCTGCTGTTTCATCCCTTTTACAATGTCTCTCTTCACAGCAGGTTTTCATTTGTAAGACAATAGCAAATTGCTGGTAATCATCAGTAACAGTTTTGTAACAACAAAACCATCTGATCCAGTCACAAGAATGAAAAGCTACCATTGTACGTTTCTGCAAACCACAGATATGTAACATCTCAACATGTATACGCTTTTCTACAGATGTTTATGTCACTTGTAATTGCTCAAGGTTGTCAGCTCAGGCATAAATTACCTTAATGCATCATTATGTAACACTGTACAGTATGTATGTAGTTAGTTTAGGTACTGACTTGTTTGTCTTTTAGTCTTTATGATTCTATTGTAAAATAATAAAGAAAAATATAAAGGACAATAGACTATTAATTCTGATTATTAATGCCATTATACGTCATATTAGTTGCATTTCTACATGTGTAGATGTGTTCTCAAATACATTAAAATATATAATGTACGTTTGACATTAAGTATTGATTGAATTTATTCTACTCCAGTAAATGTGACACTGAAATGTACTCAAAAATTTTTAAAAAACAAAGAAAAAAAAAAAGGAGCCCTTTTTGACATTAAATTGCACTTACTTTTCATTCTTTAATGCATTTGATTTAATTTGCATTCTCAAATGCAAATTTAAATTAAAATGACCTGCTTCTTTTAAGAGGTTTTGAAAGTCCACATATTTGTGTTAAAATATAGTGATTAGAAATAAAATTAATTTATTTATTTATTGACAACTACCGCTATGTACTATATCATTTGATAATAAATACCTTTGAGATTATACTGTGGTTTTTAGAAACATTTGACTCTAATAACTGGGATGGTCTGTGACTGTTCTGAACAAAACCAGGGCTATAAATGACTGAGGTAACTGAAAAATATTTGGCTTCATAAATATGATCCACAGTTGGATAAAAATGACACAAATGACATTCACACACTGTAGCAGACATCACAGCGTCTCATTGGTCACATCACAATCATCGTGTGCAGACGCCCTGTTTCTGAACATTTACAACAATTAGAATGAATTATCTGAATATACTGATTGTCTTTTTTGGCCATTTTCTTGGATTATGTTAGTGAGATTGAGCTTTAGGTCATGTGTGCACCTTACATTAAAATGCAAATCTTTATCGACACACTGTCAAACATTTATTTCCAGTAAGATTGAAAGCAAACACATTTTCTCTTAGACGTATTTGCTTCTTCACTAGATCCAGGTTTACTTTCATTTGCATATATATTACACATTTAATAGTTAGTATATGAGGCTACGGGGATCCTTTATCTTATGTGTCCCATAGTTTTTTGTTTTTTATTTACACAAACAATTTAATCAATTTCTATCTCAAATTCTGACTTATTTTGTCTTAATAATAATAATAATAATAATAATAATAATAATAATAATTGAATTTCTCTTTATCAATGTTATTTTTGCATTTTTTGACATCTATTTTACCTATTTTATATGTGTAATTCCTATTTAATTTTTCATTGTTAGGTTGTTATCATGACTAATGCCTTAGTTTTTTTGTCATTATATCGCAAATGAAGCCTTAATGTGCCACATATGGTCGACCTGTCTATTAACTAGATGATAGTGGTTCGTATTGACTGTTAGTATTGAAGTCAGGGAATAAATCTGCTTCTACATTAACCACAAATTAATAATAAAAGCAGCTTTTAATTATCAGGTTTAAATGACCAACTTTAAACTTGAAAACATAAACTGAAACGAGCCACAGAAATCCATCTTTTACTGCGAGTGACCCAAATGAAGACACTCCCTGATGGTTTTGTCACATGCAGCCATGAACTCACTCTCCTTTTTCCTCCTGCCTGATGATAAAGCTGCGCTACCGCCACATGGTAATGAGCCTGTCGGATTAATGATCAGAGACAGGGCGTCTGCTGGGATCAGGTGTGGGAGCTCCTGGGATTTGACCTTCCAACATTCGCATGCTAAAATGTGACAGCTAAGCAGCAAAAACACAAGCTGTTAGTGTTAAACCAGTGAAATGTAGTGTATGAGCAGTTTGTTTAAATGTCACATGGACTGGTGCGTTTATTAATGCTATATGTGATTAGAATATGAACCAATGTTAAGAAGATATTTGTAATTTTAGCAGTTTAAAGATTTGAAGGTTTGCAAATGAATGTTAATAGACATAATAGAGATATATTTGTCCAAATGTGTCATCATTTATAAATTCAGTCTGTGTGTTAAATATAAGAATGAAAACAGATTTTATTTTTGATGACTTAAGAAATAACTAGATTGTTCCATTGTTTTTATTTATGACCAAACTGTGTGAAATTCTGTAGCATGATGTGCAGTTTTATCTATTAAAATATGTTTTAAGTTGTAAAAATATACTATAATTGATAAGTGTCTACTCTTTATGTAAATATAAAAAGCTATCAGTTCTCTGAGCCAGCAGCCTGCTGAATGTTTAATAATGCATAATGCAGAATTTCAGCGGAGAAATCATAAATAAGAAGTGTATTTGACAGAAGAAATGGTTATTATTAAAACATAAAACTCATAGTAAAAATTCTGATGACTCATTAGCATTTGCTATAAATCTTAAAACTCTTCACAGGAAATTATTGACATTTAACACTTCACACAGCTGCAGTTATTCTTTTATGAGCAGCTTCTTCAAGCAGAACACTGGCCTTTATCTGCAAACTGTCTTAAACTTTCAACTGGTGACAACTGGGCCAGTCCAAGCACCAAGCAACACTGACAAAAATAATATATCAAAGGTATTTGTGAGTGCAAAAGTGAGGAAATCAATGGACTAATAAATGTATTCTTATTGCTTTACCTTAAATAACAAATATATGCATTATGTACAGAACACAAAATATTCATAATGCGTTCTTTTTGTATCCCATCCTCGTAAACCCCAGGAGCTCAACCACAGAGAAAATAAATACAGTAATAAATTAAAGACAAAGCACTTCTGTCCTCTTGGCTCTCACTTTTATCTGACTTTCTGTGGCTTCCCCAGTGGTTAGAGGTTAAAACACCCCCCCCCCGCTGGCCTGGTGGCACGGTGCAGCACTGTCAGAAATGAGGTCAGAGGTCATGTTGTCCTATTGGCCCGCCGCCCTGGCCGCTCTCTGCTGCTCCAGCATGGATCTGATCGCTGGGGACATCATAGTGGGGGACATCATGGCAGGAGACATGGCGGGGGTGAAAGGTCGTAAGGGGTACTGGGCGCCTTTGCCGGGGATGTAAACGCACTGGAAGTATCTCTGTCCTGTGAAGACAGTGAGGACACTGATGAGCTGGTGTTTTGAACATATATACCATCATCTACTGGTTTCTGACGTCAGGATGTCGTGATTTTTCCATGGTGTTTTTTTTTTTTTTTTTTTTGCCAGAAATTATCATATTTGGACAAAAAGGGGCACTGCAGTGGAATCCTGAGGGGTCAGAGGTCAACGAATGCTACTACACATTAGCTCACGGACTCAGTAAAACATCATACACCACTTAAAGTAATTTTATAATCTGCTTATTGGAAAGAGCATTTAGATCCATCATCTTTACATTTCAGAAGTTTTCATTTTGGAGTCGAAGTATGAGTTTACACATTACAATTTCTGCTTTCTTTTTTTTAAAAAAAAAAGATTAAATGGTAATAACCAAATTTAAATCTAAATAAAAACAAATAAATAATAATAATAATAATAATAATAATAATAATAATAATAATAATAATAATAAATCATTATAGCTATGTTCATTTCTTATACAGGCATATTTTTAACTTAGTATTTTGCACTTTCAAGGAACATTAAATACTTCATTAACCCTTGTATTATCATAAGGGTCAATTTAACCCATTTCAGTTTCATGTTGACCAAAGTACTGGTTATCTTTTCTTTTTTCTTCATGACATTTTGTGACTTTTGCTTTTGTAGGATTATGAACTGGTGAGTAAATTGTGAACACTCTGGTGTGTAGTGGAACATCTGTGCAGAGTTTCTATACAAAGATGATAACACGGGTCACTTTGACCCAGATACTTTGATGTGGGTAATTATCTTTTCAGATCCAAAATAAGCATGTCTTTATGATCTACTTTATTTTGATTGCCCAGTTATTAGTATTTGTATTGTATTTTTGAAAAAGCAGGTGTAGACTATAAAGTTACCTGGAGAAGGATCCAGTGGAAATACATGTACGGTAAATGAAAAGAAAGAAAAATGAAAAAATGTGTTTGTGAAGAGAAAAAGAACAAATTATTTAAAAAAAAAAAATGTTTAGTATGTGTCTCTTCTAAATGTTTCTATCATCTAAAATAAAGTAGTTATTAGATTAACCTGTTTGTGTCTTGCTTTTTTACTACTTTGAATGGATTCATACAGCGCGGGTCAAAATGACCCACAACATAATCAATGTAATTCATTTTCAACATAATACAAGGGTTAAAAAAACATAATAGAATGTTGAACCTAAACTGCACAACTTCAATTAATTTCACTATCTCAAAGGAAAATTCTTTTAATACTCATGATAGCACGTTCTGAACTTTGCTGCAGAAAATCACCTTGTTAAGGCATCAAAAAACTGTCACCATGCATCAGTAGTATCTTGACAACTGAATTAAGTGAAAGTACATCATACATCACAGGCGGAAATTACACACTTATTTTTAACTTTTCCATAATTATCCTGTGGCCACAGCAAAACACAAATCATGTTATTGTATCAAATTATCTTGTTATCAAGAACGATGTCTTTTATTGAGGCCAAAAAATAAATTCATCTATTAATGACAAAAACACGTTTCTTACCTTAAGATAATTACATTTATATTTAAAACATCATTCAAACGTTTCATTTCACAGCTTTCTCATCATATATTGATATATTTTGTCACCACTTACAGATTAAAGATGAAAATGAGTTTATAAAAAGACAGAATAAACAAGTGCTAAACACAACAATATGTTTCTATGTCCTAATTTATTTAGAAAATAAACACATTTATATAAACATTAGGTAAAAACTCAGTAATCCTTACCTGGTTTCTTCTTTTCTGTAATGTCAGGTTGGGGCTCTTCTGCAGAAAACAAGAAAAATTATATAAAAAAACCAAACAAACAAACCTGCAGAACATCTAAGTACATGTCAACGATGAATAAACAGGGTGTTCACATGCATTTGTGCTGCAGTGGGAAAAGGAAAAGAAAAAAAACTGGAGCTAACACTGAAACTGCAAACATTTGAACAAATAAAATAAAAAAATATAGCAAGCCTGTAATAGCCTTATGTGTTTGTGAACCCTGTGAAGAAGGAGCTAATGGGTCAGTGGGAGTCAGGGGGGTGGGGGAGTCACTCAGCACTGGGGGTGGGGGGGTGTTGATCCTCCACTGGATGTCTCAGTAATGAACAGAACACTAATACCCAAGTGAAATGGGTTTCAGTTCATGGATTTAATCAATCCAGCAAAGTATGATTGTTGCTTTATTCATCATAATCTCCTCTAATAACTGAAGGCGGCTCAAAAGGCCAATAATCTTGTCTCAATCAGCTCATCTCATTAGAGCCTAATCACTTATTTCCAATGCCATTGAAGTGAATGTTCGTACTGAGCGAACCAGTGAAAAGATGGAGGAGGAAATTAAGTGAATACCTTTACGCTTTATGAGAAACTCTCTTTCCATTCTCTATGAACAATAAGCATATGATGTAAAGCGTTACTGTCAACAAAAATAAGACACCTGCATGTTTAATGTTTAGTGTGAATTAGCAAAAATTAACAACGCAATCTCTGGTATTCACTTCAGTACCAGTTTTATTTCGAGCTCACAATAATCATCAAAACATCATTGAAAATGGTCAACAAATTTTTTTTTCCTTGTACCCGAAAAGGAGTGTGAAGAAGTGAAACTTATAAACTCCCACCCCCTTTTACAAACTAAAAAAACAATAAATACTGCATTAACACACTATATACTTTTTTATGTCCATTTTTCATTGCCACAAAGCATCCATAAACATTTATATACACATTATTTATAAGTCACCTCATACAATCTGATATGATCAACTTTCACTTTCACTATAAATTAACTACAAATACAATTGCTAGATATGATAGTATCTCCTAACCATGATAGTGTTATTGCAGCACACATACATCCATCTGAAGAGATCTGACCACATGCAAAGTCTGAGCGGATTCAGGAACCACATTAAAGGTCGTCTGGGATGCATACGTCCACATTATCTGTCTACTTTAATTTAACTCCAGCAGACTACCATTGTGCTGTTAGGATGCTGGACAAGACAGGGGAAAAATATAATAAAAATAATAGTTCATTAAAATAAATTAAATAATAAAAATAATTTGTATCCACTATATAACCATATAATTCTATATTTGTGTACATTTAAATTTTTTGTACAACACATCCATTTTTTTCTATATTAAATTAAGAAGCCTTCTTCAGTCATTGAACTGTACCAAGTATTTTTCCATTCTCCAAACCTACATGTTCCCTTCTGCATGTGCACAGAACTGGATGTTTCAGTAGATAATGAAACACATCCAGGACATGGCATGTTAAAAGTGTCAAGAATTTAGTTTTCTTATTAACAGTTAACAAAAAACATGCATTTGTTAGTGTCTGTCTGATGCAGCCACACCGTATGAGACACAAAAAAAATATTTTTTTCAAATATTTTATGATATTTGAGATTATGTAAAATTTTTAAACTTATATCCACTACTGTATTTTGTATATATATTTGTTTAGCATATTAATAATGTGTTGTCTGCTACATATATACCAATTGCTGTTCTAATTTTGTGTCTTAATATGGGTTTTAATATGCAGATTTCATATACAGTACTGGCAGCCTTTAAGTATCTTATTTTTGCAGCGATGAATTGAAAATGCATATTAGTTATTCAATCTCTTTTCATCAGATACAACAAGAAAATTCAGGAAAACGTGTGCACAGCCTTGAAAGACACACAAATGGGTTGTAAATGTTAAAGCCAGTGTTTAATGTGACCTCTAGCCCCATGATAAAAAAGCAGCACCATTATAAACATCTGGCATGTGTTGAATGAAACCGGGAATAAAACATCAGAAAGTGAATGCCAAAAATGTCATATTGTCTGAAAAAGAAAAGGATTAAAGACATTTTAAGTGAAAAAGGAAGGTCACACTAAATATGCCCACTATGGTAGCCGTTTCTTTCACAGAAGCTTTTCTTTTCACTGCTCTACATACTTTACACTGTACTACTATTCACTGTAGAACTAACAATAATCATAAATATGTTTGGTTCAGAACCCTATGGACCTAGTTTCCATTTCAAAAATACAAGTTCATTTCTTACATCATAAAAACTGAAGAAAAACTAAAGGTGCCAGTAGAGGAAGCTCATCAGAATTAGTGAAAAATTTACATCACTTCCACCAATGAATACCAAGCTGATAATTCCAGAGAGGTGAAGTTTGATAAGAATACAGGACGACCAATGAGTGTCCAATCTGGAGCTAAGACAGAAGAATGTGGCGCAGTACAAAATGAAGTCATCTAAATTTTCATCAGTGCGAAACATTACAACTAAAACTAAGTAAAACAAATATATGCCCAGGAAATTCTGACTTCACATGTGGAGTCAGTATCAGCTATATTTCTCTTAGTCACAAAATCGTTGTTTCCACCAGGTGTGTGTGACCTCAGTCAATGGTCAAACACACCTGGATTAATCAGTTTGTCCAATAATGTAAGACAGGAAACAAAAGAGCAGCATTGACTTCAGGAAGAAGTGGAGCTGTGTAAAGAGAAATTACACACATACCATAGCCTAATAGAGATGGGTGTACAATTACATACACCAAAAACAGAGAAAGGAGATGTCTGTGTTCTATAGCGGCGTAGTACCTAGCGGCCTGGCATACATATCCAATCGTATTCACCTACTGTACTGTTGCGTCTTTGTATAAACAAGGACTTCCTCCCGGAAACGCTCGTCTAAACACAGATGAAAAACTGAAAACGAGACTGTTTTCATCATCACCCTATAAACGAAATTTCAAAGTGATCCAGAATCCAGGATCTCTTCCACATCCTCACCAAAATCTAATCGATTGACCCTTGTGTCATTGCAAAGCTATCCTCAAAGTTTCATCGAAATCCGTCCATACCTTTTTGAGTTATGTTGTACACAGACAGACAGACAGACAGACAAACACAGGTAAAAACCCAACCTCCTTGGTGAAGGTAATAGGCAAACATTACAACACCAGCCTGGTCACCATGAAATAAAAGCCTCTGCTATATTTTAAGACATAAATGAGCTGGTTTCTTTGCATATTAGACAGGAAGTAATAAAACCAAGCATAAGATTTAGCCATCAGCTGTGAACAGATGCACTTAGAACTGGCCTCTTGGTATTGAATATTTCAGGATGGATGTTAATGGAAGGTTTTAATAGGGCTATAAAAGCATTTTACACTTGTGTCTTGGCTGATTGGGTTGCAAATGGATGACTATATAAAGACAAACGATAACTTAAATGTCTGCTCAGGTGGTCTGGGATACATTTAAGCACATATGTTTTGTAGTTGAGTGAGGTCACCATTCCAATGAAGACAAACTGCTACAGACCAGGACTTTCTTTTCACTGTATGATTCCTGATTTATAAATTCAAATATACAGAGATGTGTGACTCAGTGACTCAGTGCCAAAAATACACGAAGAAACAAAAAATGTGAGAAAAAAAAATCTACAAAAGATGCTAAAGTCCACTAAAATTCACACAAAAAAATTGCACAAAAATACACTTCGGAAATACAGAAAAAAAAACATCAAAATATGCAATTAAAATATCATAAACATATGCAAAAAAAATTTGACAGCCCTAGATATTCATTTTTAATTTGTATTAGTTGTGTTGAGCAAGCAGACTCAAGAAAGAAGTGAATATATCTGCACTTCATGTGGTTGTCTTAAACTAGGCGACGCATTAATGTGGTATTTTAAGATGAAAGGGCTTCGGTGCAAAGAAAATTCCATCTTGCAGAGCACAAAATAAAACCAAAAAATGCACTGACAAACAAAAGATCGAGAGAAAAAAAATATACAAAGCAAATAAATGAACACAAAAGTGATGAAAAATCCCAAATATATTGAACAACTCTTTTAAAATATAGGAAAAAAACACAGAAAAACTTGATTAAATATCCAACATATATAGCCTAACTGCACTAGATGTCTCTAGCGGCAACAAATCTAATGTGCTATCGTATTAGTCTAGTGCTCAATGTACCTTTGGCGAGATTTCCCTGAAACTGGCCGACGAATCACAATGACGTGTACAGTCATTCCAGGATTTCTTGGGCCTTTTTTGAGATTGTTGCGGACTAAAATGTCTGATGTTGCATGAGCTTTTCCAAAAAAATTGCGATGCTTTTTAGGCTTTTGTTGTGGGAGGAAGTGAAAGTTGTGATAAATAGTTGTGATTTTCCCTTTTTGTAATCAAAATTAAGTAATATTTCAAACATTTAGTTACTGGAAAATTAATTCAAAGTCACTGTGATACTGTCCTCAAAACTACTTTTTACCGAGATGGCAAATAAACGATTACGCGGATAACAAAAATTCAACAATTTTATTTTTTTCCCCCCCCACTAATTGGTTGTAGTACCGTCCTATTACATACAGAGGGATTTGAAAGACAAACTCCGCTGCTTATGAAGCACAACTAGACCCATACATGTAATGAATGGGGATAGCGCAGCTAGACGACAACATATATGCTAAAATATGAAGGTATATGCATTTAACTTACCATATTTTCTGGACTATAAGCTATAATTCTTTAAAATATAATAAAAAAAAGAATATACAAGGCGCACTGGGTTATAAGCCACAGATACTATCTGATATTTACTGTATGTACAGAAGGATTTTTAACTGTAAATGTAGTTACATGTATGAACTTGAACAGATTTTTTCCTAACAGTGCCTTTTAACATGGCAGGTACTTTGCTGAATAAAATGGAACAGAACCAAGAGAAAAATAACCAGTATTTACCGTATTTATCTTTATTTATCCTGTGTTTTAAAACACAAATCACTTTATCTTCACTGAAACCCATGAAGTCGTCTTCATCTGTGTCAGAGTTGAACGACCTCAGACGTCTGTCTCCATGATGAAGGGGTGAGGATTTGAAAAATAATTAACAGCCTAAAGAAAAAGTAGCATATTCTTCTTTGCATTGGTGTTTTCTTAGTAGTTTTGATTCTAATTCCGGTTAGAGCGCCCCTAGTGGTGGAAGAAAAATCCACAGAATAGTTCAAAACATATGAAAAAAGTAGCGGCTTATAGTCCAGAACATATGGTATTTATTCAACACCTTTAACAATTTCAACAAAACAAAAGCAACTGTTGTATTTAATTGCGTTAAAATGTTTAATCATGATGATGGATGAAAGTGTGTTAATACATTAATTTTGACAGCCCTGGTTTTTTGGCAAACAGTGAGCTGAGTGTGTCTGTTTGCAACTAATGAACATTATATTTGAGCTCATGGGAATGAAGTGTGACTCAGCTGGAGAGAGGACAGAGGAAAACTCAAAGTTAAAAGGCAGCTCACGTTCAGACAAACTCTGACTGGAGATAACATGCTTGTTATCTGTGACCAGAGAGCATTTATTAACTACAGAGGGATTTTATTTTTAATGCTGAAGCTCCCTGTTTATAAAGTGAATGTATGAAAAGCCAATGTCATTGTGGGGGGAATTTAAATTTAATCCACAGTGGGATAAATCTTAAAAACTACAGTGACAGTTTTTCTGAATGAAGCAATTTCCATCACTCTTGTCAGACATATTTCTTAAAAGGACGTATTCTAATAATTCTGAGAACTCTAAGCTGCTCTGTAACCTCTGTATAAACTCTCTGGATTTGCATTTTTCCTGCACATTTGCATAAGGTTTATTTGGAAAACTTCAAATACAGGAAAAAATAAGAGAAAAAGAAGGTTCATTTTAACATTACACTGAACATTTTACAGAGCTAAACAATAATTTCCCATCATTTGTGTCTTGTACCCATGTAGAAGCCTAACCTACTGAGAATTGTTTCCCCTGGCTGTGAGAGTATAATTTTGAAATGAATTACCACAGGGATTTTTTTCTTGTGAAAGAATGTTTGCCTAACATATCCTCATATAATAAGTCAAAATTATGACATAATTACGAGATAAAAAAATTCCAAATTATGACATACAACATCAGAATTATGTGATAAAAAGTTGAAATGAGATAAAAGTCATAATTATAAGATAAAAATTGAAATTATTGGACTGGCTGCAGTACACAAGAGCTTTAAGACCTGATGTTTGTTCAGTGGGTCAGGTTTAAGTTCAGTTACATTATGTGTCCATAAAATAAGACCAGCTGACCCTGAATATACTGTTAGGAATGTTCTATAATTTCTCATTTTAGTAACATGATCATTAATTTAATTTATTTGCACCGTACTGTTGTTCTCTTCTCTTCTCTTCTGCTGCAGATAATTGTTTTAACTACGACCCGTGTGAATTGAGTTATTATGTGTTATTAATTAACTGAATCAAAAATATCATCTTAATATGTATGAGTGGGGAAAAGGCTTTCTGATGTCCAAGGACTTGTTGTCAGTTCGCTACAGTATAATACGTCTATGTTTTTACTCTATGGCAGTTTTTACTCTACTGTCCAAGTACTACCTATTGACTACACTTGTACACTTGTATTTTCCATGTGACCTGAATAAATTATTGAACTGAGACCAACTGTATTTTGAACTGGTCTTTGGAGCTTCCAATCACTGAACATGAAAATCCTTACAATATTGAATGAGCGGGTTTCTTTGCTAATGATACAGACATATTAAAATATGAAAAAAAAAAAAAAAAAGGATTCATCAGGCTGTGGCCATGGAAGAACTTCTAGTGAATGATACCACTTTGAGTGACACTACATTATCTGCTCAGTGATTTGAGGAGTGGATACACGTAATGCAGGTTTAATTTAGTTTCTATACTGTTGTTGGTTTGTATAAACTACAGTAAAAGGAAGGTCTGATTCAACTTGAACAAGAAGAGGAAGAAGCCAGATGGGAATAAACATATAGTAAACCTTCATGGTCTGTTAGTGACTTTCATACTCACTGCCTGGTGGTGTTTGTTTCTCTCCTTTATCTAGAACAGACACAATGAAATTGAAAGTCACATGAACCTCAAAGTATGAAGCGTATTGTAAACTCAGCTCTTTAGTGTTGAATCCATACCTTGAGAGTCCTTGACAGGTTTCTTTTCAGCTTTACCTGTGAGAGGATGGACAGCTCTATTATAGTCTCATAAGTCTTCGCAATTATGTTGTACATTTAATACATCTCAGTTTAATACAGCTTGACATTTGCCTAATTAGAAATGTGCGTGGATAAAATGACTCATTTCATCTGATAATCTGAATATTTCCTAAAAGACAATCAAGACTATGTGACATCAAAACATTATTCATTAATATGTTGTAATCTAAAACACTGTACACATGTCAACATGAGTGATTTAAATCGTACTTACTTTTCTTCTCCGACACAGTTTTTGGTCTTGTTTTGGCTGAAAAAAAAAACATGAAAATGAGAAATTACAGATTTAAGTATAAAAACTCCTGATGTTGAGTGTGAATTTAAAAAAAAAGCCAAAAATGAACCTGGTTCAGATGTTACATTTGCCTTCTTAGCCGATTCAAATTTAGACCTCAATCTGATCGGCTGTGGATGAACTTCTGATTCTGCAGAGCGTAAAAACATGTGGTTTAGTGGCAAATAAAAACAACAGATGTACAAGCACCCAGATTGAAAGCCACAGCAAATAGTCTAGTAGTTATAGTTTTTTTCAGACTGATGAACCTCTGCCCTGTGAACGGACGGACGGACGGCCATCTGTCTGTGTGTCTATCTATCTATTGGGGCTGCACGATATTAGAACAACTGACATGGTTATTTTTTCATATTGCAGGGTTAAAAAATACTCATTAGTATATAGCAGCTGTGTGGTGCCGACCCAAACAGTCAAACAGATTAGTGGTCAACATAGAACATATGTGTCAGTATCATCCTTCTTGTAGTCGAAATGCATAATTGATGTTGCTTTTCTTGCTGCCACTGAGCCTTGGTTTTGGGTGATTTTCTCTTGTTCGTTGCTCATTTTTCAGTCTTGTTACAAGTGACTCAGTCCAAACTGGTTCAGAATGATAGTGATGTTCTCAGTGTGTGTCAGGTTCTATTGAAATTAAATGAGAAAATGTGGAGCTCATTTGCCTCCTACATGGCAGGACGTGTCATGTGACTATTGTGCACACGTACATTGCGATGTCGATGCTCAAACAATATATACAATATATAGCTCTCTGCACTCTCTCTACTGCAGGTCTGACACTGATTTATCTGGATTTGATGTTTCAGCTGCAGCTTCATTACACAAAGGAATAATAGATATGAGCGAAATAAGAAGGGATGGCATCTTTTTCCGGTAACACTTTACAATAATGGTACAGTTCTTGTGACATAAATCATGTTTTACATGTGAACTTCAGACCTAAACATACAGAAAAATATCATAAAATATCTGCAGTCATATGATTGGGCATAAATCCAGGACATAATTTTATTTAACATAATTTTTTAAAGGTGTCATTCCATCGCTATTTCATTAATATTGCTGTGTTCTCCATTGTTATTGAATACATTGTGTGTTGGTTCTATTAAAAAAAAAAAAAAAAAACGTCTGGATTGCTTACCGGTACTTCCTCATACATGTTCATGACGCAGTGACGAGGCGTCTCTGATTGGCTCAGAATGCGTGAAGGAACACTCCCCCCTCCCTTACTGTTTGTGTTTACCTTTACCAGAGTATCATCCAGCTAGGTTTCATGCTGTTGCTTGTTCAGAAAACATGCATGAAAAAATTAGGCTTTATTTCCACTGAGAGCACATGAACCAGTTTGATCCAACATTTTTTTCAGGTTTGTGCAGCAGCTACTGTGGCGCCATCTTCTCTCGTAGACGCTAATGCTAATGCTACTTCAGATTCGCTGCAATGGGGGACGGGTTTAACCCCATGTGGGTGACGCTAAAGTCCATCTGATGTCAGATGGACCATCTTTTTCTGGGTCCCTCGTTCCTGTTGTTGTTTTCTGTGAATGCGGTATGCAGCCAGTGGAGGTGACAAACCACTTTCAAAGGCAGCATGTGTTGGTAACTCGGGGTGACCAATCAGATTCCAAAAGGAGCGTGGAAAGATGGTTCTCAGCGAAATGACACCTTTAAAGAATGATATATGTTTTTTATGCTTTAATATTACTTGTAGAATTTGTACTATTCATTTCTGAGGTTACATCATTTACTGTGAAAGTAACATGTATCAGTTTAATGGTAAAAAGTAATAAAGAAAGATGTGGGGAGAATGTGTGAAGAGTTTTGTTTGCTCATCACTACTAGAATTTCTTGTATTTTTGAACATTTTAAAACACATGCCCGAGTGATACCTTTCTTGGCTGCAGATGTCTTGGCTCTGCTCTTGACAGGAGATGCTTTTAAGAGGAAAACAATAATTAGTTTGCAGTCATCCCTTGTGTTACTGATGTGGATTCTGATTGACTTTGGAGAGCGTGTAGTTACCTGTCTTTTCAGACACTGATTTCCTTTTTTGTCGTGGAGCTGCAGGCTCTAACATAATGAACAAAGACTCCTGATTAGTCTTCTGAATAATTAGTTTCCTTTGTAAAATATTATCCGCACCCTCTTAGTGTCACTTATGTAATTTAGCATTTTTATGGCATCCTGTGAATTAATGATACTTCACCTTTTTTCGTAGCCTTTTTCTCTTTCACAGGTGGTTCTGGAAAAACATATTCTGAATTAATGACATGAAACAAAGAAATGTAATCATACCCCGAGTTTCCTTTATATATAAAAAAAAAAAAAAAATCTGTACTTCACCTTTCTTAACCACTGCAGGACTTTTCTTTTTCTCTTTTACTGCTGCTGCATCTATAAACCCGAGAAGGTATAATTACTGAGCACCTAAACGTTTTGAAATAAGCAAATCTGAATTACAATTATTAATTGACCTTTCTTTGCAGGGCGTTCTTTGGCCTTCTCTTTCGAAACAGCAGCTTCTGAAAAAGACAAATTCATTCCTTTACATGCGTCTCACTTTACGCCGAAGGATGCAAATGTCTATATTTTGTTACATGACATGACATTGCATTACATTAAGCACTGTGTCAATCGTGTAGCTGTAAACATGAAGTACCTTTCTTTGTTTTCTCTTTGGCTGCCGGTGCCTCTGAAGGGGATAATTGCAGTGAATTTAATGAATGCATTTCAGTGCTGCATTATGTCAGTGTGCATCACAGTGCTATAACTGCATTTTTGTTACAGATGACATTCTGCTTAAAAGACAAATTATCCACTTCTTGTCTCTGGAGAACAATACTACACCTTTTTCTATATCAGCAGCCTTCGCTTTCTTCTTTGCAGCTGTAACAAAAAACACATTTGGAGTTAATGTCCTCTGCTGCAATTTAGGATGAAATAATGATGGGCTAATGGTAAATAATTGATGAGTTTACCTTTTTTAATGGGTGCATCCTTTGTCTCTGCCTTTACAGCGTCTGGTTCTACAAAGAAAAACAAGTTTCAGAATTATGTTTAAAAAAAAAAAAATACAATTCATCAGTATCACATCATAATTTTCCTTATGGGTTTTGTAAGAATACGATCTAAAAGTCTATGTGACATGATGAACTCTGGCAATAACAATAATCACAGTACAAGTATATGCTAATATGTATTTACACTGCAGAGTGTTTCCTGCATGAATAAACATGTTTATATCAGGTATCAGTGGCAGGATTGTCATTGCATGTCCTTCATTTATCTCTTCATGTTACTATTCGCTTTGTGAAGAACAACAGCCTCAGAGCTACAGCTAAAAATGTCAAGTTTTGACAAAGAGTTCACTAATGACATTTTCTCTATATTTAAATGTATTCAATGATTTATCACAATTCATTTATGACATAACATAACATGACATATGATATGATATGACATATGATATGAGCACTATGTAAGAGGCAATCAATGTTTTCCTATATATTCAACAATACATCTACATGGTTAAAATGTTAAATCTATATATTTAAAATGTGAAATTTACAGGTTGAAAAAGTTAAATCTGTAAATGTGTTGTTTTTTTTTACTAAATTATTCTGACAACCACAGCTGCCAGTATTTTTTCTGTAAAAACAACAGGATTATTTTGACGGTGAACATGTTTTAATGAAGAGGTCTAGATTTGTGAGACTAACATTAGTGTAAACTAATGGTTAGAATTGATGATCAAAATGATGATAATATAGGTTTGGACATGTGTCATAAAGTCATCTACAGACTGACCCTGAACCAGGACTGCGGTAGGCTGAGGTTCTGCAGCTGGACTCAGAACCTCAGGCAGAACAGGAGCCTCTGGTTCTGGTTCAACTGCTGTGACTGGTTCAGCAGGTTGGACCGGTTCAGTGGGTTGGACTGGTTCAGAGGGTTGGACTGGTTCAGTGGGTTGGGCTGGCTCTGGTGGGGGCTGCATCATTGGCTGTGGGTAAAAGAACTGTGGAAACAGCGACTGCAGCAGTGACTGTGGATACAGAGGTGGCATCTGTGGAGGACCAGGTGGGGGTGTCGGGTGTTGAGTCAGAACAGGAGCGGAAGGAGCTGGACGACAGAAAATAAAGGTTTTTATTAGTGATGGGAATTACAGTTCTTTTTAGAGAAGCAGTTCTTTCAGCTCAGCTCGCATAAAACAGCTGGCTCTTTCAGTTCCCATGTGGTTCTTCAGATTTTTTTGGTGATTAAATGAATCTATTACCAACAATAATGCAAAGTTAGGTGCAATATAAATTACTAATGTAAAAAAACATCCACTATACCAAATGTTTATGATATAAATGAACCTTTTAGACTCTTAGAGCTGTTTTGTTCCCGACTGACACATCACTATTGAGAACCCGCCGTCCATTTATTTATTTATTTTTTTCCATGGAGAGTCTGGTATTTTGGAACCAAGCTGTTCAAATGAACAGATGCGTCTGGTTCCCACCTAGTTTACTAGTGTTACTAGTAGTAGTAGTTGTGTTGTTCCTGGTAACAATGGGAAAACCTTGAATAATTAATTGTCAGTAATAAGTAATTGTCAGTATAATTAATTGTCAGTTATGTTTATGGCATCCAGAAAACGCTAATGTATGAGAAAATCACCCAAAGGATTAAAACAGGGGTCTCAAATGTGGCTGGCCAATGGTTCCAATGTGGCCCATGGGATGAAGAGCATGATAACCTATTAAATGACTTGTTGACAATTTTTGCCATTGTTTAAATGCAAAAAAATACTATTAAATTATGAAAAGATTTACATTCACACACTATCCTATAATAGTAAAATGTGAACAACCTGAAATGTCTAAAGAAAATTAGACACAATTTGAACCATTTTCTGCTTCTGTTACTAAGAGTTTAGTGTCTTTGTAGAACTGATCCATAATAAAACACATGGACAAATGATAAATTGAGGCAGAATATTGTTAAAATTGCCCTTATTTGCAAAAATTGGTAGTTGTCATCATTTATACATTATTATGTTTTCATTTTACTCGTCTGGCACATTGAATATCATGTGGCCTATGAAAAAAAAAGGCGTTTGAGACCCCTGGAGAATGGTCCTCATTGGAAGATGGGGGGGTATTTTTTGGATATTTCACCCTCTATGGAGCAGAACATTCAAGCAGTCTGGAGGAATATTTACATAACATGCTTAAAACCAGACACTGGTATCAAGAACCACCATTTATTCATAAAACTATGTCCAGATTGAAGACAAAAGTGTTCTGAAGTAAGTTTTGGTTGGATATGACTGATTTAATCTTTAATATTTCATTGTATTCAAAATAAAACCTCAAACTGAACATTAAGAAGATGCTAATACAGTAACAGCTTGACATAGAGAATGTATTGCTTTTCTGAAACCTTCACTAAATGTAAAAAAAGTCATTTGTTTAGTGGAGCATGTGTTGCTGTGCATATAAAATACCTGAGTAAATATTATTATTCTCCACCACTGACAGAAATGTACATATTAAACAGAGAACGATCACATACAGTGCATCATATGTAAACACTGTAAATACCTGAAACAGTCGGTGGTGGGTAGGGATTGTCCGTGACTACATGATGAACTGGAAAACAAATATGTACATGTAAACAGGTTGAATTCGTTGAACTTTAAGTATTTTTTTATGGATTCCGAAACTTTAGCTACTTACCGTACCAGCCGGGTGGAGACGGACAGTAAACGGGTGCAGGTCTACAAGGACCCACTGCAGAAGAGACAGCACATTATTGAATGTTTCTGTCATCTTAATGTGTAGTAAAAATACAGTGTGTCTCTGTGGTTTATTACCATTAATTGATTTTTCTGTTTGAAAAGTTAAATGTGATTAAATACAATCATATGCCTGTACCTTCTTGTGTTGGTTCTGGCTCCTCTGTTGGTTTTGGACTCTCTGTTTCTGTAAAATCAAACAAAAAAAAAACTTAACATGATATGAAATGAAAATAAAGTCTTCATATTCTTTACTTTTATTGTGTTTTAATTTGACTGTTATTAGTGGATGGATAGTCATGTTACCTGTTTTAGGAGCCTTGGTCTTTGCCTGTTTCTTTCCTTTAAAATGTAGTTGAAATGGTTTTAATTATAGTTACAAATATAACTGACTTTTGACATATTTGACTTTTATGTCAGCCCCATTTGAATTAGCTAATGAGAAAAATGTTCATGAAATGATAAAATCTTTATCTGTGCTGATAAAGGTCTGAGTACCTCTGAGGAACGCAGGGATCCGTCTGATCTGTACTTTGTGGTCTATATGTGCGATCCTAGGCAGACCTGAAAGCAACACAAACCAACAGCACAGCATAATCTATCATTTATTAATGGACTTTATGGTCAATAATCTCTTATTACATTTGTAATTTAAGAATGAATTGAACATTACCTGCCCTTTTGGGCTTTCCATCTGCCTTTGAGACATCTCTGTCTTCAAATCAAATTAAACAACCCATTTAATTAATCAGTTTTACATCAGGCCACACAAATAAAACCAACATATATTTAAGTTTAAATTCAGCTCTATGTTCAAACATATATTTTGAGTTTAAAATACAGGAAAATAAGTAAGCTTATTCATATAGAATAAAATACAAATGCAAATTTTGTATCAAATAGTTAGATTTTCTAAGTACCTTTCTTCTTTCTCACAGCGGACACCCTTCTGGGACCCTCTGGAAACATAAATTTCATCCATTTTAATAATACTATTAATAAACAGAAGATAAAACGTTATGCCAATTATGAAGAGTTAAAGTGAAGTTACATAATTATTGTTGCTGTTTAGCTGGTTTGAATTTGTTCTTATTCTAAACAAAATCACACACCACTAATTAGTAATTTTTTTTGGTAATTATTTTTTCTTTCATTTTCCTTCTTTCACCAATTAGTGGCACTAAAAAAAAATCCACTCTTTTATTTTTTTGTTTTTGGACTTCCAATGTACAGTAACTATACTTCAATATCTGAAGCTCATGAAAATACTTGTCTCTAATCCTTATTGTTATCCACTGTTTACACATAACATACATTGCATATACACTGCATAGGTATTTTAGAATCGTGTATTTTAGCAGAAAAAAGATGACAAAAGCAAACTCGTAAAGATATAGAGTTAATTTTCTTGGTGACGTCCTGTACATTTAACTTTCCTTAAAGAAATTATTATAATTTAAGGTGACATTATCATCTGAATTTTGCATTTTTCTGATAATATTAGATATTTTCCTATATTTCATTTATGGAACATGAATCTCAGAGTAAACAAAATGTATTGTATTACAAGTGGAAAAACTGAATAACCTATTACCTGAATATTAAACTGTGTGTCTACAACCTGTCATTTGTCAAACTACATAAGTTTTATTGGTGAATTGATGTTGCAGATATTCACTATGAAGCTTCTGAAAGTCCTGTCAATACACATCTAATGGTGCTGAAAAGCACCATTAGATAAAAATACAATAAAATACAATCAATAAATGCCATTATTAAATACAGTGACTTATATCAGATAACTGAACAAAATATAAAGCTTAAACACTAATAAATTAGACTTTAAAATGGTAAAATGGAGTGTATTTTAATAAGTATTTTGACTTACATCAATATTTTAACAGGATTAGCGGTTGAAAAGTTAATAAACCATTTCAATCACTGGATACTTTTGGTTTCTGACTGTTACATTTTTCAGAGCACAGAGAAATAGCAGCAGCTTTGCATAAGATAAAATAAATAAACTGAATAATTCCTTCGGAGCACACTAACCTTTTTTTTCCACAGTCTTGGTTTCAGTCTCTTTGACACTAGGAACAGGCGCCGCACATGAACACACTGAAAAACCAACACATCACATTTACACCAAGTGTCACTGATGGTGAACTAAAACACACACGTGTGTCCTGTGTCTCTGACCTGATGGCTCAGTCTCTGCTGTTTCCTCTTCAGGTTCAGGCACAGGTTTGATGACATCCACTGTCGCCTTCTCCTCTTCATCATCATCTTCGTCATCTTCATCAGTCTCTTTTTTGTCTTCAGATTCTTCCACAGTTTTCTGAGTTTCAGTCTCTGGCTCTTCATCCTCCTCCTCGTCTTCCTCCTCGGGAGCAGCAGGTTCACTGCTCACTGATGGCAGAGGCAAAAATTATATATATATATATATATATATATATATATATATATATATATATATATATATATATATATATATATATAATATAGATGTGGGTCTTCTAATACTCACCAGTTTGTTCTGCTTCAGCTGTCTCAGTCTTGTCTTCATCTTCATCTTCATCTTCATCACTGTCTGCCTCAGCCTTTACTGCCTCCTCCTGGACAGTGGTTGCCGCTGCAGCGAGGGCAGCTGCAAACACCAGATCTTGTAAATTATGTGCTACAAACACTAAAAACATACTCAAAACTGTAATAATAAATGCTTTCATCACCCTACAACACCAGATTGTCAAACAATACTTAACATATTCATCTCGGTACATAACTAGAACTGAAACAGACAAAGAAAGTATCCTCATTTTACCAAAACGCTACATTCAGACAGTGAACATGATCTTTCCAAATGTAATATTCTACATTTGGAGCAGAGCATTCAGCCGCTCTGCTCCTCAACTCCTGCCAATGGAGCTCTGAAACACGACTTCACTCTCTCTCTTTAAATCCAACTTCAAAATCCTTTTGTTTAGGACTGCTTTTTCCATGTAAAAACACTTACATTGTCCAATTTTTAACCTACTTATGGCTTTTAACTCTGTTTTATTGCTTGTTTAATACCTTTCTTTTCTTGAGTATCAAGAAAGGCACCTATAAATATATTTATTACAATCCACAGACACTGTAACAGAAACCTCTTTTCTAATCTTTAAGAGGTTTAGCAGTACCTTTTTAAAATATGAAAATTACAAATTACATTGTTAATTTGTTAAATGAGCACTAAGGATCACTATTCCTATTTCTGTTGTATGCATCTTTTGTATTTTAACCGCCCTCCACACCCTTTTATCGCTAATACTTTGTGATTTTATGCAGGATCCAGCTTTAAAGTTTGACTTTTACCAGCTGTAGAGCTGTCAAAATGAATGCGTTAACACAGATTAATCTATCATCATGATTAATCTAATTTTAAAATAGGGCCAGTGGCCCTGTGCTCATCCGGTCCGGAAAGATGTGATCTCTTGCTATCAACAAAAGGGAGTCATTCAATAGATCATAAAATCAATCCCACTGTGGCTGTGTGTTCTTATCAACAAATGCCAAAAATAGAGTGAATGGTATAGGAAGCCCCCAACGTGCTTCTGGGGTAACATCTGACTGAACAAAAGTAGGTAACTGGGTAATGCCATGGTAACCACAGTAACCACAATCATGGGAATTGACTGTGGTTAAAGATGTTAAATGCTACGCAGGAGGTTGTTGGTGCAAACTAATATTGGGGTAATTGGTTTCTAATGAATCAATCAGAATTGAAATCTGTTGAGAATTGATGGAGGAGAAGTGATTTTAGTGAATTGTGGACGAAGCATGATGGCTTCATCCGGATGAGCCGATCCGTTACACATGAACAAATAGGCAGTTGGTCTTGTAGTGACAAACAGAAGAACCAACCCATACAGATGGAAGACACTAAAGAGCACATTGACCCTCTGGGTGAATATTTGAGGACAAAAAAACTAAGATGGAACAGTTTCAAATTGTTTTGTGTAAGTGCATATTCAGGCACTACTTGGAAAATGTATGTTGTTTCATTGAGGTATTTCAAAATAAAAGGTCAGCAGCCATGGCTCAGTTGGTCGTATTTTAAACCTTAACCCTTTGTTGGTCACACTACAAAAATCACAATAATTAAAATTTTTGTTGTTGTTGTTTTTTCCACCTCACAGGGACCTTTTTTACTGACCCTAAATGTAACTTGAATATTAAAACTCAAACATTACTTTGAAATTAGATGTAACTCTTTGGGTTTGTATAATTAGTGGTTAGCATTAGCTATTAGCATTAGCATTTTATGACCATTTACTATCATCTCCACCGTTTGGTTGAACATGTTTTCAAAAAAATAAAAAGTATTTCTGAAACATGTTGAGAATTATTCATCTAAAATGGGCTCTCTAAACGTTAAGGGGGAAAAAATGGAACTTGCCTGCAATTTTGTGTCCAAAAGAAAACATCATAGCAGATTTGTTGTCATGATAACTAACTTCTTCCTTGGTGGTATACTAGCATGACCTGAATATATCATTGACAGTGCCACCCAGTGGTGTTTTGTGCATTACATGTTTCTTACAAAAGGGGGAGACTGCTCTAGAAGGTTGGTGTCAACGGATTTAAATTTAGATAAGATATCCGAGTTCAAAGTTATCTCTACCAAACTGTTGAGCTGACCAACAAAGGGTTATTATGTTAAGTTACTTGATGATGACAATCGGGGTGGGGTTAATTAAGGTTTACATCTTCCTACTCTTGTAAAAGAATGATTTTGGATTTTTTTTTACTTGCATGTATTCTGTGAATGCTCGGAATAAACAAATAAAAAAATTTAAATGAAAATTAAATATTTTATTCGAGCTTTATGGACAACAGTGTTGTATGCTAAGATATGTGTAATATGAATTTAAGTGTAAATGAATGTTAGAGTATTTTGTGAGTATTTTGTATTTTGTGCCTCTTTGTTCTGTGGTTGTTCTTATAGCTTCAATGACAGCTCTTGGTCATTTAATTTAAGGAAAGACTTGTTTTAATACAGAAACTAAATGAATATGAATAAAAACTGACTCACAATGTATGTGTTACTATTTTTTTTAACCCAAACGACACCATTGTTTTCACTGCAGATGCTGAAAGTGAAGGTGTCTGTGATTTTTTTTCATTCTGTACCTGCCAACAAGATGTCATCATCATCTTCATCATCTCCATCATCATCATCATCATCATCATCATCATCATCATCATCATCATCATCATCATCAGGAGTAACACTGACTACAGACTCTGGTGTGATGTCATCCTCATCTTCATCAGTGTCAATTAATGCCTCCTCTTTTTCTTCATCTTCATCCAAAGTGATATCAACTGAGCTGGTGTCAACATCATCATCATCATCATCATCATCATCATCTAGATCATCTTCATCAGTTGAGACTTCAGTGCTGATGGCAGACTCTTCATCTGTTTTCAGAGCATCGTCATCTTCGTCATCATCATCGTCATTGTCGTCATCACCTAACACTCCGCTGTCACTGCTTTCAAAGGGAGGGATCTCATCATCTTCCTCATCTTCATCCTCCTTTTGATCATCATCCTCTTTATCATCTTCATCATCTTCAGGGATATCGTCTTCCGTGACTTCATAAGGTTTGTCGACCTCAGCGACATCAACATCATCACTGTCAAGGTCATCGTCATCATCTTCATCATCTGCAAAGTGCTCAGAGGAGGCTACAGAGATGTCTTCATCTGATTGGTCCACATCATCATCATCATCCTCAGTGGCCTCATCAGCTTTGACCTCTTCATCCAGGTCTTCATCATCAGTTTTGACTCCTTCACCAATGTCTGCATCATCATCTTCATCAGCTTTGACTTCTTCAGCAACATCTTCATCATCATCATCATCATCTTCACCAGCTTTAACATCTTCAGCAATATCTTCATCATCATCATCATCATCATCATCATCATCATCATCATCTTTGACCTCTTCAGCCAGGATTTTATCATCATCATCATCTTTGACCTCTTCAGCCAGGATGTCATCATCATCATCATCAGCAGGCAAAGGAGGAAGATCGTCCTCTACAATGACTTTGAGATCGTCATCCTCCTCTTCATCGCTGTCAGCAAGCTGAAGTAGAAGTTCATCCTCTTCTGAAAGTTTAAGATCATCATCATCATCATCATCATCATCATCATCATCATCTTCATCATCATCATCTTCTTCATCACTAACAGCAGGCAGAGGGGGAAGATCAAGCTCCAGGTCTTCAATGGTCTCTACAACATCATCGCTATCTAAAGCCTCATCTTCATCATCTTCATCATTCTCCTCACTGGACAGAAGTGCAGATTCACTGATGTCGGAGGAGTCAGTCAAGGCAACAGCAGCATCACTATCCTCCTCATCCTCGTCTTCATCTTTTTCTTCATCTTCATCAAGTAGGTCTTCGTCTTTGGTGTCAATAGGTGCATCGGACTCAGAGTCTGACTCTTCATCCTCAGAAGTGGAGATGGGTTCAGGAGAGACATCATCGTCATCCTCTTCATCATCCTCTTCCTCAGCTGCAGCAGGTACCTCCTCCTCTTCCTTATTTTCTTCTTCTTCCACCTCCTTCTCATCATCCTCTTCCTTCTCTTCTTCTGCCTCCTCTTTCACTTCATCTTCATCTTCATCAATCTCAGGTGCAGCTGCTTCAGGTTCCTTCTCATCTTCCTCCACATCATCCTTCACTTCTCCAGCTCCCACCTCCTCATCTTCATCACCATCATCTTCCTCATCATCAGGTGCTTCAGCTCCCTCTTCTTCCTCCTCTGCCTCATCTGTATCTCCCTCTGCATCTTCTTCGTTGTCCTCTTTCTCCTCTTCAACAGATTCTCCCTCCTCTTCTTCCTCCTCTTTAACTGCCTCTGTCTCCTCCTTGTCCTCCTCCTCATCTTCCTCCACCTCCTCATCAACAGCTTCTGCCTCCTTCTCTTCCTCTGGTGCCTCCTCCTCCTTGTCTTCTTCCTCCTCCTCCTCAGCACCTTCCTCCTCCTCTTTCTCCACTTCTTCCTCCTCAGCTCCTTCTGCCTCCTCTTCAACACTCTCTGTCTCCTCTTTCTCTTCTTCCTCCTCCTCCTCCTTGGTGTCTTCTGCCACATCTTCAGCTCCTTCCTCCTCCTCCTCCTCCTCTTCTTCTTCAGCTGCTTCCTTCTCCTCTTCCTCCTCCTCTCCTTCCTCCTCCTCCTCCTCCACTGCGACTCCTTCTTCCTCCTGCTCTTCCTCCTCCTCTGCAACTCCTTCCTCCTCCTCCTCCTCCTCCTCATCCTCCCCCTCCTCCTCCCCTTCTTCCTCCTCCTCTGCAACCCCTTCCTCCTCCTCCTCTTCCTCTTCAGCTGCTTCCTCCTCTTCAACTCCTTCCTCCTCCTCCTCCTCCTCCTCCTCCTCCTCCTCCTCCTCCTCTTCTTTCTCTGCAACTCCTTCCTCTTCTTCTGCCTCCTCCTCCTCTTCCTCCTCCTCATACTCCTCTTCCTCCTCCTCCTCTTCCTCCTCCTCATACTCCTCGTCATACTCCTCCTCATATTCTTCCTCCTCCTCATACTCCTCATCCTCTTCATCCTCATAGTATTCTTCATACTCCTCATCAAATACCTCCTCTTCCTCCTCCTCTAGTTCTTCCTCCTCCTCTAGATCTTCCTCCTCTTCTGCCTCCTCCTCCCCTTCATCTTCCTCTTCCTCCCCCCCCACTTCCTCCTCAGCTGCCTCCACTTCTTCCTCTTCTACCTCCTGAATCTCTTCTGCCTCCTCCTCCTCCTCCTCCTCCTCCTCCTCCTCCTCCTCCTCCTCTACAACTTCAATTGCTGGTGGTTTCCCCTTTGCTTGCATCCCTATAACTGGAAATCCACAAAAACATTTTTTTTTTTTAAATTTTATGATCAATCACATCTATGACAACAGAGCTTTACATTTTCCAAAACACTACTATTACTCATAGATGGATTAGCATTTTTAAATATTATTATTTATTAATGTTCAGGCCAGTTTATCACCTTTGCTTCGAGATGGTAGAAATTCCCCTGAAACAGAAAAAGACAAAAGGAAATCAGCCACATATACGAATAAAACGTTGGATGTTAAACACGCAAACACAAATAATACTTGCAGAAATGTTAATAGCCATATGACGGCTGTTAGCTGGAAAGATTAGCAGGAAACAGAGGTGGAAGGAGTATTCAGAACTTTTACAGAAGTAAAAGTAGCAGCAATCTGAAAATACTCCATTACACATTAAAGACCTGCGTGAAAAACAAAGTGTGACTAGTTATTTATGTGAACAATTGAAATGTTCCACAGTGTTGACGACCAAATGAGCCTTAAGGGGAAAGAGTTTCTTTGTATATTTTCTTTCCTATGGGGAGGCTAAGTCACACCCTTCTACAGTACTTCCAGTCCATGGGTGCTTATGCTCGCAAAAAAATTGAATGAGAGTGAATGGTGTGAGTCAAGCTAAATTCAGATTCCGTTTGACAAGTGCTCTGAAATGTACATATGATAGCGGTTAATAATAAATATTTGATGTGGCATAGGCAGACCACGCATTTTCGATAGGAAGAAACATGACGTTAGGTTTTATGTGGGCTTTGTAAGAGACTACAATGCGTGGCGTACGTGATGTCACACTCCACTCAGCTGTGGTGTGAAGTCTGTGGTGACGTCACATGCACGCCAGGTGTGTAGTCCAAAATATTAAAGGGTTTAATTTGGTTGGTTAACAGAAGCAGTTGAAATGCACATCAATATTTATAATTTATCATAAGGTACAACATGTGTGTGATTCAGGGCACATGACAAACCAGATATAATTTTAGCCTTTTATTTCCCATTGAATACCATTCATTAATTTTCCAATCTCAGGCCCCATGAGCCTCCTGGAAGGGGCGGAGACTTAAGCTCCTAATCAGACTAAGGCTATTATTGAACAATATGGCATACACTGTAGATTTTGCAGTGTTAATTTGGAGACAATGGGACCAAATACACTCTAGAAGAAGTTAAATAAACTCTCTAAGTGTTGATTTAACACTGCAAAATTTACTGTGTATCCATGATATCAAATAGCCATGTGAAAAATAACAATTAACTAATGATGTCAGATAAATGGAGTGAACTAATTGCCTCCGACATGAAATGGAGTATAAATATGATGCTGTATGAAATGACTTTCCACCACTGATGAGAAACACACACTTCTTCTAAAAGTCAGAGCAGTTGATTAATAAAACCACGTCGGCCTAACTGAAGTTGACGTTGAGTTGAAGTTAATGTTGATCCTTCTATTAGTCCACTGTTACAGGGGTTGAAACAGGTCATCGGTAGTTTTCTACATAGTTAATCGAAACATTCACATTACATTACATTAGTTGTACCTTTCGATTTCTTCTCCGTCACCACAACTTCCTCCTTCTCCTCCTCATCCAACCATCCTGAAGCTTTGAGATCAGTTACAGATCAAGTCAGCTTCACGCTACCGTAATAACAATTAAGTCTTTGGTCATGTTGTCACCTATAGATCCATGTTTCTCCAAAGACCTTCAACCACATATGTAATGAAAAAAGTCACTTGAGTTTAAAGGCAATGTTATCCTCATCTATGTCATCATCTGCATCTGTGTGTTCTTTGCTTTCAGTTCAACAAAGATAATGCAAACGTTACATTTCATAGCCTTTTAAAGTCTCAAATCTGCAGTATAATCACAACAATAGTTTCCCATTATCATATTCATCAGATCCTGGTTAAATGTTTGTCTTGCTTTACATTCTCATTGTCACCTGTGTTGTGATATCATCAGCACATGTACAGCAACATAAAGCAGCTTCAACAAAATGTCAAAAAGCAGCAAGCATGGGCTTTTCTTAACCCCCCCGCCCCCCACAAAATGGCCTAATATTTAATATTTTAGTGTATAAAGGTTTAATGTATCATATTTGGGGGCATCTACTGGTGAATTTGTAGATTACAGATATTTGAATGCACTTCACCCTAATATATGATAGCTGGAAAGATAATAAATAAATAAATACATTCATTCGTTAAAATTATATTGCTTCCAGTGTACATTTTATCCATTGTGTGTGTGTGGGTTTTTATATATATATATAATGAATGTGATCCACAAGTGATGTTTACTACACCCTGAACAAACCCTGAGCTACAGTGCAGATATCTTTGATTTAATGACTCTTTGATTGTAGATATAAATGAGTAATTCTAAGGAAACAAAAACAAAAGTTTTAATTTTAGTTGATTATACACAAAGGAAAGCATAACTATGAATGTTACATCCTATTTCATTAATTAAATCGTTCTATATTAGCCCCAGATCTTACACACTGAAACTAAATGCATATAAGATTTCCTGCATTTCAATATTTTAAGAAATAATTAAATTAATGTGATTCATATTGGTCGGTCAAACATACATAAAGTATGAGGTTGGTTCTTATTAATCGTGTTAATCGTGTTATCATAATTATGACTTTTATCTTATGATTGTGATTTTTTTTATCCCCAAATTTTGACTTTATCTCATAATTTTCATTGTCATAAATATGAATTTCTTATTTTATATTTGGATTTTTTTAATCTCATAATTAAGACCTTTTAACTCAGTTGTGCCATTATACTCATAATTTTTCTCTTTTTGTCATAAATATGCATTTCTTATCTAATATTTATGACTTTTTTCTCATAATTTTGAGTTTTTAGCTCATAACCTCATAACCTCACCTTGTTAATAATTAATTATTGTGTTGCATTTAAGGAGAAGTTGGCATTAAACACTTCATTTCTTACATTCTGGTAAAGTTTTATGCATCTACTTTTATCTGTTCTATATCAGGCAACATTGAAAAACTTTTAAACTAATGCAATTACATTTTGTGACTTAAACCAAAGAACATCTACAGACTGATAAAGTAAATGAATCAAAACATGTTATAAAAGTACACACATTTATTTTGGGGAAGATTATATTTTTCACTATCTCATTATAATCCTGCACAGAAAAATGTGTATAATTATCTTTCCTATGAGAGACATCAATAGAAAAAAAACACCCACAGAACAATATGGTACAAAAAAAAAAACGGTCTTTTCATATAAAATTCCTAGAGTTCTCCCTGCATTAATTGGAGATAAATGTATTCATAACACATATTAACATGAACTAATCACCTCAATCTTCCTGAAATCTATGCCTGATGAAACAAAATTAATCATTAGTCTTTTTTTTTCCTGTATCTTCTTCTTGTTTCTTTGATGTTTGACCAACTCATAAGTCTCACATTAAATTTATTGGTTTGTTTATTTTAAAATACAACAATTTATATGCAACTAAAATACAGAAATCTTAAATCTTTGGAGTATTTCTGCAGCTGCAACAGAAAATAATAATAATAATAATAATAATAATAATAATAATAATAATAATAATAATAATAATAATAATAATAATAATAATAATAATAATAATAATAATAATAATAATAATAATAATAATAATAATAATAATAATATTCAAAGTTGCATTAATACAAACCTTTTTTTCTCACTGCATATAGATTTCCTGCAAAGTAGAAGAGGGACATTAATAAAAGCAACAGATATTCAAAGAAAAACAACAAAATAACTCATATTTTCCACATATTAAAACTAGCCAGAGTTACCTTCATCTTCATCGGGAGCCACTAGGCTGGCAGCAAATCTTAACACTGCATTGATCATGTTTGCTGATCCCTCCACGGCACCGGTCACTGTATTCATGGGGTCTGAGCTGATCTTGGCGAGGCCTCCTGATGGACGAAGACGCGCACGAAGGCACATGTTACACATACTCACATTCACTTTATAATGACATGAGCCAAAGCTGAATGTCTGCTTTGAAAGTCTCAAATAAACATGTAGAGACATAACATCTAGGGGTTAAATTGGACGGGGTTTCATGTAAAAAATGATAAATTCATGGAAAAGAAGAGCAAAAAACAGAGTGTGTTTGAGATGTTCTTTGGAAAAAGGAATAAAAAAATGTAGAAAAACAGACTGGAATAAAACTCCAATACACTCTTTTTAACCTTTTGTATACTGGTCACTACAGTGGACAGTTATTCTACAGATGTGTTCTTCTATATTCATGGGTTTTGTTGTTTTAGTTCCATATCAGTCAATTCATACTTTTACTGTAACTTGGCTGTTCCTGTTACCTGATCTGTAATCGAAGTATAAGTACTTCGTTATTGTACTTAAGTAGATTTTTTAGTATCTGTACTTTACTTGAGTATTTATTTTTCTCGTGACTTTTGACTTTATACCTCATAAATATATGTACTTTATACTCCTTACATTCTGACGGATGTGGCATTGCAAAAAAATAAGTGGTTTCAAGGGGAAATTTAGACTTTCTATATCATAATTACGGGCGGCACGGTGCAGTGGTTAGCACTCGTGCCTCACAGCAAGAAGGACCCTGGTTCGAATCCCATACCAGACCTTTCTGTGTGGAGTTTGTATGTCGTCCGCGTGGGTTTTCGCCGGGCACTCCGGTTTCCTCCCACCATCCAAACACATGCACTGATAGGTTAATTGGTTAATTTAAATTGCCCATAGGTGTGAATGTGAGAGTGATTGTTTGTCTATATATGTTCAGCCCTGCGATGAACTGGTGACCCATACAGGGTGTACCCCGCCTTCACCCATTGTAGCTGGATTAGGCCCCCAGTGACCCCCGTGACCCGAGTGCGGATAAAGCGGGTTCAGATATATCATAATTACAACTTTTATTTTATGATTGTGATTTTTTTTATCTAGAAAAATGTTGACTTTATCTCATGATTTTCATTGTCATAAATATGAATTTCTTATTTTATATTTGGATTTTTTTTTTTATCTCAAAATTAAGACTTTTTTAATCTCATAGTGCCATTTTACTCATAATTTTGACTCTTTTTGTCATAAATATGTAGTCCTTATCTAAGATTTATGCCTTTTTTCTCATAATTTGGAGTTTTTACCTCATAATTATGCATTTTTTTTAGTTTTCTTATCATGACTTTTTCATAAAAATGAAATGCACTTTTTTTTCCAAATAAAGATTTTCAATTGTGACTTTATTGTCTATTTTGTCCATTGTCATATCTTCAGGTTTTAGGGTGATCCTCTTAGTTTCCCCAAATAGGATGTAGGTTTACATCTTTGCCACTGCGGGTCAAAGGTCATTTCCGGTTTACTCAACTTGCTTCAAGTCAAAATGAGTTAAAACAGAAAACAGCTGTTATCCGTTTTTTCCATTATTCATTGAAACAAAAAGGAAAACCGCATCATTTTTCCTTTTTTTTCATTTTGGTTTTGGAAACAAATAATAAAGAAATGACTTTTTGTTTTGTTGTCTTATTTTTGTTTTTATTTTGAAAAACGAATTAAGTAATTCATGATAATCAAGACATTTTAATGTTTTAAAGAGAGTTCCTTGGTGTTTTCTTCCAGTGTGTTTTTCTACACAGTGAAGTCATATTTGGATATAATAACGATGCCCACTTTCCAATTTAACTCGTAGGGAAGCACGCTGCTGAAAAAAAGAATTTGCAAAATCAAACTGGCTCTCGTTTATCAAATCTTTATGATGTAAATCTGCATATAAACACACTAGTATGCAAATAATAATAATAATAATAATAATAATAATAATAATAATAATAATAATAATAATAATAATAATAATAATAATAATAATAATAATAATAATAATAATAATAATAATAATAATAATAAAACATATTCAGCTTTGTTCTTTTGGTCACCTTTGTGATAATATTATTAAACAGTAGAAGTCAGTAATGTAGCAATAGCTGATAATATAATACATTTGCCCTTTATAAAATGTAATAGGTGAAAAACATAATGAATTGGCCAATAATAAATTATTACATTATTGGCCAAAACTTATTATAATATTGCTTAAGCACTTAAATTATTAGATAGCTTTTACATGAATGGCCTATTGCATTTTGAAAAGTGCAAATGTATTTTGTGATTATTACATTATTGGCTTCGACATGGTTTGATAAAGGAGGGCCAGTGTTACCAATGCAAACACTATCAAAACTATTCATCGAGAACCTGGGTGGTCAAATAAAATCCCAAAGCAGGTATAAAAACTGACTTTGGAGAAACAAGTTAGCAAGAAAAATGAAAAGATCCACACATTTCTCAGTAGAATCAACTCATTTAGACATAATTGGACTTTTTAATGTTCAGTATATAAGATAGTCTGTTTGAATGATTGATGAAGTCTGTGTTGGTTTGGGTTTTGTGGCTTTGAGGTGGTTGTCTATTAATTAAGCTATTAAGCTAAATTAAAAGACAGTTTTAGGTTATATATTGTTTTCCATTATAGACAACTACAAAAACTAACTATACTATATATATTAAACTATACACTATTCTTATATACTGAACCATTAATAGTCTAATTGTTTCCACTCTGTTTTTTATAATGAATTCAGGAACAACACCAAAAAAAATAACAGGGAGATTGAAAACAGAACTAGAAGAAGATTATTTCATCGTTTCATCTGTGAAACATTAGATCCACGTATCGACTATTAACCCATAAAGACCCAGTTCTACTATTACATCAATTTTCAAATGACTTTCCCATCACATTTTTATCTTTTTTAATGACTTATGATTGTTTATTATTATATTATTCTCCATATTTAAAGTTTTGTTTTTTTCATGAAGCTTTTCATAAAAGCTCAGATTAAAGTTAAAGTTTCTGTCTGATCATGCATGAGTGAAACTGTGGAGTAAACTGAATATGGAGATAAAACAAATATCAAATATAATTCAGTTTAAATGGGCAAAAAAAGGGAATAAATACTTGATTCTTGTGAGGTATAGTATTTAAAAATGACAATGAGGGCTCTTTGTCTATGAATATTGTTGTATTGATGTATTTAGTTGATGTTATTGAAAGAAAAAACTATTGAATTGTTGAGTCTCTTTGTGTGACTGTACTGCTATGATCATTTTGTTGTACATAATTCAATTACTGCATGATATATTAGCTGTGGCTGAATGCAAAAATTCAGATTTTTAAAAATGTATTTATATTAAGGGAGTGATAAATGTGTATAAACATCTGAGGGTTATGGTTGAATAAGTTTATACTTCTTCCTACTCCTTTTTTCATCTTGTAACATTTAGACTTACATGTACTTGAAGATAGATTCTGTTCATTTAAATGTTATTTTGTTTTTATCTTATTTTGTCTGTTTTTAATTATTATTATTTGTTTCTTTGTATGTCCGAAATAAATAAATAAATACACCTAAAAACCTTAAAAACCTTAACCTAAAGTTGATTGTCATAATATCAGAAGCAGCAAAATTAAGAAAATAAAAATCTATCATTAACTGAACATAAACAGAGTGTGTCCATTCACTGTCATTGATCCAACTCCATTGGTTTTTACTAGTGAATCAATGTTAAAGATGAGTTTTCCACATTTACTACAGAGCCTTTGAACATCCTAATGGATCATATCTGATGACCATGAAAATATAAAAAAAAATATTTTACATAAATTATTTACATGTATTGATCTGATTAATGGATCAACATGTATTAAACCGTTTAGATCAGTAGATGGTTTTGGTCACCAGAGGCTGTTTAGGTCTTTATGGGTTAAATAAATTCACCTTCATTATTTTAAATATTCAAAACCATTCAAACCTGAAACATTTGAATTTCTAACTAAAGGGAAAATAATGATCTACATTTGATTTACATCACAACGTACAAATTGCCTCTTATTTTGCCTGAATGTATAAAAGCGTGAAGTCCCGACATAAATGCAGAAATAAGAGCAGCCTTTCTGACACCAAACGTCAGTGTTGGTTAATAAAGGAGCGTAAATAGCTGTGAACCAGCCTCTGAGGTGTTAGTGGAGCAGATGAGGTGCCTTGCCTCTACGGCCTGTATCCTTAAAAACTTTCCTGACGCCAGCCTGTGGGTGACCTGGTTGGATAAGAAACACAGTGGCAGTAAAGCACAGTGAGCACAGTGACAAAGCAAAACAACAGAGAGAAGAGAAAGACTATGTTAGCAAAACTATGTTGGTTTGTACAGTTTGGTGGAAAGATGATGTGAGAAAATATGAATAAAAGGACAGAGATATTGACTGAAAATCACATGCAGTTTTGTGCGGAACTACATTTTAACGATGCACATGTTGTTTTTCCAGTGAAATCCAGTGAAACAAAAAAAAAAACCAAATAGATGTTCCTGCTTCTATTGAGATATTTATTAAGTAAAAACAGCAACAACAGCCTAGTAAAACCACTGTTACAGCGATTATTAATATTAGTGGAATTTTTACCTGGCAGGTCAATGTTTTGGACAGAGACGTAAAAATTAAAATGTTAAGAGTTAAAGACATTACAAATGAGTGAAGAGACACAAAACATGTGATCTTGATGGAAATGTGAGGAGACTTCCTTTTGTTTTAATCAATTCTTGAGGTCATTGCTGCAAAATAGTTGATGATGAAGATGAATGAAAGTGTTTTTTCTATGTAGTTGGTACATCTATGGACAAACAATTCAAATGTTCAACAGTTTAGAATATCCATAGACTATTGCACAATATTATACATTGGATATTCACAGAGTAATGTTCATTCAATTGTGTAGCATCTCTTAGGGTTATTATAATCAATATAGCACTTAAATAATGTCACGTGATTCAGTTTATGAGTAAAAACAGACAATAGTTGCAAAGTAAGCAAACACTACACTATAAACATACCAAACCTTCGTCTTAAAAAAGTATAAATATTTTTTACTGCGATCATTGCAGTCTAATTCATTTCCAATAAGTGATCAATGATCAGTGGTCAAATACTTCAAGACTTCAATGACAGGTTGTGTACCAACGATCACTTCTATTTTATTTTTTAATATAAACATATATTTCATAAGAGACCATACATTGACTTTACAGTGGGTGTGTTTCCATAAACATGTTTAAAATTGCATCTGAAAAAACTGTTGCATTAAACTGTTCCCAAAAAAGAAAAATATTTAATGGAAAAAAGCCAAAACTTGTACATTCTTACTGTCTCCAGGAGGATAATACATCATCATATAGTATATTAAAAACATGAGCTAACCAACACATTTGGTATTTGTTTTCTATATTCATCTTATTAAAGTACATATGATTTAGCAGGGCTGGGACCATATGCAATCATGCCGATTCGATTCTTTTACAATTTCTTTGGGTGCCGATTGCATTTAAATTGCGATTAATCGATATTCACGACATTCCAGATTTTTTTGCTTGCCTTTTTAACACCAGACCACATGAAAAGGTTGAATGATGATACCTACAGATCATATCAGGAGCCATATTTCCCAAATAAATGCACATCATATGTGAGTCAGTTAAGATTTATTCAGCAGTAATATATTTAAACAAGAATTTGGGAAGTAAACTGCTACATTTATCTGCACACAACACAAATAGGAGCCTTTAAATTAACATACTTCATAATAAAGTGTACTTTAAAGTGTACATGTCCAGCTCTGCTCTTCCCTTCTGTTAGAAAGCCCACATAGTTTAATTGTTAAGGTTTCAGATATCCCGCGCTATTGAACGCACCACAGATGTTACGACATTCATAAACACACCACCTCCGTGTTTTGAATTAGTTAAGCACCCTCTTTTTCCCAACTCTAATTCATATACTCCTTGTTTATTACTGTTTGTAAATGTATGTGTATTGTTTATCTGCGCATAAGTTAATGTTGTTTATTCTACGGCCCTCTAGAACGTTGCGGCAGCTCCCGTTCAGTTTGAATTGACGTTCTCAGCCTTCAACGGGCCAATGGCAACGGGTTTTGTCACTTCAGATTCACTGTACCATATCACTCCGCAGGTAGTTCGGCCACTTTTAAAGTAAATATTCGCTACGTTGTACCGGCTATTTTATGCAATTTGTTAGAGTAGTAGCATTAATAAGCTGTAATGACCCGTAGAATAAGTGGGATAATATATTGCCCACGCGTTACTATCAGAAAAATATTCCGACAGGGAATTATCCCTTCATTATCCCTTGCTTGTTGAAGCTAATACGATAATAAGCTAGCTGTCATCTGAGTGACTCATACAATCGTCTACAGTCTTGCAATCGGTAGTTTTTTTACCCACCCAGCTTAAAATGAATCATTCAAATATAGGGGAAAATAAAATTTTGAACAAAAAACATCGATTTAAAAATCGTAAAACAAAAAATCCTTATACATGTGTGAATCGATTTTTTTCTCCCTCCCCTACGATTTAGCACATTTAATGTCTGAAGCTGATACTTTCTAAGAAACTGTAGACCAGTGTAATCATTAATCGATTTCCTATCTGTATTTTAGATCAACTCAAAAACACCTATTCTTTCTTCAGCTCTTCTTCAGTCATGGATCCACTGAACACAATCCTGCATCTGAAACTGAACAGTTAGACGATGGACACATCATGTCCTCTTTCCTACCTGAGATGGTCTTGTGGTCCATCAGATCGAACATAATGACGAAAACACAAGACCATGTGATAATGAGAGCCAGAACCAAGATCCAGGCCAGTGGGGAGCTGAAGGTCGAGTAAAGGTCATCTGTGAAGGTCTTCTTAGGCGTCCGTACCGTCGCTGACCCGGCGTCTCCGTTCTTGTCGATGACCATGGTGGTGGTGGTGGTAGACGACCGGGCTAAGAGTAAACACAAACACCATCAAATATCACATGGACAGATCCCTAAGGAAACCCACTACTTATTTATTTAATTGGTTTCTTTTATTTTTTAGAAGTAATTCATTTTGTCATTAACCCATAAAGAACATGCACATTCATTTTCCTCTGAATTTACCCATTCTAAAATTATTTATCACCATATATTGTAATATTATCCTTTTTATTTCAGGTATTTTTTAATATTTAATTCACTGACTGTATTAATAAAGGTTTAAATTAAATTTAAATGTTATTATATCAAAAACAGAAAACTGAAAGAAATATGACTATATATACAGTATCATTAACTGAACATGTTCTCATCTACTGTCATTGTTTTACCAGTTGGAGAAGATTAGAGTGTTTCCACGGTAACGGTAACTCTGAACGTCAAAATAGGTCATACTTGATGACCATGAAAAGATGGCAAACTGTATTTTACACCAATTATTTCCATGTATTGATAGGATAAATGGATCAACAGATATTAAACAGTTTATTTTAGATGGTTTTGGTCCATGGTGAATGTTTGGGTCTTTTATTTGGAAATGAGGAGAAATTTGGAGATGCATTGAATATTGTTTTTTGCTTATTTTTTAGACTCTATTCTAACAAAAACAGAGGGGAAGAAAAAAGAGACTATTTGTGCCTCCTCACATTCTCTCACTGACTGTGACCCAGAAACTAATCTCAGAGAGCCATCTTGAAAGACATCTAAATTCCTGAAGTGCATCATGGGAAAACAGGAGTGAAGACTGATCAGGCTTCCTATGGAAATAATGAGTGTTTTCTGCACTAATGATGTGCAAAGAGGTATCATATATTTTTATCACCTAAAGTAAAAATAAGAAAAGTGCTTTGAAACTGTGGTGTGCATTTATAAAACTAAAATGTATGGAAATATAGAGAAAAAATATTATCAGTTTAGTGTGAATAGGAGCTAATATATGTTTTCAGGAACACTGTTTAGCTCATCTGACCTGAGTAATCACTGTAATAATAATAATAATAATAATAATAATAATAATAATAATAATAATAATAATAATAATAATAATAATAATAATAATAATAACTAGAAAATCACACTGAGAGTGCAAACTATTGAAGAGAGCTCCACCAAGGAGGTTATGTTTTTGCCCGAGTTTGTCTGTGTCTGTTAGTTTACTCAAAGAGTTATGGATGGATTTTTTACAGGGTAGGATGGTAATGGGGAGATCTGGAAATTAGATTTTGGTGGTGATCACGGGGGTGGGGGTCTGTGTGTGCGTGTGTGTGTGTGTGGGGGGGGGGTTGTGTTGGAGGTGTCACAAGGAAAAAATGATTACATTTTGATGGTGAGTATCTGTACTTTATGCTCATTACATTCTCAGAATAGACTCATTACTTTTTCAAACTAGACAAATGTGACAATATGAATAATAAATTGTAAATCACAAATTGTGACTGACTATATCATAAGCAGAATATATTGTTGGATTTAACAAAATATGTCAATAACCCAGGTCACACATTTTGCAAATATACCATTTACCTGATCAACACATGACATCATCAAGTCTATGAGTGTCATCTGATGTCCGAAGGTAAGATGAAGTGAATGCAAAAAAAAAGTGTGATACTATCTTGTTTGGATTCTGAGAAAAACATTTATGTCTATAACATTAAAATTCTAGCCCTTAACTAAATCATACTTCTGAATGATAAAAAAAAAATAAATAAAAGTTTTCTTATTTCCTATCAACTTTTACACTGATTAAACGGTGCCTTTTTGCAGTTCTGCACTTCACATTAGCTGTGTCTTTATTATTTTAATGCCAAATATAACAAGTGGAGCTGCTGCACTTCTGTAAACCAGATCTTTTACAGGTGAATGGATGTGTTCTGTCGTGTAAACTCAGAGTGTACTTGCTAATGTCAGTGTGTGTCACAGAAGCTCAGGCCACCTGTTGAATCTCTTCAGTTCAATTTTGGCAGTGACTGTATGTCTATTACTGCTGACTCAAACAGCTTAACAGTACTGTAAACACACTCATACACACAGTCTGAATCCTAAAACATGTACTTAAAACTAAATGTTTTTAAGATTCTAAGCTATATTTTATTTATTTTAAATAAAATAAATACAATTTGACCTTTATTTTACCAGGTAAGATCAGTTGAGAACAGCTTCTCATTGACAATGATGATCTGACAAGACAAACATAAAGACAAAGCACAGCAAAGAAACAGATGAAACAATACAGATGAATCCATTACAAAAAAAACAGTGATAAAAAAAAAAAAAACACTCTAAAGGTAAAAACAACTTGAGCAACTAGTGGTCTAAAGTAACTGAGTAAAAGTACTTTATTACTGTACCTAAGTAGATTTTTTTAGATATCTGTACTTTACTTGAGTATTTATTTTTCTGTCATTTTTTTTTAACTTTTACTCCCTATATTTGTGTATAAATATCTGTACTTTATACTCCTTAGATTTACAGAATAGACTTGTTACTTTTTCAAACTAAATAGATGTGACCATATTTTCAGAGGGAAAATCAGTGGAGGAGAGAAACTGTGATGTTATATATTATAGTTATATGACTATTACCTCACAATTTTGAATTTTAATTTCACATTTTATCTTAAAATGTTGCATTTTTTTAAAATCACGATGACTTTTTAATCCCAACTGTTATTTTTTTTTTTTTTTTCCTAAATTTCCTGCCCATACCTACAAAACTGAGTAACTGTGACCTGATCAAACACAATTTCAACACAGTAACTAATTTTTAAAGGGTTTAATTTTAATGCTTTTGAAACTTTTCTTATTTTCCCTGGTTAAATAAGTATTATTGCATTCATGACATTTTATTTTTTTACTTCTGTACTTTATTACACTTGAGAAATTGTACTTTTTTTTAACTTTTACTTTAGTAAAGGAGTTGAATCAGTACTTTTACTTTTACCAGAGTATTTTTTCACATAAGTAGCTGTACTTCTACTTAAGTACACAATGTGAGTACTTTTACCACCTCTGGTTAATAGTATGTGGATAAAGCAGAGGGGGAGTCAACACATGCAACTGTCAACTAGGGAATGTTATAGTTTCTGTTTAAACCAAGGTGTCAAACATAAGGCCCAGGGGCCAAATCCGGCCCACCGATGGGTCTGATGCAGCCCTTGGGATCAATTGGTGAAATATAAAAATGACACTGAAGATAAGTGATGTCAAAATCACTTTAGTTCAGATTCCACATGCAATGGGTCAGACCAGTAAAATATTGTCATGAATAGCCAATAAATAATTAAAATGGGAAATGTTCTTTGTTTTCGTATAAAAAAGTCAAATTACATGAAAATATTGACATTTACAAACTATTCTTTTACAATAAATATAAACAACTTCAAATGTCTTAAGAGAAGTCAATGTAATTTTAACAATATCCTTCCTGTTACTAAATATTTTGTGTATTTGTTATTGTAACATACACTGTAATGTGTAACATAATGATATCATTTTACTTCTGTTACTTATTATTTTCCCTCATATTGGCCTGAATGTGGCTCCTGAACTCAAATGAGTTTGACACGTCTGGTTTAAACATATGGAGTGATGGGAAGGCTGAAAGTTTAAAGGAGTTTTGAAGGGAGCTCCAATCTTTTACTAACCTGACTGTCACCAGATGCTATCTCACGATACCATCTGGGACCCTTCCACAACTGATCAGTTTTCAAAGGAGAGGTCTTATCTAAAATCCTTGCGTGTGATTAGATTAAAAATTTGTCTGTCATCTTGACTGACACGCCGCTTCAACCACTCACATTGAACTCAAGTTGTGATGCTTTACGTCACACCAGCCATCGACACTGATTGGCTTAGTTACACTAATGATATGAAGTGACTGATATGGAACTAAAACAACAAAACCCATGAATATACAAGAGAAAAGCTGTAGATTAACTGTCCAATGTAGAGACCATGGGCGTCACACCAATGGGGGATTTCATACCCCCCACTTTTTCCAGAGTTTATATATTTTATCATTACTGGATCCAGAAGAGTTGGTGTCACCTACTTTTTATTACAGGATGAACAGTTACTGTCGGTCGTAATCACGCCAAACAAACATCAATAACTGGCTGTTACAATATCTATGGTTTAAACTGTTTACCCGCCCGGGTGGCACAATAGCATAAGTAAATGAAGCGCACCTCAGTTTGCCGGTAATGTAAACAGCTCTTCTTCACAGTGTTAGCAAACAGTCATCAACAAGTAAGTAATGAGAAATGTTGCCGTTGTTAAACTAAGTTAACTAAATTATGTCTTGTTATGTGACATATACCCTAAGCCAGTAGTTCTCAAACTTTTTTCACTGATGTTCCCCCATGAGGAACATATTCTTAATCATCTCCACTGACATGGACAAAACATTTTTGTAAGAAAAAAGAGGAACAGTGTCTGTAAACTCAGTGTCTGATTTTTTAAATCCTTTTTATCTCATAATTTTGAGTTTTTAATCTAAGAATTTTTACTTTTTAGATTATAATTTTGACTTATGAATTTAATAAATGTTTAATTGAGATAAAGCACATTTTTGTTATTTTCAGCCATATATTACTTTTTTAATATAAAAATGTAATCATTAATGGATAATTGTTTGTTAATTTTCCAATGATTTCTCATGTGCCACAACCTAGAACACCCCAACATTTTAAATGGCTGTGATGCCCTTGGTAGTGACCAATATGTGTCAAAGGGTTAAATATAGGAAAATACATGATTTACACTGAAAAATGCCAAACCCAGAGGATAATACTATCATATGTGGTGATCAAACACTTAAAATAGTGAAATAGAGAGAAAAGTCCATTTAGGAAGAACAACTAAATAATACTGGGTCTTTATGGATTAATCCAACTATACTACCTCTCTCTATTCATTCTTTTTTTTATTATTACATATAAACTATTTCTAGACAATGCCTTTGTTGTTTACTGACCCATTCATCTGCAACAAAAATATATACTGTAAGTCTATGAATAAAAATAGTGTGATCATCTATCATCCACAATGTCTCCATTTATGGCAGAGTTTTGTACATGTTCTCGTGATGTTTCTGCTGTTTCTCTTAATATCTATGACAGCTCCAGTCAGAGCAGCTGTTGGTACTGTTCAGAACACAGGCTAATGCTCTTGTAACATTTCCTTAATAAGTAAGATGAGCTTAAAATAATAATAATAAAAAAATATATATACACATATGTGTATGTATATATATATATATATATATATATATATATATAGTTAAATGTACAGTAGAGCTCATAGGTTTATATACCCTAGCAGAATGTACATTTATTTGGTAATTTTTTCAGAGACTATAAGAGAGAGAATAAAATCATTCAGAATTAAAGCTATTTCCTTCTTGTTTACATCGGACATGTTAATTTCAAATAAATGTTTCCATGGGAAACAGATGTATTCTGCTTTAGTTAATTGGGCTTTAAGAGCTAGAGGTCGTGTCCACTTCCTGTTTTGCGTTTGTTTCAACTATCAACATGTTAGACCAGATACCACATGTGATATTTGTGATAATTACAAAGCAGCAGCTCAACTGAATTAACCATGGGAATCAGTATATTAATGCAGAATATGTGTTTCATCATGACAACACCAGGAGCATGTGCAGAACAACAGGAATAATGTTAAAGCAGAATTAACTGTTTACATCACTGAGGAATTAACAAATTCAGAATTAAGTTTGGAATAAACCAGTGACTTTTTTCAGAATTAAGTTTAATTCAGAATTATCATTTTCAACTGGAGTTAAGTGTTTACATGGTCATCTTAAAGTGGAATTAACCTTTATTTGGAATTAAACAGGAATAAAAAAAAAAAAAACTCCCATGTAAACAGGGCTAGTGTCATGTTGGAACATCCACAACTGGCCTGTGAACATTCAATCAGGATATGTAAACTTAAGAGCACAACCAGTGGTGTTGCTAGGATCTCTTGGGGCTCCAAGTAATAAATCTCTGCCCCCCCCCACCCCTCACCCCCACCCCACCGGTGCATGCTGCAAAAAAAAAAGTTATTTTTTGACATTTGAAATGAATACAAGAAAAAAAACAATTTGTCAAATTCTCAAAGTGAGGTCCAACAGATGTCCCTGAAAGCAACTGCCTGTTGTGCCTGTCCTTAAGCCCCACCCCTGAGCAGGACTGTAATAGGTTTATACCCTCCTGAGACCCAGCGATGCATTTTTGTCCTCTGTAGGGGACACACGTTTCACTGTTTTACTTTAAAAATGTTGTTTGTTACAAGACATTCCATTAAAAATAAGAACATAAATACAAATAAATGTGTCTAATAAATTGCTGCATTACATAATTTCCAATCAAGACAATTATTAAATGTTTAATTAAATTTAAAAAAAAAAAACTTTAAATATTAAACTTTCATGTTCCTGGGTCTCAGGAGGTTATAATGGGTTAAATACAGTAGTGAAAAAAGTGTTCAGATCATTTGCCTAAGTTGAAGTACCAAAACAATAAGATATTAAAAAACAATAAATATTTGAAATCATATGTTCAGTAAAAGTAGTAGTTTATTCCTTTTGATTGATATGTATGACATCTTAGACGATCAATAAAGTATCACTAGTGTTATTGTTGTTTGTAAAAGCATTGGATCTAACCTGTGCTACTTTAATATCCAGTTTTATTTAGAGATTTCACCAAATTAGACGTCTCACCATTAGTTTAATGGGAAAGGAAAGAAGGAAAAACATTCTTTTATTTTCACTAATCTTTGATATTTGGAAACATATTAGATGAGCATTTAGTGCAGTTGAAATGTGAGCTGATTATTCACTACTGCTTCTTTAAAACAAACACCCACACAGGATGAAAATAATTACTTTAATGTGGTGTATTTTTAAAGCCCCACACTTTAATATCACTATATTTTTGTGAAACTGGAATAAACTTTGATAAAAAAACATTAATATTTTTTGCATTGTTTTGATAATTATATTTAATTCACAACTCTTATTTCTATCATTTACTTAAATAATGTTGCTGAACCTGATCCTGATCAACTCACTTCAACCCAGATCATAACACAGTCCTCACAGGTTTGTACTGTAGGCACAAGGCATGATGGGTAATCACTTCACCTCTTTCTCTTCTCATCCTGCTGCATCTGGAACAGAGTTAATCTGGACTCATCAGACCACATGATCTTCATCCATTAAAATACAGTCCAAACATTATGTGCTTCACTAAACAAAATAATAATAATAATAATAATAATAATAATAATAATAATAATAATAATAATAATAATAATAATAATAATAATAATAATAATAATAATAATAATAATAATAATAATAATGATACAATAACTATTAATTTTTTTTGGGGGGGGGGGTACATTAATACGTTATCATGTACCAAATACTAAATAAATAATGAGAACTAATGCTGAAATACAAAATACAATAAATATATTCATACATTTCTATTTTAGATTATTCAAAATGAATTCATTTGAGTAGCTATGAAAAGTTCATTTATTCATTAATATCCAATTTATTTATTTTTCTTATCAATGAAAGAGGGCACATTCCAGCACACATACATTTTTTTCCATTTTTTTAATATAAAATATAGGTCTTTTATTTATACAAAATTTTAAAAAGATAAACAGACACCTTTGGCACATGAAAAAAAGTACCTAATTAAAAAGGATTTAAAATACTGAAGTATACAAATTTATATTTCAGGTGTAATCCCGTGTAAAAAAGTTTACAACTAGATATCTAATTGAACTATTTAGGTTTAGTACAGCATTAAACAAAAAAAAATCTATGTTTAAAGGTGCATAAAATGGGAAAACTCGAGTACAACTAATTCCATTAATTGAATTAAAGCATTTACATTTATACATTCTACTACTGGGAAAATACCCTGCAGAACAATAGACTAATATGCATCCTTTACTTCTTCAATCTGACTGAAATCTTTCTAATTAGAGATTCCAATTAAATAAAGTGAACCATTAACATGCATATTTAAATGCCCCATCTACCCACAACAGAACTTTTCTGAGATGCACAAAGTGAAAATTACAGCAGAATTAGTGATGTTTCCTTACATGTAAACTGCTTAACGTGCAATGATGGAAAAAAATTATTAGACCACTATTGTTTTCTTTAATTTCTTGTTGATTTTAATGCCTAAAAACCAAAATAACATGAGTTCTTACATCAATATCTATGGTGTTGTACTTTTATTCATTCCATGTTTTCTTTTCTGTCTATTTTAGTCACATGATACACGCAGGAGTTAGTACTTTATTGGATAACCATTGTTTTTAATGGTCTATTAATGTTTTCCATGACTGTATATGTACATTGACTGAGGTGTGTAGTTCAAAGGAGTTCGACTTAGACTGCTGGACGAAGTGTCGTCTTGCAGATGATCAGTTCCTGGTTAACGGTCGACTATATAAAGAGTCTAAATAGGGGGAGGGGGGAGGGGTAAAACAGCTACCACTCCTCTCAGCCTGTTTAACTGTATATTTTGTCACTAATATAGTTAAATATTTAGCCAGTATATGGGGGTGATGGTAATTTATTTAAGCTCCTTCCATGAATACATTGTGGGAATAAGAATGACCACATTTGTTACTTTCATGTCAGGTTTCTATGACAACAGCACATAAAGAGGAAGAGGAGAAGGAGATGTTTGTTCTCTTGAAAAAAATTTATTAATTTTTTTTCTATTGAAGTGTTCATCAGTTGTTAAATCTTTAATAGTCTTCAACCAAAAGGCTGACCATGTTTCCTGCTTTAAACTTTTTGCATCATGTTTATTATTAGGCCTTCGAGTTAGGGTTAGGGTTAGGGTTAGGGCAGTGCTTCTCAAATCCAGTCCTCATGGCCCAGTGTCCTGTATGTTTTAGATATCTTCCTTTTCTTCTTCTTCTTTTTATTAATGAATAAATAATTAAAAATAAATAAATAAAAAATATAATTAATAGAAATAATTGGTAAAGTAATTTAATTATATTTAAATTAAATAAATAAAAATTACAAATTAAATTTTTAAAAAAATCCAAAAAGCTTTTTTAAATAAAAATAAATATATTTGAAATAAAAAACATTTAAATAAATACAAAAAATTGTTAAATATTTTTTTAAATAAAAAAAATTAAAAAAAAAAAGTTTTAAAAATCTAAAGATATATTTTTTATATGAAGAAAAAAATATCTCACTCTTTTATTGACTAAAAATTATTTTTTTTTAAAAACCCCAAAATAAATACAAAATAAAATTATTAAAATAAATTTAAAAAATATATAAAAAATAATAAATACTAAATAAAATATTTTTCTACAAAAACGTATTTATTTTTTACAATAAATAAATATAAAAACAAAACTGTCTTCCTTACATCACACCTGGAAACCATTACATCATTATCAGTCTTCTGAAGAGCTTATCATTAATTGAACTTAAGTGTGATAGAAGAGGGAAATATTTAAAACATGCAGGACACTGGGCCACGAGGACTGGATGTGAGCACCACTGGGTTAGGGTCAGGGTTAGGGTTAGGGTTAGGGTTAGGGTTAGGGTTCGGCGCAAGGCCTATTTAGTCCGCTGTGATCACAAGGGACGAATTTGACCCCCTGAACATGCAAGAAAACTCACCAAATGCACACACTTCAGAAGTGTGAAAAATTGTAAGTATATATAGTTTCGTAAATGTCGGTAAAGATATGTGTCTACAGCGCCCCCTTGAATATTCAAATATATTGGATTTGGCCAGATCACGTCAAAGTGAAGTTAGGGCTATGACAATGGGTACACATGTTCATCATGATGATACAAACAAAGAACCTTATGATGGCCACGCCCATAAACCAACAGGAAGTCCGCCATGTTGGATTGAAATTTCAAAAATGCTGAGTCATGGTTTTTGCTGTTATCGTATTTTAACAAACTCCTCCTTGGCCGTGAGGCCCAATGAGCTGAAAATTGGTGAACACTATCTAGACAAGTGGTACATAAAAAGTTATCCCTTTTTTTTGTGGAAAACTTAAAAAAAATGTGTGCTATGATGTTGCAAATTTTTTTGATTTTTCGGGAAAAATTACACTTACAGAAATTGCTTCAGCTCGGACATACGAACACCAATTTGGCTGAAATTTAGCACAGATGTCTATCTCCTAGGTCTACATCCATTTAGCTAAAGACATTCTGATTTTGTACTATAGCGCCCCCTAGAAATGTACTTTTTTAAAATGGCTGTAGTTGGGACATACAAACACCGATTTGGCTCAAATATGACACAGTTGTCAGTCTTACAGTTCATTCAACACACAACATTTCAAATAAATGACTCTATAGCACCCCCTACATATTTACACTAAAGCGTGTGTTTCTGACAGAATATCACTTCCCGCCCACAGTACGATGTCATCTCACTGTCGGCTGTCATCGGCAGTCACATGGTGAAGGCCTTTGAGACTGCTTGCAGTTTTAATTAAGTATTTAATTAAGTATTTCTCAAACATCTCAAACAGAAAAAAATAATAATTTCAACCAAATAAATTATCAGATTAAGTCATTCAGACCCAAAACAAATCTACTAACTAAGGTTATTATCACTGTACATTTTTATTCTAAATGTCTGTAGAACATTAAGGCTCAAAATGATTTTGCTAATTATTTTACAACACAAATGGTTTTTGAATAAAATGTAATAGGAACATTTATTTGCTCTGAATTGATCAGTGTTTCATTCTTATATGTAATATGCTTTGTGGGTAATTTCTCTCAGTATGTTTTATTTCTACATTGTACAAATATATTGATCTGGATTATATGTTCTTTATTCTACTACTGTCTCAAACACAACCCTTTCCTCTGTGTTTAGTGGGTTTGATTTTAAGAACAAATAATATAGATGATAGAAAATAACAACAATAAAAATAGGGAATTATCTACCAATTTTAATCATTACAGTGATTAAAACTCCAGAGAAAAATCAGAAAATAGAAATCTTTTTACAGGCCTGTCATATTAAAACTATGCTATTATCATGCGATTGCAAAAGTAATACATACATACAATAATATTTGGTAAAAAATACTCGCTGAATGTGATGTTTTGTATGTTATAATGTAAAGAATTAGTTTTTACCCGTTAATGAATCGATGTTTTATTCAACAGGATAACGGGTTTCCACTGAGTCCAGTCCACTGTTAAACCCTGGACCATTTGTTTCCAGTTGGAATCACTTTAATGTAACACAAAACAAAGGATTAGCAGGTACAAGAAGCTTCATTCATATAAAACCAAGTTATGAGAAGAAAACAGCAGAGGTCAAACAAAACTCATAATCATGACTTCATAATGCAACGGTGTATTATTGTTCTTGTTTGGCTGTTTTAATTAATTCTATTAGTAAATAAATAATACTGTTGCATCTCCTTAGCATTAGCTTAGCACACCGATCTGATGTTTTATACATTTTTTTTATTGTTTTAGACAGTTATATGAGCTTTTATTTGATGTTCTTCTTGTTATGTGAATGTGCATATTGCTACACGCATCACATAGCATTACCATGGTAACACAGACAGAACTGCAAACACTGGTACATGAAAATAGAAGTCCTAGAAAGAAACACAACAAATCTGTAAAATATTAAAATAAGCATTTAAATAACCACCACCACCACCACCCATCCACCATCTACTGTCCAATTTAATTTGTGTCATTTAGTTCTGTAGTCCAGTGTTAACACAATAAAAAAAAAACAGAAAAAATGAATGTTCATTTAGCTGTTGTTGTTGTTGTTGCTTATAGACAGTTTTATTAACTGAGGAAGATGCAGTTAAAAGTTCATCTTAAAAACCTATGTAAAAAAAAAAAAAATCTTATTATTTGGTCCTAATATTAACATCTTTCTAGACATGTTAACTGATTATAAAAAGGCACAAAATGATTGAATTTCTTCCTCTTATTTATTTCAAAGCTGCATTAGTTATTTTTCAGCATCACTGTGTAAAAATTACATAATCAATTAAATAATTAGTGATGTTAGATAGCATAAGATTTATGTATAGTCCTTGCCTGTAATAGGTGTTTCCAGACAGATATAGGTGGATTGACAGCTATAATTACCAATCACTGATCAGGTTCTCTCAGTACCTGAACATGACTGATTTGTGTTTCAACACAGAAGCATATAAATTATAATTTTAAGTTTCTTCTATATATTTGTATAGTGTATTGATTTTAATACAGAGTAGAGAGCTGCAGAGGGAAGTTGTGTAATTTATTCCTGACGCAGTCGACCTGTGACAGCTTTTAGTAAGAGTCCATTTCATACTGTCATAGGTGTATGTGTTATTCTGGACAAATGGATACTAAACTATGACATGTTTATCAGATTTCATTTATGACTATTAAATCATGAATGTGAATTTTACTTGAACTTTAATTAAACCACAGTAACCAAGAGTCTGATGTACACAAACAATTTAGAATTTTATGTGTGGATATTCTGCACATAAATGATCAACAGACAAATGTGAATATTTTTACTTAAGCTTTTTTTTTTTTACTTAAGCTCTATCTATCTATTGGTATTTGCAAGTCATTGATTTTTTTTTGTCCTTATTTATACTTTTTTGAAAATGGGTTTGTACTATGTATGAGATTGTTATTCAATAAAATGGTAGCATTTACTCTTTATTTTGTGATGCACTTTATGTCCTTTGTATTTAATCTTCAGAGACCAATCAATTAATCAATCACTCAATAAATCAATCAATTAATCAATCTATCTATCTATCTATCTATCTATCTATCTATCTATCTATCTATCTATCTATCTATCTATCTATCTATCTATCTATCTATCTATCTATCTATCTATCTATCTATCTATCTATCTATCTATCTATCTATCTATCTATCTATCTATCTATCTATCTATCTATCTATCTATATTTAAGAAAAGCAAAGTTCTCTACATACTAAGATGACTACATGTAAGATAAGATGCCATCGGATGTCTATTTATGTCTATTCATAGACGTCATATTTATTTGTATTTATCTATTTATACTCTGTTTGCTTTCCATTATTTGGCCTACTTTTGCACTTGAGTTAATTTCCTTGTTTAGATATTTACCTCTTGCATTTGCTGTGAGAGTAAATGTTAATCTAATTTAATGTATTTAGAACTTTCTGTAATATACTTTATTATCAACCAATGAAATGTACCAGGACTTTCATTTTCTGGAGCTTTTTTCTTGTATGTCAACATCTCTCAGAGATAAATATTGTAATTTTATTTCACTACATTTGTCTGAAATCTTAAGTTGCTTTTCATATGATATTTGCAGTCAATTGAAGGCTTACGTGTTCTTCTATGAGTTCATTTTCTCTGTTTTTAGGAAAAATTATTACCATAAAAACTCTCTTGTATTTTTTTTTTTTAGAAATTGTAGACCCACCAATACAGGCCTGTTTTTATGACCTCACTAAAAGTTAAATTTTTAGATATTTATGGTCTTCACAAGGCAACTGCACTACAAACATATGACGATCATATGAAATAAAATACACTGATGTATATTACACTGCCAACAGATTATGAAGTATATAAAATTAGTTCAACATTAACCTATAAAGACCCAAACAACCACTGTCGACCAAAACCATCTAAAGTATAAGGTTTAATACCTGTTGATCTGTTAAAACTATTAATACGTGTAAATAATTGTTGTAAAATACAGTTTGTCATCTTTTCACGGTCATCAGATATGACCCATTTGGATGTTCAGAGGCTCTGTAGTTACCATGGAAACATTATCATCTTCTACAACATTGATTTACCAGTAAAATTTATGGAGTTTGATAGATGACAGTGGATGGAGATACTAGTTTTATGTGCAGTTATTAATGCCTTGGCTGAAAAAGTCACTTTTTTTTTCATCTGATATAATTTTTTAAAAAAAGTTTAATCTGAAGTTTTATGAACATCTGTATGATTAATAAATTAAATATAGGAAAATGCAGGATTTGTACTGAAAACACTGCAAAATACAGAGGATAATATTATAATAAATGGTGATAGGTCATTGAAGAAAGGTTAAATCTATAGAAAACTTCATTCAGAAACTGCCTCAAAACTTACAGTGGGTCTTTAGAGGTTAAACATGAACAGCAGTAAAAAAAATATATATATATGCTTAATGTACATTTACTGTTGATACCTCTTTTTATTTAAAGCAAAGGATCTGAATTCTTCTTCCACCACTCAGGATTAAGTTGCAAGTACTCTTTAGATAGCCATCTTTAAAACCCTTTTTTTCATGACTATTTAAGGCCATAAATGAGTATAAACCTGTGCAATAGCAGTAGTATTTGATAAGGCTTCATAGAACAAGAGGCACTGTGTTGATGCTGACTGATCCTATACAACACTGGCCCACAGACACATTACAAATAACTGATACGTGATAGTTGAATATTTTTAGATACTTCCAATCATGAAATTCTCGTACACACCAGGCAGCATAACATCAGTGCAAGTGGAAAAACAAAACATGGTTGTTCAGCGCTTTGTATTCACACACACTTTAAATAGAACTTAATGCATAAATAACATGTGTAAAGTTAAGATACTTTACCTTCAACCGTTTCTGTCATAGTTTCAAAGTCTTTTCCAAGTTAATCCCTTGCGTAGATTATGCTGCCATGAAAATTCAAAGTTTATAGTAGATCCGTTGTCTGTGAAAATTAATCCCAGTGTTTAATCCAGTAATGTCATGTGAGTGGTGAAGGCTGGGAATATATGGAAACACCAAAAGCCTTAGGTCACTGACAGTAACATTACACTTCTTTTTCCATTTTCAAAAATCTACTAGAAATAATCACTTTTCTTCTTCTTTTTTTTTGTTCCAGACGTTAAAAAAACAAAACAAAAAACAACAACAACAACAATAACAACAACAAAAAAAGTCTCTTGGTGGTCCAAATGATTGTAAGGTGGTCTTAGCTGACGTGTCCTTCCAGTGGATGAGGCTGGAGAGACAGACAGAGACCAAGTTGAATTGGTCAGTGTAGTTGCTCTTTGCTTGGCTGGGAGTGTAGATAGTGCAGTCTGAAATGGTCCCCCCCCCCCCCCCCCCCCCCAGCCCCCACTGTTAAAAACTCTCCACCACCTCTGACAGAATTAGATCAACACAGGGACTGACGGATGATGGTAGGAAAAAAGAGTGAGGGACTCTCTTAGCAACTTCATCCCACCACTAAATATGAATTCACACTAACAGACTTTTGCTTATTGTGTGTTTTCTTTTTTTTTATTTACAACAAAATGTCTGAATCTAATTACGTACAGTTATGCTCACATCATGTTGCAAAGCCAAAAGGCCATTGAGTTATTCTTAGAGCGGCTCGCTGCTGCTGCTGCTGCTCTCCTTCGCCTTTTTAGGCCAGAGGCGTGACCTTAGCACCCCCCCACACACACCCACCCACCTCTACCGTTGACTAATCCCCCTCCTCCTGCTCAGTGCCGAGCTGTCATCAACTGGGAGCAGAGAGTGAAGATCCCAGATCATGTTGGCCCAGCAGTGGAACTCTGAGTTAAGCTGAATTTATGATGTTAATAGACTTTCTATGACTTTATGGAAGTAACAGGAGTCAAGGATTGTTTTGTTTGAGGAGTAAATAAGGGGCAGGGATGAAATATGATACTGTGTCCAACCAGTTATGAAGGCACAGTCAAACAGGCTGCCACCGTACCTGCATCATGTTACCAATCCTGTACGTTCCAGTCTTTCCTGATCTAATGTTATTAGTGTTCAATAGGAAAAACAACATGGAAGTACTGTATTTTCTGGACTATAAGGTGCACTTAAAAATATGATAGTAGGCCTTATAATTCATTATATATTTATATGTATATATATATATATATATATATATATATATATACATATATATATATATATATATGAATTAATTCTGGTTGTGCTTAGTGACTTGGGAACTATTTTGTGTCATACACAGTGCTCATGGCGTGGAGTAATACATGCTTCACCAAAATATTTCAGTGTGTGTATAAGGACTGAAGTGAAAAAGTGAGTGTATTGTGTTGTATTTTAGTTGTTATAACTGAATAATTTTGACAGTTATTGTGAATACACTAACGCTTGAGGGATGGGTAATTCATTTTTCTCTTGGGTACATGAGACACTGACAGGCGGATCAAGTCACCTGCAGCTCTGCTCAGTATGTAACTGTATAAAAACAGTAAACAAAACAATATGATACTATGGAAGTGTGTACAGAACACAACTATTTAGTAAATATACACAAAAGCATCTTTAAAATGTTCCAAACCAGCTCTGGGTTAGCTTTTTTCTCTGCATTCTTAATCAGTGTTACGTTGTTGTTGTTGTTAGTTGATGTCTGAATGCGCTAAAACTGACCAACAAACCAATCCCTGCAAAGACCTTATACTGAGTACGGAAAGTATATGCAAAAAAATTATTTAGATTTTATAAGATTCTATAAAATAAAAGCTGTATAATATACAGTATTTGCACTGTAATTGACAAAAAAAAATGCAAACAGGAGGTGATTCTTAGATTTCTATGAGCTTTATTTGGTGTAACAGACAAAGATGTAAATATTTCCCCTTCATGTAGAAAAAGAACAACCTTTACAGTTTACCAAAAACAGAAATGAAGCACAGAGAAGGGAAAACCTTAAAAATGTCCAAAAGGTTTGTTATTCAAAACCCCACATGGATATAAGAAAGGACTTTACCCTCCCAAAATTCTCTCAGTATTCACATTTATGAATCATCATTATATTTAAAGCCTTCTTGGTATAAGATAAGAACAGGTTTTACAATATATTTTAAAAGATGTGGATGATTATTGCTCTAAAATTTCTTCTCTGTAAAGGACACTACAAGGGTAAGTACCACTACCACCCCAATGACAACACCAGTCACAATGAGCACGCAGCGGCAGTTCCGTTGGGCTAAAATAAAGAAATAAAGAGTAGTAGTTTAGTCACTGGGATGAATAGGAAGTCCATTATATAAGGCTGAAAAAGTTTTATATGCATGAGGAAATATATGAGCAATTGATGAGCTGTAGGTTGACCAATGTTTTATTGAAATAAGACAATATTTTAGTGACATTTAAAATGAAATAAAAAAAAAAATATTTCAATAAGTGCAAATACATAAACAAAACAGTCAAAATAAAATGAATAGTTGAAAAGTTGTCAAAGCAATCACCAAAACAAAAATGTGTGTGTGTGTATGTTTTAATTTATTTTTAAGCTACATTTAAAAAAAAATAAAATAAATTTGAGGAAACACTCAATATAATACTTGTAAATAATTAATAATAAATACAAAATAAACAACAAAACAGAAAAAAATACATTGCCTCAGGTGTTATATATGCTTTTAACATTTCTCCCCAATATTAGTACATCATTGTGTGTTTTTAAAACATCCACAATTATTTAAGCTTCCTATACAGGGTTACTAGTGACTCCCAGATAGATCACAAAGAAAGCCTTTGTTAACTATGCACCAAAGTTATGGAATACAATTCCAAAAGACAATTCTGTGACCCCATTCTTTACGTTCTTTACATTCTTTATATTATTTATATTTTGTGCATGATGCATTTCTTATTTATTTTATTGAAATTGTATAATGTATGTACATTCAGTTTATCTGTACTTTTGTAATTGTATTTATTTATTGAAATTTTATAATGTATGTATAATCAGTTTTTATCAGTTTATTAATTTTGTGCAATCAAATCTTAATGTATTTCTTATTTCACCTTTGTCTTAAAATTTTATTTTTAATCAATGTGAAGCACTTTGGGCTACAGTTTTTGTATGAAAGGTGCTATACAAATAAAGTTTATTATTAAAAAAAAAGTTATAACTGAATAACACACTGTGGGGGCGGAGCATCGTCAAGACCAATCCATAAAAAATAAACTTTAATTAATCAGGCTCAGACTTCCTCTGTTTGTTGCTCGCCCCAGATTCTGTGTCCTCTCTCACTTTCATTTAACATGTGTTGACGGTATGATCTGTGGTTAGCTAACAACATTTATCCTTTTTATTCAGGTTTATTTTTTCCCTGAAATCGTCCAGTGCCGCCCAGGGGATGCCTGTCTCACCATTTGAAAACCCCTGATTTAAACATTAATATATATTTCATCTTTAATATACTTACGTCTGTTCCAAGGTGTAACCTTGTTGACATAAAGGAAGAAAATAAAAAATTTTATTAATAAATGCTAATTATGTGTTTTTTAATGGTGGTTTATTGTGATTCACAGTACCTTGGTCACTCCAAGGGACCTCTGGATGTCCTCCCATGCCACTCTAATGTGATCGGAGTCCAAGATTTTGTGGTTGTAGAACAGACAGTCCACAGTCAGGAGGATGTTTGCTTTTTTGACATGTGCCCTGCTCTCAGGTATATAACAGTTTGGGTCAAACTTAGGATGCATCACAACCAGAATAGCCGGTTTATCATCTGCAGACACAGACAAAACACAACCAGATGAACTTCATTCTGTATAATCTGTCAATCAGAAAACAGGATCAGGACATTTAGATTCATGTAACCATGATTTTCACCAAGGTTCTGGCAAGGTTCAATGTATAAGATTGTACATATATGAACTGAATATATTTAAATAGAACAAACTGTCCTCAGCTCTCAGCTTTGCATTAACCCTTTAACCTCTGATGTATCTTAAATCACCAGCTCAATAAGAAAATGTTCAAAATGTGTGATAGAACAGTCCTTGTACTTTCTGTAGACATCTATTCAGTACATCCTCAACCATAAAATAGACAGTGTGAACTTTTTTTTTCTTCTTTTACACCATTTCCCTCGTGGGTTTTTTATTGTTTGTTTTGCTTTTATTGTTTTTTGCTGTGTTAATTTTTTTTTATTATTTTGCGTTTTTCCAACTTTGTGTTCCATAAAGTCATGTCTCAGGGGTTAAAGAATTATTAATCAGTGAAAACTTGCATCAAATGAAGGTTTGCCAAATGAACAAACCACATATTTAGTTAACATTGAAGTCTAGAAAAAGCCCTGATTTTTCTGGAGGATGATCGTGTCTTCCTGACCGTCTGGAACATGTCCTACCTGGAATACGTGCCTCAGCCTCGCCAACGTCTGTTCCAACTCTTGAAGTAATAGGACAGAATACCAGATACAAGTCACACTCATTTTCATGACAGACTTCAGTCCAGCCAATGTCCTTCAACCTCTGGATCAAGTCACGGTGAGCCATGTCACATATACCTGTCTCAATGACAAAGAACATTTTTCCTACAAAAGACAAACAGATCAATATTATATTATTAACCTCAAGTAATGTGACATAGACAAGAAACTTTTCTGTTCATCGTTAACAGAGTCAATGTGATCAAGCAAATCATCAGTTCTGACTCCCTGATGAAGGCTATGATGCCGAAACACGTTGGGGTTTTTATATGATTTTTTTTATAGGTTTTTGTAACCAAACCAAGTTAATAAAGGCTTTTTTTTATCTTCACTTATAAGAGAGTGCCTTGGAATTTTTATTTCTTTTTTTGTCTTGCTATTTTCTTATCCAATAGAGCACCTCTAATTATTACTGCTTATTTTGAGTCCAGGTAGCGCTCTTTAAGGAAACTTTTTTAATATTAGTCTTTAGTTTATCATTTCCACATATACATTCTAACTTACAAATCACACTGGATCGAATACGAAATATTTAGTGATAGGTGGAGTATTACTAAAATTGTACGTACTTTTCTAAAGATATTTCCAATTTTTCATATTTGCTCTGATTATTGAGACTTTTGGTGAAATTATACTGTTTTACTTTCACTAAATGAAAAAATACATTTATAAATATACAGTATATATATATATATATATATATATATATATATATATATATATATATATATATATATATATATATATATATATATATATATGTGTGTGTGTGTGTGTGTGTGTGTTATTATGATACTGAATTGGTCTGAATGTGGACCATGAACTAAAATGATTTATATCTTAAGTGTAATTTTTGCATTTCAGACATTCATCCAAAGGGCCGGATTGGACCATTAAGTGGGCCAGATTTGGCCCCCGGGCCTCATGTTTGACGCCTCTGTTCTAGATGAACTAGAGGACAGTGTGGGGTCAATCACATGCAAACCTTTGGGTGGTAATATCATTTGTTTGCATCTGGGTCATTCCAGGACACTGTTTCTATTACTGCTATCATAGCCCACAGCAGCGTTTCCAGCATATTATCTACATAATGACAACCAGTTGTGCACACAAAATCCTCATTTAAATAGGGTGGTGTCAAATAATTTGCACCTATTGTAATTTCAATCACTCTTTGTAGACTGACCACAAACCACTATTTACTGATAGGCCAGATCTCGCTTGAAAAACAGATCATTGTTCTCAACGAGACACACCTGAGTAAATAAAGGTTAAATAAATTCAACATCACATGCAAAATTCTAGATGACACGTGCAAATGAATACTTGTAATTTGTGATTTTAATAGATCTGGCCCGAAACAGGCTTGAATGAAGGGGAGAAGATGTGAAAGTCCAGAAGGATGTGTGGCTAGAGTTTAGTTTAAGGACATCAGGAGAAGAGAGAATCCAAAGATATGCATGTAGAATCACATGAGCATTGAAGATATATAAATATGTTTGTATCACTTAATTAGAATGAAGATATATAAATATGCTTGTATTACTTAATTAATCACTTATTAATTCTACTCACAATCAAGTGTTATTGTTTGCTTTGTATCACTATTAAATGAAGTACAAAGTGCTCACACATGTAAAACTAACAATGTGTTTATATGACTAACCTGGCATTCCTATACACCTCTAAATCAGCTTGTTTATCTAAACACGCCAAGGGTTTATTCCCTAAATTACCTTTCTTATCTAACCCATCACCGGTCTAAACTAGGGGTGAAATTCCTGTCTGGTTTTGATCAAAGTACCCAGTATACAGGCTTGAAGGACATCTCTCTCATCCTGGGTGCAGCTGTGATCCTAGGGCAACGAGGTCATATATCTTCAACTCCAGCGTGAAGAAGATGATGTCATCAAGACAACTATAAAATATCACTTCTGTGTTTCTTCTGTGTTCTTTTCTCTCTGTACCTCCCCGGTTTCGTCCGGACCAGAACAGAGAAAAAAAACCCAGATATCTGTCGCACAATTTTTCTAGATTTCTTTGTTAGGGTTAATGGTAATTAAACTTCTGAAACTTTATTTTTGGATCCTGGTGGTTTCTTCCCGATTAAAACGAACACGAGTAAGAGGAAACTAAAAACGTAAGATTTCCTACAGCATGTACAAAAAATGTACAAAAAATAAAAAGAATGTGTGAAGAGTCAACTTTATATTTTTACCTTTTGGGGGTCCTTGGGCCATGATTCTGAAAAGAGCAGAAGCAAAAACAAAGAACGTAGGAAAAAAAATAAAAGATTGTGCGTCACAAAGTCGTCTATGAAAAAATGTACAAAACACACAAACGTCCAGGATGTACTGTAACTTTAACTCCTGTGCTAAAATGTGCACAGCCACGTTATTTAATAAATATTCAACTCATTAAAGACATGTTTTTAAATGATTACTTACAGATTACAGAAAGATTGTTTTAAAGACCTTGCTGTCATACTCGTTATTCACTGGCAAGTGAGTAACTGCATTAGTTTCACTTTTGATTTGAAACATTGAGGAAATGCATACTTGCCTCATTACTGGATGTCGCAGATAAAATGCAACAGCAGATTATAGATATAACAAATTACTTGAGTGATAACACTTTACTATTTATGTTTTCCTTTTATACGTTGTGTTTTTGCTTCATTTTATTCCTCTATATGTTTAACCCTTTAACTGCTGAGACTTAAGCAGTTCCACAGTAAAAATAAATAAATAAATAAATTAAATAAAATAAGATACAATAAGCAAAAAAAATTTACAAAATCTGCCAAAGTTATCAGTAAAATGAACAAGAATGAATATTACACTAAATAATATGTAATATGAACAAAGTAAGACACTAACAGAGCACAATTGAAGAAAAATAAAATAAAAAAAACCTAGATAAAATAAACAAAAATAAGCAACAACATCACCAGAAACTAATACATATTCACAAAATAACAAAAAAAAAGCAAAAATGCAAACAAAACAAAATTAAGTTAAAAAAAAAAAAAAAAGACTAATGTTGTAATTTGGTTCAAGTATCTTTAGTTTAGGCTTTTTCTTTTTCTAAATCTGATGTTTTTTGACACCTGTACATCAGTTCCATGAACAAATAACACAAAAAAACCTTGAATTTTTCAGAATTTTTAAACTAAACATCCATTCAGAACGCATCAGCGCATCAGGAGTTAAAGGGTTAATGTTGAGTTCATTTAGTAACTGTTAGTAGTTTAATCTACAGTGTTGCATCATATTATATAAGATCATCATATTTTTGTAGAGCCATTGTCCTGGGAAAAGGATGTACATGTATCAAGAAAAAGTCAGGTTTTCATGAGCTCAGGAAAAGGGCTTGTGTTCAGATCACATCCTGTTTGACAGGACACATTTTTCTGTCAGATTCCTGTTGTGAACACCCACAAACCAAAAGCAATACACCCATTTATACCCACAGCCACACACTACTCAACATCTACTATAATAGAACATAACTGTATATTCATTCATACCTGTTAAGCATTGTTTTGTTGTCAAGTTTTATTTTTTATAATCAAATTTTAGAATAGGTCTTTATTGTCATTGTTTCAGGAATTATGAAAATCAATTTAGTGAGTACAAAAAGAAAGACACTGTATAAGAAAATGTGCACTGAAAAATACTGACAGTAGATAAAACAAGAAAGAAATACTGAGACAATAGGCCAACTCTAAACCACAGATTAAAGATATATATATATATATATATATATATATATATATATATATATATATATATATATATATATATATATATATATATATATATATATATATATATATATAACATATAAAGGATGTATGTAAGGAAATATAGGATAAATATAAAACAAACAGTCAAACAAAATTGAATCACATTATTCTTTTATTGTGTGTTTTTCTTGAACATTATCTTACTCATTCATATATCTGCTAATCATTGTTATTCTGTTTTTGCCGCTATTGTACAATTAATTGCTTCTTTAGGAGACAATGTCCTAAAGCTGACATTGAAGTTGAAACTGGAGCTTTACGACATTATGTTTCCCACCAAATTTATTCAGATTATGGATTATTTGACACTCCACCCACAAAGAAAACACTTCATTTTTCAGTCAATAACCAACTTTTTTTTTTTTTTTTTTTACAATATATAATTTGAAAAGTAACTAAAAGTGCCAATATAAAAGTTAATAATGGAAAAATGTGGCTGCATTTGTGTATCTTGTTTTATGTGGTCATGATTTCCTTTGTTTGTGTTTGTATTTTGTTTTGTAAAGCCTGTTTATTATCATTGTTATTCAGTACACAGGGGTAGGACCTTTTTGTGTGGAGTTTGCATGTTCTCCCCATGTCCCTCTGGGTCCTCCCACCATTCAAAGATATGTACTGATAGGTTAATGGGTTAATCTAAATTACCCATAGGTGTAAATGTGACAGTGATTGTTTGCCTCCAAGTTCAACTGGCCACTGAATTAATTAATTAATTTAGCACAGTTACTGTAACTTGAATGAAAGGAACTTTGTAGAGGTTTATGTCCTCTTGAATTATGAAATATATATGAAATATGTGGTCTCATCATCTGTTTGTATGAGTTGTTTTAACTGATAAACCACACTAAACCAAGAAATAGACTATTCCCTTTGTTGGTCAGCTCAACCATTTAGTAGAGGTAACTTTGAAAACTGATACCTAATCTAAATTTAAGTCTTTTGACACCAAACTTCTTGGTCAGTCAATGATACATTCAGGTCATACTCAAATATATACCACTATGGAAGAAGATGGTAACCATGACAACACTTCAGCTATGATTTTTTTTGTTAGACTTAGATTAGTTCAATTTTTTTTCATTTTATTAACTTTTACAGAGTCTATTTAACATAAATAATCCTCATCATGTTTCAGAAATACTATGGTATTCATGTAATAGAGATGATAGTAAAGTTTCATGAAATGCTAATGCTAATCGCTAATGCTAATCACTAATGATGCAAACACAAACCGTTAATACATCTAATTTGAAACAACTCACAAATTATGTCGGTAAGTTTGGTGAAGGAGTAATGCTTTGAGTTTTAATACTTTAATTAAATTTAAAGTCAGTAAAAAAAAAATATTTATATATATGTTTTATGTTATAATAGTCCCTGTGAGGTGGAAAAATCTATATATTTTTTTATTGTGATTTTTGTAGTGTGACCAACAGAAGGTTAAGCCAGAAGTGGAAACACTGGACTTGTATGTTCAGTATATTATAGGAGTTAGTTCTGTATTATGTTGCAGAGTTCTGCCCTCAGGTGGCCAAAAACTGAACTGCCAACAGACTACTACTGCTGTCTGATGCTGCGTTCATGGTCTGCTTGTAATCTTCTCCAATTTATTGATTGAGACTGAAACGATGAAAACAGTGTATTTCAAAAAGTAAAGTAGCGTGCACATGTTTAGGTTGTTTTTTTTAATGAAGGTGATCAAATTTATTTCAACCATAATAGGAAAAAAGAAAAGGGTTCTGTAACAAAAGACTGTATTTTTATTCAGTACGTCCAACATTAATCCAAGGAAACACATTAGACTCAAGTTTTGCAGATATCCACTCAAAATTAAGCAAAATAAGTAATGAATTCACTGCATAATTTCATCACTAAATGTCAAAGAAGTCAAACTACATTTTGCCAGACTCAGACACAGGCAATGCCGAGGGTTCTGTTTACTGATGTTTATTAAAATCACACGTAGACAAACACCGTAGAACTAAAGACAAAACAAACAAACAGGCTAAACACATACCACAAACTAAAACTTGAATAAACTCAAAATAACAAAAAGGACAAGAAACATATACCACTTTTCCCACTTGTTAAAAGTGGTTGTGTTATTTATACAGATTATTTGTTTGATAGCTCTAACTGAAGGAATAATTTACAGATAGTCCACAACAATTTCAAAAACGTGGACCTGATGGACCAGTGGATGATAGCTGTGTTTGTGGCTTGTAATTAAAAAGGCAAGGTTAACAGTGCAAATATTTAAAAAGTAATAAAGTTGTGTTTCATTTCAGAGCCAACATTTAAGGGGTGTCCCATTTCTAAATCACAAATAGCCCTTAACACTTAGTTTTGAGGACTACTGATTGAGGGTTGAGCTTAAGGGTTTAGAGAGGAATTGGAATTGACCCTTAAAATCAAATGAAATAAGTCATAATTTTGATATAGAAAGTCATAATCTATCTCCTCCACTGATTTTCCCTCTGAAACCACTTGCTTTCCATGCTGTCACCTCCATTTTGTTTGAGAATGTAAAGAGTACAATGTACAGATATACAAAATGTAGGGAGTAAAATTTAAAAGTACCAGAAAAATAAATACTCACATGAAGTACAGTCCCCTAAAAAAAAATCTACTTAAGTACAGTAATGACGTATTTAGTTACTTCCCGCCTCTGAAAATGGAAAGACTCAAGGACAATTAACAACAGTAATTTAGTACAATACATTCCACTACTGGTGAAATACAGTGCAGTGCAATACAATGCTATTAGCCACACTTTTCCACTGAAATTGTACAAACTTTATTCTCTTTATCAAACTGATGCTTCCTTAACAAATAAAAATTCCATATTCAAAGATTTTCTTTATATATATAGTCAATTCACTAGATGCACATTTTTTGATCATATATTTTCAGTAAAAGCCACTTTTTCTTCTGTTTATTTTGATATAAGCTTCACATTTACTTACTTTGAGAAACATATACATACATCAGTAAAATGAATAGAACATAGAGAGTACTACTGTAATAAATTATGATAAATCAAAATTAGAGAAAAGTTCACTTGGAATTCACCACAAACATATTTTTAAACATATTTCTTTATTTTTTACATTACATTTATTTATTTATGTTAAACATTTGAATATTTTATTCCAGAGGCCTTAAGCATGCTCTATTCTTCCCACCCCTGGTCCTACATGACATACTTGATGACAGTTATTTAAGTCGAGGTGGAAACCAGTTCTGTTCAACTGTGCATATAAGCGAAAGGGTTCTATCTGTACTATTCTTTAACTTTATTTGTTTTATTGATTTTGTTTTAACTGTAATTTTGTGTGTTTAACTTGTGTCTTTTTCTATTTTTGTAAAGCACCGTGAATTGCTCTGTGTATGAGTTGTGCTATGCAAACAAAGCTTGCTTGCTTTTTTTAAACTGTATTTTTACTGCACTGTTTGTACTGTCAGATACTAGTGAGAAGCAGTATTTTTTTCAGCCTGCATATTTCTGTAAATATCCAAGTGGAAAAAAAAAATAAATAAATTACAAAAAAAAAAAAAAAATATATATATATATATTTTTATGAAAATGGCAAAAATAAAGACATCTGTGACATGTTGCATAATCAGTGTGAAGATTTTGTTCTTCTACTTGTCCAGTTTCAAATGTAGTCAAATAAAAATCAAGACAGTCTACTGTCTGGGTCAAAGTTCAGTGGTTCATTATGTAAGATATGTGTGCACTAATGTCATTCTGTTTTATTTCTAGTGTGATTTTTACAATGTTTGACCTTTTTTCCAATAAATATTTGTAATTGTACGAGTTTGAGGAACAAAATCTACTCAATTGGGTTGATGCATCTTAAATATATTTCTGAAAGCTCCAAAAAATAAGGCCAATTTAAACACGTTTTTTAAATAATAGGACACATGAGTTGTGGTGCAGATCAGTGGCTCAAGTTGACTATAGAATAAATGCAAGCGATTATGCCACTTGGATTCATTCAGGTTCATCTTCTTTTTTGTTTTGTTGCAAATTCATTTATGATTTTTTTATAGAAACTTGGCATTTTTGTCAAATACAAATCTTAACAGAACAGCTTATATTAATATTTAAACTGGTTATTTATAGTCAAGGACATGGTGTGAAGGACCCAAATGCAAACTCATGGGGTAAAGTGTGAAGGTGCTTTACTGAGCACAACTCAGGTTTGTAGATAAGAGTATATTTCAAAATAAGGGTGACAGCAGCTCTGGTCAACAACTCAAACAAGAGACAGTGATTAACATCTATAACCCAAACAGTCCAGAACAGGAACTGCAACTAACTTGTGTAGTTGACTGGGAGCTGGAGACAGTTGTCTAGACAGGAACTAAGCCAGAGGTAAAGTGACAAATCAGAACAAACATAATTTAAATAGTGTGAAATGATGAGGACAGGTGTGTGAGAACCAATGAGAAACAGGTGAATAGAATGAGGGGAAAGGTAATCTCTATTTTACAGTTTCTCCTTCCTCTCTAGTCATGTAGTCATAATATTCTCAGACAATTCAATACTCAGACATGGACCTTTGTACAAAAAAAAAAAACAGAGTGTACATGATTAGCAGATCAGCTGTTCAAGGTTGTCGGTTCAGGCATATCTCTGAAGTAGCTGTGTTTGTCTTTTTCATTTTTGTATTGTTTGATTGACACACACAGAAACACACTCAAACTGCATTTATGAAGCATTACACATCCAAAAAATAATCACAGTGATTGGAATCACACACAAAATAATTTTATAGTACACATACAAATATCAACATTCATTTTATTTTATCAGCATGTGTTTTTTTCTTTGTTCATGGTGACAGGTGAGCCACATTTCTCTGGTACTTACATAGTCCATGGGTGGAGCTACCACTAAAAGTGTCAGAATCTACTGTATGTGATGTAATTTTGTTCAAAGGACTTACATATTTGTCTTAAATCATGATAGCCTTGATGATAACAATGTGGTGGCATTTCTGAATTACCCCTCTCTCCTCTTTTCCTGTATAAAAATGCTGTAGAAATTGACTTCAATATCCAAGATAAGTTTGTTACATTTTATTGATCTTCTGCTTTTCAGATTTTATAGGAATAAGTTAATTTATTGATTTTAATACACGTTTTCCATCCTACTATAGCACTTTATCTGAGGCAATTAAATATACTACATTATAAAGGTTTATTTAAAACTTATTTTAATCTTAACTAAGTGAAGTGATGCAAATGAAAACCTTGTAGTTCTGGCGTGATCACAAAGATGGTAATTTATTAATTAAGAGACTACGGAGCAGAAAAGAAATGTACACATATTTTTATTTCATTAATAAAAATATGTGTACAATGTCATAGGGTGACCATGGCTCAGTTGGTAGAGCAGGTTGTCCAATAACCAAAGGGTTGATGTTTGAATCCCACTCTGTCCTAGTCAGTCCATTGTGTTCTTGGGTAAGACACTTCACCCTCCTGTGGCTCTAGTGCCACTCACACCGGTGTATGAATGTTCAGTGGTGGTTGGGGGACAGTTTGGTGTGAATTGGCAGCTACACTTCTGTCAGTCTGCCCCAGGGCAGCTGTGGCTATAAATGTAGTTTACCACCACCAGAGGGAGAGTGAATGAATAATGTTAGGTGCTTTGGGTGCTGAGAAAAGCACCATATAAACTGAATCCATTACAGTGCTGTTATGCCCAGCTCGTGAAAGAGCATAACAAAAGTAGGGAAGGTCCACACAGTGACAATTAAAGCAATGTGACTTTAATAAACATAACTTAAATCAAACTTACTCAGGTTATACAAATCAGTCATCAGTAGTGAGGTATAAGGTGTATGTGTGCATGTGTGGTCAAAACCTAAAGAACCTAACAAACATAATCAAAAGTCAACAGCCATGCAGGAAGGCCAGGTGTCATCAGCCATGCAGGAGGGAGAGAACCATCTTGGTTTCCTGGTCTCCTATATAGGATCCGGCCAGGTGTTGGAAACGAGATGGGCAGAGCCAGACATATCTGAAAATGGAGGGCCACAAACACACACAGAGACAAAATGGCTGACAGCCATCACAGTGCCAATCCAAATGCTAATAGAAAATAACCTAGATGCAGAGGTGGGTAATTCCAGGTTCATCAAGTCAAAGTCCTGCCATGTACTGGTTCAAACCTGTTCAGTAAACCAGCCCATTTTAATGAGCACAATGAATCATCCAACGTAATTTGGGATAATTAGTGGCATTCACCTGGGTTTAGTTAACAGCTTTGAACCAATATATGGCAGGACTTTGACTTGATGAACCTGGAATTACCCACCTCTGCCTAGAACTTATTTTGGCATCTTTGCAGATCTTGATGGTACCACCTAACTGAACATGGACTCTGCCCCAGAAGCAGGGGTGAGTGACACAGCTCCAAAGCGGCCACACCTCACATGCATGATCCACTCTCCATCTTTGGACAAAGACTTAATACTGATATCATCAAAAGACATCAGCTCCTGGAAAACCCTGCTGAAATCAGACAGTATCCCTCAATCTTAGGTATAGCAAAGGGATTACCACAGTGACCTGATTTCAGCAGCTCTAAGTTAAGTCATTGGTTTAAGTCTGTTCTTACTTATACGTATGTAACCTTTGAAGGGGACAGATCATGCCCATTATCCACAAGTGAACACAGATCCCTGGTGTCTCAGTGACCTATCTGTCACATGCTTTGGTCAAAATACCACATTGAAGTTGGGAATAACACACCACCTTTCAATCTTTTAACTGCAATAGCACCGCCTATTAACTTCTTTCCCTGTTCGTCCTGTCTGTCCTGTCCAGTCTTTGTTTCCCCCACACATCACTGAGGTGTAGCACTGCCCTCCCTGGCTTATAATAGAGAGTTCTAATAAAGGATGTCTGCTCAGTTTTCAGGGAGGACCGGTGATGGTCACACACATGCACTAAATATTAAAATATTTGGCTGCAAGATTAAAAAATGCATGGATCTCAAACAATGTTGACTCGCCCTCTGTGGAGTTAAACAATGAGAACAAATGCAGACAAAAAAAAAAAAGAAAAAAAAAAAAATACCACATTGATGAATAGATACAGCAGCCTCTTACTTTTATGCAAATGAGCCACAGCTGACTCCGCCCCTCTCTTCTGTGTGCTACCAATAGAAAAAGAGGAGAAAGAAATAGAACCTGAAAAAGTTGAGGAAGAGAAAAAGAATTGAAGATAGTGATGAAATCATCCAGTGCTGAGTTTTACAGCCCTGGTGCCTTTGGATCCTGGTCCATTAACAGTCCTGGTGCACGTTCGGGTCCTGTTCATCTGGACCTGGGGTCAGTCAGATGAGCCATGACATCATGGCCGTGGTGCCACCTATGGACCAGTCTGTCTGATCAACCCAGTTCAGACCAACCGTGGACCCGGACGTACACCGAGGCTACCTATGGACAATAATGGTAGATGTCTGAGCAGAGGTCACTGTGACCCAGAGGTGGGGTTAGCTGAGCTGGTGGGGTCTGGTGTTCAAATGAATCTATGCATGTGACTTATGATACGTAGAATATCCAAAATGGAACGTTTTCATCCCTCTCCAATAAGAAATGGATCAGGGTTAAAGGACAGTGGGTGTTTTTTTTATATAATTTAAGGGTCTCCTCACAGACAGACAACATATATTTGTGTTGTAAAGACATTTAAAAGTGCATTTTGCATGATATGTTTGCTTTAATTATCAAAACAAAATGCATCAATATTTCATTTACTTTCTGTTTTGTTATCGATCTGTACGTTTACATGCACTTAAAGAAATTAAAATTATTGCCTTATTTTAAAAGCCATGTATACACTTTAGTTGGAGTGTAATCAAATCAAACTGGAGAAGTCAAGAGTAGCCAAGTCAGATAATGTTATTTAATCACATTTCTTTGTGCATGTAAATGCCACCGTAGCTCGATTAAGATTGGCCTGGACACACCCTCTTCCAGAAGTGACCAGAGACACAGTTTAACAACATGTATGTTACGTGCAATAAATCAGAGTGTACAGTACATATGAAATATACTGAGCTGCTGCATTGTTGTCATGCATATCTTTGTTTCTGTCCTTCTGCTACATCTGCTTCAAATCTGTTACTTTGATTTTTCTTCTTCTATGGCACCAACTGGAAGAATGCAAAAGGGTGCGTAATGCCACCTAGTGTCTAGGAGTCCAACGTGCCTCATTCAATAATTTGAATTTCTTTATGTGCATGTAAACTCTGATTTCATGGGAACTCCAGTTAAGTCCCTACAGTAACTCAATTACTGCCAGTAGCGTGACTTAGATATGCACGTACTGTGTGTTCATCAAACCCTGCCCAGGATGTACGTATTGATTTTAGGTGTACACACCTTTACAATAGTGCCAGCTGTTACAAGTCATATAACTGATTATTGATAAATGAATGTCAAAGTTCCCTCTGATAAACTCACGACAGTCACACTGTGATAACATGAAAACCAATATTGTCATCAGTGCCAAATGCACACTGTGTGTTATCTACTGAGTCATTAACCACCACCAAAGAAAACAGTAACTTTTTAATTCAGCCTTTGTTTGACCATGAAAAATGTTCCCACTGAGATTAACCTCTTTTCCAAAGGCAGCATGAAATACAACACAAGTTTACAACATATAGTAATTTACAGTACATGTCAGACTGTGAAAAACACGAGCAAGTGATTGAGTTTAGTCTCTAGCACTTTAAGTTTGGGTTTAAAAACATTCAAGGAGATCAGTTCAGTCAGTTTAAAGTCTTTTAACATATAATTCCATCTTTGAGGAGCAGACTACATGAATGTCCTTTTCTGCACAGGTCAATGGTACTGTACAGAAAGGAACAAATACTCATTAATACCGATAACCTACAGAATACATTTTAAAATACTACTCCTCACTTATAAAACCTTAAATGGAACAGGACGCAGTTACATTTCAAACTCACTGACCAGTTATGTACAAACTACAACACTAAGGTCATCCAATGCAGGGTTACCAGTGACTCCCACATATATTACAGAGAAAATTGGAGTTGTTAAATATGCACCAAAGTTATGGAATACAATTCCAAAAGACATCAGGGAAGCCAGTTCACTGAATATATTTAAAACCAAATTAAAAACATTTTTATTTTCATCAGCCTTTGAATGGAGATAAAGAATGGAGTCAAAATTCTGTGACCCCATTCTTTACATTCTTTATATTCCTTATAGTTGGTGCGTAATCAAATCTTAATGTATTTCTGATTTATTTTATTGAAATTGTATAATGTATGTATAATCAGTTTATCTTGTACTTTTGTCATTTTATAATTTTGTACAATCAAATTTTAATGTATTTTTTTTTATTTCACCCTGTCTTAAAATTGTGCTTTAATTTTTAATCAATGTGAAGCACTTTAGGCTACAGTGTTTGTATGAAAGGTGCTATACAAATAAAGCTTATTATTATTATTATTATATTAAACAGTACACCACTCCCCCTCGCACATATTTTACCTGATTTGCCCTATTGCTAATCATTGTAAAAACACATTTTTGTCACTATGACCTACGAACCACCAAAATTTAATGGGATCAATTTCCATGAAAAGTGCAAGGTGGTCTAGACCTTGCACTTTTCATGGAAATTGGTGTAGCAGTTTTTGCGTAAACCTGCTTGCAAACAGACATACAGACAGACAGACAAACCAACTCAAACACAATACCCCTCTCCCCTTCAGGGGGCAGGATAACAACAGAGTTAGATGGGTGTTTGTGTTGCACAGATTCTTTGTCTAATGCATAATATTAACTAATAGAACTGGTGGAAGTTATTATATGGTTCCCAAAGACTAGAACATTCATAGGGGTGGACTTATGTTAGTTACTCAGATTCAAATTCAGACTTTTACATAATGGATTTGTTAGTTCTTTTTAACTTATAAAGACCCAAACATCCATCACTGATCAAAAGTATTTATTGGTATTAACTGTTGATAAGTGTCTATCTCTTAATACTCACTGTCGTTTTTTCACAGCTCACCACAAACTTAGTTAAATTAAGATATCTTAAATCTGGGAGTTCAAATGCTTTATACTTGTATGTTCTGACAAGGAACAGATAGAATAAGTCTGCTATTGCATGCAAAGAAATTTAAGTATTTATTTATTCACATTCTATTATTCACCCCCCTCCCTCCTTGTCAGTTCCACTAAAGTCTATCTTTTGTTCTGCAGGTTTACTACTAGTGATAAACTCCTAATCATGTTTTACTCTCAAAGTTTTTTGCATGTAGTTTGTTTACATTATTAGTCACTAGATTTAAAACAAAAGAAAAAAGTTCAAGCTGCACAAAAGAGAAAAAAAAAAGACAAAATAAGCAAATATTTTCCATTTTATTTACATCATTTACACTCTGCTATCTTGAAATGGCAGTTAATATTACACAGTGGATTCATTCATTCCCCAGGGGTTATTTGTACAGATATACAAAGCATTCAATACTCAAATGTATTCTGTTTTTTTTTTTTTTGTAGCAGAGTTTGTACACTGAAGCTATGACATAAAGCAGCACAATAGACATGAGCTTGTTTTACTATAGATTGTGATATAACACGTTTTCATTTTTATATTAAAATAATGGATTATTTCAAGTGTAATTTCCACAAATGTATTCCCTGTCATACAATAAAACAGTATAATGAGGAAAGTGTTTGTGCACAGTAGCCTGTAGACAAAAGTTTAAGACTGATGTAGTAAGTGATGATTGAGGTAATAAACAGGCAGGAGAAAAAAAAGCTAGACGTGTCATCCCTCTTTAAGGCTGTGGTATGAGCACTAGAAGATATATTTATACATAAAAAAGACATTCTTCAGCATTTTATTTAAAAGTAAATAATGAGAAGTGAGTGTACATGTACAATGCAGTTTAACATTATAGCATGTAATAACCAGGGATCCTACTTTGAAGGAAAGTAGGACTTTGACTCTAATTACTATCATCAATAATGTATTCATGGCAACCTGCATTGTCATTCAAATGCACATCTTCCTATGAATAAATGTGCAGCATGTGTTTTGGTGTGATTCAGTACTACGTTGGTAGTAAAACTACAACTACTACTTGCTTCTATATGAAACCATCCTTATTGGCTAACATGTAATGGCTAAAAGCACAAAAAGCCCCGCTTCAAGTGATTTCATGACATAAACCTGAACATTTTAGCACCATGACAATGAATATATGGAGCAAATCATTTAGCGAGATAAATAACGCCCAAAAAAAGCAGTTTGCAGCCTGACAATGTTCCATAACCATGTGGATCATTTAAGAGACGACTGTGCTCTGTAAATTGGCTCAAGAAACAAAACGAACAGACGTCACGCGTGGCTGTTGTAATGAGGTTTTGGCTTACACTTATGTGAAGGAAGCAAGACAATTGATATCTGTGAAGAAGCGTGGAGTGTAGATGAGTTAGGTTTTACACTTATTTTTGAAGTACATGATTTGATATTATTCCAACTGTGGTCCTTTTGAGTGTCTGTGTGCACTGAATTCCATTTAAAAGGTAAAGCTTCAGGAGATTCATGAGGAGCTGAGACCCGAGTCAGACTCTGCGCTTCCAGCCCGGGCCTTGGAGGCGCTGCAGATGGGCAAAGAGCAGGGGACGGAGTAGCACGAACAGGTGGAGCTCTTCAGTGTCTCCTCTGTAATGACCTCCTGCAGGGAGTGTTGTTCCTCTACTTGGAAGATGTTTGGCTGCTCTCCTTGATCCTCACAGATTCTAAAAAGACAGAGACGACGTACAATTAGATCAGTCAGATACTATACAAAAGTGGATCAGAAATATCTATCATGTAAAACCCATAACTCAGGTCCAATGGTAGTTTTGACCTTCCAAATCACAGATAAAATGTCTAATCAAAAATCACACTTAAAAAAAAAACAAAACAAAAAAAACAAGATGCAAAATTTTAATTTCTTGAAATCTGGCTAAATTGGTGATTGCACTGGGCATTACATTATTACATGAAACATGAGCAGTGCTTAAGAAGCACCAAGTGGCTTGTCGTGAAAGAGGACTGGTATTTGAACAAGGCTACTTGGACGTTAAGCATTGCTTAATCTCATTATGAAGGCTCATGTTACACCATGGTGTCACATGACACAAATGCCAAATGCCACCGTTAAGCTGGCCCGTGCAATACCCCACCCACAAAGTCAGCAGGTGCAAAAGAGCAGCAGATACCATAGTTCTGTGGCATCTCATTCTAGTGCTGCTGAGAAATTAAAGCTTTGAGGGTAAACATATTCATGTACTGCATCCAAGTGTTATTTGTATTCATCCATTTGATATCATGAAATCAGTTTTCATGTGTCACACACATTGAGCATGTTTGTTTGCAATGATGGTTTCACACAACAAGACATTATCAGTTTTGAGTTCTGTCTAAGATCTATCTTATCTATTTGTTAAAAATTGCAAAGAAATTCCAGATTTTGGTTGATAAACAGGTCAAGATATCAAATAATATAATTGCATGCAAGCCATTCACTATTTGTAAAAAAAAAAAAAAAAGTCCAATATACATTCCAAGCAGATGAAAATGGTATTTATAATAACAGCCAAAACATACAGGCAGGATAAAGGGGATGTTGGGGCTTTCATCTTTGGGGGGATACAGGCTTAAAAAATGATAGGCAGGGCAGTTGACCAATCAAAGTGGTAAGTTGTACTATTATTCAACAAGATAAAATAAATTCAACTAGAAAAGCACTCTGAGAGTGCAGACCTCCGCCAGTATTATATATTGAATTAGAACTATTTCTGTCAAAACTGGCCCTATCTCCCAATACTAAAGAATACCCCCTCCAAAAAAATTAGTAAAAAATACTTGTTGCTTTTGTTATTCCAGACATTCTGTGAAAATTTTGTTCAAATCCATCAATAACTTTGTGAGTTATGTTGCTAACGGACAGACAAACTAAACCCTGATGATTACATAACCTCCACTGGTGGAGGTAATTACTGCCACAGGACCAGTTTTATCTTTCGTGGAAAGATCCGAGATATTTGTTTGTTAAATTGCTATTCGTGACAAGTCAACCATCGTGCATCATTGCCAGGAACAGTTTAATTCCTGCTGCATATGGTTTAGTATTTAGTCTGCCAGGCAAGAACTTAAAAGTAGAACTGAAAATGTCATAAACAGCCAAAGGGTGTCAAAAGTGAGTAAACAAGAAACACAGTCAGCAACCAGAGAAACATTACGGGAATCTGGAGAACTTGAGTCAAAATATGGCACCAAGCATTCACAAATTCTGTAAAAAAGAGGTACAGTTAAAAGAGCCTTGAAATTTCCAATAACAGACTGAGACACTGCATGATGTTACAAAGGGAAATGTGCAGGAGGAAGTGCAGGGAGAATGGAAGGCACAAAGTCTGCTCTGTTTTCTGCAGGGGTCCAATAGTTTAGAGCGAACAGACACAGAAATGTAGAGCAAATGTCACGGAGCATGTGGAACATACAAGTGAAACAGCTAAACCAATGGTTCCTGCTGGTTACACGGTCACATCGACCTCATGACACAAACAAGGGGGAGCTCTGTCTGTCTGTCTGTGGAGCTTTTATGTAACAGAATCACCTTCGAGTGGCAATGAATAAATCGACAGATTGTCAACAACAGCCTTGGGAGATGCCAATAGTTACATAATGTTATAAACCTGAAACATGCTGATCGATGGTTATCTTGAGTGGCATGGCGTGGAATGTCATGTTATTTAATTTGAATGATAATAAATAACACTTAACTGTCCTGTAAATGGCCTGACATATTGTTACAGAGTCATTACACCCTGTGCTGTCTGTTAACAGTTGGAATCATTTCAATGCAAAACAAAACAATAATGGATTAACCAATAAAAGAAGCATGGTTCATATAAAGCTAAGGTAGGATGTTAGGAAAACGGCAAAGGTAAGACAAAATTCAGAATCATTGCTTCATAATGTAAGCATTATTAGTGCACGTCTTTGACTCAGTGAGTTTTAATGATAGAAAGATTATATTCGTGCTGTTTGATCAGATTAGATTAACCTTAACGGTGCAAAGTTTCCCATATTGATTTGGTTTTGTGAAATGTTTATGATATATGCTGGCCTGTTTGAACTGTGTCATGTTATTCAACTATTTTCTTTGTGCTTTTGGTTGACGTTCTGCTCATTACGCAGATGTATAGTATACATATGTGGCACAAGTGTCATGTAGCATTACCATGGCAACACTGATGCAGTTAGTTTGTCCAAATTGTCCAATCGGGTGGTATATTCAAAATGTGTGATCACTTTTGTGTTTAGTTTTGATGCATTATTATTATTATTATTATTATTATTATTATTGTAAATGAAAGCGACTTCTTTTACATGCCACTAGACCTTTTGAGGTATAGTAAAGTTATGAAGGTTTAATGACGTTTGTGGTGTGTTTTGTTTTGGCCATTTGTAGCAAGAAAAACATTCTACATTAAGATTCATTAATCCTAATGAGCAGAAACAATAAGGTCAGGAGATGATGTATCTGGGTTTCTTTAAGTAAGATTGTCCTCTCTTAAGAAAACTAAGATGAGAAATTCATGGTTCACATCTTAATTCCTTTGATTATTAGTCCGGGAACACATTATAAACTGGGCTCGTCCAGTATCTGAGTGGTTCACATTCATCGGATGAGTCGATCCACTGATAACAGAACCATGAGTGATGGACGCTGACGCCCGGGAGTCAGTGGAACAGCTTGCCAAGTTTTAATGTGACATCAGATACCAGCCAAGTGAAGACAGCATTGATGGTAAAACCTCATACCTATTAATGCCTTCAGAGGAGCTTTCAGATTAGATTAGATAGAACTTCATTAATCCCTTGGGAACACTTGTTCAAGTAAGGCAGTATGTAGCATATATGAAGAGAACATGTACATAACAACATAGGAAATATCTGGCAATGGAACCTGTTAAATGTTTCACAAGACAGATGGATGTACACCACCATGAAGAGCAGAAAAAACAGTCTCTTAATGAATTACGCTGGTGGGAATTATATCAAATAAGTTCCTAAAACAATCATTAATTAGTGTGAATATAAGGACATTCTCTTGGTGAGAAACAACTTCATAAAGTTTGTGAAAATCTACACGACTCCAAAACTAAAGATAGTGACACCACTGCCTACATTCGTATGAACAGTTCCACAATAGTCCAAAAATGCCCAACGTCCCCTCCAAAATTTTTCCCGCTTAATTTTGTTGCAAACATAAGCCCTAAGAGTAAGAAGAGACCAGGGAAAACCACCCGCTCCATCTTCTCTACGTGTTAAACTCTATGAACCACACAGACATTAGTTTTTTCTCTTATGGTTTCATAGCTGCCACCCATGTGTTCTCACCGCTCTTCTCTAAGGCCTTAACTCTTTAAGTTTCACCAAAATTTCTTAATAAAGTAAATTGAATGCTGTTCTTGAACCATTTTGATACCATAAATTTGTGTTTTCTTATATTATAAATGAAAATATTAAGATGAAAACTGGAATATTGGAGGCAGGTCCTGTTAAATGATGCAATAGATAAAACATTTGTGGATATTGATTGAGGTTTTGATGAGTTTTTTTTGTTTGTTTTGGATGTTTTTCTTAGACTATGACTACGTTTGTTAGAATATGGTTCCTCTGTGGATCATTATGAGACATAAAAGTTCAGATCAGCTGTTTGTCATTTGTATTTTGAACAAATGAGTGATTGTACCTGCTGTGGATATTTTATCTGAAAGTGGTTTATATCTTCTGATGTGTGAGAACCTCTGTTGTCAAACTACATGGGGTCATGTGACATTTGGGACAGGTTTGGGTGGTTTGCTTAACATTTTTGACCCTTGGGAGTTTAAAGGGTTAAAGCAGATGAATAAACTGAAGCCCCATTAGGATTATGCTTTATGCTGACAAACCGGCAAGAAACATTTTGAGACATATCAAGTAACAAGCAAACAGCCAACAGACAAGCTCCCAGGTGAAAGGACACCAGTCGAGCCACCGCTCAGTTAATAATACATCAAAGTTGTAAAAGAGAAGCTTGAAGCTCTCGGAGACCCTGAACACCTCACAAAGCCCCACTACGAGTGACTCTGACAAAGGAAAGGAAGTTTTGTTATTGAATAAACTTGACAGCAGCACAATTCACCTCAGAAAGTATTTAAGATCATCCCGATCAAGACACATAAAAGGTCATAAATGAAGAACATTGATAAAGAGGTACCTGAAATCACTTCATTGAGAGGATTCCCTACATTATCTGAAATGCCAAATTCCTCAGAGGCACCAGAGAATATTTTCATTTATATATCTACTCACCAGCTATCATCACCCTTATCCCTAAATTACAACACATAGCCACAATGGTTTAACCCAGTGTTTTTCAACCCTGGAGTCAGGACCCAATGTTGGGTCACCTGAAATTCCAATGGGGTCATCTGAAAATTCTAGAAAAATTTTAAATAAAAAAAATCACGAATATGGTGAATTGAGAAATAATCGTAATACATAACACACAACAACCTCTGAAGCTAAAACTGAAGCAGTGTGGTACTGTTTATCTGTCAAATGTTCATTGTGGTCAGTTTCAGATGCTGCAGCTCTTTCATAATTGAGTTCAGTATTAATCGTCAGCCTCGTAAATACAAGCTGAACTGACTGTACATATTATGACCAAAGAAAATCAATCCTCACTTTGTGCTTTTCTGCCTCAGTCTATAATAATATACATTATATAGACTGTCATCTATAAATGTAAGTTTATTTGCATCATAGTAGAGCAAACCATGACATGACTCTATGTAGCCCAATCCTGCCTGTCCACTAAGACTTGACACACACAAACATTCATACTTCCCTTTAAGATCTATCAAATATACATTGATGGCATTCTGTATTTATTTTAAAAGCACCTTATTGTCTCGAGGAGGGAAGTTACTGTGTGTGTTTAGTCCCACTTGTCTGTCAAAATTACACAAAAACTGCTGCACCAGTTTTCACAAAACCTAATGATAAATGCATGGGACAAAAAACAATTTAATATATGAAAAAGAAGTAGAGGATAGAAATTATTCTTCACTTATTGTGACACAAGAGATCCCCAGGCAAAAGTCTAACCACAATCGTAACAGTCGGTTACATAAAAACAAAATAAAAAGTAATTTATCTGAGCAGTCATAAGGCCTAATTTGTGTTTAGTTCTATTGTGGAGTGAGAAGATAAGTGACCATGGTAGAGCTGGAGCCATTCTCATTGTGTTATGTTTACATTGCTGCTTGGATACTATGTTATCCTGAGGGAAGTGGTTTATATGACATTTGACTTCCTCATATGAGGCTTGAATTGAATTAAAATGTGGCAAATCCCTTTGAAAACACCAAAATGTTAGTACTTCTATGTGTATTTTCAGAATTAGTCAATATGTAATTAATTATTTTGATCATGATTAGCTGTACAATTAAGAACTGTAACAAGCAAAATATTTCAGCACTGGGATTGAGACCTTATTTACTTCGTTATACATTTGTCACGAGATAAAGTCATTGTTCCTTAGAAAAGAGAAGAAAAATAATGAGCTCCGGCTGTTGTTCCTCCTATGATTCGTGAGGTTGAAAGTTTCTCCAGTCTCCCTGGGGAGTGAAGTTCACTTCCTTCCACTGAACCTTTCACCTTGTTTTCAAGAAACTGAGTGACACGAAAGTAAAACTAATTTGTTGCTGCGGTAGTAGCTCTGGGAGCACATAGCTATTGTGTCACATGCCTCTTAAACCTGTCTCTACTGGACTGGTGTACACATTTAAACACTGTCTAACAAATTGCTTACATGTTTTGCTGTAAGATGCATATAAGTAAAGCTACTACATAGGTGCTGATTCAATTTGAAAGGTTTTTGAATCAGATGCTTTCACAAAACATTCACTTGGTTTTCTACATGACATTACCAGCTGTGTTTAAAGTCTATGGTGATGAGGGTGACATGTCAACGGCAGGCACAAATGTTGAGTTTGATCCTACCTGTCATAGATGAGCCCATCAATTCCCTGCTCTCTCATCTTCCTTCTGTTTTCGTGGTCGTTGTTTTCATCGCCCCAGCTGAACACCACCAGGCCTTTAGACTGAGCCTCCCCAATGTAGTTAAGGTGGTACAGCAGTTCTTCGGTATGTGCATTAATTCCCTGCAGATACAGCAGCAATGATCCAGTAAGTGAGGAAATAAAAATCTTAGTCAATAACAAATGAAACACCAGCAGATGTCCATTATATCAACAATATGTCCTAAAAACTTCATACGTTTAGTAGTAAGTATGTACCTACAGGAAGTAATTTAAATTGAAGATACATATAAGAAGTAATTGGATTGGATTGGATTTGAAATTGGATTTATTTGTATTTTTAATAGTGTCTTGCACCGTAAAGCACTTTGACTCTCCGTTTGTGAAAAGTGCTCTATAAAGAAAACTTACTATATATTTTCTGTTTTTTAGGGGTATAAGGGTGTACTAGTTTGCACCGAACCACTTCATTTTGGGGTCTTCGATACAATAGGGAAGTGCACGAAAAAAAATACACGTAGCCTATGTGAAGAACGGAAACAATCAGGAAGCACAGTAGCCACAAGTAGAACCCATGTGCAGGGTTTTCTTCATATACATTCAGCAGTAGCAAATGCTCAGCACTGCTGTAAAAAAAACAAACTAGAAAAGCACTCTGAAAGCGCAGACCTCCGCTAAGGTAGACATCCCCACCCCCACCCTGGATCACCACCAAAATCTAATCATTTCCAGATCTCCCCATTATCAACCTACCCTGAAAATGTCATCAAAATCTGTCCATAGGTTTTTGAGTTATCATGTACACAAACAAACAAACAAACAAACATCCAAACCAACCAACCAAATGCCGGCAAAAACATAACCTCCTTGTTTGAAGCACGTTAAGTTACTTTCAGTTTGTTCCACAAGAGTCCACAGGTTCCTTTATAGCAAAAAAGTTTTTATTTTTTAACTCGAGTGGCAAAATGCAGTGAACCTGCTCCTCTTTTCCATGATTGTGTCTCTGTCACATTCACTGCACCTCAGGAAAAATAGCGAGGCGTTCAAAAACACTCAACCTACATTTATGTCGTCAGAAGTGATGGCTAAGAATACACCCCTGAATGTCCCCAATCCATAACCAGAGAGCTACGACACCACGCTGTGGGGCACCCCCGTGTCATGACAATACATTTGGACTTGATTTGAAGTGAATCAAGACAAATAGTTCCAGAAATATGAACAAAAGAGTGTTTAGTGATTTTAAACTTTTGAGGCCCCCTGTGGGCAATCTACAAATGTTAAATCTTCCAGAATCAAATCAGTTCTTCTCCTTCATATTCATTGATATGGAAAACACTGAATTTCTAACAAGATTTTTCAGGTTATCACTTTAACATAAAGGATGTCTGACAACAACAGTCAAACAAAAAACATAAACAGCCCCCAGAGTCCGTTTGAGGAAATAATTACAGTGTTTGCCATAAATTTCAACGTTCAAAAATACATAACACATAGGATGACTGTTAATGCACAAATGACTGAACAATATTTTGTAGAAATGTCCAGTGTCCCACAAGCAGTGTCCTCCCAAAAATGTATTACACCAAAATGTTTCTGCACCATCGGACCCCTACTGTTTTTACTCTAGATTGTTCTGTCTTGTCTTCTGCGCTTTGTTTTCTGTATTTTTGCTGCTGTAAACAGTGCACTTTTTTCCCATGGAGGGATCAATAAAGTACTTCTATTCTATATATTTTATCTTATGTACAGTATATTTAATTTAGGTTCCTAAAGAAATGGTCAAATATAGGACTGTGGGTGCAATGTTTTAAATATTACACTGTATTCAACAACAACTCACCAGAATATTCTCGCTCTGGGCAAAGCTCATAGCAATCTTTGTGGTCTGACAGCGGATATCCATCAGCTCTGGATATTTCTCACAGATTCCCTGAGTCAGGAAGAGGATTGGGTACTTGTTCTGCTTGTGACGCACCCTGAGGAACAAACAGATACCATGTACTCCTGCAGAAGACCTATTGGTAATGCTTTCAATAAAACATGGGCAGAAAGGAGGAATGAGTTCCAACCCCACATTGAAACAGGAGACATTTACAATCATTACTTACATGGCACAGATATCTGGGTCAAAGCAGGAAAAGACAATCCGTCTTTTTCCGCCGTTTTGCAGAACACAAGACAGGATGATGTCGAGGAAAGAGTTCATGTTGAAGTAAGATGACAGGTTGCTTTCCCATGACCCGTCCTGTGAATACAAGGCACTCGTCAATAACATATACAAACAAGAAAATAGAATATTATTTCAATTTCAATTTTAAATATCAAACCTTCATTTGACTGATCCATTTGAGCTCAATGTTGAACCCCACATACTCAGGAATAGCTTGGAAAATCTATCAAGAGGAGACAATATTATAAGTATGTCAAGAGTTAACCAAGTGTGTGATAATTAACATCTATTATGACTAAACTATTCACCTGTGAGAGTGAAGGGAAAGGCTGATGTTCGTCAATTTCATCATCATCATCCACCACATCTACACAAGAAAAAAAAAAAAAAAAGAAAAATTAACATTATTTAATGACCTCATCAAATATTTTGCTTTGATTTAAATCAACGTTAATGCATCAATTCGGAATCAAACGGAGTTGACGACAGGGAAATACGTACCTTTCTCATCATTTTCGTTCATCGCAGTGACATGAGCCAGCTGTGCGACAAGGAACATGAAGAAATGTGAGATTTGTTCAGTTCGATTTAAACTCAGTCATGAGTTACAAATGAGTACAAATGAAAAGTTTTGTGAAATAAAAAGGTTGGAAATTACCTTCAGCAGCTGCAACTGATCAAATGTCAAGTCTTTGACTGGCACCTCGATTAACTCCAGAGTTTTGTCATTTTTTTTCTGTCAAGACAAAGGGTTTAAAACCAATCTCTTTCCACTAGGGATATGAAGTCTCCATAGAATAAACATTTTAAAGCAATATTAACATTCACACAGTAGCATCTGGAAGTAACGTCTATACTCCAATTAACAATGCTATGTCGTTTCAAGTACAAAAGTTACAGTTACCTTTTTAGTAGAAATGCAGCAAGTCAGATCATGGTAAACAATGGGAACAGCATCCTTGGAGAGGTGAACATCAAATTCTACGAAAGCTGCACCCTAAATGAACAGACAGTAATCACAATGTTTCACTTGGTGCAATGTTAAAGATAATACTCCTTCATGCATTGATCACAAGGTGAACTTACATGCTTGGCAGCACTTTTGAATGAGGCTATTGTGTTTTCTCTGATTTTGTGGTGCCTGTAAGAAATACATTAAAAAAAAAACATTGACAAAGAACTAATTCAGGGTGGATTTAACAATACACAATACCATATCACCGTATATCTGTTCAAATGGCTTGCTTACATAGTACACATTTTTGTTCTAGATACAAGTGAATGTGATGGTATTAGACATGCAGTGATTCATTAATTATATACTCCAATAGGTTTCTAATGACATTTGTCGGGTTCAAACTGCTCTTATTGCTCACTTGGCTGCATGTGTTGTCCCAGCTCCTCTATGGCCCACATCCAGAGCACTTCTTTTCTTCCAGTACTTGGTGAAAGAGGAGCTCATGTCACATTGGTGACCCTGGATAGGGCGGATCACCAGATAATCCACTAAAAAGGAATGAGCACAGTGACCATGTCAGTATATTTACAGGCAGAGTGATAAGCAATCACAAAACTCTTGGTTGCTTATCATCTTGTGTCTTTTATTCTTCCGGTATTAAAGATTAAATACCCCAAATTTTGCCACCACAGAAGGGACTACAGTACCCATCTCAGATAAGGTAGGTCATTAGGTTTTGTTTCTAAAAACACCTTGTGTAGGGTTGGTAAAAATGACTTCACACGTGACCTTTATTCACATATTTATAGACTCCTGTGGTATTACAGCAAGTCTTAGTACCCTTTCCTATTCACATGCTGTCAATATCTAAAACAGAAAACAAGAATAAAACTATAAAACTCCTGTTTCGAATAAGACCACAACAACATGGCGACATGTTATTCTGATGAACGGGTTGGGGTTAAGGCAAGGCTAATTTATTTGTATAGCACATTTTGTGTACAGGACAATTCAGGATGCTTTACATAAAACATAAATACCAAGTTTAACAGATTAAACTAGGGGAGCACTCAGAGAAAGCAAACTCACCACCCCCCGCCCAAATCACTACTACTAAACTCTTATCTATCAACATTTCCTGAAAATTTCAGCCAAATCCGTCCATAACATAACTCCGCCGTTCCTTGTCAGAATAATAAAATGTGGACGTGAATCCTTACCTCTTACTTTGCCTATGGCCGGTCTAGAATTTCGTCCCATTATGGGAAGTGTGACAACTCCATTGTCCTTTCCACTTTCCAAAAAAGTGGATGAAAGGAGGCAAGCTGTACCCACATGTCCCGGGTGAATATCTCCCTGGACCACATGCTCACCCAGATCCTCCTGTTAACAAAATGATCGAGTGGTGTTGAAGAAGTTGACATAAAATACAAAAATCTGTGTTGTTGTTTCTTAAGGGGATCCATTTTCTGAGAGCTTAGTAACATCAGGCTGCATCGTCATCGATATTACCTCAAAGAACTCAAAGGTGAGCTCTAGGTTGTCTGGATCCATGGTGTGGATGCTGTACTCGGTCCACTTTGAGGGTTCCAGGGCGTACCCACACTCTGGCTGTGAGTGGCGTGACTTATAGCCGTCAGGACTGATCATACTGATCTCCAGTGTGGTGGTCATCTTGTGCCACGATGAAGGACTGAGCTCATCTTCATCCTCATCTCCCTCCTCCTCAATACCCTCTAGTGTCAGCTTGATCCTGGAGGGTTAGTCGAAAAAACCAGTGATGAAGAGAGGGCACGCATTTTACAGGTTGATTAAAAACCACTGGAAAAAATAAATAAATAAATGAATAAATACATCAAGGTCTCTAAACTAACTTTGTCAATTGTGATATGTGTCTCAATACCCATACAATAGTTTTCCACTGATATTGACCTTGACAATTCATTCATTCTGTTCCACTGAGCCATTACTCTCACTGTCTTAACAGGAGAGTCTCAGTGTTTCGAGTCACGTGGGTTTTGTGTTTCTTTACAGTCACTGTGGAACTTTAAACTTTCAACCTTAAACCAGTATCAGGTTTTGAGTTGCCTGCAATGGATGAACCAAATTACCTATGCTGCAACCACGAGCATTGCATTAGTCACTGTGCATGCGTCATTTCTCGGAACAAGGTAAGAGGTATAATAAATGGATTGGTGAGTTTATCAAGTTGCTAAGTGTTTTCAGTTGACGGTGAATGATGTGGGCAGCTCCTTTTTGCCATTTCTGGTTTTAAACTGTATTAACAGCAACACATTCAGTCAACCACACAAATGAAACTGTACTGTTTGAACATGTTGGTGACAGTCTAGAACCCTGACGAGGTTTAGTCACTGAGGTTGTATTCTTAATTTGCCTTACTGTACTTTAATACTGCATGCTGGATTTCTGTTACACTTATGTAACTGATACGCAGGGTACCAAAGTGACGCTCAACTGATGCGTCTCATGTCACTCTCCAGCAGAACTTTCTCCGACGGTGTTCGATTCAACCGTGCCGTCAGCCCTTACCTGAAGCGAGACTTCTTGAATTTCCTCTTAGTGATGGACACTGGAGACATCTTTGAATAGTGCAGACGCAGGCGAATCTCTGTCTGGCATGTCAGCCACCCAGAGTCAACAGAATTCACACCATCTATAGAAGAGGACATGGGAAGCATTTAATTGACAATCTGTACTTTGAATGAATGTGAATGCTGAGCAGACAACTGTGACATTGACAAAGGGAGGATGGGGTCAACCATAGGTTTGGACACAATGAATGACCTCAAAACAATTGACAGTGAAGTATAAAGGGCTTTCAAGAGGAAGGATTAGCTGCAATTTAATTCAACTTACTGTGTGTTCCAAACTGTCCATCATCAATATTGAGTTGAGGTGCTGTGAAAAAAAAAGAATACAGGCATTAAAAAAACAGGCACAACAGTGTGCACTTTACAACAAATGAGAACAAATCAAATCAGAGCAGAGGTTTTAAAGCATGTTGTTGATTTTGTAAATCAACATATCACTTGTTATTTTGTTGAGATGGCAAGTTTTTATCTAAACCCAAAGTGCTTTGCTCTGAATTTGGTTTGCACCCAAGTTAACAGGTTAACTTTATCAAATACACTAGATATAAAACAGAGGAAAACATCAACATTCATTTGTGACAAATTCCAATTCTAGTGAAATAAGGTTTTAGTAGCATTTACATTAAAAAAAAAACAAGCAAACAAAAAATAGAACAAAACAAAGATTTAGTATCAGGCTGGGGTGAAAAAGGACTTGGGCAGGGTGTGGACATGACTGTTGCTTTTTAAAAGAACTTGTTTTACATCTTTTGTCAATCAGTAACTGAATGGAGGTTTAAATATTTAAGTACAGTATTGAATACTGCTGTGTTTGTTAAGTTAGAGATTATTCCAGTAAATGATGATACCTCACACTCTATCAAAGCACAATCAGCCAGCAGACATACAATCAGGTTAAGATGGTAACTCTAGAGGTTACAAGCAGATTTGGTTCAGAAGAAAACACTGCAGGCAAGTGAAGATATGGAAACCATGGCTGATCAACAGATGTGAGGTCAGATCCGACCACTCCTTAAATATAAACCTCCATTTAAAGTGGGACAAGAATGAAGTTACCTACAGTTAGGGATGGGAATTCATGACATTATATCATTTCACTCAGTGAAACCAGATATATTTTTCTTTTAGGAAAAACATTTTTATTAACAAAAAGAGAAAAGAAAAAGTGTTCCTGAAATTGAATCCCATGTTGCATAAAAAAGATGCTTCAACATAGTACCAGTGTTTCCTCTCTTAAAAGCTACTACTTTTATCTCCATTCCATGCAAACTTAACTACTTTTTCCCTTCTAAACAATTTCAAAAATAAAAAAAAGTATAATAAATGAAGGTAATAATAAAAACAAAAGTTAGTGACAGATGAACAAAAGGTTTTAATTCCCATCCCTATCGACAGTGTAGGAGTACTCATGGGAAACTTTTACATACAGCGCTGTAGCAGGGAAAGTGAGTTTTACAGCGGGTTTGAATATGATACACTTTTCCAAAGCCAACCACACCGTGCACTCTGTTTTTTGTTGTTGTTCTATACCTGTGGGGCTCATCGTGCGAGGGTGTAGATGGGTCTCCCACATATTGACTATCACTTGACAGGGACCATCTGCACTCTGCAATTCCAACGTTTAGTACAATATTAGGGTTTTCAAATCAGATACATATTACTGCATTTCAGCCTGGTCTCAAAGACGCCTTTAGAATGGGGTGAGAGGAAGGAATTAGAGCTGGTAGAGTCACCAATCCCCAGCTAGGGCAGTCAGCCGTCATGGGTTGAAATCTGAAAAGTGGATTTGTTAGTTGAGAAAAAAGTAGGAAGAAGCTGCCTCATTACATTATTGTAGTAGTGGCATTGCTAACCATGACTCAAGCCTGCATCTATCAAACTAATATTTTAATGAGTTCAGGCTTTGTTTATACTGCTGCTACATTTTTCATTCATGGGAAAATGTCCTAAATGCCAAAAACTATGTAAACAAAAGAAAAGAAAGACCCATAAGACAAAGATCACCCTCACATTTGCACCGTTAGCAAAACAAGGGCAGAAAACCTAAAAATATGAGGAAGTTAGAACAAGCTAGTTATGGTTCCACCCTCATCATTTAAAATAAATAAAACACAACCCAACCCAAGCTGGAGAGGCTCCAGAAAACATGGCTGCACCTGCAAAACACTACTACAGTTTGGATTTTTCTAAAGAAATGTATGCATTTGTTAAGACTTCTTTACACTGAGATTATCTGTATCTTTATATTCAGATTATTTGTTCATTCTCCTGACATCCCAAAACTGTAAAGCAAGCAACAGAATTAGTTCTGCATCCTTCTGCTGTTGAGATTCAAAAAGAAATGATCTTATTTGTGTAAAACTACAATTTTAAAATCAAACAAATGCAAAAGAAGATAAGAAGATACAAGATAGGTAGGTAAAAGAACATTAAATATAGTTGCATAATTCATCTACTGACTAGATATTTTAGTACATCTTTGTTAATTCTTCTCAAATTCTGCCATTTGTAGAGCTATTAAACTTCATAGACATAAGATTATACTCACTTTTGACTCCAAAAAGAAACCCTTAAAGTAGCGGTACTTGGAAACAACTCCGCTTGGCACAGTTATTGTTGCAGTCCAGGTAATTCTGATGTGAAAACAGCATATACACAATATTGTTTTATTGAAAACAAATCACTAAAACTAAAATATGATGCCCCATTTAAAACTCTATATGTCAATATGTCAATATATAACTTACCCATCATCACCCATGGGATGTAAAGTCACAGCTTTATGGTGGCTCCAGTTCCCCAGGGCTTTGCAGTTTCCAGTAACTGCAATCATCTCACCTAGAAAAGTGACCTGGGATTTAACTTACACTTTCAACAATGTTAACACTCTGCAACTTTTTCTTGATAAAAGTCGGTGAAGAAAGACAAAAAATCTAGACCATTGAGTAACGTGCAAAACACAGTAGGTATGTGGTTGTGGGTACAGTAGTATCTAAAGGTCATGTCACTATTTATAGGATGTTGCCCATTTGTTTAGGAGGTCTAGGAAGAAGCTTGTGTTAGTTAATGAATACTACTACTACTACTAATAATAATAAGAAGAAGAAGAAATACTTTATGAATAAATGTTCACATTACAGTCAATAGCAAGAACATAGATGAAACAAATGTGCCCATGGATTGTGATGAACTGAAGTAAATAACATTGGTTACTAAAGGGATAATAGATTATTTATGACTAAGTAATAACATACTCTCAGCATCGTTTCAATTGATTATCATTAATCTGTTGAACGTGATATAACTTATGAATGTAAGTGATATCATGATAGGGAAAATCCTACATCATGTGGCTGGTTCAAAACTAGATTATCTGTATGTTTGTGCACAGTAAAATGTGATCATCTTACCTGGAGATGTTTCTCCTCTGACAATCAAAGTCACCTGAGTAGTCTCCATAATGATATTTTAGGCACCAACGAACAATGGCAGAAGCGAACTGAAAAAGAGTACATTAAGGATCTAAGTTTATGCCAGTTCCAAATTTTACAAAATGAAACAGCTCACTTTTGTGTGGAAACTGCGTTTCCGTTACGTCGGCTTGATATTTAGGTAAATACAATCCAAGACAAAAACGAACCTCAAGTTAAATAAAGATCGTACAATAAGATACCTTGTCCTTTGTTTTGGTTGGATCCTGCGGGAATCGGGATTTAAATGTAGAAAAAGCGACCAGACAGGTTATCCCACTGAAAAACATCTGTCTGAGCAAAAATAAGTCTGGCTAACTGGACTTCCATAACTATTATGTTGCTAGCATTAAATCTCTCCTGGTATAAAGGGATTTACAAAACATCCCGACGCGGCCCTATAAAATATCTACCTTAAAATAAGCTACCCTTAGCAAACATATTACAAGCAAAGATTGTCTGTTGTCTGAGATCACGTTTATAATGTTGTACACAACCGTGCCACGACGTCTACAAAACATATACGCAAAGCACAAAGAGCATTTCCGCTCCGCACTTTCAAAGTAAACCATCCGCCACATTTTCCTATCAACTTCAAAGATAGATAACTTATGCAATCTATGGTCAGATTTCAAGAATATATTAAAAGCTTTGAATAGAGAGTATTAATAAACGTATGGTTATATCCCAAGAAATTAACCCGAATGGATGTACTGCTGTCGCTTTGAACCATAACCTACATAAATATAATCATATAACGTTAGATTAATTGCACATGTATCAAATTTGAGTGTGATTTGTAACGACGTGGGTTTTTTTAGATGGAAATTATTCCCTTATGAGTCTATTTTTGACCATTTGATGCTTTTATTTTCTCGGTCACGTTTTCTAGTTGTGGTGTTTCCTGTGCTCGCTTGACGAAGCAGGCTCAAACCGCCCTGCTCCGGTTTCACTGTCTGCCAGCTGGGCTGCTTTCACGTGTTATCGGAAACACTAAAGACGTCGTGGTCATACACTTTCACACTAGAAAAATAGTAATCGCAGACAAGAAAACGACAACTGTTTTACAACAACGCAGTGTTATACGGAGTAGACAGTAATTGTGGCGGAAACTGTGCAATGACAAGAAGAATAGGCGCAATTATTACCCGGTTCTGTTTTGATGTGGTTTATTTGACTGAAAATGCAATACACATGAATAATGACAGCATTTAAAACCGGAATGGCACAAAAAGCATAAATCCCGTGTTTCTATTGTGGTCCCTTACAAAAAATTACATTATTAAAACACGTTAGAACAACAGTAAAACAAATAAGGCATGTAAAACGCAATGCCAAATGCACACAATAACATAATTAAACAGAAATAAAATCACATCATTCATGATACTTTAGCTGGTTATTAAAACGTGCTCCTTAACAGCCTTTTTCAAATTATTAAAATTCAGGATGGTTCTAACAATCGTAGAAAGACTGTTCCACGGTTTCAAGGTTTCACGAGTATGCATTTGATGTATTTATGGATTGTATTAGGTTGCAGGACAAACAAAGTATAAATGAATAACCAGTAGCCTGCGTGATTACACAGATTTGATGACAGTCTTTGTAATTTCCGAATATTTTGAATGCAACATTGGTTTGTTTTTAACGGACGGAAGCCGGTTGAGCCGCAATAAACGGTCGAATTATGGCAAATAAGTAACTGTAACAACAAACACAAACATACCTTTAGCAGCAGTTTATATACTTCTTCATCTTTTCGAGTTGTTTTAATAGATTATGCCAGCCTGTCCGGTGTTGTGGGAGGGGACTGAGGATGTTGTGGGCGGTGACGTCATGAACACTGTATCCTTGACCATTGACCGAAACAACTTGCGCACGTGGGGGAAAAAAAAGCATTTCTAGTAATCAGCAAACACACATAGTAAAAGCATTTACTACGAAAGTTCTCAGTTACATAACCGAACTATAGCTCGGCTATTATTTGACATTAGTTTATTGAAAATTACTGCACAAAAATGATCATATTTCACATTTTAGTCTGACAGGTCTCAAGGGTTAGATCATGTGACTTTGGTAAGTGTTGACAATTGTATTATGTAGTAAAACCTACAGAGCAGCTGATAATGTTTCAGTTATGACAGTTTTAAAAACATAGGTTACACATGCACATTATCAATTACAGTAGTAGTAGTTGGTTAAATGTTTCAGACCAAAACCTTAAAGATATGTCTCCTCAGGATCCACATTCTCAAAATTATTTTCTTCATCTAATTGATTTTTGTTACACTTTACTGTATGAATTATCACAGCCTTAGTCAAGATATTTTTCCTGAATATTTTTATTCCTATATAGCTATATCAAGTTTTGTTTAAGCAGTTACAAAAATGTCCACCCACCTGGTTACCATGCATTTAATTTTTAAAGCAAATACACATGCATTTAAAACTTAATATCAGAAAGTGATACCGATGTATTTGAAACAGAAAAGTGGCCAAGTGTTGTAATCTGAGCAACTTTGTCAAAAGAGAAACTGTGATGGATGATTAAGTCACAGCATCTTCAGATAGTAGATGCCAAATGTGTCGATCGGTTCTCAACCAATACAGCATCTATGGGAACAGAATATTCTTACCAGCTGTCTAATATTATGTAAGCCCCCCCCCCCCCCCCCTTTTTTTCCCCATGGCCCACTCTCCAACAGACCTCTTGTGCTGTAGTATCTGGACAAATATTATAGCAGCAGAACCCTGAAGTCCTGAAGTAGACAATCAGATTTATTTGTCCACCACTGTCCATGGATGCTCAGATGTCCTGGATGTTGTTCCATGGTCCATTTTTGGTTGGTACTAACCACAGCAAACTAGGAACAACTAAGAACATTTTCCAGTTGTGGAGATGTTCTATCATCACTGTTAAAATTTGGATCTTCAGTTCCTTTTGTTGCTCATTTTTTTTTCTGTTTTCAGCACATCAGCATTAAAGACGTAATGTTTACTTATTATGTATTATATCCAACCCAATGACAGGCATCATTGTTATGAAATAATCAATATTATTACCACTTCTACTGTCAGAAACTGTTATGTTATGGTTTATTAGTGTATGATAATAGTAATGATTAAAAAAAACACAACAGATGCTTTACAAGCTAAAATAAATATTGGATTTATCATTAGACCCAATTATTGGTAAAGTGTTTAAAAAGTTGCCCAGATCTGTTAAATTATATAGATTTATTATAATATTTTCCCAGGAATTTAACCATTTAACTCCTGAGACTTTAAGACTTTAGTTCCAGTCAAAAATAATAAAATAAGCAACAAAATGGACAATAACAGCCAAAAATGTAAAATAAACCAACAAAATATGTAACATGAACAAAATAAGACACAAATGGCACAAAAGTGAAGAAAAATAATAAAATACAATATTAAATATAGAAATACAAAACAAAATAAGGAACAAAATGAACACTAACTAATAAATATTTACAAAATAATAAGTTAACTTAGTTAAAATAAACTAAAATGAAGTATAAATACATAAATAAATCATATTGTCATTTGGTTCCATTAGTTTTCGTTTTGGCTTTTTCTTTTTTCTAAATCAGTTGGGTTTTTTTTATTGGTTTTTTTTTTTATGCCTGTTCAGATCCATGAACAAAACTCAGTAAAATTACAGTAAAAAAAAAAACAGTTATTGTTTTCTGAATATTGAAATTAACCATCCTTTCAGAACATGTCATCGCTGACACATCAGGGGTTAAAGGGTTAATTAGACAAAAGCTAATTGATCCAGTATTTTCTAGGTGGGGATCTTCAGAGTTCCAGTTCCTAAAAAAAACATTTTATAATGCAAAATAAAATACTTAAATCCTCTGATGTGACATGTCCAAGGAGATAATAACAATAAATAGCTAGGATCAGAGTTTTTATGTTTTACATTATTTAATTTGTATCTAAGTTTCTTTCAGTGTTTGTCCTACATTTTTGCTCATGTCTTTTTTAATAGTTTTTTTTTCATCCTTTTCAAATTATTAGGTCTTTTATAATTGAGGCCTTTCCTCTACATTTCCCAAGGCTTTCTTGAGGTTAAGAATTTATTTCAGACGACACATGATACAACTTGCCCAAGTAAGATTAGAAGATGATAAATATTTTCTTTGTCATATACTGTAGGAGTTACATTTCAGGGCAGTTACCAGTAGAACAGGATCAAATGGAGATTTAGCACCTAGCTATTATTTATTTAGTTATTGAAACCTACTCCTCCTTCATCTGTGCATTTGTAAATAAAACCTAGATTAAAAATATTTTATTTATATGTGAGATTACATTCACTAACAAGATTGAAAGTAGACAGTTGATTAGTTATAAGTGTACAGAACAATGATTAAAAAAAGAAAATAGAATATTAATGTTGCTGAATGATTTGGGATAATTCTATATTGTTAATGTATTTATCGATCCTTTATTGTGTTTTAACTTAGTTTTGCAGCTGATAATGGAGCAGATCTACTGTATTACACTATTCAGTATTAATTTAAAAAAAAAACTACCTGAAAAGTAATTAAAATGTATAAAATATATGTAATAGAATATACATTACTGATTATCATGATGTGTAATAAAATATAATATAGATTGACATAATATTAATTGCAGTTTCTAATCTTCAATAAGATGCAAATATTGCGCAATAAGTTAAAATTGGAATAAAAGATGCCTATACAAATACATCCTTCATACTGAAGATTTTTTATATGAAGAAATCTATTATCTTCTAAACATTGCTTCAAAAGAATCAACAGTATGTCTGAACTTGTTGCTCAAATCAAAATCAGAGTTTAGTTTAGAGCTCCCTCCAGTGGTGAGATAAGAATAATACACCAAAGATTAGCACAAACTAGAGCAAAGTGCAATTATCTAAGGACAAGCCTCCTTAAAAGTGCAATATTATGTCTCTGACAGGCAAGAAACCTTCATCTGAGTCTTTTCATGAATAAGGGATTACAGAGTCTTTCTTAGTTTGGGTAGAGTGGGTACTGCAGAGTCGTAATGACTGCAGTGAAATCATTTTAGGCTCTCAAGTATTTCTCAATGAGCTTTGTTAATGAATACCAATGGGACCCCGCTGTGATGAGTAAGGGGCAGTTCTCAGGGTGGAAAACAGTTATCCATATGCTGAGAATGTTCAGTGTTCTTAGCATGAATAGAATAGTTTCTGACAATAAAAATAAGCGGCTCATTGTTTGGTCGATACTGAGAAATGATTGATGCACAGACGAGGAGAGTTGGAAAGAAGGGGGAGGAAAAATGAAAGCCTGAGAGGGTTTGATGAAAGAGTAATGGAAAGAATGAAAGCATGATGAGTGAGGACAGACTGCAGTATTATGAATATTTTAGGACATTTCTCAGAGCTGAGCAACACTCTCACTATCACTTTATTAGTTGCAGTTTCTTAATCTTAGTCATTTATGACTCTAATACTAGAATATATTACCATAATTTCAGCAAAATGGAAATGATGGCAGTGATTTTAATCTCAGTTGGAGTATTGTTCATCATATAAATCACATATAATATATTATGTGTGTTGTTTTCTTTGAAGTTCTTTCTCTGTTTTTGAAAAGCATTAGTGTATAATGAGTTTTAGAGGTTAACCTTTCTGTCCTGTGCATCCTGCAGATGGTTTTTGCAATTTGACTAATGCCAGACACTTAAGTCAAAGTCAAAGGATCTTTATTTGTCTTCCTAGGGACAAATTAGTTTTGGACAGAGGGGTCTGCTACAGACAGGACATTGCACTCACCCTCCCACTCATTACATTCATATCCACAATAAATACATTAATTAAAATACATTAATAAAAACATATACAAGTAATAAAATCCTAAAAACATAACAAAAATATATATTAAAATTAAAAAACCTCATGATAACAATAATAAGCCACATAAAACACATGTGTCTCTCATGTTCCTGTTTGCTTATTAATTTGTGTGATTGACAGTGGGATGAACGAGTGCTTATTTATATCTGTTTGTTTTGCAGAGTGGGACCCTATACCTCCGTCCTGAATTCAATAAAATATATTCTGTCAGATAAAAAAGAGAAAATTCCAAAGCACTCTCTTTTTTTTTTTTAATACTACACTTTTTTTTTTTACCTGATTAGCACTGCAATGTGTAGGCTTGTGATTGGTTGACACTTTAAAAAAAAAAAAAACAAACTCTTCCTGCTTTGTGTTTTGTCTGATTCCCTGATGAAGGCTTTGATGCCCAAATGCGTTGGAGTTTTTATAGGATTTTATAGGTTTTTATGACCAAGCCAATTTAATAAAGGCTTTTTAAAATTTCACTTGTAAGAGAGTGCCTTGGAATTTTCTCTTTTTTGTCTTAGTCTTGGTTTTCCCATCCAAAGAGCACCTCTAATTATTATTACTTATTCTGAGTCCAGGTAGCGCTCCTTATGCAAACTTAAAAAAAAAATATATATATAATCTGTATTTAAAACATGTATTAAAATATTCTTCCCCTGTTTAAAAAGAGCTCATTGGAACAGGTCCTGAAGAGATGTGGGTGATTTGGTTACAATGATTTTTTTGGGATCAAATTTAAGCCTTTGATTTAACTGTTAAGTTGCCAAACTAACTGACTACTCCATATAGTGGGGGAGGTCTGCCTTGGCGGAGGTCTATACTCTTAGAGTGTTTTTCTAGTTACTTTTTTTTTTTTTTTTAAATTCAAAAGATCTTTAAAAAAAACACCTGCAAGTAAGTTTTAAAAACTATATAGTCCATGGAAGTTGGAATAATACAAAACCACTGCGCTATAGACTACTCATGCTACATTTAGGCTATACAGACTCATAAAGTAGAATATTATTAAATATCTATGTGCTTTAAGATGATAGTTTTTGTTCTTCTCGTAGAGTTTAAATGAATCAATCATCTGTGAGGTTTACAGCAATGTCTCATATTCACCTGTAGTCTGATACCATCTACTGCTTATAAACACACTTCTCTGTCTCTGTCTTTCTAGCCACCTGTCACCCTGTTTTATTTTCTCCATTTGTCTGAAATTGATGAATTCAAATTGGCATTTCAAACCCTCGAAGAGTTTACATTCGATCTCATAAAGTGTCAGAAAGCCAAGAGCGTAGATGATGTAAAGTCAATTTCAAAAAGTGAAAATAAATGCAATTCTCCAATATTGAACTCTCAAGAAAAACAAACATATAGTGATGGTAAATTTGAAGCGATCCCCCCGATGAGCAGCGAATTGCTGAGTTATCATTATGATTTCCCACTGACATGCAGATTGCCAGCACAGTGTTATATAAAACCTTATTGTGAATGCCTGCACAAAATCAGTCTGCAGCCAATATCCAAAAGTAAATTTTTTAGAAATTCTCAGTGAGGTACAGAGGACATAGAAATAGAGATTTTCCAAGGGCAAAATATATTCTCTGGCCTGCACTGTTGTACTTGCATGAAATCACATTACGGTGGGCAGCAGGTGATGGTCCAGTGGTCAAAAAAGGCCTTGGGGAAAAGTCAATGCATCACCTACCTGTCAAAACTAGTTAGACAGAGGAAATGAATGTAGAGATGAGGCCGTACGAGGGAAAGATTAGGAAGATGCACTGTTTTCATGGGTTGCTTTTGTAAAAGGAAACACAATAACATCGTCAGGGATGCTGCTCTTGGGTTTTTAAGCAGCTACGGAGATCGGTGTGAAGATAGGGCTGGGTGATAATACATTTATCCATGTGCTAAATTGAATTTCCTTTGAAAGAGGAGACTGAAGAGCAGACGACTCAAGTTAGTGTGTGACCTGCTGAGAGTTATTGCAATAAAAGTCAGTGTAATATTCCAAAATTTGACTGTTGAGTACTGTTGTTTTCATTGGCAGTGATAAGTACAAATGCACATTCAGATGTTTTATGTGTTTGATTGGGACTTTGTCATGATTTTAGTTTTTTTTTTTTTTTTTTTTTAAAGTGCCTAATGTAGCCTAAATAAATCTACAAAATGATAAAGTCATATAATTAGGGATAAAAGCAAAATGATGAGTGAAAAGAGATTTTATTGAATAGTTCTGAGCCTCTGTTGATATATGTAAACATCAATTCACAAACAGCTCGAAATGCTTCAAATGACACAAAAACTAAACAGGAAATGTGACAGAAAAAGAGAATAATAGATCATAATATCTTAATCACATTTAACCTATAACCATCCAGTGGTACTTTTATGGCAGTTCCCAAATAAATGTTTCCTCTATATTTAACCTTTTTTCATTTATTTCAAACAGGTAAAACAAAATAAGTAAAACATACAAAGTATTTAAGCAGATATTAAAACGACACCTCTTTAGCATCCTAGATAATTCTACCTTATTTGAAAGGGTGTAGGATGACGTGAACAAAACTTATCTAGTCCTACCCCTTTGTGTTAGTCAGTCAGAGCATATATATATATATATATATATATATACAACCAAAAAGAATAGAAAAGAAGTGCATCAGAAAAAGGGAAACCTGTCCCTTGTTAGAAATTAATATTTCCATGTATTTCCTGTATCCACTTAGAATGTGGTTTATAAAAACCTGTTTAAAGTTTTGTACTGATTTGCAGGTTTTCAGTTCTTTACTACAGTTGTTCCACAGATCGACTCCTTTAACTGATATCTAATGCATTTTTAATTTAGTACGTACAGGCATTTTTTAAAACATATAACAATAATAATAATAATAATAATGATAACAATACTAACGATAATAACAACGATGATAATAATAATAATAATAATAATAATAATAATAATAATAATAATAATAATAATAATAATAATAATAATAATAATAATAATAATAATAATAATAATAATAATAATAATCTTTATTTATATAGCAACTTTCAAGAACTTAAAAGTCATAAGGTGCTTTACAAAAGGAATAAAAGTAAAAACATAAAACAGCATAAAAGGCATAAAACATACTGTAAAAGCAGGAAAGAACTTAAAAACAGATACAAACCAACAATAATAAAAACAACAATTCAAACAAAGGCCAGTTTAAACAAATGTGTCTTTAGCTGTTAGTTATTTATCAGCATTTCATGTAATACAATCCTCTTAAGTTGAAGTTTTTTCAGTTTAAATGATGTATTTTCCTATATTTAATTCACCAATCGTGTAAATATCCATAAAAGTTCATTATGATATGACAAACTGAAGAAAAACTTACTTTTTCAATGAAAAACTGAACGTAAACCAAGTGTGTCTGTCTAATGTGATTGATCCAACTCCATAGTTTTTATTGGATAAATAAATGTTGTAGAAGATGACGGTGTTTACGCGTTCACTACAGAGCCTCTGAACGTCCAAATCGGTCAAAACTCATGACCATGAAAGGATGACAAACTGCATTTTACACTAATTATTTACATGCATTGATAGGATTAGTGGATCAGCAGGTATTAAACTATTTAGATTACTGTGGTTATTAGTGGCTGTTGGGTCTTTATGGATGCAATTTGATTTGATTTGATTTACACCAGTAGTTAATTTTGGTCACCAGTGCGTTTACTGGGTTAAATAAGTCTGAAATAACAGGAAAAAAACATGCGACTTCAGACAAAAGTCCAGATATAGCTGTCTATCATAACCCTCATTGTCCTTACCTATAGAGCACATTCATTTTGCACCTTAGTAACTTTTGACAGGGAGCCATTTCCCTGCTTCCCTGGAGACAGATCATCCTCTTGATACATTTCGGGAGATTTGTGGCCCTTCCATGGACAGAATGGGAGGTAGCGAACCCATGACTGAGACGAGAAGCAAGAGGTTATACCAAATGGGAGGTCGTATAATTCTTCATGCTCTGAGGCTTTGGCAGAGTCCGCCTTATCCCAACCTACGAGGCCACGCTCACGCTTTGTTCCTAAAACAGTGATATTACAAAAACAGAATACAGCAAAAGATCGAATTTAATTATGCATTTAAGCTGTGATAATGTGATGATGAAGTGATAGATTTCAGAACGATAATACAACAGGAACAAAGCCTGGGCCTGCTTATTGGTTTATTTACATGTGCATAAAATGTACTTTGCATCAATATTGGATTAGTAAGCATTGTTTGGTGTTCAGTCCTCGGGTTGAGCTTACCAGGAATCGTGTTATCGAGGAAGAATCCAAGGAAACCTCCTACAAACATATTCGTGGTCAACAAAACCCGTAAGACTTGATCCACCTCTGTAACACCTGGAGTTACACACCACAAACAAAAGGCAGAAAATATTATTAGTCAGTCTGTCAGCTGTTCATTTCACTTCAGCTCATTACACTAAAATACTTTTTCATGCCACAAGCAACTTTGGGTGCTACTAAAGATACAAAAAAAAAAAAAATCTGAGAAATTGTAATTTTGTACCTGTGTCTAAGAAATGTTCATTGTTCACGATCCAGTTCGGAATGGCAAGTGCGGAAAGCATAGAGAAACCAAAGATAAAAATGTTCCTGGAGGAGTTCATGTCTGTCATCTTAGAAAGAAAATAGACAGAAATTAGTAAAAATTAGAAAAGCAAACCTCTGCCAAGTAAGATACCACCCCCCCCCACACACCGTTATGAGTTTGTTTGTCTGTTTATTTGTATGTCTGTTGGTTAGCATAATAACTCAAAAAGTTATGGATGGATCTTGACGAAGTTGGGGGTGTCACAAGGAACACATGATTAGATTTTGATGATGATCAAGAAGAGATCCTGGATTCTGGATCACTTTTAAATTTCAAATTGGGGTAAATGGAGAATACATTTCAAGGAATCAATAGCAGAGCAAATACATTATAATACATACAGGTGATCAAGTCAATATAGCAAATGCCATGTGCACTAGTAACAATGTTCAGACCAGTGTTGAAATAAAAGTCAATATTCAAGCGAAACTGGAAACAGAAATTGGTGGAGCAGTATTACTTGTGCATTGTTATAGAATGGGTGGATATTCACATTGTGATTCTCAATAAACAAGTGATGATAAGGAAGAGATCACTTGGATCACTTTAAAATTTTATATTGCGGTAAATGGAGAATACATTTCAAAGTGATCCAGATATCTAGGATCTCTTCCGGATCATCACCAAAATCTAATCATTTGTTCCTTGCGACACCTCCAACACGTCCTGAAATTTTCATCAAGATTTGTCCATAACTTTTTGAGTTATCTTGTTAACTAACAGACAGACAGACAAACAAATTTTGGCAAAAGCATAACGTCCTTGGTGTAGGTAATCAGATCAATAATCCCATACTGAGCACATGAAAATAAAACAAAACAAAATATACCTTAGTTAGCTGAGTATGTAATCCTTTTTCATGCTGTTGTTTACCTGCAGATTAGAAATTCCAGCTGCTGTTATGACTCCAAACATGATGAGGACCACCCCTCCCATCACAGGAGTGGGGACTGTTGAGAAGACAGCTCCAATTTTACCCAGCATGCCGATTAGAATCATAAAAACTCCACTTAGAAAAATCACTAGCCGACTACCCACCTGTTGTCACACAAATAGATTTGAGACATTACAGCTATAACCACAGTAAGCATTTTATTTTACATTAATTACCATTAATATTGTGTGTGTGTGTGTGTGTATATATTTATATATTTATATATTACCTTGGTGATACCCAATGCAGCTATATTCTCACTAAAAGAGGTGGTGCCATTGCTGGTACCGAAAGCCCCTGACAGTAAAGAACCAATCCCTTCAACACCAATGCCACGGTTGATGGCGTGCTTAGGCGGGGGAGGGGCCCCTGACAGCTTCGCACATGCATGATAGTCTCCCACAGACTCTATCATGGAACATACTATTCCAGCCATAGTTCCCAACACACCTGCCAGGCTCACAGCTGGCATACCCCATTGACCTGAATGGAGGAAGTGAACAATATTTCTGTGTTTACATCCAATAATAAACTATTATTATTATTATTATTATACAGTCTAAAGAAATCTGACTTACCAGGATAAGGGACTGAGAACCAGGCGGCCTGATCTACTACACCCCCTTTTACATCAGTCCGGGCCAGGTAGCCATAGTCAGCTGGATCACCCGGGAAGACATTATAGATGGTGAGGACGTAGCAGACTAACCATGAAATCGCAATGCCCAGCAGAATCTAATCAATATCTAATATTAGTAACATTCAAGTGTTTAATAGTCATCACCAAATATCCAGTTCCAACTTTGCAACTATTAGGCTATGTTCAGACTGCAGACAAATGTTGCCCAAATCCAATTTTTGCCCAAATGTGACCTGTATCTGATCTGCTGAAGCCAATTTCAACAGTATATATTTATTTTTTGTTTTTTGTTTTCAATTTGAACCCAGGCCACTTTTATATGTGCTCCTACATCTGATACCTATCTAATATTTTGCAAGGTGACTTGAGTCTGATCGGCCACATCCTATTTATCTGACCTTTATGTCATTGAAACACGACAAACATCACAATTCTGGATCACAGGAATGTTAACTCTATAAACACAGTAAATGCCTGCGTTGCTATGGATTACACCAGGACCTCTTCTGTGCACGCAGGTCATTCAAGACTGATAGAAGTTTCATTTAATGTGCAATATGAATGAGCACACAAAAAAGTGATTTAACAGGAAAAAAAATAAAAATTTTGCAAAAAGATCTGCTGACTGTACATAGCCTTTATCTTCTTCATAGATAGATAGATAGATAGATAGATAGATAGATAGATAGATAGATAGATAGATAGATAGATAGATAGATAGATAGATAGATAGATAGATAGATAGATAGATAGATAGATAGATAGATAGATAGATAGATAGATAGATAGATAGATAGATAGATAGATAGATAGATAGATAGATAGATGTTTTACATGGAAGTCAAACCTACCTTTATGTAGGACATTAAGGTATAATCTATTATCTAGGACATACTGGCATTATCTGGAACATATAGAAGTTTGAAGTGTGCAGTTTCTTGGTTTTGCTGTATGCAGGGACAGGGATGGGAATCTCACGTAGATACTGGGAGAATAGAATAATCAGCCCCACAGTCCTGTAGGTACCAGAAGAGATGGCATTAGATTGTGTTGCAAAAGATGAACCAAACGGTCAGTGACTAAACTAAATCCCACAGTCGAAAATTTAGCTGCAGGACCTTGTCAAAAATCGTTTTTAAATGTAGATATCTGCAGAAGGACATGAATCTATACCCAGATACTATTGGTTCATACAGAAAAAAGAAATAAAAAATTCACTTCCAGAAGCATTTTCAGTAACAGTGAGTGGTTACGTACATCGCAGAGATGCCCCAGTGGCTGCCCGCCTTCACTCCGGCTGTGTTGTACAGTGACAGGCCTATGAGAGAGACTGTTGGGGCGATGGTTAAGGGACCAATGAAGCGCATGAGGAAGCCTATGAGACCAGAGAATCCGACCACGATCTGGAGGAGCGAGGCCACCATGATGGAACCCTGCAGCTGTGGACAGGAAGACAGAGTCAGACCGAGACAACCCTTAACCCTTAACTGGTCTGAGCATTTGTGTTAACTCACTGTTCTCAAACGGATCTGCCAAACTTCAATGAACTCAGGGGAGGAGGTGTTTACGAGAGTGGCGTTCTGGGTCCAAGCTGGGCACTTCCACTCTGGCATAGATAGCATGGCCATGGCAGGAGTAACCAAGGCAAATGTGCCACCCTGGAGGATGGGAAGTCTACACGGGTAACAGAAGATGGAGAAAAAACATAAAACAAAAAAAGAGAGAATGGATTGATCATTTTTCAATAATAAATGTAAAAATATCAGTGAAAGTTATTCAGATTTTTTTCTTTTAAATGTGACAAAACAAAATATAACACAACAAATGGTGCCAGACACAACAAGCCCCGCCCCTTTTAAACATTTGACCTGATTTGCTTAATGAAAAGCCGTTAATCAAAGTGGGTTTTTCTATCCTAAAATGAACGTAGCTGACTTTGTTTAATCTGATCTGGTTTCCAGTGTTTGTCCTGTGTGTTTGTCCTGCTACAGTCAGATATGTCCAGCTTTTTGTGTCATAATCTGCTCATGCATTACTCTTAATTATAAACAGTTGAGGCCAAAGTTATGTTGTTTAGGATCATAGGAACCTTGACCTTTGGCCATCAAAATCTTATCAGTTCATCCTTAAAGTCTGCTTTGATTACTCCCGCTAATCAGTGGTTGATTGTCCTTATCTAGAGAGGAAGTTGCAGAGAAAAAAAAACAAAAAGAATGTGTTAGAATAAATCTGGCAGCGGTGCTTGGCTTCTCAAAAAATATCTGAAACAGAAGAAATCTGACTGCAATTTTGAAATCAACATGACGATTTTAGTTTTAATCAGCATAAAAATCGAACTCAACTGAATTTTTTTTTTCAAATTGTTCCTTTGTGTAATCCATTCATTTTCTAAACTGGGCTCCCTGTGTCTGCGTGGGTTTTCTCCAGGTACTCCAGTTTCCTCCCACCATCCAAACACATGCACTGATAGGTTAATTAGTTAATCTAAATTATCCATAGGTGTGAATGTGAGAGTGATTGTTTGTCTATATATGTTCAGCCCTGAGATGAACTGGAGACTCATACAGGGTGTACCCCACCTTCACCCATTGTAGCTGGATTAGGCCCCCAGTGACCCCTGTGACCCTAGTGAGGATAAAGCGGGTTCAGATGAGATTTTCTGAACCTGCTTTATCCTCACTAGGGTGACTAGGAAGCTATCCCAGCGACCTCAGTGTAAAGATAAGGTACACCCTGGACATGTCCCCAGTTCATCATAGTTCTGACATATAGAGACAAATAATCACTTGCACATTCACACCTATGGGCAATTTAGACAAATGGATTAACCTATCGGCGCATGTCTTTGGATGGTGGGAGGAAACTGAAGCTCACACAGACATGAGGAGACCATGCAAATTCCACACAGAAAGGTCCCACCAACGGGTATTGGAATTGAATCCAGGACATTCTTGCTGTGAGGTATGTGACCACTGTGTCACCCATACAATGCATTCATATTTAATGTGTCTTGTTTATTGGACTACAGCAGGGGTGTTCAAATCCAATTTTGTTTTCGGTATTTCCCTCTTCCATGTAATTCAGTTTAAGCCTTTAACTCCTGAAACGTTGGCAGTTCCACAGTAAAAAGAATTAAAATAAGCAACAACATGAACAAAAATGGACAAAGTCATCAATACAATGGACAAAAATGAATAATAATTAGTAACCTGAACAAAGTAAGACACTTTGTTCATTTTGTGGCTCATTGTTTATTTTTCTACATTTTATTTTATTTTATCTTTTTTTTTTCTTTAATTTTGCTCCATTTTCTTCCTGTGACTTAATGTTTGTCAGTTTATTATTCATTTCTGTTGATTTTATTGATGACTTTGGCCATTTTTGTTCATTTTCTTGCTTATTTTAATTCTTTTTTTTTTTTTTTTTACTGTGGAACTGCTAAAGTTTCAGGAGTTAAAGGGTTAAATTGATTCACGTGAAAGAGGGAAATATCTAAAACATGAAGGACACTGGCCCTCGAGGACTGGATTTGGACACCCCTGGACTACAGTGATCTTGTCTCATAGATGAGTAAGAATTTTTCTGACCTGACTCCGAAGGTAACCTGTAGAACCGTACAGATACCAGAGACAAAGAAAATAGTGTTGATGAGTCGACTCTGGATGAGGCTGTCGTGCTGAAGACAAAGCCCCTCTGAGATAATGAGGGGGATGGAGATGATCCCACCAAAAGCTGTCAGGTAATGCTGAAATATAGAGGCAGGAATGACAATGAGGAACCTATGATATGGACAGCACCGCTCCATGTATTCTGATGATAATAAACTTTCATACTCTTGCATAAGGAAGGAAACTTCTACTTGCTGGTATTATTTTTTTTTTCAGTCAGTATAATATATCATCATCAGCAGTAATGATGATGATATATGATATGATATATATCACCTCATCAGATAATACAATGTATGATCTGATGAGGTGAATGTTATATTGATGGTTAAATGATCAATTCAAAGCAATAAAATAACTGCACTCCATGATACAGTCTGAATCATTTATATGTTCACAGGTAAAGTTCATGTACTTATATTCAAGTACTCTCCTCAATAGGAAGTTGTTTGTATAGCCATTTAGCCACGTTATGCAAAATTATACTCATAATACACAATATTTCAGATGTGTTTACTCCACTGGATTTGATGAACAGCTTTCATTTAATGTAATTTACTTTAATTCATTTTTTAATTTGCACATCATAAACAGTAAATGGAAAAGAAACAACACAATTTAAAAACAATTAACATCATTGTGCAGGATGGAAGCCCAAAAAGCCTCCTGTCAACACAAACAATACACAGAATGAATACACAAACGAATATAAAAAAAAAAGAAATAAAATTACAATATAGCTGAAATTATAAAGTAAAAACAATAAGAATACAAATCCAATCACAAATAATCAAATACAAATAATATAATATACAGCATTATATTTTTCTATTAATTACCTCCACCAAGGAGGTTATGTCTGTTTGTCTGTTAGTTAGCAAGATAACTCAAAAAGTTATGGACAGATTTTGATGACATTTTCAGGATGTGTTGGGAGTCTCACAAGGAAGAAATTATTAAATTTAAGTTGTGATCTGGAAGAGATCCTTGATTCTTACTTTGAAATATATTCTCCATTTACTGCAATGTAAAATTGCGAAAGAAAGAGCTTTAATTCTGAATTACTTTATTCAGAATAAATAATTCTGAATTAAAATACACCATGTAAATGTACGGACTAACTCTGGCTCATGTCTGTTTGTACAAAGCGAGCAAAAGTAAAGAGAAGTTTGATTGTGAAGCTTGGTTTTCTCTGAGTAGATCTGAGTGTTTAGGTTTTTTTTGTTAATTCTGGGTGAATCCCTTTTTATCTGTTGTTCCAGTGATTTTCCATTGTGATTTTCAGTTGGGTTTGGGTTTGTTTTTGGGGGTTGGCATCAAAAGTTATCAAAGTATTTTAGTGAAGGTCCTTACTTTGTGTTGTTACTGAGTCCTAAATACCCCCCAACCCCCCCACCCCACCCCGCCACAATAAGTTGTGAAGTCTTGTGAGCAATTTAAATATTTGCAGTTGTTTACAGTTCTTCTATTGAAACTTCTGAAAGAGTTGAATAAACATGTTAAGTGCATATATATTCCTACTTACCCCCCCCCCCAAAAAAAAAAAAAAAGAGGGGAGAGGGGTATTATTTTTTTGTTTGTTTGTAATAATAGATTAGATTTATATAGCATATTTCTATGTACACATATACTCAAAGTGCACAGTAGATCCATTATTCATTCACACTCACATGCTCTCTCTAGTGGTGATAAACTACATATCACATATGACCACAGTTGTGGAGCAGACTGACCTGACCTCTGACAATCACCAAACATTTATATGCATCCCATGAATGGAAGGAGGGTGAAGTGTCTTGCCCAAGGACACAGGAGTAAGTAATTTTTATTTATAGAGCAAAGTGTTTTACAGCATATTCACCCATTCACACTTATACACCAGTGGCCAGTGGATGCCAATACACTGGTGCTGCCTGATGCAACTGGGAGCAACTTAGGGTTCAGTGACTTGCCCAAGGACACTTCGACATGTGGACAGCCAGAGCCTTGACACGAACCACTAACCCTTTGATCATTGATCGACCTGCTCAACCAACTGAGCCACAGCCGTTGTCCTGCATGTTTTAGATGTCACCCTGCTCCAACACACCTGATTCAAATGATCAGCTCGTTATCAAACTCTGCTGAAGCCTGATAACGACCAGCTGCTGTGAATCAGGTGCGTTGGAGCAGGTGACATCTAAAACATGCAGGACAGTGGACCCTGAGGACCAGGGTTGAAGACATCTGCTTTAACATGTTACTATGTGTCACCCACAACACTGCCCAGTGTATTATATCACATTACTTGGTGTTTTTTTTCTGTATTATAGAAGAGTTGTTGAATATGTTTAGGATTTTTCATTGCAATTTTAATGGATTTTAGCATGTTTTCAAAGTTTTTTCTCCGTATTTTTTGTTTCTTCAGTGTATTTGTGTATATTTTGTGGGAATTTTAAATTTAAATCTAAAACTAAACAGACAAAACAGTCGGCCAACATAAAGTGTGTTGAGAAAGTTTTCTTTTCAGGGACGGACTTCCAGCTAAAAAATACCACATTAACACAAAACAAACATTAGTTGTGAATTCTGCTAACACTTCAGTAAATGCATTTCCCAGCTTGGACAAGCACATTAAGTACAGATATATTCCCTTCTTTCTTTCTTGCTCATGTAAAATTAAACTCGATTAATATAGATTAAAAACGAATATTTAATCACGATTATTCAAAATTCATCCAAAGTAACCTTGTGATTAATCTGATATTTAAAAAAATGTTTGATGGGCCTATTAAAAATACATTATTTACCCTTTATTTAGACTATTTCTGTTATCATATGTACTAGCATTTTGAAAAGCATCCAGAACATTAAAAAATCTTAAAAACTAAACTTTCATTCATATAAAGTAAATTAAATTTTTTTTTTACACTATCACAGTTTAATATGAACAATTCAGACCCACCTGAATGGCTAGGAAAATGCAAAGGTACCATGGTGGAACATCAGTCACACAATAGGTTGGTTTATATTTGTCATCCTCTGATGCAACACTGCTCGTCCGTCGTTGTTTTTCTTTTCCTCTGGGCAGATCAATGATATGTTCATCCACCTGCATGACCACATTAAACCACATATGTTCAAGAGCAGCTGAACAACAACATGCTATGTTCACCTGATGCCATACAGTACAAAAGTGCACTGTTCACGTGTTCTTTATTGTTCATATCTATGGTTATTTATTTAAAATGCATGTTCGCAGTAGGAATTTTCTTTGTTTTATTTTACTTTAAACAATTATTTAATTATAAGTAAAGTAATCATGAAATTTGCTTTCGAACAAGGGTATTTTTAGGTTCAGGAAAGACAAAAACATTAGTTCACATTTTGTAGTATAACAAATCTTATTGTTTAATGTAATTAATTGACATTTTTAAAACATAGTTTAATCATTACAATGAGTTTTATCTCCCGGACATCTCAAGAATCCCTGGTTAGAAACTGTCATTGAAATGAATGGATCCTGTGTTTGCGTTGTGGACTCAGACCCGGTTTTAGCTATGGGCAGGCTGGGCGACGGACCAGGGCGCAATCCTCTATGGGGCGCCAGCATATGACCGTCTTTTTTGTTTTTCGTCTTGCTTGCTTCAGCCCAGGCAGCGCCCCTATGGCAAGCCAAAGCGTGTGTGTGTGTGGGGGGGGTGACAAAGACATGTCTCGCCCAGGGTGCAAGTCAGGCCAGGTCCATCCCTGTGTGGACTGGTTATAAAAGGCAATGGTAAATGATTGCAATAGTTAATATTCTACGATCCACTTGTAGCAGAAACTCACACCACAGGAAAATCTTCTTCCTCTCCCGTTAAACTCTTGAATTTGAAATAACATCAATCCACTGCATTGTCACTTTATCCACCTGCTGTTAAATACTTGTACAGAACCATAACTGGTACCACTATAGTCTCACTCAGCCCACTAGTTTTGTCCACACTGTATTTTGTTATTTATTATTTTATTTGTTTGTAGATGTGGGGGGGATGTAGAGTGTTTTGGCAAATCTAAGCACCACAAGGATGGAATATAGTTTTATTCATTTATTTATAGTATCCATCTGAATCTGATTAAAGTACTGACTCATTTAATACTATTTTGTACTCAAAGTTTCCAATACACCACCGAAATTGGACAGAGAGGAAGGCCATGGTGATGCAAAGTGACATTAAAATAATTAAACAGTGAAATAAGGCTTCAATGACTTGCAGCAGGTTAATTTTTTTTATCAAGTCAGATATGTTTGACAATGTTCAGTCAGTTATATGTAAGAACCTCTGTTGAATTATATTATACAGTCATTTATAGACTAATAAATGAATAGTCAATGCTTTTGATTCCATGAGGATTCCACTTTGCAAATCTATCTGTTTTCTTTTGTGTAGGATTTGTAGGCAGGCAATATAAATGAACACATAAACAACAAACATTTAATTTCCAAATAACCCCCGTTTCCGGAGAAAATATCCCCATATAGGACATAACACCAAAGAGGATGATGCTTTAGAGTATAGTTCACTTTACTACAGTCTGTTATTAGATTATAGTTCACTTTACTACAGTCTGTTATTAGAGTATAGTTCACTTTACTACAGTCTGTTATTAGAGTGTAGTTCACTTTACTACAGTCTGTTATTAGAGTATAGTTCACTTTACTACAGTCTGTTATTAGAGTATAGTTCACTTTACTAGTCTGTTATTAGAGTATAGTTCACTTTACTAGTCTGTTATTAGAGTATAGTCCACTTTACTACAGTCTGTTATTAGAGTATAGTTCACTTTACTACAGTCTGTTATTAGAGTATAGTTCACTTTACTACAGTCTGTTATTAGAGTATAGTTCACTTTACTACAGTCTGTTATTAGAGTATAGTTCACTTTACTACAGTCTGTTATTAGAGTATAGTCCACTTTACTACAGTCTGTTATTAGAGTATAGTTCACTTTACTACAGTCTGTTATTAGAGTATAGTTCACTTTACTACAGTCTGTTATTAGAGTATAGTTCACTTTACTACAGTCTGTTATTAGAGTATAGTTCACTTTACTACAGTCTGTTATTAGAGTATAGTCCACTTTACTATAGTCTGTTATTAGAGTATAGTTCACTTTACTACACTCTGTTATTAGAGTATAGTTCACTTTACTACACTCTGTTATTAGAGTATAGTTCACTTTACTACAGTCTGTTATTAGAGTATAGTCCACTTTACTACAGTCTGTTATTAGAGTATAGTTCACTTTACTACAGTCTGTTATTAGAGTATAGTTCACTTTACTACAGTCTGTTATTAGAGTATAGTCCACTTTACTACAGTCTGTTATTAGAGTATAGTTCACTTTACTACAGTCTGTTAGTAGAGTATAGTTCACTTTACTACAGTCTGTTATTAGAGTATAGTTCACTTTACTATAGTCTGTTAGTAGAGTATAGTTCACTTTACTACAGTCTGTTATTAGAGTATAGTTCACTTTACTACAGTCTGTTATTAGAGTATAGTCCACTTTACTACAGTCTGTTATTAGAGTATAGTTCACTTTACTACAGTCTGTTATTAGAGTATAGTTCACTTTACTACAGTCTGTTATTAGAGTATAGTTCACTTTACTACAGTCTGTTATTAGAGTATAGTTCACTTTACTACAGTCTGTTAGTAGAGTATAGTTCACTTTACTACAGTCTGTTATTAGAGTATAGTTCACTTTACTACAGTCTGTTATTAGAGTATAGTCCACTTTACTACAGTCTGTTATTAGAGTATAGTTCACTTTACTACAGTCTGTTATTAGAGTATAGTTCACTTTACTACAGTCTGTTATTAGAGTATAGTTCACTTTACTACAGTCTGTTAGTAGAGTATAGTTCACTTTACTACAGTCTGTTATTAGAGTATAGTTCACTTTACTACAGTCTGTTATTAGAGTATAGTTCACTTTACTACAGTCTGTTATTAGAGTATAGTTCACTTTACTACACTCTGTTATTAGAGTATAGTTCACTTTACTACAGTCTGTTATTAGAGTATAGTTCACTTTACTACAGTCTGTTATTAGAGTATAGTTCACTTTACTACAGTCTGTTAGTAGAGTATAGTTCACTTTACTACAGTCTGTTATTAGAGTATAGTTCACTTTACTACAGTCTGTTATTAGAGTATAGTCCACTTTACTACAGTCTGTTATTAGAGTATAGTTCACTTTACTACAGTCTGTTATTAGAGTATAGTTCACTTTACTACAGTCTGTTAGTAGAGTATAGTCCACTTTACTACAGTCTGTTATTAGAGTACAGTTCACTTTACTACAGTCTGTTATTAGAGTATAGTTCACTTTACTACAGTCTGTTAGTAGAGTATAGTTCACTTTACTACAGTCTGTTATTAGAGTATAGTTCACTTTACTACAGTCTGTTATTAGAGTATAGTTCACTTTACTACAGTCTGTTATTAGAGTATAGTTCACTTTACTACACTCTGTTATTAGAGTATAGTTCACTTTACTACAGTCTGTTATTAGAGTATAGTTCACTTTACTACAGTCTGTTATTAGTAAGGACTGCATTGGGGGATAAACAGACATTTATCTATTTTGAAAAGATAACATTTTCACACCTCTCTCCAGAGTTTATCCAACATTTGATAATGACAGTATATAGATAATTTAATATATAGACTTTATCAAACTTTTTAACCATTGAAAACAGGTTGAAAACTCACTTTTATAGAATGTTATTAATACAAGTCGAATTGCAATCAACATGTGCGTGTAATGCTTATTCTTTTAATCTCACACTATAATAACATGTGCGCAAAAAAGTGCCACCCTTCCCCTCCAGAGCACTTGCCCCCCCAAAATGCCAGTGCACGCCACTGATCTTACTACCTTTTTATTTAGTTGCTAATTCTTTGTACTCACACCAGACTCTATGTAATGAAGCAAATCCCTAGTAATGTGAACCTTGTTTACTTACATGCCAGTAAACACAATTGTGATTCTAATTCTAATCCAATTAAACTCACTATAATAATAATAATAATAATAATAATAATAATAATAATAATAATAATAATAATAATAATAATAATAATAATAATAATAATAATAATAATAATAATAATAATAATAATAATAATAATAATAATGTATAGCACCTTTCATACAAACACTGTAGCCCAAAATGCTTCACATTGATTAAAAATCAAAATACAATTTGAAGACAGGGTGAAATAAAAAAAAAAACATTAAAATTTGATTGCACAAAATTATACAAGGCATTCATTATCAAATTTCAATAAATAAGAATTGAAATAAAAAAAATACATTAAAATTTGATTGCACTATATTGATTTAAATCCATAATGACACTCACATCAAATGCAAGGTTGCCAACACCCCCGCTTTCCTTCCGTAAAGTCATTGTCCCGTTTATACTAAGATGCAAAGAAGGATCCACACTGAATGTTTCCATCTTCAGGTGCCCAACATTTAAAGCTTTGCTATCTCCTTTAGTGGACAAAGTTCACATAACTAGTCTTTCATTTGTGTTAAGTTGTTAATAATTAAACATTTTTGAAGGGGGACACCCAGTTATTAAAGGATAGATTATGTCATAGTGAAGTGCAGTTGGATATACTGTAGATGTGACTTATTAACAAACAAGTGGTGCCAGCGACAACAAACCCCGTTGACTGAAAATGTTTTACCTGATCTGCCCTATTGTGAAATTTTCACTTTCATGTGACTCAGGAAGATAAAAACTATTTTTGTTGTTGTTTTCTTTACAGTGTTAACTCATCTTGAGTTCTTCTCTGCGTAAGTATAAGGGCCAATTCCAATTCCTCCCTTAACCCTCAGGCAGTAGCCCTCGAAATTAAGTGTTAAGGGCTATTTGTGAAATGGGACACCCCTTAAATGTTGGCCCTGAAATTAATCAGGACCCACGTTGTCTTTGTAGTCCCTGAAATGAAACACAACTTTATTATTTTTTTAATATTTGCACTGTTAACCCTGCCTGTTTAATCATAAGCCACAAACACAGCTATCTTTGACTGGTCCATGTGGAGCCGAATTTTGTAATAAACGTCCAAAATGTAATAACTTTTTCATTTCATTTTGTAATAAAGCCCCATTTTGTAATACATTTTGCCGCATTATGTAATATGTTTTTACATATTGTAGCAGCAGGGTGCTTTGGTGGTGTAATATTAACTGAAGGAGCTGTTTGGTAAACATTCCAAGTGGTTTATGACTTGGCTGATAATTAGACAAGGACAATTTGAAATTACGAATATATTTAGGAAATAGAAATGGGGCAAAATTTATTTAAAAATGTGTTGTGGCAGTTTATTACAAAATGTGGCTCAACATCCATCAGGTCCACGTTTTTGAAATTGTTTTGGACTTTATGTAAATTATTCCTTCAGTTAGAGCTATCATACAAATAATGTGTGTAAATAACACAACCATATTCAGCTGTCACCACATACAACGGCTATAACTATTGTTAGATAACTCTGCGGCTACGGGGGATGACATTAGCCCGGTCATTTTATACCATTATTGGCACAAGCATAGGCTGTTATCTTGATGAAACAACTACATTACTTATTTGTACTTGTCGAGGTATTCCCAAGACGAGTCAATCGTTCGAGTGGCCTGCGCACAGAATTCGGCTCTTCCTCAATAGTCCCCTCCACTTCTTTTTGTCTCTTGCTAATTCCTGTAGCTCTTCTAAACTGGTACTAGGCCTTCTGATAATTAGCATAGCATTTTCCAGGACACAGTTAATCCATAATTTCCTGGGCCTTCCCCTTGAACGTCGCCCATAGTTCGGTTTCCAATCCAATAGATACCTGGGCAACCGCTCTTCAGACATTCTTACAATGTGCCCTAACCACCTTAGCCTATTGAGAGCAACGGTTGTGGCTATGCTCGCTGACTGTGCTAGCAGTAACTACAACTACATTACCACTGTGAAAAATGACCGTTTTTGTAACGTTAGCTAACTGAAACGATAGCTAGCTTGTCCGCACTAGCCACTATTGACAATAAAAAAATACATGTTGCGCAACAATGAGAGACATAATCCATAAAATTAACCTAAACTAAGATAAAACAATGATTTTTGTCATTTTTATATCTACATTAACAAAGAAAATACTGCATCCTGGGTAACCCTTGCTCCCAAGGGTGGTGTTGTGGAACATCAATATTGAGATTGAGATATTGCCCCTCAACTTAAAATTGGGACAGCACTTACACTTCATGAGAGCATACATTTTGAAATTGAGGGTTAAAGAAGGAATTGGAATTGTCCCTAAATATATTATTTCACCCTTCTGCTTCACCTGTCCCAGTTCCAAACCCATATACACTACCTTTAAACATGAAACTTTGTACTGGATTTATGCACCATACAATGCATCTAAGAGCCACAATAAAACATTTAGGTGTGAAGACTGATTTAATATAAACGGGTAGAGTTTGTAAAACTCCATTTGTCCTGATGCAAGAGCAGGATGCTTCGTTCTTTTTGTTCTTCTCTGCTCATGTCAAGACAAAGAACTTTTAACGAAGTGCTGAGTGTGAATGTTGACAGTTTAAGCTTAATGAAGTGTTTGATCATGGGGAGCGTGAAGCATTTACTTCACAGAATCACATTAAGCTGACGGGACTAAAGAGAGAGATGAGAAGATAGTTAGATAAAGAGATTTAGGTGTTTTTGAAAACAGGGCGCTTTCCCGACACACCATCACATCACTGATAGAATTTGTGATATGATCTTTCTCTGTTATGCTGACAAATGTGTTGAGGCACGTTGGAGTTTTACATGTTGGAAAAATGTGAATACACACTGGGTTAAAGGTCAAAGTAGTGTGTTTGTAATTACAGGAAGGTTATATTTGATAGACTTAATCTATCATTCAGATGCAGAGGTGGAAAGTAACACTCAGTAAAAGTACTTCGTTACTGTACTTAAGTAGATTTTTTTTTTAGGTATCTGTACTTTACTTGAGTATTTATTTTTCTGGCAACTTTTTACTTTTACTCCCTACATTTTTGCATGAATACAGTATCTGTACTTTATACTCTTTACATTCTTAGAATAGACTCATTACTTTTTCAAACTAAACAGACGTGACAGTATGAAAAATAAGTGAAGGAGATAAACTGTGACTTTATATAATATAGTTATATGACTATTACCTCACAATTTTAACATTTAATCTTAAAATTAGGCTTTTTTTAAAACTCTTTTTCATTACTTTTAAAAAAATCTCATTACTTTTTATCTCAATCGTGACTTTTTTTTCTTTATTTCTCCTCATTTTCCCGCCCATACCCAAAGAACTGAGTAACTGTGACTTGATCAAACACAATTTCTACACAGTAACTCATTTTTAAAGGCTTTATTTTGATACTTTTGAAACTTTTCAGATTTTTCCTGGTTAAATACGTATTATTGCATTCATGGCAAAAACAAAAAATTGTTTTACTTTTTACTTTTGTACTTTATTACAATTGAGAAATTGTAATTTTTTACCTTTTACTTAAGTAGAGGAGTTGAATGAGTACTTTTACCAGAGTATTTTTTTCACATAAGTAGCTGTACTTCTACTTAAATACAGAATGTTCAGATGTGCAATTAATTCAATCATTGTAGACACTATAAATAGTATTACAGGACAGCAGTGGCACAGTTAGCCACAAAGAGGAAAGATCTTTAACAGATTTCATAGCTACATACATTCACTGTTATATTGTCAAGCCTCACATGGACTCTACACTTAGGGAGTTTTTTTAATGATTTTTTTTCCCGTTTTTTTTTTTTTATTGCAGAGCACAAGTTTTAATGTGCAGTTGCTGGCGATATAGCACATCCTTAATTCTCTATGACTTTTTTTTTTATAGATAATACAGCTTTATGATTTTATGATTTATAGCTAAGAGGGTTAATTTGTCATGTTATGAGTTTAACAAAGAAGTTCATCCAATTTCTGAGTAGAAAATGCAACAAAAAAAACCCTAAAAACTATGGCAGCATTGGGAAATTCTTTAATTCCCAGGCCAAACAAATTTGTTTAATTAGTCTGAATAGTATCATCCATTACAGTAACTCTATACTTGAACACACACACACACACACACAGTCTACTTGTTAAACAGGTTTTTCTCCTAAGGATTTCCCCTCTGGTTGTATCTTCAGCAGCCTCGCATCAAACAAACACACATCACCTCCTATTGTCTGATGTTTTATTATTTAAAGTGTGGCAGCTGCAATGCCTCAGTCACTTCACATTTACACTTTACTTCACACTGGGATGACTAAGACTCACATTTCCAATCTGTGCATACATTTGCACATCAACACAGAATAATTTAGCGGTTCTGACAAAAAAAAAGGTAGAGCACAAAGAACATTCGGTCAGCAGACGTCACAGCACATAAAGTATCTGTTCATGCAGTTCTAGAGATGTTCCCTCTCAGCAGAGCCTGAGGGAATATGTAGTAAAAGATTTCCTTTGCAGCTCTTTGTTGCAACACATGGCAGTGAGGATGCAGTGGATATATAACTATACTCAGAGGCTTGGATTCAAATAGTTGTTTTTTTTTTGTGACTGAAAGTAATTTTTTTTTTATTAACAATTTCAATATATTGGCTAGGTTTATTTTAATGCATTACATGTGTTATTTGGCTGAACTTGTACAATAATAAACACACTCATTAAACATAATGACCACAAGTTGAAAATTAAAAATCACAACAACTGAATAGAACACACATTCAAATAAATAAAATAAAATAAAATAAAATAAAATAAAATAAAATAAGAATAAGAATATGTAATAATATATGACACACAATTTGAATATAATTGTGTATAAAATAACCAAAATACACACACACACACACACACACACACACATATATATATATATATATATATATATATATATATATATATATATATATATATATATATATATATATATATATATATATATATATTGTATTGTAAAATTGTATAATGTATAATATAAATGAGGGGTAGGATTTTTATAAGTTCTCTGAATTTCAACCTGATCCTTTTGGTTGGTGACTCCTTATTTTGTCCTTTGTTCTTTTTTTCTGTATTTTATTTCTTTGTAATTTTTTTAAGATGAAGGGCTGAAATAAAAATAACTGAACTGAACAGAGGCAATGAAAATGCAACACCAGTTTGGAGTCAAATATTTTATTGACTGTTAAAATAAAAAACTAATCTTCAATTTCAATACAGTATATTGGGTGGGTTTATTTTAATTAATTAAACTTGTACAATAATAAACACACGCATTACACATAATGACCACAAGTTGAAAATTAATAATCACAACTGAATGGAACACACATTCAAAAATCTACTTAAAACCAGTCAGTATGGGATGGGACCCTAACCCACATTCACACAGGCAGGACATGGTCCTCTCATGGACCAGTCCAAGTGTCTGCAGTTTTATTGGGGTAGTTGTTTCCACTCTGCCTACAGAACATTCTGTAGTTTCTGCCTGGTTTGAGGTCTGGATACTCTTGCTCAGAGCTCATCCCAGTTGGTGCCACACATGTTCTGTTGACACGTGCAGAGGTGGTTGCCTCGGGATGTCCTACAGAATTAGAATATTAAGCTACTGTATTTTCCAGACTATGAGGTGCACTTAAGACTTTAATTTTCTCACAGTGGACCTTATATATGGATTAATTCTGGTTGTGCTTCGTGACTTGAAATTTTGGCTTTTCATCAGATAATTTGGTCTTTTTGTTGCTGAATTTTAGCTTTTTGTCACATAATTTTGGCTTTTTGTCAAACCATTTTGGCTTTTTATTGGATAATTTGGCCATTTCATCTCATAATTTTGAATTTTTATTCCATAATTTTGACTTTTTGTTGCATAATTTTGACTTTTTGTTGCATAATTTTGACTTTTTGCTTTATATCGCATGATTTTCACTTTTTAGCACATAATTTTGCTTTATTTTGTCTCATAATTTTGGCTTTTTGTTGGGTAATTTTGACTTTTTAGCACATAATTTGGCCTTTTTATCTGGATACTTGACAATGTTTTTGTGTGGCTTTTATCATGTCTTTATACAGAAGATAACCAACCACTCCTTCATTTCATCACCTGTACTGGCAGGTGTTGAACTCCTAATTCCATATATTGTACACAATATGTACAACTCAACATGTTGATTTACATGATGACTGTTTATGTGGAACAAGGTGCCGAATGTGACTTCATATGTCACTTGAGAACTCAAATTGGACGACTCAGATACTGAGCAAAAATAAAACAAAATATAAAGTGTTGCATTTTCATTGCCTCAGAGTATAGAAAAACAGTTGGAGAGTGCACTGTCCCACCCACCCTCACACACATACACGCCAAATCTGAATCATTTGTTCCTGAAAATTTCATCCAAATCCAATCATAACTTTTTGAGTTATCTTGCTAACAGACAAAAGAATAAACAGACAAACCCCAATGAAAACATAACCACCACCATTCCTTAGTGGAGGGAATAAGTGATTCTTTTCATTGTCTGGACCAATGTTTTGCAAACAGTATGTTATGGCACTTAAGTGTCCTGTGAGAAGTCATCAGGTGTGCTGTTAAAAATGTTCCAATTGCATCTTTTTGGCACTGTAAGCGAGCAGCGTGACTACATTATACATACGACAGCACATACTACTGATCCACTTAGAGCTGCTGAGGAACATTTCATCAGCTTCATACCATAATTGCCTAAGTCATTTTTTTGTGTTTTCGGAAAAGTGAAAAAACACATTTTCTAAAAGTCACATTCGTATTTTTTATTCATTTTTTTTCACAGAACATTCAGAAGAAAAGTATGGAAAAAAAACAACCCCTACATCATTTGTTTTATGAAAAAAAATTGACTTAGGCAGATTATGCCTTTGACTTAGGCAGTTTTTCTGAGAACATTTTGCATTTTTTTCTGCCATTTTGCATACATTCAAACTGCCTAAATCAAACAGCTGGTAGCAAAACTGTCTAAGTCAAATGAATGACTTGGGCAGGTATGTTTTTGCAGTTGTTTTTTCATCAACTGCTACTGCAATGAACTTTAGAAGACGTTTACATGTTCACTACAGAACCTCTGAACATCCAAATAGGTCACATCTGATGACCATGAAAAAAATTTATTATTAACAAGTATTGATAGGATTAATTGATCAACAGGCATTAAACATTTTACATCAGTAGATACCTTTGCTCACTGGTGGATGTTTGGGTCTTTATGGGTCAAACTCATAAGTCTTGCTAGCCTGGTTAGCATTAACTAACAGCTGCAGAATGATTGTGACATTCACAGTGCAGCATATATATATACATATATATATATATATATATATATATATATATATATATATATATATATATATATATATATATATATATATATATATATATATATATATATATATATATATATATATATATATATATATATATATATATATATATATATATATATATATATATATATATATATATATATATATATATATATATACATATATATATATGCACTGAACATTTATTAAAGTACACCAGTGAGGGGGAGGCTACACCATTTTAATTTTTACCAATAAAAGAATATGTTTTTGCCTCGTATACATACCGTGACGACCATGATACTGATACTAATATTCCAATATTAAAAAGATGCCAAAAGCTTATGTCCAAGATCCTTACTGAGATGTTTCCCTGCAGCTACCCCAAATCAGGTTAATGCCTGAATTACAAATACTCGTCTCCCATTGATAGCCAAGACCTTTTCAAAGCAAACAAGTGGCAGCACTGATCCATTCAAGTGAAGCCAGGTAGAGGAAAAACAAAAGTGAATGGAACCAACTGTGACACCAGCTTGGGGTTTTGTGATATTGATTTGGTTGAGCAATTAAATCTATATATTTAATCACAAAGGGAGGTAGAGTTCTGGTTCAGTCACCTGCAAATTAAAGAATTTGTAATATATACATGCACAACTTTTGTGAGTTTAAAGCAGATCTACTTTATTCATCTTTTATATTGCACAACTATCATGACTCATGGACATTGTTTTTCATCATTTCCCAAGTCATATTTATTTCAGGTCATAAACAGTGACAGAAAATAAATCAACAATGTTAAAAGAGCAAAGCTATGCAGATATTACTTTTTTTTTTTAAAAAGTACAGTTAATAATATATTTATTTTATCTGTGCTACAGAGTTAGCCTTTCGTATATGTCACTATTTTTGTAGTTTTGCATATTTTAAGTGTAATTATATATGGTCCTTCTTTTGCTAAACTGACTTTAATCTTTTTCTAACAGTGACAATATAGACCTATTCTATTCTAGGGTTGTACAATATTGGCAAAACTTGCGATATGTGATATCTGCCGTGTACAGCATTGTGATAACAATAATATTGTGATATTTGTTATTCACGTAAAGAAATGCCACCTTCAATATTCCATCACTTGCCTGGTTTGGCAAAAACTACATAAAAAAATAAAGTCTTTAAACATAAGTGCTTATACTTTGCCCAAAGTTGTGCTCTAAAAATATTGACATCTTTTCAACATTCATTACATGTAAACTTGCATTCAAGCAGCAACAGGAACATTACATCAGGTTTTTTGACAGAAAAAAACGTGTATGTTAGAGTGATAGAGAAAACCATGTTGTGTAAATTTAATGAGGAAAAAAAGAAAATAAATTATTGCACGTCTTTGCAATATGAATACTGTACACTAACAATATTTTTTGATATATTGTGCATCTCTATACTATTCTATGTTCATGTATGTACTTTTGGGTATTTTTGAGGGTACACCAAATGATGTCAAATCATAAATTGAGGCAGCACCACTTGGACCTTTTAAATATTCATCACCTGATTTACACAACAAGCAGTAAATAAGTCTAGTTGGTGCACATCCAATTTCTCTATCAGATTCAGTTCATGGTGTTTTTTTAGTAAGTGATTACCTGTAAAAACAAAAATAAGTGGAAAAAAACGAGAACGTGGATGTGAAGAAGATTTAAAGGGTACATATCATGCCCATTTTTCACAAGTGAACACAGTTCCCTGGTGTCTCACTGACCTGTCTGGGACATACGTTGGTCAAAATATCACATTGGTGAAGAATTACAGCAGCCTCTTCAACCTGGAGAAACAGCAACTTTTCAAAACACTCTTTTAGTGCCTCATGTTTTTATGCAAATGAGCCACAGCTGACTCCGCCCATCTCTTCTTGATAGAGGAAGAGGAGAAAGAAATAGAACCTAGAAAAAGTTAAGGAAGAGAAAAAGAGATGAATCATCCAGTGCCTTCGGATCCTGGTCCATTAACAGCCCAGGTGTGCGTTTGGGTCCAGTTCATCTGGACCTGGGCCGGTTAGACCTGTGGACCAGTCTGTCCGAAAACGAGACAAAAATCAGCTGGAGACGATCAAAGAGGAACAAGTGCTGAGTTTTATAGCCCCGGTGCCTTCAGGTCCTGGTAGAATAGAATAGAATAGAATAGAATAGAATAGAATAGAATAGAATAGAATAGAATAGAATAGAATAGAATAGAATAGAATGTCTATATTGTCATTGCATATAAAATCCAATGAAATTGAAAGCTGCTCCAGTAAAGACAAATATGCATCACATACACACCTCGTAATGTAATAAATATAACAAATAATAATGTTAAAAAGACAGGCATTCTTTCCCACATTTGGGCAGAAACTAGGAGAAACACAAAGCACAAAAAGAGACTGCACAGAAAACAGCATTCTAACAATTAAGTCAAATGTTAGAGTATATAAATATTTACTACATAAATGCTATAGTTTAAATATATCTTATGGAAATACATAAATATGGCAATTAATAAGAGCTGGTTCTTTTTTAATTGTATTTTTTATATTATTTTTTTATTTAGTTATTTTATCTTTATTTTTATTTATTTCTATTTTTTTTTTAATTAATTAATTAATTTATTTATTTATTTGTTTTAATTTTAAGAGCTGGTTCTAACAGGTGGCTGTGACCAGTAGGTGGGGTTAGCTGAGCTGGTGTGTGTGTGTGTGTGTGTGTGTGTGTGGGGGTATTCAAATGAATCTGTGCATGTGACGTACGATGCATAGAAAATCTAAAATGGAACTTTTTCTTCCTCCAACAACAAATGGATCAGGAGAAAAGCAGAGTGGATGTTTTTTTTTTGTTCATAATTTGAATTGAATCGAATGCTTTATTGTCATTGAACATTAAAACAACAAAATTTAGGGTGCAGGTCCAGTGCAACAATAGGAATAAAACTCTATAAAAAAACCTATACATTATAATATAAAACCTATGACACTATAATAATAAAATCAAACAATAGATAATTCTTTGAATTATTTATTGTTTGATTTGATTATTTAAGGATCTCCTCACACACTGACAATATATTTATGTTGTAAAAACATTCAAAAGTGCATTTTACATGATATGTCCCTTTTTAAAGAATATATTAGAAGCTGATTTCTCGCTCATCCTTTCAAACCTGGTTAAAAGTCACCACAGAACGATCACCTCTGACGTTTGGCGTGTGGTCATGTTAACCTGCTAAAACTGCAGCTTTGGTGATGATGACCTTCAAACCTTTGAACCCCAGGGAGAATTAAAGCCAAATAATTCAATCTCCATCACTCCGCTGTCTGATTACACACCATTTGATTGTATCACGTCTGTGAAGAATGTTTAACATTAGTGTCAATTTCAGTAAAGACCTGAAGAACACAGCAGATGGGCTTTTATTAAAGCATGGTCAACTATCATTAATATCATGCCAATATGAAAGACTTGGACTATTACGATGTTAAATTACTCTGTTTGTTGTTTATTAAACCTGCAATAAAACCATAAATCATTTCGACCTCCATCCTGTATGTCTTATTTATAATTTATCACACTGGCCTCAACATAAAAGTAACATATTTCTCTTGTCAGATTAAGTAGATGATATTATAATAATGCTCTTATATAATGCTCATAATCTCACTCCCAATTATTAACCATTTACCATTGTAAGGTGATTAAAACGCCTGAAAAATACCTTTACAAATTAAAATGTCAGCTGTTCTTCGACTGTTTGGAGTGCAGATAAAAAGAATGGGCTTTTTGGGCTGTAGTTTGGATTTAAACACTGACTTTTGCTGTTTATTTGAGAAATTAAAAGCTGTATACTTAGAAACATAGCTATTTTTTTTATTCCCTCCCCCCTCACCTTAATGTTTGCATGAAAACCGGGGTGTTTAAAACTAGATTTGGTAAGTATGGACTGAAACACATTTGTCAACAGACCAAAGTCTTGACCACTTTCCAGTTTAAAGCTGAAAACCTTACTTGTAAATATGTCCATTTTAGTGCAGTTTTTTAATGTTTATGTTTATGTGTTTTACAAAGGGGAAATTTGGGGAATTATCAATTGTCTTGGGTGTTTTACCTCAAAAGTTGTTAGTCGAAAATAAAAAATAAAAAATTTAAAAAACCCAGAGGTGGAAAGTAACTAAGTAGAAGTACTTTCTTTACTGTACTTAAGTAGATTTTTAGGTATCTGTACTTTACTTGAGTATTTTTCTGCCAATTTTTTTTACTTTTGCTTCCCTACATTTTTGTATAAATATTTGTACTTTATACTCTTTACATTCTCAGAATAGACTCATTACTTTTTCAAACTAGATGAATGTGACAGTATTCTAACTGACTATATCATAATTTTGACTTTTTTTTATCTCATAATTATCCATTTCTTGTCTCATAATTATGACTTTTTCTCATCATTTTGACTTTACTCTCATAATTTTGACCTTTTATCCCATACTTTTGATTTTTTATCTCATAATTTTTACTTTTTTATCTCATCATTTTGAATTTTTCCTAAATGTCCTGCCCATACCCACTAAAACTGAGCACCATGACCCAATAAAACACATCATCTACAGAGTAACTCACTTTTAAAAGCTTTATATTTTTATATATATTTTTTTATTTTATTGATATTTCTTGCTTAAATAAATGTTATTTGATCCATTGTAAAAAAAAAAAGCAGTTTTACTTTTGTACTTTATTACAATTGTGAAGTTGTCCTTTTTTTTTAGTTACAGTAGAATCAGTACTTCTACTTTTACCAGAGTATTTTCCCACATTAGTAGCTGTACTTCTACTTAAGTACAGAATGTGAGTACTTTAAACACCTCTGCCCAAAACATTAATGACGTCAGAAAACTCTTGTAGAAAAGTGTTGCAAACTCAAACCGACACAAACCTGCCTGTGCCATTAAAGTTTTAATTTTGCACAATATCATTTGTTTGTTTATGCTCCTGTAAAGAAGTAAACAGGATAAGAAATTAATGCATTCTTTTTTTTTAGTCACGCAGCCATTATCCTTTGCAATAAATCAGCAGTAAAAAGTGTTTTGTTTTTTTTAGTGTTGCAAGAAAAATGATTAACTTGAAAGCCCTCATTTGCATCCATGCAAATTGCTGCTTTTATCAAAGTACTTCATCATAAGATACTTAACGTTTGTGGAAATTTATCCTGGTAGAAACACAGCGAGTGGTGTGTAATCAGGCATCAATATTCACGACAAGCTCACACTGAAGACACAGTTTAAATATAATGGAAATGGAAAATGATCCTAGTTTCAGAATGGGAATTGTCAGCTTGGCTTCACACATTAATAAACTGTTTGATGGCTTCTCTGCAAACACGTTATTGATCTGTGTTGTAAAACTAGTTTGCATGAATACGTCAAAATCAATGCTCGTAATGAAAATGCTGGTGAGGAAAGTTTATGCTCCATAAAATGTTCAATCCCAGCAAGGGATCAGGATAAATGATTGTTAACATCTTTTGTTGTTTGGGAAGTTCACACCTTAATATTGTACTGGTTTTAAGAATAGAAGTTTAGTTTAGTTTATTTCTTTTTTAAGGGACAGTGTACATATAAATATTAACCATTGAAGGAGAGATGCCTGTACCAGGTTGAAGCAGTCCTTTCAGCAGGTTGATGTAATACATAAAATACATATAAAATATCAATAAATAAAATATACGCTCAAATATACAGAGAGAGCGCCATTTTATATCAACAAAGTGATATGTGATATTTTACAAAAAGAGCATTTGATGGAAGACGTGTTGAATAGAAATTAACGTTGTCCAAATACTGATACAAAGAGGAGTTAATTTCCAAAAAATACGTATATTCAAAGCATACATACAGAGGTTGAAAATGGAGAATTACAGGATCCTTTAAAAAGGAAAAAAAAAAAGTTTATTAAAGTATACTTAAATTAAAACATTACTTATTAAGTTAGTATTGTCATGATGGGGTGAAGAGAAGAGAGAACTCCAATGCACAGTACTGAAGGGAAAACATTTAATAAGAAACTGAGCAAAATCAAGACAAAGACAGACAAAACTAAAACAAGACCAAACAAAACCTGGGGGGTTAGATCAGCCAGAGTCTGTGGTGTGAAAATTGTCCATGTTATTGAGACAGGAGAGAAGGGGAGGGTTATGGAAGTGACAAACTGAATGGTCCCACACTGGCAACTGTAAGCCTCACTGCTTATATAGTCACAGATCAGCAACGGCTTGTAGCTGCGCAGTGCGGGTCAGGTGATCTGGAGAGCAGTGGGGCAAAGGTCACTGGAGGAAAGGTCCTGACAAGTATTCTTAGTCCTACCTCTCAGTCCTACTGGGAGAGTCAGGGTTCAGTGTCTTTGCCCAAGGACACTTGGACACAAACCACTGACCCTTCAGTCATTGGACGACCCGCTCTAACAACTGAACCACAGCTGCAATTTTTTTGGTGTGATGTATATTGGTGGCTATATTTGGAGTGCTCTGAAGTTGTATTTCAGCATCTACTACATCATTTAACGCTTTGCTGGTCAGCTCAACCGTTTGTAGAGGTAACTTTGAACCCTAATATCTAATCTAAATTTAAGTCCTTTGACACCAAACTTCTTGGCAAGTCTCCCCCTTTTATAAGAAGCAAGTAATGCATGAAAACACCACTAGGTGGCACTGTCAATGATATATTCAGGTCATGCGAGTATATATATATATATATATATATATATATATATATATATATATATATATATATATATATATATACCACCAAGGAAGAAATTCATAACTGTGACAACACCTCTGCTATGATATTTTGTTTTGGACACAAAATTGCAAGCAAGTTAATTTTTATTTTCATTTACTTTTACAGAGTCTATGTTACATAAATAATCCTAATCATGCTTCAGAAATACTTTGGTATTCATGTAATATTTTTTTTAAAAACTGCACAACTGCTCAAAAATGCTCAACCAAACGGTAAACATGATAGTAAAGGGTCATGAAATGCTAATGCTAATCGCTAATGCTAATCACTAATGATACAAACACAAAGAGTTAATACATCTAGTTTGAACCAAGTCACAAATTATGTCGGTAAGATTGGTGAAGGACTAATGTTTGAGTTTTAATACTTTAGTTAATTTTAGGGTCAGTAAAAAAAAAAAAATCTATGTTTTATGTTATAATGGTCCATGTGAGGTGGAAAAAGAAAAAAAAAAACATTTTATTGTGATTTTTGTAGTGTGACCAACAAAGGTTAAGTTTATTTTTTCAATCATTCTTATTAGAAACATTAGAAATAACAGTACAATATCCTTCTCAGCATTTAATAACTTAATTCCACTAAATTATACCTCATATTTTGTTAAGTCATGTTCAATTATATCCACAATAGTTCCTGTTAATAAAAATATATATATATTAGTTGGAAGTACTTGAAAAGAAGAAGATGTTACAGCAACTTAATACATTTGAGTTATATCTGAAACATTGAGTATTCACAACTGGATATATTTAATTATTCTGAACATTCGGGGTTACAGCATGTGGAGTTGAATTAATAAAGAAGTCAAACCCAAGCACAAAATTTACAGTTTACATAGACCTCAAGGAAATGTCTTAAAATTCAATATTCCATTAAAAAATATAACAAAAAAATATCACTCATTTAAATAATAATAAAAAAAAAAGTTTGACATATTTGGACTGAAACCTCTCTTTCACATTGTCATACTGTAAATTCAACCCAAAACTAATCCATAGTTTAAGTTCTGGGGGGAAAAAAAAAACACCTTATGCTGCTCATACAATATTTTTCAGCTGTGTCGGCAATGTTATCATTGCATCATTTCCAACCCTGTGACTTTCATTAACACATTTCAGTAAACACCAACTAACCACATTAAAAATCAACTGGCCCTGAGGGTAGTGCTCCTGGTGTTTACATCCCATCTGACAACAGGTCTAAGGTGTTCTGTTTCTGCATATGGGAGTTGTGGCTCCTTTGTTGATATGGGCACTTGCTGTGAAAATGACAGTATCATCTGGAATTGCATTTTTTTTATTTGTTTATTTTCAAGGTGCATTCACAGACATGGGGGAATAAGGTGAGGAATTCTTGTGTATATAATTATTCTACCACACACACCATCATTTCACAACCTCATTTAACTGCCTTAGTGGCTATTATTCTGCTGAGAAAAATGTACATTTAGACTTGTTACAATTTTCATAAAGACTGGCCCATTTATAATTTATTCAGATGAATCTTTTCCCCAAAATTCTTTTCTCCCTATAGACTTCATTAGGAGCCTCATCTCTACACCTTTTGCTCCTGGTATGAAATAACCTCACTAAAATACGGTAATTAATACAAAAACACATGGGTCGAACTCATCCACTCTTTTAGATTTAATTATTTATATTAAGTACATTTCTATTTTTCCCACATATATGGCCACTGATTCAAGTCCCTCAACCATAAATAATACATTTCCACACACAAGTATTAACTTCTGAACACCGAAAACATTCTGGTTTAATCTTCCATGATTCATTCCAGGCTCTGTCCAACATAATTCATTAATATTATTTGAGGCATAAAGCTGATAATTAAATAATACACATTAATGCTGGTTCCACACACTTGTCTGGTAATTGGATAACATAAAAATAAATCACAGCTCAATCCTTTTTATGAGCCGTCTAATCTTGGGCAGGTCTTTTGGGTCCTATTTAACGCTGTATGAAGAAGCACCCTGCTGCTGTGTACTAATAACATTAAAGTTTACACAGTAAAAATATGTGAAACAGTACAAATACTAGCACAATCAAGCTGCTGGATGAAATTTGTCTGTCTTCTTTCTTCCTTCCTTCCTGTTTAGTTCTATTTCACCTCCACACGTGGGATATTTTTAGAGTTTCCATTTTATCATTTTTGGTTGGGTTTGTTTCTTTGATTCTTTGTTTGTTTGTTAACACTAGCACAAAAATAAAATACATAGAAGGGTTGTATAAAAAATCATTGAAAGATTGATTCACATGTGTACACAATCTCATTTCTAAAACACGGATGATTCTTAAAGGGATAGTTCACTGTTTTTCACATGAATCTGTATGGGATCAGCATCTTTATGGTGGTAAACCCACTGTGAGCCCAGTTCTGGTCCAGTGTTGGTCAAAGTGAAAGTAGTCCCGGCAGGTTTCTGATTTACAACTTATTTTTCTACTGTCACATTTGTCTAGTTTGAAAAAGTAATGAATCTATTCTGAGAATGTAAAGAGTATAAAGTACAGATATTTATATAAATGTAAAGAGTATAAAGTACAGATATTTATATAAATGTAAGGAGTATAAAGTATATATATTTATACAAAAATGTAGGGAGTAAAGGTAAAAAGTTTCCATAAAAATAAATACTCAAGTAAAGTACAGATACCTAAAAACTGTACTTAAGTACAGTAAAGGAAGTACCTAGTTATTTCCACCTCTGATTCTACGTGTGCTCATTTTCCAGACCTTTACTCATATTTTAGGAGGGGATGTTTTGTAGCATTATAAAGGGTAGTCCCATAGCTTTAATTTAATGTCTAAAAAAATTGTCTTTATTTGAGCATTGTGATGTTGTGGGAGTAACAGTGACACAAGTATCAAATACTGCAACTCAGGAAATGTATAATCATCCTATATTATCCCACTATTATGGGTGACTGTGAGGCCTAAAGTAAAGGTGAAAATTGATTTTGCAAGCCTTTTATTGTTTAAATAATACAGCTTCATAGACCTTCTAAGTGATATGGTAATAAAAGTTTATCTTCTAAAACTCTGATATGGTTTACAATGTTTTCCTCTTTATACCTCCAATCATAATTCTCCTTCTTATCATTATGGTTAACCATGGTCACACTAACTTTTACATCCTGCTTCTCTTTTACTAAGGCTTTGCATTACTTAAACAACAATGAGTTTGACAGAGGGCATACAAACTGAGTCATAATTGACGCTGTTCCAGAGCAGTGGGTGCAATAATATGTGAAAAGCGGTGGATGAAGTGATTACCCATCATGCCTACTGCCTGTAGTGCAAGCCTGTGGGGGCAGTTCTATGATCTTGAGTTGCTTCAATTGATCAAGTTTAGGTTCAGTCCAAAAAAGAGCAAAGGTAAAGGTGATAATATTGCATAAAAGAAGAGAACAAATTGTCTAATGACATAAGAAGATGTGGAACTTTTTGGTCAGCAGACAAAGAGACTATTTGTGCACAGAACAGAGGAGGTTATCACAATGTGAAATCAAAGCAGATGACATTTAAAGAAGGCAAGTGGGTTGATAGTGTCATGTCTCTAATAAAGTTTTTTTTCTTTTAAATTGTTTGTTTTTTTTTCTCTAGTAAGTTTTGCTTTCAGAAACTAAAGTGAACTATTTGTCATTTCAGACCATCTTAGTGTGAACTAATGAGGCTAACAGTGAGATCTTACATCTGATGGCACTGAAATATCCACAATATTATCCTTGTCAAAGGAGAAAGAAGGCGTCAAAGTTAAACTGCTTCTTTCTCATGAAATGTCAGATAATAAAGATAAATTAACCGAGGCAACATGATCTGAAGTGAAAGTGTATGACAATAGATGACAATACACAAACCCCTTTGTTGTTGTTGGAAAATCATCAAAGTGTCTCTGGTAACAGAGCCAAACACAAAGCTCGTCTCACTGGAGATGAAAGCCAGGTCGAGGCTTTCAAGCTGGGCATTGAATTAGTTTAATCATGAGCCACTCTGCTTTTGTTCATACATGTAAACGCTTTGTAATCAAAGACTAGTGCTGCTGCAGACAGTGGACCATCTGAGTTGTGATCACACATGTCTTAACACACTGAGCTCCATCCATCTCAAATCCCTTATATCTTCCTTCATGACTCACTAAAATATTCATCAGTAAGAGTAAGGCTGCAAATAACCATACACAGTGCATATGCTGTGGGAATGCACACATACAGTACAATACGCACACTCTTCCTCATACACACTGGTTGTTCAGAGAGGTGTATAATTTATTGGTTCAGTGCTTTTGATATCCAGTGGCAGGATGGTTCAGTGTGGAGCACTGAGTCTCAGTCACAGACATTTCCTCCTCAGGGACAACTGTGAAAACTGCAGCGTACTGTTACTGCTGTTACCCTGCTGATGCTGGAAGTACAATCACACAAAAGACAAAAGAAAGGTTCACTGACTTCTTTGGATCAATGTATTTTGCCTGGGTGCACAATGCTCCAGTTCTGTCCAGTAATTACTACAACAATGGAACCTGTCTTTACTAACAAAGATAGATGTTAGTAACCAGTCAGAGGCACGGGTAGCACAGGCGAAAGAACAGATTTATGGAGCACAGTATTTCCATTTGGCTTGCAGCTGTTGCAGTTTCTGGGCTTATGGGTTCTAAGAGATGATTGAATCTGAATGTACTTTGCCATACATAAAGGTCAGTCTATGTTGTGTGAACATGCAGTATAAACTATATTATCATTATCCATCCTGAAGCATCTACAAAAAACTGTATACATGTTTTTATTTACTTGGACTGGCTGAAAGAAAAGCTTTAAAAGTGTGTCCTTTCCAAAACCTCCAAGTTGATTTTCTTCTCATGAAAGGATACGTTGCTGTTCACAAGTGAGCAACCAATACTAAAAAAAATAAATAAATAAAAATAAAATATATCAAGCACCAGAAACAAGATGCCACCATTTGTCACTTTGAATGTTCTGAGCCAGGCTGATCCAAGCCTACAAAGTTTGAGATCTGCCAGTGCAGAGCTCTCAGTCTGATCCAGGATTTTTGTTATGAAAACAGAAGCAGTCACAGATTACTTTTCAAATACAGAAGAAGAGGAGACTCTGTGTAGTTTTTTTTTTTTTAAGTATTTACAAAACACTTCCACACATTACATCCCATATAGAAAAAATAAGATGCTGATTTAATGAATGAAATTGAAGAAATGGAGGAAAAAAAAACACACATCTATTGATCCAATTCTCCATTAACTAGTTTTCCTATACTGATGCTAAAGCTCACAGCTCCCATGGGAAATTGCATGGGATGAGCTGAAGACTGAATGAATTATTAAGGAGTTGGTTGGGTTAAAGTGTGACTCGGACATGGTCACACTCTTGTCTGCTGTGATACTTATAGTTTTTTGACTATATGATACATGAACCTACATTTACACTGTAGAATTTGCAGTGTTAATTTGGAGACAATGGGACCAAATACACTCTAGAAGAAGTTAAATAAACTCTCTAAGTGTTGATTTAACACTGCAAAATTTACTGTGTAGGCAAACAGTGAATGTAGAGCACGGTTTCTACTGAGAATATAGAGGTGTTACATAACCTAAACTTAGCCTTGAAAAAAAAATTGCAGTCGGTAAACTACATCATTAACACACCAGCAGTCCAATAATAATAAAAAAAATAAATAAATAATAATAATAATAATAATAATCCAAAAGAATAACCAGAACTGGGTTAAATCACTGGGGTTTTCTGTTTGTTTGAAACATGAGACAATTTATATTATGTCCAAATAGCAGAACACAGAGTAAAACTTGTCTATGGTGTAATAAAAAAAAAAAAAATCTGATTAATACTAAATCTCTACGAAGCAGAGCTGCAGACCCATTGCAAAAGAGGTGCACGCATCTTCGTGATGTTGTTGTCCCCCCCCCCCCCCCCCCCCCCCTCCCCTGAAGGCACCTCATGACATTAAATCACCGACACGATGCATTTAATTGCAGGCTTTGGTAAACCTCTGCAGCCTGTCCACCCGAATGAACCGTGACACTAACAGCATTATTAAAAAAAAAAAAAAGGTTTTCCAAATATCGACACCGGAGCATTCATCGAATATACAAATTTGCTATTTCCAGTCTCTTCCCAGGTCTAATGAGTCATGACATTAACACAGCCTAAAGCCTTCCTCCCACGCGCTCCCAGCCCACTCCTCGCCTTATTTGAGGCGCTCCTCTGCTCCAGCCTTCAGAGCAGCAGGCGCACGGTCAGCGCAGCTCCCTCCTGTCGCCCGCTCCGGACGGACAGGAGTTGGTGTTTTACGCATTTTGTTGGATATATTCCGTCAACATGAGACTCCTCTTCACCATCGTAACCATCGTGGGTCTGCTTGCAGGTAGGTGGGAGAGAAAAATGAAGTGTTATTGCAGAGCGCGTGAAGTTAGTGCGCTCAGTTCAGGACCATGGACAGAGACACTAGTATTTATCACAATATGTTTCCTCTGATCAATTACACCTTTCTGATTTCACTTCTTTTTTTTTTTTTTTTTTTTTGTTGCAGAAATTCTAGCCCTTCCAGTCGGAAAAGAAGGACAGAGAGAAGACGTGGTATGTTTTTGGAACAGAACCATCATAATGCACCAATTGTAAAATATCAAACCGTTCAAGATGTATTAGTTTTGTGCTTTAAAAAAAAAAAAGTGTTGTTTTTGCTCAATGCTGCAGGTTGCACGATGTCTGGTTGAGGTCCTGTCCAAAGCTCTCTCCAAACCGGACTCTCATCTAGATGAGGACTGCAAAGACCTTCTCCAACCCGGTTTGTAACATTATTTTTCCATTAGGATTTAGCAGTAAATTTGCCAAGCAGCTTAAGAGATGCCATAGTTTGTTGCATTGCTGCTGCAGTAGCCTTTAACTGTTATGTCGCTGAAATGAAGAAATGATGCATTGATCATCTTGGATGTCAGCTGGGAATAAAACAAGTGGAGCATGTGGAGTTTTCTTGCCACTTGTTAAGACAGGAATATTGTCAGGTCTTTACATTTTATGAATATGATGAAGCATCAAAGCAGTCATGCAGAAAATTAAGAAAATAATCTAAATGGCTTAAAGGTGACCATTAAATAACCAATCTATTATAATATATCCTTAAAGCATGTTCAAATTAGATTGCTATAGGTCTTCAGATCTGTCTTTTCTTCTGTCACAGGGTTTAAACATGCCCCACTGGACAAGAAGAGTGCAGAACGAACAGTAACACATGAAGAGGTGATCAAAGGTCAAGCTGAGGAACCTGAAGGAAAAGGAGCAGACGTCACAGACATCGAGGCCCTTCTGAAAACAGTGGAGACAAAGAGAGAAACTCCGGAAGACGAGCGCAGCCAAGAATCCTGGAGTCTGGGCGATGAGAAGGAGAAGAGACATGGTGGTGAGACGGAGGTGGAGGAGGAGAGGGAGAAGAGGAGCGGCTGGAAAGCTGGCAGATACCACCAAAGGAAATCCAAACGAGGCGAAGAAGATGAAGATGAGGATAACGAACGCAGTCAGGAAAGCTGGGGGTTGGATGAGAAGAGATCTGAGGTAGAAGGTGAGGACAGAGAGAAGAGGAATTGGAGACCTGGCAGAGTCCACCAAAGAAAACATAAACGGGATGAGGAAGGTTTAGGTGAAGAGAGGGATGAGCCGGAAGAAGAACGTAGCCAAGAGTCTTGGGATGTAGATAAAAGGCATGGAAATGAAGATGAAGAGGAGAGATACAAGCGCATATGGAAACCAACACATCGCTACCACCACAAGAAACGGCTCCACAAACGTGGTGACGAACCATCAGAGGACGAAGATGAAGAACGCAGCCAGGAATCTTGGGGTCTGGATGATGAGAGAGACAAACGGAATTGGAAGCCTGGGAGGTTCCACCAGAGGAGACACAAACGTGATGAAGAACTGTCAGAAGAAGCCAAAGACGACCCTGATGAAGAACGGAGCCAAGAGTACTGGGACTTTGACACCGGGAGAGAAAAGAGAGAGTGGAGGACTGGGAGGGTCCACCAGAGGAGACACAAGCGTGATGAAGAACTGTCAGAGGAAACGAGGGATGAACCCGATGAAGAACGAAGTCAAGAGTATTGGGACTTTGACACTGGACGGGAAAAGAGAGACTGGAGATCTGGAAGACACCACCAAAGGAGACATAAGCGTGATGAAGACCTGTCAGAGGAAACAAGGGATGAACCTGATGAAGAACGGAGTCAAGAATACTGGGACTTTGACACTGGGAGAGAAAAGAGAGACTGGAGATCTGGAAGACACCACCAAAGGAGACATAAGCGTGATGAAGAACTGTCAGAGGAAACGAGGGATGAACCTGATGAAGAACGGAGTCAAGAATACTGGGACTTTGACACTGGACGGGAAAAGAGAGACTGGAGATCTGGAAGACACCACCAAAGGAGACATAAGCGTGATGAAGACCTGTCAGAGGAAACAAGGGATGAACCTGATGAAGAACGGAGTCAAGAATACTGGGACTTTGACACTGGACGGGAAAAGAGAGACTGGAGATCTGGAAGACACCACCAGAGGAGACATAAGCGTGATGAAGAACTGTCAGAGGAAACGAGGGATGAACCTGATGAAGAACGGAGTCAAGAGTATTGGGACTTTGACACTGGACGGGAAAAGAGAGACTGGAGATCTGGAAGACACCACCAAAGGAGACATAAGCGTGATGAGGAGCACTCAGAAGAAGAAAGAGAAGCTTCCGATGGGGAACGCAGCCAAGAGTACTGGGGTGTGGACAAACGACAGGATAAAGAAGAAGAAGAAGAAATAGAAAAGCGTATATGGAAGCCAACACATAGATACCACCACAAAAAGAAATACCACAAGCGTGACGGAGGATCTGAAGAAGAAAACAAGGGTGAATCAGATGAAAATGAGGAGGTGGAAAAGGACAGAAATGACGCTTTAAGGTACTATTCCAGTTGTTTCTAATGCTTCGGTTTAGCATGTAGAGCAAAAAAAAAAAAAAAAAAACATTCAAGAGTTCCATAGTATAAACCACAAATCAAAAAAGAATGAGGCTAACATTTGCACAAGATATGAATAAAGCCTTCAGGACTTGCTTCTAATAGGCTGTGTGTTACAGGTACCTGGCAGAGAAACGTAATCCCTGGATCTACCGAGGTTACTACCATCCTGCCTGGTTTAAGAGGAGCTCAGATGCTGCTGCTTCTAACAAGGTATTTAAACATTTCATTGGATTTAGTTCTTGGGGAATTTTCCTTTTTTTTTTTTTTTTTTTTTTTACATGTTATTTGATTCTTATTTACCAGTTCAGACTTCGATCTATCTTTTTTTCCCCCTTCATATTCAGTCTCTTTTATGACTTGTTTGTGTTTATGTAGATGGAGGAGCTCGCCAAGTTGCTGAGTTATAAAATAAACCAACTCTCCAACCAGTCTAATCAAGAAGAGGTGAAGAGGAGCACGCACCAGAGAACATTTACCCCGCAGGAGGTAATAAAGGCTTTTATTAAATGCAAACCCCCCCCCCCCCCCCGACCTTCACTACTGATACATGGACGTACCAGCTGTCATGTTTGCTTTATTAAACCTTTAACAAGACCACAGTAGCAGGGTCTCTAATGGAATCACTGTTACTGCAGAACATAACAAAACATACAATCTCACTACTACTAAGTAACCAGAGACGATTCATTTCACTATGAATGTACGTTTCAAATACAAGAATACATTTTCAGCTTTCCAGACTTCCTATTCATATGTGTTCCATCACATAGACACATATGTCCTCCTGTGCAGAAACAAATTTCCCTCTATTTATTGAGTTGACCTAATAAATTCACGAAGCACATTACCAGTTTCACTGAGGGGCAAGAGCAAGAAACCATGCTCATTATGGAAATCTCCAGTCTATGTGGACATGTCAGGGTTTAGCCTTCAGAACCACCGAGCATCAGTGAATATGCATCTGCACAAATGCACATCAGAAACTGTCTTGTGGCTGTATGTAACACATATAGGGTTTTAGGAATGCTGCAGTAATCCCACCAAGTACCCAATGACTGCAACCTCTTGAAGTCACAATTAAACAATACACGATTCATTAGTCAAAAGGCACTACACTCTAGTGATATTAAAGTGTTTTAAATAAAATAACCAAATAAATATTTTATATAAATGTTGGAAGAGGAACTAAAAAACTAAACTTTTTATCTAAAAAATATTAATGAAATATGTGATGTGTAACCATGTCTTTCATTGTCAAAAACGTTCATTTTCAAATGTGTTAACAGTTGCAAGCATTTACTCGCTAAATATTCTTTTTATTTCAGGCAAAAGAGCTGGAAAATCTAGCAGCGATGGACATGGAGCTGCAGAAAATTGCTGCCAAGTTGCATGACAACAGTGAATAAACAACAAAGGGCAGAAACTCAAAATGACACCATCTCTCTGTGAATACAAGATGATGTCTTGTTGTAACTCAACCAAATGTGTGCTTACAGTGCAAAAATAAAAAATAAAAATCAAAGAGCAAAAAAACAAAAAAAAAAAAAAGCCTGAAGCCTTGCCAAAAACATTTTATCTTAATATTGTTTATCAATGTATTTGTGATATTTTGACGTATGAAATTAATCAGCATGGGAATGATGTTGATGTTTATACTATATAGAAAAAGAAAAATAGGAATATATGACATGTAATATAAGACTGATTATTCAAATACTTGACTTCTCAATAGTTTGTTCAGTCTGCACTCAATAAAAAGTTATTCTGGGACCAAAGAAATAAGTCTCACATTATTTATTTGTGGTGTTTAAAAACAAAAAAAACAAACCCATTCCTCTCAGGTGTCTCTTTTAATAGATATTGAAGCTGCTTTAAAGACTGGTTCATATAACAAATGGCACTTTCTGCAGAGAGATAACCAAATAATGTTATTACCTTGAAGCTGGCAGGGGAAAAAATGCTTTAACATCTGGTTTTAAAGGTACATGACACAAATCTTTCACCTAGTCTTACTAACAAAAGATGATTTCAGCAGCTCTTTAAATAAAACATACACTGAGCTCATACAGCCTGAACCCTCTGCATTATGACTGCATGTACAATGATCTGAACACACAAGACTGGAGAAAGTGTCTTGACGAACGCAAACCAGACACTTTGTCTTCGTTATTTCACATGTGTCAGATCAGTTCAGTGCAGAGGGAAGTCGGTATTGGGGGGGGGGGGATCCCTACAGGCCAGTGGTAATGTGCCCCTTGGAGAAAGTGTGTTTGCTTATCCCACTGTGTCTGTCATTTTCAGTCTCTTTGGTGCTGGCTCCTCAGCCCTTTGCGAGCCTGCAGGTTTGGAGCGGTCTGCAGCAACTGTTGTCCCTGAGAGGACGTAGCCCCCACTCCCGCTCATCAACAGCACGGGGTGCGTCCTGTTGGGCAAAACCTGAAGGCACAGCACAGAGATACAGTCATGAGACATTACTGTTATGCAAACACCATTTTGGGGTCATGGGGGCAAATGAGTTGTGATCCAGATGAAGTAGGCAGGGTTTCTTCTGCTGGGGAATTATGTGCATAGGACTTTGGCTGAATATAAAAGCAAAACTATGCTGACAAAGATACTGATGACAAATGGATAACTTTTTTTCATAATAAAAGAACAAAATAGAATTACCTTTATTTTTCACTGAAAAATACCATTGGTAGTGCAATAAAATTTGGTTTTATATTCTCTAAGGTGCACAAATGAAATAAACATAGGCAAAAATAGTAATAATAAAAAAGTATAAAAATATTCATTCATCTTATGAACCTGCTTTAATCTCACTAGGGTCGGGGGGGGGGGCCTATCCCAGAATACCTATACTTATAGGTGAAGGCCGGGCACACCTGGAACAAGTTTCCAATTCATTGCAGGGCTGATGTATAGAGATGAACCCATCAGTCTCACACCTATGGACAATTTGTCAGTGTGTGTCTTTGGGTGAGGGACGATAACCAGAGTACCCACGTGAGCTCTACATAGAAAGGTGCCTGGTTGGAATCAAACTCAGGACCTTCTTGCTGTGAGGTGACAGTGCATCACCGTGTTGTTCAGTATAAAAACAGTAAAGTAAAAAAAATTTACAGAAAAAAAAACCAAGTGGGGATCATGTATTATTCAAAAATTGGAAGCGGGAAAAATTGTGTTGTATCGTAGGGTAGCCTAGTGAGTTATTTTAAAGCCTCCTGTAGTGATTCTTGACTTCTATCAGTACCAAAAGTGCTTGGTTAGTCCACATCAACCTGCAGTTTTTGTGATGTCTTTTTTCTGCCAGTGATGGACTAAAACTGCACCTGCACAGGACTGTCTTTACTGCTAAAAATAAGAGTTATTTTTGGACATTTTGGTGGATTCTTCATCAATGAGCAATGAGCCAAGGAACGGCTAAAATGTGGCTGAAATTTTCAGGAAATGTTGATACTGGCATAAGGACCAAATGATTATATTTTGGTGGGGATCAGTGGAGGCGTGTGTGTGTGTGTGTGTGTGTGTGTGTGTGTGTGTGTGTGTGTGTGTGTGTGTTTGTGTGTGTGTGGGTAGAGGGGTAATCAGCCTTGTTGGAGTCTGCACCCTCTGAGTGCTTTTGTAGTTTGGCATTTCTTCTAAATATTTTTAGGTGTTCAGAACAATGAAAGGAAAAACAAACCCCTGCACCACAGCATCAGCTTACTAACACTGGAACATTTCCATCAATAACAGAACAACCAGCAATGATATATACCAGCAATGATCACTAGAGGCTAACTGTGTATACTCAATATGTGGAAAAAAAACCCAGAGATCTTAGACAGCATATGAAAACATTTTTGCACCAAAAGAATTAGTGGTTTCATCCACTCAAATTATTAGAAATGGGAAGTATCTTTCATTGTCTGTTTGCAGGAAATTGTCATTACTCACCATTTTCCTTCTGTAAAGCAAATAATTAACGGGTGACAATTAAACGGGTCGACAGCTGATGCCCTCAATAAATAGACACAAGTTAAAGCATTAGGGACGTGGGTGTGGATGAATAATTAAAAGAATTACCTGATAGTGTCTGAGCCAGGTGTCTGTGAGTCTGAGGCTGACTGTGCCTCCTTGTTCCTTGAGTTTCGTGTAACACTCAATAAGAGGCTGCAGAGATGAGATGAAACATTAAGAGGAGGACTGCAGAGTCCACGAGTATGATCTCTTTAACAACACAAGCACACTGCAGGTAATAACCAAGGGGAACATGATAGGTGGTGTGAGTCCCTGCTGGTGACGGGGATGGCCGCTTCTGTACTGTAATAAGGACATTTCCCACTGGAGCCTTAAGCAATAAAAGCCAGTGTAGGGTGACAACTAATGAGAAATCTTTCTTAGATAAGTAATTATCGTCATCCAGCGGGATATCAAAAGTATAGTTATGGTTGGTATAAAACACAGTGTTACCTCTTTGTATTGGGAGTACACCACAAAAGGCCTGGAGGGGGCGAGGAACTTGATCAGGCCCATTAGAACCGGACACGGCTGAAAACGACTGGCGATAACCAACCTGCACGTGAGATACAAATAGATGATCAGGCAAACCTGTCAGACATGAAATACACTGTAAACGGTACACTTTATTATTATTAGAAATGCCCTGTAAGCAATATTGTGATTTAACTTATCAATGTGGTGTGAGTTACGGCCTTAAAGCTTACAGATTTAGCACCAATTGTCATTAACGTCACATTTTATGTAGCTGGATGAGAGTGAGTAAAAGGGGGTGATATAGGGAAGACTGGGAAATTGTGTTGTGTGCTGTTCTTTATGATATAGCTGCTACCACAGAGAGGAAAGTCAATAAATATCTCTGACTCGGGTGTTGCAGGACTTCATCCATCAATCAGAAAATGGCTATAAAGCAAGTTCTTCATTTTATGTGACAGGAAACTGCAAAGCAATCACTTTGTTCACCTTGTAAGGGCAGAGGCTGCTTATCATCATGTGTGAGCGTAGATGAAAGGAAGTGATTTAGTCTGACTTTTATGTATGTACATAATGGTAATGACTGGAGAGAATACTTTAATTAATCATTCAGCAATTTTTAATTGCTGTTGTTCACAGTTCGACGCCAATATCACAGAGGTGGTGGAGAAAGGAAAGAGGCTCGTGCTGAGGGGAGCAGGAAGGGGAGCACAGACTAATGCTGACACTCACCCGTCTGCATTTCTGCCTTCGAGAAGGGCAGCGGCGGCAGCCAGCTTCTTCCGCTTCTCGTCATGCTTCATCTTTTTTTCCTGAGCCTAAAAAATCCCATATGAAAAGAGTGAAACTTCATTTCATACACACACACACACACACACACACACACACACACACACACACATATATATATATATATATAGATAGATAAATACACACACATATATATATATATATATATATATATATATATATATATATATATATATACACACACACACACATATATATATATATATATATATATATATATATATAGATAGATAGATAAATACACACATATACATATATATATACATACATATATACACACACACACACACATATATATATATATATATATATATATATATATATATATATATATATATATATACACACTGAAGCAAGCACTCAAACTATAAACGTACTCTAAAACCAGTTGACTTCTCTGAATACAAATAAATTACTAAATTTGCATTTGTAAAACTATGAACTGAAACTATAAAGTATTCAATGCTTTGTTATTTGTGATGCAAAGTCAGTGTGTGTGGACATACTTTGGCTTCTTTACGTTTCTCCTTCTCTATTGTCTCCTGGTCCTGTCCAGCAGTGTCACCAGTGTTGGTCTCCATGCTCTGTTGCTCTGGACTGTCTTGCAGTTCAGCCTCAGGTAGATTTTGCTCCTCCTCTGCAGTGCTGTTAGTTTTCTTTTCATCTGTGATGTTGGAGGGGATAATGTGTGTCAGAAAAGCAAAGAGCATTTACACAGAAGTGTGATGGTTTTGAAATAATAAATCTACACCTTTTTAGGGCTTAACCAAATAAATTATTTTGCTGCCGTAAATATTTGGTTTTGTTTGGTTTTAGCATTACTACATAACTACTCTGAATCATCTAATAACAAGTATAGAAGCATCTTGGGTAGTTGCCCAAAGGTCCTACCAGCACTGGGGTCTTTGGCAGTGGTGTCCAGAGTGCCTGCCAGCAGAGCATTGACATGGCAGATGGGAAACTCATGCAGTGTATTATGAAAATGTGAAGGAAAGCCAAAGCTCTCCACACCCGCCCGAACTGGTCCCCCTCCTGGGTACATTTGGATCACTGAGCCATAACCTACATGAGAGGGAAAAGGGAGATAATTATACAAAGGTCAGAGGGAAAGCTTTCAATGAGGAAGTTCACAATTAAAATCTGAAATCTGTGAAAAACCTTGAAAACTTTCTAAAACGCCTTTAAAAAAAAATCTGATTAAGATTAACGCACCTCCCATTCTCTCCATCACAGACCCCAGTACGAGCCCTGCACAAGTCTCGAACACCAAAACTTTGCTGCCGGCGTGAATGTTTGCCAGTGTCAACATCTGCGCAAGTGTGTCGTACCGCAGGTGGCTGCGTCAGAGAGAAAAACACACATTAATCTTTCATCTGTTCTGGTTTAATTAAACAACTTTCACAAACATTTCACAAGCTAAAAAACAAAAACCAACCCACATGCTGACTCACCAAATCTTTCCTGGTTCTCTGCCGTGGTACATCATCGCCAGGATACGACAGGAAGGTTTTAGAATAGTTACACTGTTTTCATACCTGTAGAAAACAGAAGATCAACTTGTGATACTCATAATAACACACATAATAACACTGTGAAGCACACTGAGTGGCTTGTGTATGAAATGCACTTCATAAATTAAGTTGAATTGAATACAAGTTTGAAACTGATCCTTAAATGTTTCATCTCAAATGACTCACTTCTTCTTTTTCTTCTTGATGTACTTGTCCTGTGCATATTCAGTTTTATCTCTGAATGTTGAGCTGTTCTCTATAAGCTGCTGGATGATCTCCTGTGAAACACATAAATATAGTCAATTAATTCCAAGATGAGGAATAAAAAAACACCAATACTGCTTATGCTAAAAGTTCATATCATCTTGCGCATTTGAATTGTGATACTGTCAAAACAAATATTGATAACTCATTTAATATAATTTATATTGTATTAAAAATCACCAGATTTAAATTACTTTTTTTATCAACTGGAAGATGTTTTTTTACTTTTCCACATACACATGATGAGAAAAAGGAGGTAGAGTTGGAAGATTCTCTTTGGATCAGGAAAGAGTACATAAGATGAACAGCACATACTAAAGGTTTTAGAGAAAAAGTCAGAGGCCAGATTGAGATGGTTTGGACATGTACACAGGAGGGATAGTGAATATACTGGCAGAACAATGCTGAGGTTGGAACTGCCATGTAGAAAATACAGAGGAAAACCCAGAGCCAGATTTATGGATATAGTGAAAGAGGATATGAAGATAGTTGGTGTAACAGATGAGATGAGAGGAAGATTATTTGCCATGGTGATTTCTGAAGGGAATAGCTGAAAAGGTGACACTGTACAAATAATAACTGGGAATTTGGAAAATGTAAAACAAGCACCAAGAACACAGTTATCCTTGGTAGAAGACAGATTCTCATCAGCTAATATAAAACAAGGGTTTGGGTCTGAGAGATGGCTCCTTCTGTCACTTGGATAGAGCTGATATAAAGAATAATACAAATGACAAAACTAGACCTTAACAGTTTTCAGTTGCAAACTAGAACCACAAGACAGGCCAACGATAGGTGTCTTAACCTTTAGTATTTTCATATTACTCTTTTGTTACATGCATAAGGACATTACATGCATTTGTTTCATGCATAAGGACATTAACTGGCAGTACTACTATATCTAGGAAATAAAATTCAATAAGCCAGATACAAAAAGCCAGTGACAAACCATATACTTTCCCATCCAAACATGTAATAGCAAGATAAGTGATGTACCTGCCCCTCCAGACCTTGCTCTTTGAGTGTCTCAATGTTATCCCTGGTCAGTTTCTGGGACTTTCCATCATCGACAATGTTTCTGTTGTCTGTTCCTGCCTCCTTGGCATCTATATTAAAAACTAAAATAAAAATAAATAAATAAAAAAAACAATGCAATCAGTTAAAGTGAAAAGGAAATATCAGATACTGATACACTCTTACACATGGTATGATTGGAGGGATCAGACATTATTGCATATTATTTATTATTACTTTATTTTCGTAATGCATATTGCATTGTGGGTGATACCACGTTTTCCTTCTTTTTTTGTATTTTTAACTTGTTGTCAATCGTTGCTGCACCATGGAAGAGAGGAATGGAATTTCATCTGTGACATATTAAGTACACTTGACAAAGATTACTTGACTCACCAGTGGAGCTCTCTAGGTTTTTGGGCTTCTGTGGCTGTAGACTCCCACCAGAAACAATTTCAAAGGTGGAACTATAAAGCTGTCCCACTGCATTGTCCAGGAAGAACCACTGCTTCTCAAATATCACCTTCCTGTGAGTACAGACAAGATTATAACCAGACACTGCATTAAACAATACTCAGATTTGATAGTCAAATACAAGGCTAACAGTATTTATTTTGGAGGGAATTTATACGTCTACCACACTTCTCTAAATACATGGCCGAGGTTTAGGTATATATTTAGTGCGTTACTTACTTTCTGGATTGAATTTGTACAGCTTTGTAGATATCTCCTCTTTTCAGCACAACGTAGTCACCCTCTTTAATTCTGTACTGAGAGTCATCGTCCCCGTTGTCCGCCATAATACGGCTGATAAACAGCTCAACAACAAGCGGAGAGGTATTCTGTAATCCTTCAGGAAAATATACAAAGTTGTAGCTGACAAGGCACAATTCAAAAAGGCACTATACCGCCCTGAAATGACATCAAAATACGTGAAACTGCTATTCCCACGTGTTAGCTTACATTTCCCTAGCTCCCCAGGATGACTAGACGATCCCAGATACAGAACCGTTCATCGTAGTTGCTTTTGATTGGCTGGAAGAATCTCGATGAGTTCAAGTTAGCCAATAGAAACGAAGTGCGAATTTCAGGTTCAAAATCGATTTCAGTGTCATCGATTAAAGCGAAGGGATTGAAAAACCGAAGGTAGGGGGCGCTAAAAACGTGTAATTCAGCACTACAAGGATAAAGACAGGCAAAATTATACTTTTCAAAGCCATATATTAATTAACGAGAGTGTTGAATTTTATCATCATATACACAACTTATTTAATGTATTTATTAATTTGCGAAAACAATAGAACAATTCTCTTCATCAAAATGCTATTTTTTTTGGGATTCTGAATAAGCATCATAGACGTCCAAAATGAGACTAAATTATATATTAAAAAATTAATGAATGACAACAATTAGTAAAAGAAAAATAAAGAGCAAAATTAACATTTAATAAAATTAACAAAATTAGGATTAATCAAAAAGAACAATTACAAACAAACAATAGTAAACAACATACATAAACAATAACTTTTAGGAAAATTTATCACATATGATAAAACTACTTATTAATTTGTTTATTTTTACCTGAGTCTTAACGGAACAAATAATAATCTGTAACATGTTACAATTCAAAAGTTCCATCATGTGTCCATGTGTTCTGTGTTTACAATGTATCCTGTCTGAGTATGTTTTATTATATGCGCTTGAATTCTGTTTCTGTATTGCATGGAATTCTTGTTTGGCTGCATGTGGTGGACAGCTTGTTACTACACCTCTCTTCTGTTGTAGTAACCAATGTCCTGTAAGGGATCAATAAAGTATCTATTATCAACATTATCATCAAAAGAAACCATCACTGCTCCTAATATTTATTGCTTCTATAATAAGTAGGATTTGATACCACTTGATCTCATGCATTTCCTTCAAAATCACCTGCTCATAATACCTATGTACTGTATGTATTGGCAAAAATCCATCAATAATTACACTTTAAAATGCCATGTGTTGTCATACATGCACTGGTGAACCTACTACTTGATTAATATGTTAGAAACAGATGTGTATTGTTAACTGCCAAGGTACTGTCAGGTATAACTCCACCTTCATCTGCACATTCCACTGCATTTTAACTATGCCCTTTCTTTGTTTTATTTAGCAAATAAAGCATTCAAAGGACCACCCAATGTTTTCATACAACAGTGGATTGTTACTGCAGTAATTGTCACCAGTAATGAACATCACAAATATGCACAGCCCATTAGATTCAGCATCAGTACAGCAGATAGCCTACTGCTGATTTGCAACATGGTTTCTGTGGAGTATGTATCTGGCAGATGTGACTGTCATCATCCAGGCTCAGAGGGTGCATTTCGTATCCCACCAGGTGACAATCTGGCATTTTATGATCAACTTAATATGATGCTAATTTACCTTATAAAGTAACATTACATTAACATTACACTTTCAGTCACACTGACAATGCACAGATAATAACTTTTGATTGTACCAGTGGAAAAAAAATGATTATGCATTTTCAACTCCTACCCAGCAGACTGATACAATAAATCTTGTTTAGTTGATTTATGGACTAAAGGATTTATGTGAGCTATACTTATATAAACATGTGGTGATACATTGGTGGATTCTTTGTGGATCCCTGTTAATCTGAAAATGATGAATTTGGATAAATTTCTTTGACCTTACTTAAAAACTGTTCTGAGACTCTATAGTTAGTATCATTTCTGTACATCCATTTAGAGGAACACACTCACAAGCAAGGTTTGAAATATAAAAAAAATCCAAAACATTTTAATAACTTTGCAAAAGTTTTTTTTTTTCTTGGAACAAAAACTTCACCTTACAAAGAATATTTCATTTGAAAGAGACACATTTTGACAACATAGAGTATGTACAGTACATCAACCTTATTCTCCTGGCTCTAGTGCAGAGTACATTGATGTAAATGTCTGAAATGGGAAAAACAATGATAAAACTGGATGATTTTACATGAGAGGAAATCCACTTGTATTTTCACATTGCAATACGTATCATACAGTACGTAAATAAAAGACAGAAATACTATAAGAAGTACAGACTTGTCACTTCTCTCATTCTTGACCTCCTGTAAGTTTATGGAACAGTTCTTCATCTAGTGTCTCATTCTGGTCCTTAGATCTTGTGGAAAGGAATATATAACCTCCGATGAACTCATGGACCACTTTGCAGTCGCAGCTCACACAGCAGAAGGCTATTGTCACATTCTGATCGAATTCTATGGTTACCTGGAACAACAAAAAGAGATACTGGCTTTGAGGTATGTTTTTTACATTTGCATAGTCTGTTTCAGATTATACTTGCAAGTTTTCCAAATGCTTGCTGAGAGACGGAATAGATGAATTCCATGAAATCTGGCACAATCTCCTCTCACCTGTCTTATTTCCCAGTTAACATTCCACTGCTTCATGTTGGCGAACCTCCATGTTGTGACCGGCAGCCCAGACGACATGTCAATACGAATCAGACGGTTGTATGAGATCCCCAAAATCTCATCTTTCCTGCTGCCTTTAAATCTGGAAAAAGTTGAAAAGACACAGGTGGTATTCTTAAAATATTCATATATATGCAAGTTGATGTACGCTGAATCAAGCAAGTAATAATAATAGAGTGAAACTGTGAATATTTTCATTTCATGCTACTACATCACATTTTTACAAGGAAAAAATATATAAATATATTCCTCTCTGCTACCTTATTTTGACAGCTTTATTTAGTACTTACATTTACCATTAACATTTTACACAACTAGCTTTTAAAATACATCACACTGATAAAGATTAATCCAGCTGTTTTGACATTTTTGATTTGACATCTCACAAGCAGTGTGTTGCTGTGGTCACAGACCGCATGTCTTTTGGGTTTTCGCATGTTTCACACATGTTTGAATTTCCATTAATATTCAAATCCTCCAACATGTCACCAAAATCAAATGAAAGAACAAGTCTACACAGAAGTATCTGGACTTCTTTTGGATCTTTCAATACATTTACAGTGAACCTTTGTCTGGTGTTTCAGTTCATAACAGTGGATATGAGATCATTCAAAACAAGTGGTATCAAGCATAACAAACCTTTCTCCGTTCATGTTTTATCTTGGTATCAATCCAGCTGATGCCATCATGCCTATGCATGTGGTGATGTCAGCATACCAACTGGCTCTATCTATGTGCCAAGTTTGAAGTAAATAGAAAGAAAATTGATGTTTTCAAAGGCATTTCAAATTTTGCTCATTATAATTAAATAGGGAAAAAATTAAAAAAATTTGAACTTTTACCTATTTTTTTGCAAAATCAAATCACATCTAATGTAGGTCACTGGTAATGTATACACTTAATTTGGTATGGATTCAACCAATAGTTTTGCTGCTACAGATATTTGAATTTTCACTCATTATAAATAAATGGAAAACTTTTTGTTTTTGTTTTAATTCCTAAATTTTTTTTTACTTTGATTTACTTGTGGCAAAATGTTATCACATCTATTCTGGGTCACTGGGAATCTATAAACCCAACTTGGTATGTTTTGCTGCTACAGTGTTAAAGGTTTTGTGACATGTTGTTTTCATAGCATTCAAAGTCTTTGACAATGAATTTAAAACGTGTTTCAAAAGTATTCAACCAAAAAACCCCACTCCATAATATTCATTTTTGTGGATTTCTGTGGTCTGAATCCAAGTACTATGCCTGCAACACATGAACACCTCATCAGACCACTTGGGGCGCTTCGCCTGTCAGTCATGTACTCGGCTCCACCCCCAAACTGCTGCGGCCAGCCCCCCCTCCTTCCTGCTGTACAGTATAAGAAATACTGTATCATATGCTGCCTAATAAAGAATGATACCAAGTATAAATAATGATAAACCAAGACTTTAAAACCAGATGTTAACTCATCCTGTCGTGTCACTTTATTTTTAATTCATAGTTTTGTTTTTAATTCATAGTTTCGTCGGATTGTTGGGGGGAAGGGGGGGGGTCTGCCGTCTCACCGCGACATTAAAAGTGTATTTATTATTTGTATTTTGTCACAACAGTTTGATATTCTAACAAACCAAGACTTTAAAACCAGATGTTAACTCATCCTGTCGTGTTACTTTATTTTTAATTCATAGTTTTGTTTTTAATTCATAGTTTCGTCGGATTGTTGGGGGGAAGGGGGGGGGGGTCTGCCGTCTCACCGCGACATTAAAAGTGTATTTATTATTTGTATTTTGTCACAACAGTTTGATATTCTAACAAACCAAGACTTTAAAACCAGATGTTAACTCATCATGTCTTGTTAATTTGTTATTATAAGTTTTTAATTCATAGTTTCGTCGAAAATGACCGGAACAAGTCTGGACTCTCTTGGGTAAATAAGCAGGAACGTTACCTTGGTAGATAAAAGCCAGCCACTGGGAACGTAGTTCTTCAGGGGAGCTTGGTAGGTCAAATAGTGATTGTTGCTGATCTACACAGCCAACAACATGACATTTAAGGTGTGATTTAGGAGCCATTACGACACGAGTAAACCGTTCAGCGATGAAAAGGTTGTAAGAGCAGGAGCGCATGTGAACACCGTTTCTATAGTAACGTTGGTGGGGGCGGGGCTAAGCACAGGGGACGGGCAGAAGAGAAGAGGGGGGGGAGTCTCCTTATTGATCTCCCGCGTGTGACGTCGAACGCGGGAGACAAATCACAGAGAGCGTTTCATGCTCAGGCCTCCAAGAGCCCCAGACCATAGGAAAACCACTGAACAGTCTAGATTCATGTTTTTTTGGTGTAAATGAGGCCAGACGACCCATATAGTAACATGAAAATATCAAAAATGAGTTTTGGACGTCACAATACCTTTAACAAACAAACAAACCAAAGTATCCCTTGCCTCCCCTTCAGAGGGTGGGGTAATAACTTCACATGCAGCATCTCCACTAGTCAAATGCTCTTTTTACACTATTATTTTAACATTATGGTAAATTAATTATGTCATTTATTAATAACGGGACCGAATCATTATATTTTCTTCACTGTTGTAGCTTAATTTTGCTACTAATACTTGGATATTTTTAAGTGTGAATTTTCATTTAGTATTTTTCCATTGTATTGGTACTTTAGTAAAGGATCATAATGCTTCACTCACCACTGGATAATAAGGCCTAGGTAAAATACTGTTTGAATTCAGTAGTGGTGAGTGACAGCTAATATGCTTCTCAGGTAGAGTTGCTTTAGAGCTATGTTACACAATACCTCAGATCATTAGCTCTGTGCTAGTGCTGTCGACAAGTATGGCACTCTCCACCATTGTTCTGGATTAATGGTAGAAGTTATCTGGGATGAATGGCGAGTTCTTTGGTGGCAAGATGGTGTGACAGTGCATTTAAAAAAGAAAAAAGGTGCAAAGAGAGAGGTGATTTTGGTGGAACATGTGTGCACAAGGAAGGGTGTCAGTGCTAAAAAAATGACAAAATCTCTGCCAAAGGAAATGGTTCATAAGAAAAGCTGTGTCTGTGCCAAAACGTTCCATTGTCAGGGTGTAGCTGCAGCTCGGAATCCTTTTTCCTACAGTTTACATCCAATGAGTCAGACTATGTTTGTAGCATCTCAACATACAGTACCTGACAATGTAGTAGTTGATGCCAAACTCTGGAAGTGACTGCCAGGCCTGGATAAAGCGCATCTTGGCCTCCGTTAGCGACAGTCGTGCTATGTTCTGATGAGCCTCCAGGATTCGTGCCGTTAACTAGAAACAAACACGTGGTCTAGATTTAGATTTACTTTGTTGTTAACACTCTGTCGATGTAACACTAATGCATTTTGGAAAACTTGTGTGTGTTCCAGAGACACCTGCAGTCTTTCAACACACCTGCTTGGTCTTGTGTTTCTTGGCATAGCGTGGGGAAACAAAACATTCAGCGTTCATCTCCATGGCCTCTAGGTCCGGAGCTGCCTGACCAGGTGGGGGCGCCAGGCTCTTCATTTGCAAGAATGACTGAATATTCTTCACTTCTGACTTGTAGGAGCTGTAGGCCATTGTCTTGCCTTTGGAAGCCAGGATACATGCTGCTTTCCACTTTGCATACTGTGTTTCCTGCAGCAAATGAAAATCACTTTTATCAGGCTCGTATTATTTAAGTGCTGATGGGTGGAAAAAAAAGACAAGAGTGATTATCACTGACATTTTCTCATATGCACAGAGTGTGTTGGACTCACATTGTCACATCGAATGTACACCTCATTCATCCCATCAGCCACTGGGAGAAGAAGCTTGATGCCAAACTTCTTGTCTGTCACGTTGACATCAGGAACAACCTCACAACCTGTCAAATAAACCAAACAGCAAAGGTAGAGTGGGAAAATAGCAGCTACTGTGGCTACCTAAAGGGGAATATCATTGACTTGGCTGATCAATAATAGTTATGTATGAATAATTTTTTCCTTTAATGAATGTAACAGAAAACCTTCATCCACTATCTACAGTATGTCAGTTCTTTTTCCCTTTTCTTGCAATGGTAAGAACTGTGCGTGATTTATAATAATGAATAGATTTTCTCTGCATCATTTCCTTACCACGTAGATGGAACTGCTCCATGGGCTCTCCATGGGATGCCTCCTTGTTCTTAAAGTATGAGATGGTTGTGTCCTTGAATACAAACCAGTACTCTTTGTATGGCCTCAGCGTCAGTCGTTTAGGCCTGATTTAAGACAAAGAAACGCCCCCAGGAAAATCAAGCTTTCTCCAAGTAAATGACAAGGTGAAACAGCATAAATATTTATCAAATCTGGAAAAAGCAAAGGCTTGGAGCATGAAATGATGCATGTCACCGATATTTTACAGTTATTATGACTCCCCTCTCCATGTAACTCAAACACAGGATGAGTTGAATATGTGCAATATGTATAATGGTGGGTTTACCTAAACAGCCGGAGGGAATCTGCCAGCTCTGGAATGTCTGTAATGTCTTCCTGGGGGTGGGATAAATAAGTGTCAATTATCCTGTGTCGTTTTGTGAAACAGTGTTGAGAGGTGCAATTATTGAAAGCCTATTCATCAACCTCTGCTGAAAAACAGCTGTTTGTTCTGTAACATACTTGAAAACTCAAAATCTGACACTTTAGTTGGACATGTGTTGTGTTTTGACTAAAAATGTGTTTACCAGAATTCTGTCCGTATGTCCGCCTTCAAGTGTCACCTCCAGGTTGGACAGCGCCGCCTCTACTTCATCAATTTCCGGTTCGTTGGAGTTGTCCAGGGGTTCACTCGATATGGTCAGTTTACATATGTGATACTGGAAAAAGAAAATTTTTACTGTTGATTAAAACAGCCTATGCTTATAGCACATTCATACAAGTAATTATCAAATACTTAGTTTTACAAATAACAAGTATAAGTCATTATGATGCACCACAAAATTACTTAAAAGGTTCTGCAAGGCTGCTATGAGTCAGAGGAAGGTTTGTGTAGGTGAGCGCAACAATAAAGCTCCCTTTGAATCAGTGTGATTTCTGAATCACTGTCCTAACAACAGTTGAATAGATAGATAAATACTTTATGAATCCCAATGGAGATAAGTCTATAGCAGGTTGAAATAAAGACAGTGACACATCTACATGAGCTCTTTGGAGTATTTTCTTCTTAACAAACTACTTTTTCAATCATTCTTTCGTTTTATCCTCCTGTTTCTCCACCTCTCCCTCTCTACCTCCCTCTCCAGTGGGATGTTCCTCATGTCCTGACATGTCTTTGCATGGATTTAGTCACCAGAACTACTCTCCCAGATGGATCATACTGTGAGCTCCAAGACACCCACACAATGTACTTAAAACTTTATAGTCTGCATTGTTTTGCCCACAGAGAGCTTCTCTCTCTAATTAAAAACAACTTGAATCAGGAATTTGATAATTAAGTGTTTTAAATATAAACATGAATGGGCTTCTCAGACAAATGCATCTCATGTGGGCAAGTATGTTTCATTCAACTACATTTTATATCGCTATTAGAAATTAATGTACACATGCTTATATACACATACAAATGCTTTATTCAGCAGTATGGTTTACATATATTTTATCAAGTGGAAGCGGAGACAAATTTAATTTCTTTAAAAATGATTGAGTAGAACTATTATTGATTTAAAGGTTTTACAGTGAATCTTTTTAAAATTCCAAATTGTGCAGTTTTTCTCTGACTGTAAGGACCACATTGATCAATAAGAGAGCGCTATATTCTGACAGATCTTTCTGTATAACTATTTATGTAGAAATTGTTATAGCTATGATAGGGATATAAAATATGTATACAGGTGGTGGGAGTACAGGATGTTCTTCCCCTTTTACTTTCTTCTAATGAGCTGATTTTTTTTTTTTATTGCTACTGCATTTCTTCAGATGTATGTAACTTATCTTACCTAAACACAGAGTTTTAGCTGAATGAAGTGAAAATGTTCATAAATGTGTTTATTAGATGTTATCATGTATGAAAGACTTAAATGTACCCTCGACGTACATATAGATATCCCATAGAGTAGAATATCTGCAGTTTTCCTTTCCCCTCATCTGCATACATTTACAATTAACTGGCATTGACATGAACATCTATCTGTTTCATAACTGGGATGGTATAATATTCACCTGTAGTGAAGCAAACATGAGCATTTCTTCCTCAGTGCAATCTATCTCTTCCAGCAGGATGGACCAGCGAGCCTGTTCGTACAACTGAGTGATCCTGACAGCATCATACTACAGCACAAGAAAAACATCCAAAAATGAACAATTGCATTTTCACATTATGACAATAGCGTTTGAATTGGATAGAATATGTATATGTGTGTGTGTGTGTGTGTGTGTGTGGGGGGGGGGGGGGGGGGGGGGGGGGCTCTTACTTTTGGATTGAGGTCAAAGAAGACGTTGTACTTAAAGCGAAGTAACAGCTTGTCATCTTCTTGAATGTCTTGCTCCATGAGAGAACGAGAAGAGTCCAACCACCTAGTAACAACAGTGAAAAAAAGGGGATTTGGACAAAAATAACACTACCACTGTACAACCTTGTACTATACTGCAGCTATGGCTTGGTTTAACAAATAGAGTTTGTTATAAAAAAAACAAACAAACAAAAAAAGCAGCTAGGAGGTCATTTCATCTACCCTGCATTGTTGGCAGCTTTGTCTGTTAGCGATAGTGGTTGGTACATCTTGGCCAGCTCTGCAGGTGGCAGGTTTGGCTGGGACTCAGCTAGTGGGTTTTCTCCAAACCAAAGGCTTGTGGCAGACATGGGCATCCCATTCTCTGGGTCATAGGTGGCTGTCATGGTTTTACTGTACATAGGACCTTGAGTGAGAAGAATGAAGAAATATAATGTAAAACCTCAGTGATGGCTAGTGTGTTTAAAGGAACTCCAAAGGGAAATGCAGATTAAAATTCAAAGTATCACATAAAGAAAGAGTAATAAAGGATGCACTGCAAAATTGACGTGTCTAAAAATAAGACAAAAACATTAAATCAGAGGACATAGGTTCTCAAAACAAGTGAAATATCTCTCTATGCAAGAAGATAATTTCACTTGACAAGATTTCTTGAATTAAGATTGTTGAATCTAGAAATAAGCCTGTCTGAAGAAGTATGCACCCTTGAAATAAGAAATTAACTCTTAAAACAAGATCAATTATCTAACACATCTCAATCTAAGTTTTTTTTTTGTTTTTTTTTTAATCTTGGTAAGAAACAAATAATTTGAAAGTTAACTATGTTGCCAATAAAGATGTCAAATATCTACGCCTAAGTCATTTTTTTTTCAATCATGCAAAATGAAGCAGCACTTAAGAGAGTAAAATTATGCAAACATCATAATTTGGCAAAAAAAAAAAAAAAAAAAATTAAGCAGTTATGCTATGAGGCTACTGATATCTTACATCAGAATGTTTTTATAGCTTTGAGCTCTCACAGAACTCAGCAGTGCTAAAGGAGGGATATGTGTGGAAGAGTAGGGAAGTGCATGTTATAAAAATCCTAAAGAACATGGACTGTGTATTAAAAAAATCTTTCAGATCTCACTGCCCCATCAGATCTTAATATGTACTATATATATTTATATATATATATATATATATATATATATATATATGCAAGTAGGTCACCCCAATGACAACATTATCACCTTTTAATGCTGATTTTATGTTATACTGTTTACAAAACAACCATGCACTTCCTAGTACCTGATCCTCCTGGCCCTCTACTCAGTAAATCGATGTCCCAAATATCTTCGTGTGAGTTTTTGTCTTTCTTCTTCTTCTTCTTGTGGTCGTCTGGAGGTCTTAGCAGTGACAACTCCTCTGATCTTCTGAGGTCTTTGATGAAACAAAAAAAGAGAAAGACTGTTAGGAGATTTTAAATTGCGGATGTGTTCTTAATCACACCGGCTGGAGACACATTCTACAACAACATAAACTGTCTTAAAGGTTTAATGTGTAGAGTTTATGAGGATATAATTGAAGAAAAGGAATGTAATAAGCACCTGAAATTAGAAATCACTATTTTGTGTTACTTTAGAATGAATTGTTTGCATTTATAGTCCATTACATTGAACCATGATGTTTCTACAGTAGCTCAGAACACACTTTAAGGTGCATCACCAAGCAAGCAACGACTTTAGACAGTAATTAGCCTTTTTACTGACCACCATAGGGGAGGGTAATGCTATTTGCAATTTCACTGCTCATTACCCCTTAAGATTACATACTAAACCTTTAAGAGAGGGCCTATACCAGGGTCTTTCTACCTTGGGGTCGGGACACCACATAGGTTGACCTGGAATTCAAATAGAGTTCCCTGAAATTTCTAACATTTGATAAAAAAATAAAGATAAAAACTTACTAATAAAAAAATATGTGGTGACTTGAGAGAGACAATCACAATACATAAAAGACATGATAATCTCTGAAGCTGAAACTGAAGTATTTCGGTACTGTTTATTTTTCAAATGTTCATTGCGGCTGATTTAAGATGCTGCAGCTCTTGGCCTTTCTGCTTCTGCCCAGAATAATATATATTATATAGCCTAAATGTCAGCTAAAATTAATGTTTATTTGAAGCATAGTATACCAAACTATTACATGATCAAATAGAAATACATTTTATTTTTAAAAAAAGGCTCTGTTTTGGATGTCTGGAGTTGCTAGAAATGTGTAATGTTAAAATAGGGTCACAAGACAAGACATTGGGAACCACTGGCCTATTATGGAAAATAAGATCAGAGAAACTCACTGAGAATCTGGCAGATCTCTGTCACTGCTTTGAAAACCACACTGGAGAAGCTCACAGTCATTTTGATGTTTTTCATGTTGGGGAGCTGCAGCAGCAGAGGTTTGTGTTGGGGTGTGTAGCGTAGCTCAGCATCAGCCTACAGAGCAAAATAAAGTCAAATCATATGAGTTGCACCTACAATTGTATGTGTTCAGTTTGATTACACACATACTCTTGTTAATTTTCTGTACTTTTCTTAACATTCTGCTGTGGAAATCTTGGATGATTAGAAAGAAAGAACACTCCTGCATCCCTATACGTTTACTTTTACTCACAGTTTGTATTGAAACAAAAAGTGCTTATAAAGTATTACGTTATATTCACACATATAATGAAGACAATCACCTACATGTAAAAAAAAATAAAAAATTAAAAAAAGTACTTTATTTGTCATTATACACTGTACAGTGAAATTTGTCCTCTGTATTTAACCCATCCTTGATGCCATTGGGGCAGTACCCGGGGACCCATCTCCAGCTGTAGAGCCAGGCTAATGGTAAAAATCACCTGACTGGAGGATTTTACCCTAACAAACATATTTTTGGTTGATGCGGGAAACCAGAGCACCTGCATAACCCATTATCTGAATTAACAAATAAAATATATTTTGTTTTAATATTTAAAGGGATACGAGAGCTCAAGTCACCAAGTGTAAATGATATGAAGATGACATAAATCCATACATAATCCGTGTTACCTGAATGCCATATTTATCCAAGGTCCAGTGAGTCTTGAGGAGCCAACATTTTCTCTGTTCCCACCACAGGGCATGATCTGACCAGTCCTGAGGAGCCTCTGCAAACGCACAGGATAAATAAAAGTCATTAAAAACCTATTGTCATTATATATATTACTACCATAACATAAGTTTAAAATCGACTTAACATCTAAAGCTCTTGGACCCAACTTCAACAGGCCTTAAGGTGGAGTATTGACATTCATAGGTAAAAATATTTGTACAAGCATTGATACTACCAACACAAACAGTCTGTGTACCCACTGTTGTGTAGGCGGCTGATTAAGGTTTGGTTTTATGAGTCCACCTGACATCATGTTATGGTGCTGGGCTGGAATCAGTCTGTTGATGACAAGCTACTTAGTCATCTATTATGTCTCACGCTCTCCTTGAACTACCTTTGCTAAAGCCACTGTCCTCTTAGTTCCCTTGAGATGAAAGGGAAATATGAAGCGATCAAATCCTGGGTGAACTTTGGTCCCTGGGGCCACTGGAGTTGATGCATTGTAGTGAAACAATGACAGTGTGGTGCAGAAAAATGCATGGCAAACACAGGTGTGGCCAAACTGGCAGACCTGTTAAAGGGTTTATGTGCTTACAACAACTAGAAGTTTATACCAAATGAAGAAAGAAAGCTTTAATACATACATTTAGGTCAGAAAAATTAAATAATCCTTAATAAAATTCAAGATCTGTTTGCTCATGTTTCTCTTTATTCAAGTACTTATAAAGTTTCTGGTGACCAAAACCATATACTGGTCTAAGGTTTAATTCATTCTCAACCATTAATCCTATCAAACCATGTACATAATTGGTGTAAAATAAAATGTTCATCTTTTTTATAGTCATCAGATAAGACCCAATTGAAAGTTCAAAGACTGTAGTGAATGTGGAAACACTTATTAATCAGTCAAACCCATGGAGTTTAATAAATGAGAATGGATGGATATACTCATTTTTGCATTCAGTTATTGATATCTTTGCTGAAAAGGTAATTTTTTTCTTAATTGTTCTCTGTTTCTGATATAATCACAAGCTTTATTCTGAACTTTTATGAACATCTACCTAACCAATAAATGAAGCATAGAAAAATACCTGATTTTCACAGAAAAAAAAAAAAAATACAGGGGATAATATTACTGTAAATTGTGATAAAACATTAAAGAATGGTTAAATAGAAGGATCTGCCACAGAAGTAGCAGCAGGCCATTATGGGTTAAGACTACCAAACAATAGTTTTGTTGTGTATTTACAGAGTTACTTACTGATTTTCTCCACCAATTTAAGCATGAGGCCTCCAATGTGCAGGTCTCCTTTCACCCTTAGCTTAAACTTCATAGACTCCATTTCTCCTTCTCTAAGATCCACCTGCACGGACAACTCCCATGATGTTTCTCCGTATTCTGCAGCCGAGATCATGGCTCTTCTTTGCAAAAAACAAAACAAAACCAAAAAAAAATCACACACTGAAAGGAGACAGACAGACTGGATTACGAAAAAGCTAAAAACTGAAACTGTTATCTGTGATTAGACTAATATGAGAGGGGAAATTCCACTAACGATGGCTTTCTTTGTTTCTTTTTGTTGTTTAGAAGATTAGGAAACAACTAGGATTAAATTATGAATCTACGGCTTAGGTGTTTCTAAATATCCCATGAGAACATCCCAGTGAAGTTTGCCAGCAGTTAACAAACATGCAGGCTACCAGGACCCAAGAGTCTCCCCAGCTTTTTACTGCAGTGTCTCTGCAATGGTACTGCAGCCCCCTGAACTGCTTCTATCAGCCAATACATTTATAAATAAGATATTAGGGAACACACAGACAAGATGTAGTGGTGCAACTGCCAAACACGTCGTAACAGATACAAACACAGCTATAGGCTACATAAAGAAACACAGATATGGGGGAAGAGAGCATGAAATGATGAAAGATGTTGCACATAGGTGAGATAGGAAAGAAAAGAGAGGGGAGGAAAGGTGAGAAGATGAGAGGAGGAGCAGGGAGGGTTGAGTTTAGGAATGTGTGACGAGCAGGGACACGAATCTGGTGTAGGAGAGACCATGCAAAAGAGCTGTCTACTCTGCACACACTCTATCTTCTGTCTTTTCCACATCTCCAGGCTGAGAAAAAAAAATCACTGGAACAAAGATAACAGACTTTGACTGAAAAACCTGCTTTATTCATCCTGGGTAACTCAGTGTGAGTGCATAAGTGAAATGATGTTGCTAGGAGGCTACGTTTAATGAACACCCTCCTCTTTCTTTGTGATGCTCCTTCTTTGTGCAGCTGTAGGGTACAGTGAGATATTTGACTTTACATATCTGCTTTGAGAGATTTGTTGAGATTTGTTAGAGTGATGATAAAATTACAACTAAGAGGAAAAATATACTGTCAGAGCCTTGTATTTATTACCCAAACTGGTTTATATTAGCAATATTAAAGGTAATAATCTGTAAGTACGTTTTTCATTTCCACCCAAAGACGCACGACTTCAAGGGAAATGAGTGCAGCAATGAAAACAAAGCATAAAGGGTTACACTTTCTATGCTGAATGAACATTTACATCTAATAGCCAAAACTTCACTGCATTATTAGTTATCTAGTAGTTTAAAATAAAAATATTGTTCAATGAAAACCCAGAAAGAAAGACTCCAAATAGGCTACATCTGAGCAAATACATATCTCAGTACATTCACAGTACACAGTAGCCAATATTACAATACCAGTAACAAAATGATATAATAATAATAATAATAATAATAATAATAATAATAATAATAATAATAATAATAATAATAATAATAATAATAATAATAATAATAATAATAATAATAATAATAATAATAATAATAATAAATAATAAATAATAATAATAATAATAATAATAATAATAATAATAATAATAATAATAATAATAATAATAATAATAATAATAATAATAATAATAATAATAATAATAATAATAATAATAATAATAATAATAATAATAAACTAGTTGTAGCATTAAACCCTCTGTTCAACTGTCTCAGACTCAAGTCCAGACTGGATCTTTCTCAGTCATACAGTATCCTTTTTCTGACAATAAAAGGCATATTTCAAACAATTGCAACTGCTTCAGTCTCCTGAGACATTTATTTACGTATTAGTCGAGAATATGAAAGCACACTTACCTTTGTTCGCAGTAAACTATTCCTTGTGAGGTGAAGTGAAGCAGGAATGCGACTCCTTAGGGACTAAAACACGCCCTGTTCAGGTGGAGGAAGGTGAAGCAGGAAGTTCACACACACATACACACACACACACACACACACACACACACACACACACACACACACACACACACACACACACACACACACACACACACTCACGCACACACACACACGCGCGCGTAACGGTAATGACACTTATTCTTCCGTCACAAAAGTGTAACTTTTTACACGTTAAAACAGTTCGCCAATGTGACTATGGTCATTAAGTGCAGTTAATATGTGGTGGTGGATGTTCAACTATCGCTACATAGTAATTACATACAAAGGTAGCTTATTTACAGTTAGCTAAAATAAGCAATAACAAACATATTTTAACCCTCGGCGCCGGTTATAATATTACTCACACTCATATCAGAAAAAGTGATTTTGAGTTAATTTATTAATTCGTTTATTTATCAAAGATAATGCAGTGAAAATAGTAGCCCTATAGACCCCTTCATTTGAAACAAACAGAAAGCTCCTCGGAAGCACGCGCAGCCAGGACTCAGAAAAAATGGCGCTGTCCGTAGACCGGCATTATGAGCTGTCAGACTATGCTAAATCTGTGTGTTTTCAAGATCGAGAATGCTACATAAATACATTAGCACTTAAAAGTGGCCATCGCCTTACTTGATAAAAGAGTGGACGGACGATGTCAGTAAGTTTCCAAGTATGCAATGGCATGTATACGTGCTTAATTGGCAAGCCTTCTATGTACACTCATGAAAAACTTCGTCTCTACTAGTCTTCTTTATGTGGGGGCATGTGTAAAACGTGTTTTACACAGACGTAGACCTAAACTTCTGTGCATTGAAGTCAACAATTTTACCAAGTCAGGGTCAGGGCCAGAAGGTTACTATGTACGAAGCCCACCCAGGCTGTACATAGCAGCCATCCAGCTTTACCATCAGCTGGATGGCTATATTTGACAACTAACTGCACGTGCATGACAGGGTAAACATCCTACTGTATTGAGCAAGTTGTAGTTGTTTGTCCTTGCAGGGGGTATTCCAAGTAGGTGGTTTAGTGGTAAGCCTGGATAAGTTAACCTAGAGGTGGTGGTAAACCTGATAAGAGAAGAGCCTGGAGAACTTATTCTCTTAACTAGAGAAAGCTAACAGGCTACTCTATTAGGAGCTATCACTTCCTCTGGCTTAATTTACCCAGGTTAATAACTTAACCACTTACTTGGATATTCCCCTTTTTTTTTTTTAAATTTTCAATATGTGTTTCATTTTAGGCTTAGGTCACCCTGCAGCTATTTTATATAAGGTCGAGAATTGTGGTTAGAATGGAAAGGACAGATAAAATTGTTATTGTTATTCTTAGTTAAATCATTGTACTGATTTTTTTTACTTGTCTGTCATATCATCTAGGGCCACAACGGAAACAAGTGTATTTTATCACTTTTTTGTGCTACCCTGTACATTTTTAATATAAGTTTTATTTGCATTATCTTTTTACGAATAAATCAAATCAATTTCCTGACCGTGCTCTCATCCCAGTCCACACACTTGATCGCTTGTAACCATAGATGTCGTATAGATTTTTTTAAACATATATATGAAATAAAATTTTAAAAATCATAATATTATTATTCATTCCCCCAGAAGAATAATAACGTTATTAAAAATTTAACAACCACATAAAACATAACACATGGGTTCAAGGCTCCACCACGCCTCGAACGTTCCTGTCCATTCTGTACCATTGTTTTATTAATGAGTGATTTGCCAGTGGGATGAACGAGTGCTTGTATCTGTTAGTTTTACATAGTTTTAGTTTTAGTTTTCACAGTGAGACCCTGTACCTCCTTCCCCAGTTCCCCAGGCCCACCTCACTATTTGAAAACCCCTGGTATATTAGAATATATGGCATGTCTTTATCACAACAGACCTGTGGTGTGCTCCTTCTGAGCCACAGATGGAGATATTCTTAAAACGATTTGTTGAACAAGCCAAAAAATCAGAAATAAGGTTGTCATACATGATGAAAGTGAGAGGAGAGGTGTGAGGTGTTTGTCTATATATGTTCAGCCCTGAGATAAACTGGAGACTCATACAGTGTGTACCCCGCCTTCACCCATTGTAGCTGGATTAGGCTCCCAGTGACCCTAGTGAGGATAAAGCAGGTTCAGATGATGAGACAAGACTTTCAAACAGACATTGTGATCAAATATATTAGGATGGTAGCTTCACCTAAAGTAGACTTAAGGATACAGACCAACTCCAGGATGAATAATAGCTCACATCAGATGAATCAACCACTGTCTTTAATGCCCACATTGTGCCCAGTGAGTATGTCAGTATGAATCACTAGAGTTTGTCTTTTTCCCAACATGATGCTATCAATTTATGAAACTATAGTACCTTGGTGGTGAAACTGATCCCAAGCATTTTAACCAGTTTGAACAGATGGTGTTTGTACTGACAAACAGCCAGACACACAGTGTTAAAGCCTTGTTTAGCTGTTACTTGTATATACTGTATGTAGGTGTGTTTTTTGACAGCTTGAGCATAATGTGGTTTTCTTCTCTCTTACAGTACATCCAGGTGGCCACAAAATGAGCTTTTGTGTGAAGCCTGACACCCTCTGGTGTCTATTGGTAAGAACACACAACACTGTGCATTTGTGTGGACCAAAATAGCTCATAAGAGTTTAATTTAAAGGCTGATATCTTTCCATTTTATATCCCAAATTACTTAAGTTCTTACATCAATATATATGCCATTGTACTGACAAAAACATTGCTTTTAGATATTCTATGTTTTTTTTTGGCCTGTTTTAGTCACATGATAGACACAGTAGTTATTATTTGATTACATAACAGTTGCTTTTGATTATTTTGATGGTCTAATAAATGTATTTCCATAACTGAACCTGATCTTTTAAGTATATTCCAATAGAAAAGAAAAATGAAGGTCCCACAGATAATATAGGTCGATACAATATGTAACAAACAACACAAACATCTTTTTCAGGGTGATATATTCAGAATACATTATAAATTGCTCATAAAGAATCAAAGAATCAAATTTGTCAGATATCTTTATTACACAACTTGCATTTATTTGTAGAACCTTATATTACTGTACATCATAGATAAGATTCAGTTTGATTCCAAATTGTAGAATGGAACATGTCTAACTACTGTAAAAGACAGAAAGCTTCTTAGTTCAGCAGTTTATAATTATTTATTAGTGATCTGACTAATAAATAATCAGTTATAATTACTGTAGTTATCTGCCAAGTAAGGAAACATTTATGACATGTCAATTATGGACAATGGCTTCTTTTTAATACATGTTTTATTTATAGACATTAATCACATTGTAAAAGAAAAAAGATGAAGAGAAATAATATGCTTACTTTGATGTTACACTTTAAACCAGTAACTGGTCAGTGTAAGGCATACTATAGCCTTTGAAAAAAAGTGATTATAATACTCTGTTACAGCCACACAGGGGTGCTATTAGACCATACCAGAAGTTGAGTTGAACAGATTATAAAATTGACAATCATTTTTAATAGAAGTTTGAAGTATTTGGTGTAGAAATGGATGACTTCTTGTTTTTCATTGATTCTTTGAGTGTGTGTTCATCCACAAGACTCTTATCTAGAACAGATTCAACCCTTTAACATTAAAAGTTCTTCTTCCCAATTATTTGACAGTATTTGGAGATGCAGGGGCTAATAATAGCTACTTGACTCATTTCAATCTAAAGCCATAATTGAAAATGATAATACATATACATGGATTTGGGTCTGTTTATAATTACTATTACATGACCACACCTTCTTATACACTCTAATCAGCACAAAAGAAATCTTGAGTGATGTGTCCTTTTTTGATGTGATGTTTCATCTTAACTGATAAAACATTAAAATGTTCGCTTTAATTTTTTTCCCATCTGGGCAGATACAAACGATATTTGTAACTATAGAGGAACACTCATGTATGGCAGATGCTTTGCAAACACAGTCTAATCCTTGAACGACAGTTTCTCTGACCACTTGACCATTTTGACCACACCCAACAGATTAAGTCAGACCAGCGTACCCATTTGTCAGTCAGTCCAAGGTCTCTGTTCCAGCTCAGTATTCACTGCTGGCATTTGAGGTTGTCTTGACTTGTTGTGTAAGAGGAGGAAATGTAAATTCCATGACAAAAACAAACAAATAAGCGCTGAGCCTCATAAACTGTGTCATTGGTGGATGGACACATGGAAAATAACATCATCTCAACCTGTCAGGGCTGGATGGAGTACAGACAAACTAACACCATGTTCATGTGATCATGACACCTGTGGTTCTGAAAGCAACTTCATACACTTGGTTCAAGCTCAGGGAAAGGGCAAATATCAACTTTACTACAGTGCCTGAGAGAATGATAAAATGTAGTCTTTAGAATGATGAGGAGGGAGAGAGAAGGAACATTTTTGAACTGTGGTTTTAGACACAATAAATTACATCTACTGCCTGAAGCTGGTCTGAACCTAGTTGGAAACGGGTGGGAAACAACATCTGTAGAAGCCTTCGCCGGCTTTCTGTATTTATGGAAAGAGAAACCTCCCGGTGACCTGGGAACACGCTTACCCAATTAGCAGCCTCGCCGACGGATCAAATGGAAGTGAAAACATTCACTGCCGTGACGGAGACGCATCACAATGCCCCATTCATGCCGCTGAGCCCCTGCTTTGGGGATGAGGTGGGGTGGGGATCTTTTCTTCTAGGGAAGTAGTGGGGAGGTGGGATTGGCAAGAGGGAGTTATGAATGCAACGAATGCTAACTTACCTCACCAACTTCTTTGACATGTCGATGGAGGCCTCATTCACAACCTAATATGGTTTTTAGAGGCAAACATTACTCAAAGGTGTTTTCGTTTGGTTGCTGACCACTGCTCACCTTGGACTTTCACATCCCTTTTACCTCAGACCCTGCATCCCCAACTCTACAACCCAACACAACCACTGTTCTTTCCCTGTGGGACGAGGGCTAGGGGGGGTCAAGAGGCCTGAGAACCAGCACTGGGAGAGATCCTCTTGACAGCACCAGGCTCTGGAGACCAAAGGTTACACCTTCTGTAAAGTGTTAAAGCTTTGATTGATTTCACAACTTAGTTATTTTTCTTAACTTTTTTTTTTTTTTAATGTCTTATGATGTTTGTGTAAATCACTCACTTCTATAAAGACAGGGAATTTTCAGGCCAGTTCAGAGGTAAAAAAAAAATAAATTCACAAATGTCATTTCAATGTGAAATTCTATCATGATGATCGTCAAGTGATGGGGTGATGCTGATGAGGTTTACTGTTTGTCTGTAAGCAGAGTGATCTACTATATACAGTCTATATTTTGATGAAACTGCTTTTATTTACCTAAATATTACAGATCTCTCCAAAGATAAACTATGCAATCATTGCTTTGCAGTTAAGGTTCAGTATAAAGGCTCCTTTATTTCTAAAATTAATTGTTTATTTATGTGGGTGGAGCCATAGGTGCTTCAGTAAATGGCGTCTTACGTCTTTGCTTGTGGATGTTTCCACTGAAGCTTATAAAAATGTTACCAAGCCAAGGCCAATGCTATAAAGATTCTGAATACAAAAAAAAAAGCAGAAAGTGAAAAGGTGAAGTACATAGCAAAGTTCATGCTATTTCAACAAGATTTGAACTTTCCATTCCATGCAGCCAAGACTGATTTCCCCTTTTCTGTTTGCTTCTCTTTGCATGGAAACATCTGATAGAAATAAAACTTTTCATGGTGTCAGGTCAGATAGCCATAAATACAGCTTGTCAGCACTGTATGACCCTCATGTCTAGAGGATAAGCCACTCTGAACTGTGGTTTAGAATGGGATATTACATGTTTAAGTATTGCATTTCTTACTGAAAAGTGGCTACTGTAAAACAACTTCCATTACAGAGTATCGCTTTACCTGTCACCAGTAGTATTTCATCCTGCACAGACCAGAAGAATTACAGATAAATATGAACTATTTTGATACAGAATGCAGACAGATGGTGATTGTTGACCTCCTGTACATACAGTGGGCTCCAAGTCAAAATCAGACAGAAAGGCAGATCAATAACTGGTAAACTACAGATGAGCTGGCTGTTCTTTTTGCTGGCAGTGTTCATTATACACTGCAAAAATCCAAATATTACCAGGTGTATTTTTCTCATTTCTCATCAAAATATCTCATCACACTTGAAATAAGACACAATCACCTTAAGAGTAACTTTTCAGTGAGATATAAGAACTTTAAAAAACATTTTTTTTTTTACAATAAATCTTGAAAATTGTATTTCAAGAAATCATCCTAAGATAATTTTCACTTCTTACACTGGAAGATTTTGTTTTGCTTAATTGAAGATTTTCCCCCTGCATTTAAGTAAAAGCAAATCTATGTGATGAGATATTTTGACCAGAAATGAGAAAAATACACTTTGTAAGATTTTTGCAGTGTGGAATGCTGTTGATCACATGTGGTTGGCTCTATCCTTTCTTCTCAGTTCCAGCAGGTGTGCATGATAGTTTAAAGCAGCTGCCATTTCTTTGCCCTTACAGTAAGTATCAAACTGGAGAACAGGGTTGTGTTGAAATAGACACATATGCAATATTATGAGTGTTAGGAGGCTTGGCAAAGCACACAAACTCAGTGGGAACAGTGTAACTTATTGAACTGAAGATAAATTGACATTGACAACTTTTATTGCAGGTGCTGGTGTGTTGGCCATATATGCACAGCAGTGTTAAGATACCATCCAGGTATGCCCAGAGCTGCAGCGCAACATGGAAGAAACGACCCTCCACACCAACCTTCAAGTTGCTGTGACTGATCTCACAGGTACGGCATAAGAGGAAGTAGGGCGTTGTGTTCCTTTCCTCCTCACATCAATTTGCCAACTGGTTGTGAATGGATGCCATTTTCAAACATGCAAATGTGGGTAGCCTCTGCCTGTATCAGCTGATGCAGGTCAGTGTTGTTTTTGGCTGAGCCTCAAAGGCCTGGGGGGAGAAAGACATACTCAGAGTTAGAAAAGGTCGCATAAACTCTAGCAGGATTACTTTACCAACACTTTCCATGGCTGAGATCCTGTGAATGGATCCATTGTGGGGTGGGTCTCTGCTCGCGGAAGGCAAACTCTGTCAGGATCCAGTTCATTAGCACCTAGTTTACTGTTTGAAGTTAGGTATTTATCCGGTGTCTAAAGGGGAACCCCATTTTGACATACAGTATCTGTGTGTGTGTGTGTGTGTGTGTGTATATATATATATATATATATATATATGTGTGTGTGTGTGTGTGTGTATCTATCCATGTGCGATGTGCAGGCACGTAATGTGCATTTCTACAAACCTACAGTACTCATTGGATCTACAGGGGGTTTCCAGAGCAAATTGCTCAAGAGCAAATAAAACTTTCCGTGGTGCAATAAAATGTATGGAGAATGAACAGGAGGGACATTGGTGCAGCTCTGAAGGTGGGAAACAAGCTTCGGTATATGTTGAAAAAATATATACATAAGGGCTTGATATATATATGTTCTGACAGCCTTGACTTTGTAAAAAAATATATAAAAATCACAGGCATAGGTAGTTAGATACATTATATGAAACTCATTTGTTTTCTATTGTTATATTTTTGTTGGAGTCAAAAAAGTCAGCAAGACTATAAAACGTAATTGTTTCAAGTCATTATGGAATGAATTTAGTGTTAGTAAACAGGACTTGAAACACTGTTTACTTGTGGAATAAAGCAGCAGTAGTTCGGGTTATTCCACAGTCTTTTCAACTATCATGTGAGTTGGTCTGTGTGTGTTTGCTGTCTTCTTTTCTTTTGTGATCTGTTTGTGCTTTGGAAAGCATCCCTGTCCCTTTGGTCAGACAAAAGTGCCGCGTTGAGCAAAACCTCCACTCCACTTTTATGGTCCATGTGGGCCGTCCTATTTGTACATGCTTAGAGCAAATTAGACCAGCAGCTGTGCATGGCTGTCCCATTCCATGTTGGCTTTTCATGATAAAAATATGCTTCGGTAAACCTCACAGCTTGGATCCAGAAATATGCAGCGCGTTTCTTTTGGCATTTAACGCCTGTCCATATTTACTATCAGCACTTCCTTTTTCCAGCATGAAAAGAGAATGACATAGGAGACAGTGACAGACAAGAGTGGGGTGGAGGTAAATAAGAGGAGTGGAGAGACAGAAGGGGGCAGAAAGAAAGAGAGAGACCACCTATGCAGATGTTTCCCACATGCAAAAGGAAAACAAGCTCTAGCAAGAAAAGTATGAGGAGAGGAAAGAGAGGAGGCTGCACCTGTTGTGGGGTGATGATCTGGCCATTGGTGACATCAGCGCTCGTAACTTGTTTTGCTGTTTAGGGCATTAACTTATTAGAGGGCAGTGGAGGCTTGGTGAGAGCATTTTACATCTCATGTTTATTGGATGTTGTTTAGGAATTTGAAAGTAACCCGTTGTGTCTTTTGTGTTTTGCGTATTAGATCTACAAAATGGAAGATAGTTCTAGTAATTTTTGTATTATAAAGAGGGAACATGTTGAAATCAGGATGTGTTTTAAGCATTTCTACAAAATTTTACAACAACAGATAAAACATCACAGAACCCACAGACGTCCTCCACCAAAACCAATAATTCCCTCTTCTCCTTATTCACAGTACTTTTAAAAGAGGGGGGCACGATTTGATGAATATATCGTTCACAGTGTTTATGAACAATATTTTTATTTGTGACTGCAATAAAGGTTAATGTGATTGAATCCAAACATATAACTTCTGACAACCATTTAACCATGCACCCGTTTCACACATTTAACTGCCTAAAAAAACATTGATTGTCCATTTAGTTAAAATATATATAGATATTAAGCAATTTAGATGGAAAGAAAGCCTAATTATATACAGATTTTTACTTTAATTAATTTACTGTTTTATTAAATTGCTATTTGTATTCCTTATAAAGCTGTATACCGCTTCATAAAAGCTAAGTAAACCATCAATTATAACCCTTGTTTTCCTCATTAATTGTTGCCACTCAATACTTTTTTAATTTGTCATTTGTGCCAGTGGTTGTCAGTTTTAGACAAAATTATCCTGGGGCTCTGGAGTTTTAATGGAAGTAAAAAACCTGTCAAACCCTGTACAATGAATCTGCTCCAAAATAGGATTTCTTCATTCTTGGCTTATGTTCTACCCTTTCACCAACTTGAACATTGTTAGAATATTTTATGCACATTCCTGCAGACAAACAGACAGAAAAAACTTTCTTTGTAACACCTTAAACTAGAGTAAAACCTGTCAAAAAGGGAAAAAAGGAACTGTTGCTTTGGAATATCTGTATCAAAAAAAATAAAAATTATGCACCTGTTTGCTTTACATTAATCAGTCAGGTGTTCCTTTATATCTGGGGACAGTTGCGGAAAGTGGTAGGTAAATATTTTTGCCAGTGTGACAGGAATAAGAAATAAACTCAGCTCGGAATTGAGTTCTTAGGCTAATCATCCATGATTACAGCCTTGGAAGCCAAAACACACTCCATGTGAAAGAGGTTGTTTTTATCTGCATGCTGCTGCTGCTACTGCAACAGCACGGCCGCTTGACAGTTACCTATTCTCCTGAGGGTTCTCACTCTCCTTCTGCCTCTATTGGGCTGGCTCACAGCAGGTCTCTCAGACCCTGGGGACTGTCCTGGGAGACCTGGACAACATTGGCAGCAGGCGGCTTAGCAGTGTCATTTTGCTGCGGTAAGCTATGGACAAAAGCATCTCTTGTTGTAGCAAGCTGTTTGTGGTGCTGTTTTCCCAGCCCTGTGGAAAGGAAAGGACGGCCAGTGACCAATGCCAAACAAACCTGCTCCAGCTCACCTGTGCAGTGAATGTGGAACTGAGTGACCCAGATCTGGATGGAAACCATTGCAAATATTTCCCAGCAAGGTCTCTGGAAGAAGTATTTAGCAGGGCCTCTCAGCAGGGAATTTAACTAACTGTAAATGACTGTGACTCCCTCCAGTTTGTGTCATCTGTTCCTAAGAAGTAGTAAACAGTTGGTTTACCATCAAACCATCCAGCACATAGTGCAGTGCAGTGCATGGTGTAGACTGAAGTGAACGGAAACTTCAATACCTAGCACTGTTGCTTGTTTATTTCATCATGCAGTAACGGATTTATTGCACAACAGAATAAGTAATGAGAGTGACTGTGTGATTAGAAGCAGAGTTGTTGGTGATGAGCAGTGAGTCTGTTTATTGCCTTGTATGTGCCGTGCTGCTGGCAAAGCTTATTTCTTTTGCCCAAGCTACAGCTCTGTTTAGTATAGCCAGCAAATATTTGGCTTGGCCACAGAAATTGAATTATTGGCACAGTATGCCTAGAAGTGAAAAACAGCAACCTTGGGAACAATTATGCAAAGTGAAACATGGTTAAACAAAATGCTACTGGTTGACTTTTCCATGCAAAATGAAAAAAAGTTACAATTCTGCAGTATCAAAGTCTATCTCTTAATAAATGGCTTCATCTTTAGTCTTCAGGTTTAGACCTTTTCTACCATATTAATGGGTATAAACTAAAAAAAATGTGCTGATGTACATTTCAAATTCGGATAAAATCTGATAAATAACTGTAATAATAATAATAAGAATAAGAATAAGAATAAGAATCACAGAAAAAATACACAAGACAAAATGTTTAGTTTCTACTTTTATTTATACAGTCGATTTCTTTACTCTGGTTTGACAGTTATGGAACTGTTGCACATGTACTGAACTTATTTTATTGCGACCAAGATGGATGAGGTAATCCTAGTTTATTTTACAATGACAGTTTTCCACTGACCTCTGGGGAGGAGGCACATAATAACCTCAGGAGCATTTATATAGATACAGTCTCTTATACTATATTGATATTCTTTGCTTTATATACATTGATGACTTTAAAATAGCAAATAAGTTCATTATATAAGTAGCTGACCTGATAGCTCATATGTTTTATGAAGTTTCTCCTTTTTTTTCCTGGTTAGCTAGTATAATGATCTTAAAGCTTTTCTTTTTTTTGTGGGTTATGGAAAATTTAATTGACAACAATTTCACAAGGTACAATATTTCGAGGGGGCCAATAGCCTCATTACATGCTGGTATTGATAATTTCATAATTATACCATTGTCTATTTAGACATTCATTGCCCTATTTGTCTCAGAATGATCTTATGGAGCCATGAGTTCCTGTCTCCACTAACCATAAAAACAGGGTTATTGGTTTTTATGAGGGCCTCATCAGTGGGGCATTGAGCGGGTCTTCTCTCATTAGCCATTGAAGTCACACCTGCAGCACACAGAAATCCCAAACTCCATTGCTCTCAGTGACACAAACACTATCACGCCTAGCCAGATAGCTAGCTAACCATCATGCAAAATTTTAAGCCAGCTTTGTTTGCTCACAGCTGAGGCTTAAAAGAAAGGCAGGGCCAGTGCAGGAAAGGGCCAGCTTTGACAATTTTCACACAAAGGGAGTACTGTTGGCTAACAGTGAGCAGCCTGTTTCTGGGAGGTTTGCACTGTTCCTGGGGCCCATTTCATGGAACAGTTAGCAAGGCCAAAGGCAACCCGTGGACTGGAGTGATAGTTAAGGCTTTTGGGGCCAAACCTGGGTCTGGCCCTTTGGCTCTCCCCTCTGTCCCCCAAACAGTTCAGAGACTTTTACAAAGCCAAGCAGGGATGCTGGTTGCTGCAGGTGTCCCCTCATAAACACCCACATCACATGGGCTGGTGGACTGACAGACTTGGCATGAATATTTTTTTCCCTCACCACAGGTGTTAAAGACATCAGGTGCCATATACACATTATAGAAGTCTAACAATTTTTATTTAGTTTTCAGACAGTATAATATTCTTATGTGTGGGCAATTGTCAGTGATCTATTTGCAGATTTTTGTCTTTCTCATCAAATATAATAAGATGTGTTTGAGTCATTCACTCATTTTGGTGTGTAAAAATTGTGGAGATCAAATAATTAATTTCAATTGACTATTCAGAGGATCATTTTTCTGTCAGAACGTGCATTTTCAACAACTGTCTAAAGGGACAGTCTTGGCCTCTGTGTTTAAATTAACCTCAATAGAATTGAGTGCCCAAAAATATGGTTTTCCTGGTGAGAAGGGTATGGAGAAAGAAAGCATGCGAGTAAAGAGAGGGAGATTATTATCCAGGCTTCTCTCCTCTTGACCACAGAGTGGGCATAAAGAGCTCGGCGCCTCATTGATGTCAACCCTAGTTGTGCCTGTCCTGTAGTTTTCAGTTTGGTTTGGACAGAACAGGCGGCCTGGCCTACAGGGGTTGGGAGGACAGGGCCCAGGGTTTCCCACATCACTCAAGGGCCTCTGATAGGCGGTTACACAGGCCGGTAATGACAGGGGGAGAGATTTAGTATTAAAGTCTCCTCTGTTGCCTCCGCTGCTGCTGCCTGACGTCAGGCTGTTAAATACGGGGATGAGAGCATGGCATGGCCTATGGGGAAGGGAGTTAGACCTGTCTTAAGTATACAGCTTTGTGTGCGAGAAGCTGGCTGGGTTTCCTTCGGAGTGTTGCTAAGGACACAAGCTGTACACAGCAAGTGGAGAATTTGAGATCACAGTCAGTCATTAAAGGGATTTGCATCTGCCATAAATATGAAGTAAGTCAAGGTAAAAGGTGATAAGACTGGATGAAGGACGGACATCCTGACACAGTGACTCATTCTAAATGGCCTATATTTCACTGGGTGGACTCTGGGTGAACACTACAATGTTTCTGGCCAAAAAAACCAGTAAAATTATTCTTTATGGTGATTAGGTATTCGGTAGTCCTGGCTTGCTTTCCTTTCAGTTTTATAACCACTATTCCACGTACAATACTGGGGTTTTTCCCTGGTTATTTGTAGAGCATTATAACAGTTGAGTTCATGACTAATGAACTTGGGAAACCAACTAGATGGTTGGAGACTGGTTTGAAAATGCCCTATACTCACAACTAAAAGACCTCATTGTCTTTGTCAGTTTGCAAGTCAACCGTACAACCAATACTCAAAGCAGCTCAGCAACATTAAAGCAGCCGATTGCTGCACCTGCATCCACAGATCATCACACCATTGTGGCATTTAAAGAAAAGGCCTCAGTCAAACACGTCCCCTGACCTTCTCTAGCTAACATAAACTAATTAGGCTGACTCTGAAAGGAATGGCCAGCCACTGGATTAATCAGCCTCCACAGATCTAGACCATGCAATTCTGTTCTGGCCAGCTCTCCCCACTAGAACCTCATTATCTCACATTTTCAAAGGAGCGCCATGGTAAATAGCAGGAGGGGCTGAAGGGATGGAGAAACGGAGGAGGTGGCAGTACAGGAAGGGGCTTCCCCAGTTCCTCTCTTCTCACATTGGTCTCAGAAGGGAAATGTCAAGCGTGAAGCTTCGAGAGTGGTCAGTACCGTTCAGTCCAGCAGGCAGCACAGAGGGGGCCTTTGTCCAGCATCACTTAGCGCCAATTACAGCCCGTCAAAATAGTTTTTCTGCTGTGGGGCGACGTGTTAATGGGCCCAGCGTTGGGTGTGAGGAGCGACCTTGTCCACACACACCAACCAGGGGTCAGGGGTTAATAGGGCCCCTCTGATGTGGCGGATGAGATTTCGGCAACCTTTAGCCAGTGAGGGAATGCTAGGACAAAGCCTGTAGAATGTGATACAATTAGGCATAGAGCAAGCCATGCTGAATGGAGTTGCCTGGGACGGTTGCATTGACCAGGAGCAGATGAGCCGGATGCTGGCCAAACAGGTGCCAGAGAAGGTCAAAACCCCTCCCAAATGCAAAAGAGGACCCAGGTGAGGGCAAAAACACCAGCCAAACTCACAGCTTTATGTGGAGTGAGCACCAATTAAAAATCCTGTTGAACAAATGACTGCTCTACTGGACACAAAGAGGGTCTCTTTGTACTTGTGAAAAGGTCAGCGACTATCCAGCCTTCTGTAGCATTTCCCATCCCAATCCTGGAATTATGGAGTTGAAGCTTTGCTGATACAGAGAACTCTGCCAGCAAGCCTATAGACCGCCCTTAGCCAGACTTGGAAGCTCTCTACTCTACTCTCCCATATGAGAAAGTGAACTTGGCATGATTAATGTCTGACCATACTCTGTTTCCTCAGTTTAAGTAATCAGTGATTATCTGATGCAAAATGAAAAAAGGACGGACAAAATCCAATGTTCATAACATTGCGTTGTGAGTGCCTGGTCTGAGCATTTGAGCAAAAAGCCAGGCCTCCATTTACACCATAAGTGTGGGAACAGAATCAATGCCAAACTACCCATGTGCCCTTAGAAGACCCACAACACTGGGTGAGCTAAAGTCTTTAAAAACACACCATAGACCACACTGAGCAAATCCGACCACATGCAAGCATATGGGAAATAACAGATGACATCTATCTGTGAAAAAATGCTCTCAAAATACTTTCTGGACTTCCTTGTGTTACAGATCATTCCCTCCACCCAATCCAGTTGGAAATGGTAGTGGTGATCTGGCCCCCAGCTTCATCTACTTAATGTTGAAATAAAGAAGGTGATTGAACTCAGCCTCCAAATTGGATTTGTTTAATCTGCATCAAGTTTGAACATCCTGTGTAAACACAAGCGTGTGCAGATGCCGGAAACGCCACGGCTGGAAACGTAAATGCCCATGGTTAACTTTGGCAGATAATCAGAAGAGCAGACGGGGAATGAGGCCTGAACAGAGGCTGGAGACCTTCAATTGTTTCTGATGATACTTCTTCAGATTACACAACAGCACACTAAAAAAGCATAATTGAAGGGACCAGACAGTAAGTACAAAAACAGATAAGAGTGATACAATTATTTTTTTTGTATATTTAAAAAATATATATATTAATGTTAAAATACATAACATAATTGCTTATCATTTTAGAACATTATTACCTTCACATATTTCTAGGAAGCGATGTTTTAATTAACCTTACAACCCTTGGGAAAGCATCTGCAACCTCTCCCCATAACCTTTACACCAAATTCTCTTTTGGCAAATGATGTGGAAGCAAAACTGAATAAACACAAACATCATTAAGAGTTCATGTGTTCCAGTTAAACAACCCTTTGGTTAGACTCTCATTTCCTTAATGGCTTTGCAGCTGTATTTCACCCGATGTGAAGTCACAAATCATTGGCAACCGCCATGGTTTCTTTTTCTCTTGTTTTTGTCAGAGATAAGTGAAAATATGACTTTGCCTTGATAGGATTTATTTGCCTTACAGAAAAGGCTGAACCCCTTAAAGCTCTGCTCATTAGGGAGTGTTTTTTGAGGAAGGGGGGAGGAGGAGTGAAGGTCATCAGAGGTTAATTCCAATCGCAGTGCCTCCTTGAAGCAGCATGACAGCATGTCTCCTCTGCTCACAGATTGGATGAGTTCTTGGTGATCAGGCTGGCCTGATGACAGTGTGGGGAAGAATCTCTCTCTTCTCGTCTTTCCCTTATTCGACAGCCATACAAACATACTCTTTTACATGTTTTTTGTTCACAGTTTAGTTGGTTTATTTAAGGCAGTAATGGTTGTAACTGCAAAAGGATTTGTTGTGCTATGGCTGCCACAACAAAGGCAGATTCAGTAAACCTTATTCTAAACCTAATTTGAATGTTTTGACAGTTTCACTGTTTTCTGTGATTTATGGTGCACATTGTCTGGCATGGTTGTTATGTGATTGTGCTGCCCTTGTTCTTCCTGTTGGCTTTTATTGTTTTCATCATCACAAGCTCTAGCTTTATGAGTTATCAAAGTAGTACACCTTGATCTTAAAAAGCAAAGAGAAAGAATAAAAGAAAAGATGAGAGAGACAAAGAGGTGACCACAGAGTGGTGAAGACATAACAGCAAAAAAGACAGAAGTTGTATGGAGAAAAAGGAGAAAGAATGTGAGACAAAATGAAAAATAAGAATGAAAGACAGAAAAAAGAAAACAACGACAGGCGAGAAAGAGAGAGATGTGGGCCATTCATAAGCAGACTTCTCCAAGGGATCTCAAGCCAGCACACCTGCTACTATTCACTTCAGAGGAAATAGACACTCTGTGGAAGAGAGGCTCTTGGCCTCAGGACAAAACCGCTGCAGCGCCAAATTAGAAACAGGAAGGACTGTGGGTAAGGCTCAGATTAAAAACGCACTCCCCACATGGACTCAATATACTGCAGCCCTGATCCCGCTCTGGAAACCCAAAACCCAACAGCACTATTTTATGTCCTAGTCAACAGAACGCCCACTGTTTGCACAGTGACAGTACAGAGATTCAGTCCAATGTCAACCCCTGAATGTTGGTAAACTGTGTCCTTATAAATGCAGCCTATTCTAATTAGGAAAAGTAGCTTCTGTACTTTATCGTTCTCCACTCACAACTCAGATACATAATGACAATGTACCACAACAACATCAGGACACTATAAGACACTGAAAAGTATATAATGCCAGTATTAACCTAAGTGGACTCGAGTGGCCTCTTGCATGAGCCAGTTTCTGGTCTATACCATCTACCAGCATCAAAGCCAGGGGGATGTGACTCACATGAACACGCACCAAAGGGAGGACACAACACAGCTTCCCACAGATGACCAATATAGCAGTTAATGTTGTCAACAGGCAACTAGCAAGAATTAATGATCCATAACACTGTCTATAAAAGAGTGAAGCTAGCAAGAGGTTTGAATGTACCAGAAGAGGAAATGAATATTGATAAATGCCTGTTGGCTCCCTTCTGTGACCCTTGACCTTTAACAGGTTTCTTCTCTGCTGATGAGAGATTTAAAGTATTTCCGGTTCTTTCGCATGCACTTAACCAGTGTGAGTGAAATAAGTAAAAAAGAGATAGGTTTAAGAGAAGAACAAAAAAAACACTACCTCTTAGAGGAAAAAGTATGCACTCATTCTCATACAATATTTCCATTTACTCATGAGCCTGTCCAAGTAGTGTGTTCCCCTCCATCTATCATTTTCACTGCGGTCGCCGATGGTAGAAAGGACTGCTGTAATTATTTCTACAGATATTGAGGACATCTAGAGGTTGTTTCTCCTCTCAGAAAAAGAGAACTACTCCTTTCTCATGGTCTAATTTTCATTATGTGAAACTCAGTGAGGATTCACAGCAGGCTTGTGTAACTGATTGAGCAGACAGAGTGAAGGAATTAAAGGGAATATTTGAATCTTGGAGAAAAAGGAAACAATACAGCTTTGGGGTCAAATCCATATTCCATCCACTGCTGTCTTCCTCCAAACCAGCTTGTTTGATGTGCTGTTCTTCTCTGCAAAGCCTTTGCTGCATGGAAGAGGTCATCACTAAAGACATGAAGGGCTGCATTCACCACAGGTCTGCTGACTGATGTCTGAGCCAGGCATGCTGATGGATGTACACACATTACACCAGACGGGAGTGTGCTCAGTTGTGCGACTCCAAAAGGAAAACCTACCATGACATCACCCAGGGGAGTGCAGGTGCAGGGCTGGGACAGGAAGTGAGTCACAGGAAGCTTAGTGAGGCAGACTTTGCCATGCCAATGACAGGCTGTGGGAGAGCGGGTGAAGAAGTGTGAGTTACACCTCGTCGCTGTGCTGGCTGAGGCCCGCAGGTTGTGAACCTGCTTTATACAGGCCTCTCTCATCTCCTTCTGCAATCAGTTTGATGAGGCCTCCTGTCTAAGTGACCAAAATGGAAAATTATTTTCTCCAAGCCATTGCACAAGTACTGTTACCAACAAAATATTAAATATGTCATGAGTATGTGGATAGTGTCTGTACATGGGCCAGAAAATGGTTATATATATTTTTTTATGTGATTTTGTATATTTATTATTATTATTTATTTATTTGTTTGTTTGTTTTTAGTGTTGACTTACAAATACATTTTTGTTGCCATCCATAAAAATATTGCAAAAGGCTGATTGATTTGTGGCCCAAAATCAAAATGATTCACATTTGGCCTCTTCATAGCCCAGACATTTGGCCAGTGAAATCAAAAGCCCCAGCTGGTAATCCTCAGATTAATTGCCATCAATTTAGTGAAAGCTACAAAATACATTTGTTATTCATTGGAAGTGATGTCATCACAGCAATACTGAACATTGCAGATTTTGCTTATCTTGTGAAGAGCTACTTGTACATTGCGTACATTATCAGGTATATTGTTAAAAAACAACAACATTGTTTTCTAACCAGTCTTAAATTGCATGGATGGATGGATGAGATGGTGCATGTGTCCTTGAGAATGGATGGTGGTTTATACAAAGCGTATTACACTAATGAGAAAAGTGTGAGGATTGGATTTGTCTCATACCACCCAGGGAATGGGAGCCTGTTTCCTCTGGTGCACTGCATCTGGAAGCAGCCTCCTGGTAATCTGCTGTAAGTACAAAAGGTTCAGCACCAGCTTGTTCTCATAGACCACCAAGTGAGGCCCTGAACTACATAACAGGTCTCCTTTTATAGCTGGGATCAACTGATGCTTAGTGTACTGGTTTTGCCTTGAGCTCCTCAAGGTGCAGCAGTGACACTTAAAAACTTACGAAAGTTATATTAGTGTCAGTATTCTGTAGTCCTATCCATAAATACCATACTGTGATTATAAAAAGGGAAACAACTGTACACCTGCATGCCTTCCTTATCTCCACTGTTATCAACAGACAGAGAGGGAGGTAGACAGCTTAGCGGTACCAGTGAGATGGTGTTGAGGATGGATTGTTGCCATCTGCTGGCTAAAAATCAAATAAAAGGTCAAATAAGATCATGATCTTACAACTTCATCTAGGCTGTGGGCATACACACGCACATATATATATTAGAAACTACAAGCAATTTTCACATAGTATATAGTTGTAAAGTACCTATTTAATATGAAATATGCAAAAATGGTGAAATAGTATATATGTATATATATATATATATATATATATATATATATATATATATATATATATATATACAGTATATATACACTTATAAATATAAAGGTAAAAATTGCAATGGATTGTCTGCGATTGCAACTAATAAACAGTTAGATCATATGCAGAAAGCCTATACTGTAAGATACTGTAGAAATTATATACACTGTAGAGATGCAATTTATGTGTGTTTTATTCCCATTTGACATTGTTCATCATTTATTTTGAGCTTTCATCACTGCTGTCAGATGAGTTTGAACTACTTACATTACCAACTGTGAGTTAGAACATTATTGATTTGAAGTTGTGTGCATGGTAATGCAAAAGATTTAGTGTGTCAGAGATTGACATTTATTTAACAGGCATGCTGGGGGATGTCATGTAGCTCTTTTTTGATTGATGTCTTCACTTCCTGCTACAAAGATGGAGACCGCTCCCGTAACCACAATACCCCTTTCATGCTCAGGGTGTAGGAGACGCCCTTCGGCAAGGTTCCAGGATCAGTCAGGCTCACCCTTCCCCCCAAACCTAACTGTAACCATCAGAGGAGTAAACACGACACTGACCTTAGATCAGTGTCTAGAGGCAAATCCATCCTCAAGCCCATATGTGGCCCATATGGAAGTCTTTCTTGTATTCTCTGTGGAAATGTGTTAGTCCGCAAACTGTGCACACAGGTACACGTCCTGAAGTTCATTGTTTTTAAATTTCCAGATGCTATTTGAAATGCATGTATGATGTATAATTCAATTAATTATATGTTTTTTTTCTCACCATATTGTTTATTAGTTTGATTATTATTACTATTATTATTATTATTATTACTATTAGTAGTAGTAGTAGTAGTAGTAGTAGTAGTACGTAGTTAGTTAAAACACAGAAAGTGAGGGGATACTTTCACAGTCTTGACTGAATTAAATATGAACATCTACTGACATCAAATCTATTTTTTTTCCTTCTGCTTCCCTTCATCCAATCGCATTAAGTGTCTGGAATAAGGTGTTCTCCATCCTCTGAGGTTTCACTGCCTTCTAATCCAGACCATCTTTGTGGCAGACAGGTTTTTAACTCTGTGTTATAATTTAACTGCAAGACTATTTTGCTCTAAGTATAAGGTTATATAATGGCCTATTCTATTGACTTCCAGCCAGAGGTAATGATTTCAGCATGTCACTCCATGCAAACGTAACAGTGATTGCATGGATGATTAGCACTCACAGTAATGGCAGTAGTAGAATCTATTTCAGGAGCAACTTTGCAATATGTTTTATTAGTGTCTCTCTTTTTCTACGTGCCTTTTGTAATGTGCATGTACCAATGTGTTAGATAAGTCTAGTACATTTGTACCACATGTACCTACAGATGCATATGAATTCATACTTGTTTGCATATCCATTCGAATACATGCGGAAGAATGAAAGGCTAAGACTGTATATATGTAAAAGTACTATCATCCGTGCAGTCATTCTGGAAAAGTAATTTCCATATTTGCTCTGCTTCTGAATCTGTGGACGCCCGACTGTTTGATGTGTTCAGAGCTGCAGCACAGATGCCACAGTCTTAGCTATGCTGGACGTCATCTCGCTGGCTGTTCTCGGAATACAGAAAAAAAACACCATGTGCACCACCTCTAAAATTAGTGTATGCAGCACATAAAGAAGAAAAGATTTGAAGTAAGAAAAAGACTGTACAGTGGCTGCTGCTTCTCTTCACTGGTTTACATTTTCACAACCCATCTTGGCACAAAGCCAGCCAAGATCTCCCATAGCGACAGATCCTTCTGTTTCATCAAAGATACACGGCATGCCACATACTTTCCAATTCTGGGCCAGCCAGAAATCTGGAAATCTGATTTTATAACCCTTAAGGTTTGAATTGTTTGCTGCTGCAGATAGTTTTAGTGTGGTTTGCTGCGAACCAAACAAAATGAATGAGCTGTGCCACGCTTGTGGGTCCCAGCTTCCAGTGTTATACTCATCAGTTGTGCGGCCGCTCTGTTGTGTGTTTGTGCATAAACAAAGACAGCAAAGGACACCTTTAACTGATTTACCAGATGTTCATGGAGAACGAAGAGGAAAATCTGTTTTAGGAGAATGACTTTGCAGAGGTCTGTGCAGCAGGTGAAGAAAATGTTGCCAAGAAAACATATCTTACAGTTCTGCCTTTATAACTAAATCACGGAACACACAGTCACAAGTCCAAGCTGGATTCTTTGCTCATCAGATTTTCCTTTTGCCATTAACTACATGGTTTTATAATCCATGTTGTGCACACGCTATATAAAAAGAATTCTGGACACTGAAACATAACAGTGTTCTCTATCCAAACCAGTGGCTGACCACACTTTGAGCTCGTCATCTGTGATGACATGATGAGCCTGGAAGCCAGTCAGTAATGGTGGAGATAATAGGTCCTTATTACTTCAACCCTTGACCTCTGTTCTTAGTGAGAAGTTTAGGAGTGGTCCCTGAGGAGCTGTCTGATACAAGTGTGGTTCGACAGTGAAAATCCCCAAGAACATGAGGGAACAGTGGCCAACACACAGCTCAACTAACCCAGTTTAGACAGGATTGGGGTGCAAGAAGGGACTGCTACCCATGTGTCACCCACCCTGGGAGCAGTATTTCCACCCAACCCAATGAAAGGTTTATGGACTTCAACTATAAAGGCAAGCCACTAAATCCAACACATTTTTTAAACAGAAACACCCCCCCTCATCCTGCCTCTTAGGTTATAACTGAAACATAGGGCAGAAACTTTTTATGTCAAGGTTTTTAGTGTTGATTTTTATCAAATGTCATTAAGTGTGCCAGTACAGTGACTTCCTCCTGAAGTTCGTTAAAGTAGTGCAGCTACTGGCAGAGGTATGTACAGCCCATGTGTGGGGTTGTGGTATGGTGGGGTCCGCAGAGGAGAAATGAACACCAGATGGGACCGAGGGGGGTGGAGATGCAAGGTAAAATAAAATTACACATGCAGAAGATTGGAACAGAAATGTGGTAGAATAGGAGGTGTGTGTGTGTGTGCATGGGTGTGTTTGTGTGCTCGGTGGGAGGATATAAAATAATTGTATCGTTGCATCATCTGGAGTAGACGGGTGTTGTGAAGCCTTGGAGGATAAGAATGGGTAAACAGACATGATCTGAGGCACATGGAAAGAAATACATTTCAGTGTTTTTACTGCCCATGAATAAAGTCTCACGGCTCCCTCTAAATGTTTTGATTTACATTTCCTATATGAGTAACAAGCATATCTTTGTTCAATGCACATTTGTTTTTGAAGAGAAAAAGCCCACCAGGAAACCCTTGAATAGATGATTGAAAAAACAACCACATTGGTTTTCCATGCAAGCGTATGCATGTGTCTGAGATTGAAAACCAACATTCCTTGGTCCCAACGTGCGCTCACATAAAAAACATTCTATTTAGAGCATTTTGAGCTGCCTTGTGATCCCTCCAAACCCTTTCTAATGCAAACACAGCAAGAAAACGCAGTCAGTCAAACTCCGCAAAACTCTCCCTCTCTGTTTCTCCTCCCCCTCTCATTATCTGATCTGCTATTGTGGCTGTGGTATACATTTTCTTTGTGTCATTCTGGAGTAGTTTAAGTCAAGTCAGTTTAGTCAAGATATTCAGTGTTTCCCTTGAAAACATTACATTATGAACATATTGACTCAGGTGTTCATGCTTTGAGCTGTCTTACTGGAACATGTGATATGTTTTGTTTTTGCCAGCCAGCCATCCCTGCTGTCTGAGCGAATAAAACATGACTCCTAAGCTGTTTTTGATATCAGGGTATAGTATCGTTCATTATCTGCTGCTGCTCCGTTGTTTTGTTAAACATTCTTGATAGCTGACCATGGATTTATTTCTCCCGCTAATGCTGAAATATATCAGAGCATTGTGACTCAGCCAAACTCTAAAGTGAAGTGAATCTGTCTGAGCATGTGCAGTATGTAGACAGGTGCAGGTGTGTGTTTGTTTGTCTTCTTTAATTAAAGTGCCAGTAGGTTCTTTTCTTGCTGCGGGCCTGTTGGCCTGTCTGCCTGAATTGTCTTAAATCTCAGTATAAATAAACTGTGTGCCCTGTCATGCCTTCCTCAGGAACTACGCTAAACAATTACAGCTTAAGAGATAGACTTGCATTTGTCAATATCAGTTTGGAAGAAAAATATTAAGAAAAACACAGCGACTACCATTCCCAGGGATCTTTGCAATGACATGTAATGCATGAAAACATGCTGTGGTGTTTTTCTAATACTCCCATGGGAGTCGATCACATTTGTGAGCTTGTAACTAGTCTCTCCCATCCTGTGACCCTACACCCAACTGCACTTCATTACACCGGTGGCACTCTGACCCCAGACCTGTCACTTTTTTCTTCTCATTCTTATTGTTGTTGGTTTCAAGTTACATTGACCAAATGTGAGCAATGCTTGGTTTGCAATCAGTGTTAGAAGTGTGAGCTTATTGTGTAGTATTTTTTCAGCTAATTTCAGAGATGATCCATTACTCTTTTTTTTCTTCTTCTTCTTCTTCTTCTTCTTTTTTGTACTCCTCATATAACAGTGACTGATGTTTAGGAAAAAAAACTACCTGTGGAAAATTGGAGTGACCACATTGTTTCACGATAAATACACATTATTTATTTACAAATAAAGTGGTTATAATAGAAATAAATACAAAATAAAAATCTGAGCATTATACTTCATGTGGTATTGCACCCATTTCGAAATGTACATCAGAAATACATTTTCAAAACCAGTAAAGGAATATTCCTCTGATTAAAATATTTATTTTCCCAACTTTATGTAGACATAAATATATTCATATATAGGTTTTTTTTCTTCCATAGCTCTGTTTTGTTTTTCTTTCATATAAATAAACGTCTTCATTGGGAAACTGGGTGTCCATAATAACCTCTGATGTCTCTTTCAGTCTTTCTTGCCCACTCCCTCCTTGAATCCAGACCACCGTCAGTGTCTCACCGGCAGCCACATCCTTCCACCACCATGTCCTGGTAATTTTTCAGGATGACCTTCTCATATTCATCCAAGTAGAGCAAGGAGATTGGGCTGAGGTCAGTGGGCACACAACAGGCTCTGGGGATGTTTGAGTTGACTGAGTTGACCAGCGTTTGCACAATGGCATGATTGGTAGAGTTGAGGTGGTCTGCGAGGGGAAACGGACATTCCCCATGGCAATAAAATGCGTGGTAGCCAGGGGGTGCCACTATCCACTCATTCCACCCCACATCACTAAAGTCCACATACAGGGCATGCCTCCTGCAGCTGGCCTTATGCTGGTGCTTCCGGCGTTGTTTGCGGAGTGCAGCCTGACGCTTTTCCCGTGTGTGGAGTACTGAATCTCCGCGGCCATCGTGTCCATAAGTCACAAGTAGCGGTCGTGCCTGAGGCCATGAGTCCTGGTCTTGGTGCAGGGACCGGCTCACCCTGACATGTCTACTACGTCTCTGTACATGCTCCCCATCTAGTCCTCCGTCCTCTGGGTGAAGCACCTCGACCATGAAGCCATGGTTGTCATTTTTACCAGAGGTCCACTGAGACACAGCAGGGCTTACGTCAAAGCTCTCCCAGCGGCTCAAAGAGTCCTGTACTAGCCGAGTGTCCAGCAGACGGGCCAGAGGTTCACTACCATGAGAGGCAGGAACTCCGAATATCTCATAAATGTTGATGCGATGGAAGCCACCATTGGATGCACTGATGGCAGTACTGTTGTTTCTGGAACTATTTTTGGGGGTTTCCACTCCCATGACCTGATCCCTGTAGATGCGTAGTTCTGCAGAGGTGATGAGCTCTTCTTCAGGGATAGAAGTGAGGTTGAAGTAGAACTGCTGGGTTGTTTTGCCTTTCAGGCTAGCTAAGGCCTCCATAGACTCTACAAGAGATTAGATAAAGAACAATCCCAGTGTTAAAGGACAGAAGTGCGAAATATATGCCAATGATTAAACAAAATGGTGCAAAAACAACAGCATTTTAAAAAGCCTAGTTTGAGTTAACGAATTCACTTGAAATAAGGACATTGGACAAGGTCCCTCACATGGTCACTCTCTTTGTTTCTATCTTTTTTACTCACTCACATGCACAAAAACACAACTCACAGCCTTCTTTTCATACACCCAGCCTAGACGCCACGTGGTTACAGAGAGTGGGTGTGAGCCTTTGTCACACAGACATAAGACATACATTGACACTTTGAATAATGACTCAAAGTAATAACAGGCAAATGATGATAGTGATGTAACGCTATCATTAGTCTCAATAGTCCATAAATTTGAACTGGTTAAATGTCAAAAGATAAAAGCAGTGCGGCTCCATCTATTGATAAGATCAGACAAGCTATTCAGATCTCAAATGCCACAGTTGCCATAACGATAACTGGCTGCAGCAAACAATTCCCTCTGTAAGTGCATATAACCACAGGGAGCCATGTATGGCAAGTATCATCTTGTCTGAGTTTGGACACAAAGCCAATAAGAAAATCAATATGGAAATGAGTTGAAGAACACTAACATAAATGCTAACTGTTGTATTAACCTTTACTGAAAATTCCAGCTCTACACATTAGTTGTAAATCTAGTGCAAATGGACATGGATCTAAGCCTAAGAAATAGGAACAAATGTAATCTATAGATTACAAATGAGCAGCTGGGTATAGATTTTTTTTTTTTTAAATAATACCTTGAATCTTTCCTAAATATCTTAGTCATGGAAATGCTGTCCTCTTTTAGCTGCATGCAAGATATTTTGAGGTTTATGCAAACCATATCATTGGTTTTCCCCTTTATAGTATATAGTAAATGAGAAAATCTTATTGGAAGCTACAATTTTCTTTGAAGCACTCCCACCTTGAAGTCTCATTACAAAGCCCATAGATGATGTATAGACACACTTTTTAATCTGTTTGGTGTGGTAAAATAAACACAAACTTTGAACTCTGGTTTTTCAAAGGAGGCATTTTGGAAATTCCACCATCTCATCCTAAACCTCCTTCCAGAGGCACAAAGACCTCAATTAGGCCTATCACTCCTCATTTGATGTGGGAAAGCCCCCTGCCTCTCTTTCCCTCTTCTCTGTCCCCAATCCCTCTCTTTCTTTCCCTCCTCTGCTCCCAAATCCCCTTCTCTCTGTTCTCTCCGTCCCAAATCCTCTTTTCTTTCTGTCTCCTGCTCTGTCACTTTTTCTCTTTCTTTCTGCCTCTTCACTCTCCCCGTCTGTCTCTCCTCAGAGGAATGGCTGTGTGAACATGTTGAGACTTGTCAAAAACGTGTGAACCACAGATATGAGTGTATCAACATTCCTAATTTCTTTTTACGCTGCATGCCAAAACAAAAGATAAAGGCTAATGTCGGGTCATTTATCATGGACCTGTCTCTGGCGACCACTTCCTGTATAATAGTGGAAATGTTCTATTTGGCATGGAAAATGGTTATTTTTGAAAACTGATAGCAGTGAAACCAATTACCCTACTGAAATTAATATCAGCAGGCAGATGGGATGAATGATTAAATCTTTTTGCTTTGAAGTGTTGCTCTTACATCTGTAGATACATACTTATTATATAAAGTAGCCATCAATTCCACGTTCCTTGACATGGGAAGACTAACAACTCTGCAGCTCTGTGAGCATAGGATGAAAGATCCATGGGAGCATATATAAACACAGTCTGAACATATTCCTAATAGTTGGTGGTGTCAAGGTGCGCGCTGGCCCACTGCAGAGGTTTCCAGTAGTTGGCCGTGAGCAGTCACTCAGCCTAGCTGCCCAGGCCAGGGTTGTTTGTAGTGTGTCAGTGTGGCCACTGGGTGTCATTGCACTGGGCCTCTGGAGAGCACCCAAGCAACCACTCAACCACCCCTCTGACTCAGCCCTGATGGAAACTTCCCCACTAAAACACTTAGGACTCTGTATACGGATTCTAAACTCTGTAAAGCCCCTATGGACTCGGTAACATGTCCCTTGTATTAAAAAAGTAATAAGATGGAAAATTAACCACGCACTTACTATATGTAACTTACTATAAAACATAGATCATTTTAATATGATAATCAGGTGCATCATTCACTTTAGTTTAACTTGTTAATTTATGCAAAGTGAATAGCCCACTCCATCAAAAGCATTGGATTAACATATACTGTATACTTAAACTAATGCACTTTTACCACGGTCTTTGAACCATGTATATGAGAAAGTGATTATTTTGAGGAGCTTATGTTTTCTGGGAGGTAAAATGGATTTGAACTGAAACTCTAAAATTAACAATCAGAGTGTAGCCATCATATAAACTAAGTGAGCAATTCTGGTGTTTTTGGAACATGCGTAATGGCGCACAGCGCGGAGAAAGGGGGTGATTTTTGGGTATAAAGCGCACAGCCCTTCCTCCCCCCTGTAACCAAAATCTAAAGTCGGTCCTTTTAAAAGTGACTCAGAATTCAGTCTGACACGGTGACTTTGTCATAATGCGTGTTAGTATAATGTCATGTCGTGTGTTATTGAAGTAATAGGGTGATGACTATCACCTGCACAGAGGCACACCGCCCTTTATCCTACTCCTGTGTTGCGTGTCTGGAAAAACTGTTTTCAGAGCCCACGCAAACACCATCAATTATTAAGAAACAAATTACCCCGGTGATACCACCTCCCCTTGATGTCTCTGAAACCGCTGCGGCAGAGAGATGTTTGATTAATGATTGTATCAGCTTCATCTACTTAATTAGTGTTGATCACTTCGTGTAATTGCGCGTAAGTTGTTGTTTTTTTTTTTTTTTTTTTAAACATGGCCGTAGGGGTTAAAATGACACGCTAAAGTTATCAAACTGTTAGAAATAAGTTAGACGCGTGTCACCTTTAAGTGACTAACGCTCCATAAAACAGTGAAGACACTGGAGTTGAGTCTTAACGCACTGAGTCATGTTTAAATATAGGTTCGGGTTTGTCTGAGGGAGCAGAGGAGCTGCTCTCTGGCTGACAGGTAAAGGTATGTCACTAATACATACCTTCATGGTGAAAGCTTCTAATGGTGTTGGCCTTGCTGGCGGCTCTCTCTGCGTGTTTCCCCATGCTCTTGGGCCGTTTAGTGCTGTGGTCTCCGTTCGCTGAGTGCATGCGGTAAAGGTCCACCATGTACTGCGGTACCACAGCCTGCTTGCTCGGGGTCGGTCTGCGCCTCAGTCCAAACATATTGAGAAGCCGAAGCTCGAAATCGTTGAGGAAGCTGTCTGACTGCTCTGGGGTCTGCTTCCCGGATTCGCTGTATTTCCTACGGCCGACCTCAGGGATAAGTCCCGTAGCACCTTCCAGCAACACCTGAGCGAGCAGCAGTACCATGAGAGAGCGGACCACGGCGACCATGATCAGTCAGTCCCTGTGGAGAAAGTTGGGTGTCTGTCAATACACAGGCTCTGGGGTATTGACATGAGGTAGACACAGTAAGGGACTTCACTCTAGCATTCTTCAAAGTGTGTGTGATCCTCCCCCCCCCTTTCCCCAATACAGTAGGAATGATTGAAGGAGAGCAGGTTAAAAAAGGGAAGACACCTCTTTTTTTTTTTTTTTTTTTTTTTACTTTACTTTACTTTGAAGTGGAACAAAAAAGGGGTTGAGAATAACAATGCCGTCGGCGACACAGCGCGCGAGATTAATCGGAACATTATCATGCAACAAGGGAAATATCAAACTGATGGAATTATGAAAACGATATGAAATGAGAAGGTGAGATCGTAGGGAGAGGGCGGGGGGGGGGGGTAAGTGAGTTGTAAAAGACAAATCAAAGAAAGTTACGGAGGACACCGCAGACATGGAGTCTCCAATTAGACACGATAAGAAGTTTTGTTTAGTCAAGTGATGTGAAAAGAGAATAAATGCGCGTCTTTTTTTTAACCTAAAAGATCACAAGAAACATGAAAGAATGTTGTTTGGGGGGGGGGTGGGGGGTAGGGGGGGTGGGGGTTAAAACACACAGCCCAGGAGAGGCAAGTCAGACTGTGCTACAAGCGTCTATTTGCAGAGGCTTTTGACGGTCGTGTATAATCATAAGGGATAGGGTTACTTCAAGAAGCTCGCAGGTGTTAGATCTGACGTGCGTACCAAGGCCAGATGTAGCCCGGGACAGGACATTAAAAACATCAAAAGCTAAATATCACCTGAGTAACATAACCTCCAATGGAAAAAAAATATTCCTGTTTTTTTTGTTGTTGTTGTTGTTGTTGTTGTTTTGGAAAAAACTTGTTGGTTCCTAAACTTTTACGCACACACACCCAGAACAGTGGTTATGCAGTTGTGTACCACCGTTTTCTCTCTTAAATCTAAATCCACCACTTTATTAAGACTTTTTTTACACTGTTAACTGTTCTCCTTCACGATCAATCTACGTTTTTTTTTTTTTTTACTTTACCTGACAAGGAAGCGCTGTGTCCGGTCGTCGTTCCACCTTTGGGCTCCGATAAATTCCACATTAATTCGTGTTAAATCCACGCTGTTTCTCCTTGGGGGGACCAAAGACAGCCCGTGCCCTTCGCCGATCGCCTCTCGCACATATTCTCACCAGCTGCACTTCGGGTTAAGTCTTGGTCAATACAGTACGTAAAGGAAAAAAAAAAAAAAGTGAAGTCTATGAGGAAGCGGATTCGCGTAGGCAGGAGCGATCTAAGTATAAAGCGCCTTGGATGAACATCTTCAACAGAGAAGAGCTCGTAGAGGCAAAAAAGTTGAGCGTGTCTGTGCTTTAGGAGAGATAAGCGCACTCAAGTGTTGCTCCTCAGACCTTGTTGCTGCAGTTGCGCCTCTCCTCTGTGCGCCACGGAGTAGTGGTTCAATTGATTGGTGCCTTCTCTTCCCCCAGCTTCTCTTTTTGTCGTACAGTGATGTCACCAAGGGGCTGTCAATCATCTGTCCACTAGAAAGCACCTCCCGCGGACCTCTAACCCGTAGGATGAGGATTTTTTTTCATGTTTGAAAATGTCTAATAAATAAAGAAAAGTTCACCTTTTAATAAAAAAAAATAATAAAAAAAAAAAATTAGTCTTTTTACCCCCAACATCAAATGATGTGTTGGTTAAGTGGAGCCCAGTTCAATGGTATATTTTAAAATATATTTCTTTTAAACACACTAGCCCTTATCTTCTTAAAACTAATTCCACTTATTTAGATGTTAGACAAACGCCTTCTCATCCTAGTCTTTCATTTGTTTTCTGAGATATATCCATCATTTTTCAATGGTCAAATTGCTAAAATGGGTTTATATATATATATATATATATATATATATATATATATATATATATATATATATATATATATATATATATATATATATATATATATATATGTGTGTGTGTGTGTGTGTGTGAAAAATACTCTGGTAAAAGTAGAAGTACTGATTCAACTCTTCTACTTAAGTAAAAGTTAAAAAAAAAGAGTACAACTTCTCAATTGTAATAAAGTACAAAAGTAAAAAGTAAAACAGTTTTTTTTGTCATGAACGCAATAATACTTCAGAAAAGAAAATCAGAAAAGTTTCAAAAGTATCTAAAGTATCTAAAGTAAAGCCTTTAAAAGTGAGTTACTGTGTAGATAATGTGTTTGATCAAGTCACAGTTACTCAGTTTTGTGGATATGGGCAGGAAATGTAGGAAAAATGGGAGAAGAAAAGTCACATTTGAGATAAAAAGGCATGAGATTAAAAAATATATATAAACATGAGATAAAAATGCATAATTTTAAGAGAAAAAGTCAAAATTATGAGATAATAGTCATATAACTATAATACATAAAGTCATAGTTTCTTTCCTCCACTGATTTTCCCTCATTTTTCATACTGTCACATTTGTTTAGTTTGTAAAAGTAACAAGTCTATTCTGAGAATGTAAAGAATATAAAGTACAGATATTTATGCAAAAATGTAGGGAGTAAATGTAAAAAGTTGTCAGAAAATAAATACTCAACCACATCAACCCTTATACACTGGTGTACAAATGACAAAAGTGTAGATTAGTTGATGTTTTCGTTGTGTACGATAAAGTATTATTTCACATATATTGATTTATGTACAATTAATGTATACATCGTCCACTATAAAAACAAACTGTAAAGTGATTGTATTATAATGTGCAGTATTTTGAAGTAGATCTGGTGGTTCTGAGATAAACATTCCTTTTCAGTAAAACCCATTCTCTCATTAATTATCATTTTGGCCCAAGACTATATTTGACAACTACAACCAACCAGCATTTCTGACTTAACTTTTCATTATTAGTCACAAACCTTAATGTTTGACTACTTTTATTATAGACCACTGGTGTTATATACACACACATAAAATTGATCCAGAAGGTTAAATAGTTAAATGGAATTGTTTTTGGATTAAGGCTGATCAGTAATGGTAAAACAATGTGTTACTTTTGTGGTTAACGAGATTAGACACTGCACAGGCTAGCACATCCGTCTGCTCAACTTCACTGCATGTGTGGGTGTATACATGTGTGTCTGACAGCAGAGGTGATTTATACAGGCTTTCTTGTGGCAGGATTAATCTTTTCATGTTCATTCCAATTTACAGCAGTTATTCAATATATCACTGTTTAAGTCTGGCTGCATACACACAGTAGCTGTCTGATTTCTGCAGTACTATGAGGCCCAAGTGAGATCAGGGCATCAAATAGAAATGAAGAAAATCTAAGATAAACTAGTCAGATGTTCTATTTCTTAACACATATGATGCACTGTCAGCTGCGCATAAGGTTCACAGGGTCTTTCTGCTTTGTTTTAGCCAATGGGGTGTAGTCAACAACGTTAATGTTTTGGTCATTTACATGAGAAAAGCCCCCAGTGATTCCTTGTAGTGACTTCCATTAGTTGATGATGGTGGAGGAGTTGGCTGTGTTTTGACCAAAGCACCAGACCTGTATTCTTTAGAGAGATGGCAATAGATTAAATCCCACAAAGATCACAAGATATCTTTGTCTCCTTTCAGGACAATAACATTTTATGAGGGATAATCCCAGATCATCCACTTACCAATTAAAATACAGAGAGGCTCGTGGGTGCATGCTGTTACCTGAGTGGTGGTGTGCACTTTTTCTTGGCTTTCCCCTCGCTGATTCCAAGCATTTTTACATTACACGCTTTGGTTTGGAATCTTGTGTGCACTTTATTACTTTCCAGTCAGGCTTTTTAAAAGCAATTTAATAGAACATTATATTGATTTTATGGCTCCTTCACATTTTTCCAATTAATGTCCTCTATTCCAGTCATGTGTTAAATGTTGTTTTTTTTTTTTTTCATTCATAAAATAAGAGTATGGGATAACATACTCTCATTCACGCTGTGTAAATTTGCTCCATTGTAGTGTTAATCTGTTGGCAGTGATAGTTGGGGTTGTGCTGTTGCCAAAACACCACTTGGTGAACCTAGCGCGCTAAACCCAAAGCCAGGTAAAAGCTGCACGGCATTTAGATGTTTTAGATTGGAGGATAAGGCATTACAGAGTAAGCTGTGAGTATCTTTAATTACCCAAGTGAGAGGATTAGTAAGGGAAGGCTTTATCTGATGGTGTTTTTATTTTTTTTTTCTGCTCTAAGTGTGCACGGTGATTGAACGGGCATGTGAAGGAGGTGGGTGTTATAAGTGCATGTACATACACATATTATTTGTGTGCATCTTGGCATAGCTTATGTCAAACCAACACTGTGGAATGTCTCTAACCGTGGCCGTTGATGGACTTGATCAGTGATGCCCACAGTGGTTTGAGAAGATCATGCGGCTGTGTGGGTTTCTCAACCTGATACTGTATATACTGTATCATTGTTTTTGGTCAGATGCATCATGCTTATCTAATCAGAGCTGCTGATCCAATTACAAGCTGATTGAAAGGACAACATCACAGAGTGAAACCCTGGCACAGCGCAGGTAGAATGATATACTATCTGATACATAAATGAACGACCTATTGAGGAGGGCTCTAAGACACTAAACTGTGACTCACTTGGACTGTATTAACCCAGAGCAACCATCATCATCATCATCATCATCATCATTATCATCATCATCATCACTAGTCTCATTATTTCCCTGCAGCTTGCATTTGTTTGTACATGATAGCTGTAAATATCCTCTTACACTCTTAGAAAAGAAGGTACAGAATTATACTTCTTGGGGTACAAAGGCTTGTTGCACCTGCAGTACCCTCAAAGGTATAAAATTGTACCTTATGAGAAGGGCTTTCACTGTTGGACAACTAGTTTGTACCTTTTACAGGGCTGAAAAGGTACATATCAGTACTTTAAGGTCCAAGTATTAACCTTTGGGGGTACATTGGTGTTTATTATACCTTAGGGTACAGATTTGTACCCCTACTGTATCTTTATTTCTGAGTGTGTAGGTTACAGTGTAAATGTCAAGGTCAAGACAAGACACTCAAACATTAAGGTTTGCTGAAATACCATTTAGGATCATTAGGATAGTGGTTTATAATTCCTTTTTTTTTTTTTCTGATGACCCACTTTTTTTGGTCAGACATGTTTTACTCTGTCACTTCATCCATTAAGAAAGAGATTTTTTTTCATGTATAAATGTAGTTTTGTCAAAACAAGCACATGCTAAATTTTTCCCCACTCATGTATACATTAAACACTAAAAAAAACAGTTCATGGATATTTTATTTAATGTCTTTTTTTTTTTTGCTACATAAAAAAAGTCATTTAGTGGAACTTCAAAACTAAATTAAGCTGCAGACAGAGGGATCGTGACCCTGATTTAAAATCAAACCCCAACATCTGTATATCCCCATAACAATAGTTTAGCTATATGACTGTTGTTATCGGCTTAAACTATAATTCTTGGAAATCCTTTTGTCCCAGAGGTAAGAACTAATACAAACCAACTCTTATCCAACCCTGAGGCCTCCAGTCTGAGCTTAGATGGCAAAGCTTTGTGACCTGTGTCCCTGTTCAACACTTTTTTTTTTTTTTTTTTTACATTATTTTTTTAAAACCTTGTCATTTAATTTATTGCCTCTCCTTGACACATGGAAGACAAACTAGTTCTAAAATCCAGGCTAGTGGAGCACCATTGCCATAGTATCATCAACAACACACACAGATGCTCACCTAAGTTCACATCAGTCTTGGCAAAGAAAGTAAACCTTGGTCTACCATAAATTTTGCATAATATTTTCATTTAAAAGTCAGATTTCCACATTGGTATGTTTCATTCATCCTTGGGGAAGTCATTCAGTAATGAGAGGATAACCAAAAGAATAATATGCCGTAAACCACTATCACTGGCATGTACTTTTGCTTCAGTTAATAGATGTATCTTTTACTTCTATGGAAACCCCCTAAAGGGAGAACAATGTATAATACATTACACTTATAACACAAGTATAATCATTCTATTCAAGGGGAATATTTGCGGTTATTTGAGGCAGATTAGGACAGAATGTGTTGGTTGTTTTAATACATAGATCCACAGGAACTGAAAAAGACATGGTGTATTGTCCTCTCCTCACCAGGTCCTGTACATGCTCATTTCTTAACATGCCAGAGTGTGTCCATGTGCGTGCGCTCATGTTGTGCTGGATGTGGATGTCGGGGCCGTCTCTTGTCATCACGTACATTCCAGGAGTCAGGGGGCAGACGAAGCCCTGAGATGACACTGCAGATCCAACTATTAGCCTTTCACCTGCTGTTAACAGCAACTTGGCTAGACACAGGGCCTGCATTCCTCCACTTTGAGACAGATGTAGTCTTAACACACAGTAACATGCCTACAAGGAGATAATCTTCACAGATGCTGCTTGAAACCATGGAACAATTTGTTGCTGTGAGTCACCTCTAATTCAACGCTCGAGCGAAGCTGTCTTTTTAATTTGGAAACCAATATAAACTTCATCAATCCACATGTGTTTGACAGGAGAAGCACGACTGCTGGGCTATGCAGAACACGTGCACATGGCGCATAAAAGAGATTGTGGGGAAATGGGACACATTTCATATAGGTTGGTCCTGAAATGGAAACCCACCAAGGTCAGAGACGGCCAGCTCGAAAGCCAGAGTCAATATTTATGGATACTGAACATGTGGCACACTTCTCTACCCACTAATTTGAGCAACAAGTCCACCTCCAGATTATATGGCCTCTCAGAGATCACAAGAAAGGGTCCAAACCTTGCTTGCATGTTTCAAATATTGAGAAGCACGTTGAGGTTGGTCGCTGTGAAGATAGAAGCTGTGCGTAATTTGGCAAATTGGCACGCAGTTTATTTGTTTGTCTTTGAATTTCCTGTGCGAATAGGCAAGCTTTAATCAGGCAATGAGGCTTAGCTCTTTATTCAGACCTACAGTTTGTAATCATCAGTATCATTTGTACACGCAGGGTATGATTGTTATTATCACTTTGTAAAATCACGTCACGTTTGCCTTTTGTTTGTACCGGTTTGATGTGCGGTACGAAGACTATATAACTATTAAAACACCGCAGAGCTATAAAAATTCTATCAGTACACAACATTTCACTGTATATGGACCTCGCTCTTTAACAACTTGCAACGGGAATCATATAAACACATGGACCATTTAGCACACTAGTTGAGATGAGAGGCAGCTACTTCCATTTTAGAGAGAGAGAGACATAAATACAGGGATCTGCCCTTTGAATGCAGCTTCACTCATAAAGACACCACGCGTCACTCAATTATACGTCTGCATGATTAGAAGCTTGGGCTACGTAAACAGCCAGCGTCAAGATTTACATTTTACAGCTTAAGCACAAGCAGCTGTTTACAGACTAAGGGAGGAAGGAAAACACTTTGCAAGGACCTATACATACTGTAAGATAGGGTCGGCAACTGTAACACCTCCAGCAAAGATGCTTTTGATTTAATAGTTGTTTATGTAAGTCTGAATTTTATATTTTGTGCTCAATCCTCCTGTTTCTGTACCTTATAAATATGATGTATATACGTGTGCTGCTGGGTTTAACGGCAGAGTGACACAGCGCTTGTTTCCGAGCAATTGCAGATCCTTTAATGGTTTAGGAAAATGAAGAGACAAATAGAAGCATGGTGATAGAAATATTGTGACCTTCACAGGCAACAAACAGACGCTGACAGCGTTTTCAATCATTCCCCAAGCAAGACGAAGGAGTAAAAGAGTTTGTATATTTCATTTTGTCAGGGCATGAGGAGTAACACACACTGTATGTCGTTTACTTTAACAAGTACAAAATATTTGATTAGACCTATGCATTATGTAAGAAAAAGAAATGGGTTTTATCCAAGGATTTTATCTGTGACTCGTATTTCATATGCAGTATTCCAAAAAGTCATCTAACAGAACAAAACCAACATATTCAAACTGTTTAAGGCTAAAAACTAAGATAAGATTTAAATATAACAGTTGTGAATGTTAACTTTGGCTGTTCTTATCGAAGCTTTTAACACTGATGCATTTACTGTAGTAGCTATGGTGTAGGATTGTTCCTAACATAGAACGTGGGTGGTCGGATGTACTTATAACTACTCATTTGTATGTGCACATGATGACTGCCTTGCATACCCTGCATCCATTTGGAGCATCGGAGGTGCACAACATCACATATTGATGTTACACTTCTATATAATAAAATATGAACATGAACAGTAAGATGTTGTAGTATTTATAACTGACTGACAAGACTTGGTAGCTGTTGCCTGTTGTTTGAACCTAAGGGTGGAGGCAAGAGATTCTGCTAATTTGAATGCTCCACTGTGTGGATTGGGTATAAACAAGAAGCTAATCTTCCAATACCGGAGATGTTTCTCATCATTGATTTCTAATAATGGCAGAAGAGAAATATTTGTCTTTTGTACAATGATTTTTTTTGTACTCTGCAAGACCTACCATGGCACAATTTGCCTCTTCTGTGATCTCAGAAATAATAATGCTTTAATCTCGTTGGTGTTTATTGTATTGTGCGCATCATGCAAATCAATTTTGACATCACAATTATTGAACTTCACTGTCAAGTTGGCCGGATAGGAAAATGATGTACATGTTCATGGTTGACAAAGAAGAAAATGACTGATTTAAAGGATGATGTTAGGATATCTAACTGGATGGAATAAACTAATCATGTACATTTTAATTGTATTTTAATCAATTACAGAAAGTCACCTTGACATAGACCTCCAAATACTTATGCAGTCGTGGAAAAAATTATTAGACCATCAAAAATCATAAAAAAAAAAAAGGTTATGCAATTAAGTATTAACTCTTGTGTGTATAATGTGACTAAAGCAGACAATAAAGAAAACATGGAATATTTAAAAGAACTGTTTTTGTCAGTACAACGCCATAGCTATTGATGTAAAAACTTCAGTGCTTTTGGTTATTATCACGAAAACCATGAAAAATGAATAGATATCAGCTCTGAAAATAACGTCTTTTGAATATTTTTTTATTATAATTATATTTGTCCAAATAAATGTACCTTTAGTTGTTTCATGCATTAAAATGAACAAGAAATTGTAAAAAAAACAAAAAAAAAACAAACCAAGGGCGGTCTTATTATTTTTTCCATAACTGTGTAATACCAAATACATATGAGCTTTTAACAGGTTTCTATTAACAAATACTGCTATCAGAGATGGCAAAATAAAAGCCATCAGTTAGTGTTACTTTTAAGCACAAAGACCCATAGACAAGCTGATTACTTAATTTGGGAGTCACTGATGTCACTGCTGCTGACAGCTACTATGGGGAATATTTTGTGAGTCATTCAAAGATTAACAAGTGCTCTATCTGCCCCATGGACCATTGGTTGAATTTGTCTAGTTTTTACAGTCTGAGTTCTGTAGTGGGTCCCTTAGTATATATATATACATATATATACGGCCATGGCTCAGTTGGGAGAGCGGGTTGTCCATTGACCGAAGGGTTGGTGGTTCGATTCCCGCTCTGTCCTAGTCAGTCTGTTGTGTCCTTGGGCAAGACACTTTACCCTCCTTGCCTCCAGTGTCACTCACACTGGTGTATGAATGCGTATGAATGTTGGGTGGTGGTCAGAGGGGCCGTAGGCGCGAAATGGCAGCCATGCTTCTGTCAGTCTGCCCCAGGGCAACTGTAACTACATATGTAGTTTACCACCACCAGAGGGAGCATGTGAGAGTGAATGAATCAATAATGTAAAGTGCTTTGGGTGCCTTGAAAAGCACTATAGAAATCTAATCCATTATTATATATGTACGTTTTGCTCATATAAACATTCATACAAATATTCACTTTGGTCTAAATGGATGCCCTGATTAAAGCAAATGTATCTACAGCCAAAAATGTGACTAGTTTTTGCCCCATGGTCAAAGTGTGGATGTCCCAACCTGCATATATACTAACTAGACTGTTTATTGCATAATGCATCATTAGCTCAGATAACATCTCTCATTGGCTCTATATATATATTTGCTTCATTTTTGTGTATTTGTAGAAAGAGGAATCATGTTGTCTGTCATGTTTTAACGTTATAATCAGAATCTTAAAGTTACGCAAACTCACAAAAATAATGTTAAACGCTACAATGAAGGATTATTTTGAAAAAAAAAAATCATCCTGCATGTGACCTTAAAATACTTAATGCAGATTAAGATTTTTTGTTTAGAGAAACTGGCTGTTGTGGTGTAACAAACCATATAAGAAGAGAAAATGACATGTTATTATATGCGGTCTATGCTTCTGCTAATTGCTTATCTCAGGGTTTTAGAGCTTTGAGCACTGTGTGCTTCTAAAACTGTATTGTTACCTTTAACACTATACATTCCTTTTTCTCGCCATGCAAATGCAGTTTCACCAGAGCTGCACATTGCCATTGTGGAAAAATAATGTACAATTCAGTGTATACAGTCCTTGCATTTAATTTTTAAATTTTTTTTTTTAAACTGGCTCAGAACAAACCATTTCTTTGTCACTTTTCATTATCATGGTGTTCTGCTGAGTCCGATCCCGGGCTTTTAGTTTGGAGTGAGCAGAGCAGTGGAGTTGTCTGACATGGATAGAGAGGAGGCTAGTGGGCTATAGGGAGGACCTGATTGTACTCTGGCATCCACAGAATGACATTATAGCTGTGTGGTTTCATGATAATAATAATCTTCAGAGCAGCTGTATAAACATTTAACTGACATCCACTCCCTGGGCATGCAGTATGTATCTTTAACTTCAACTAGGACCAGTCTGATGCAACTATTCATATCTCCGCCCATCTCTCTCTCTTTCTCTCTCTGTGTCTCTCACTGTCTGCTTGAGATACATGATCCATGTTAGTATTTGCTGTAAATGTCAGTGGAAAATGAATGTTCACATCACATTAAGCTTTCAACATTTGAAAGTAAAGCACATGTTGCTAGAACATAGTGGGATGATTTATTGTGTGGACTCGCACAGAGCAGTGACAGTTGTCTTGTTTCATTCAGTTTCAAAACTGGGAAACAGTTTTCAGAAATTTGGGACCCAACAGAGGCCAATAAATTTAGACAAACCCTAGCTCTGGCCCCTCACAATGTAGCCTATTTCCTGGTAACATTTGTCTTAATTCGTGGCAGTTTGTGTAAATATTTATGTCACTAAACTAACTGTTCTGTATACAGTAAGCCCCCCAATCTTCCTTGGAATGTGATTTAATTGGCGGTTTCCTCTGTTTATCCTGTTTCATTCAGTTATGGGCGAGCTTACTGTAATGAATAATCAGGTAGATAGAGTGTAGCCTTAAATTAAACGTCCTCCTTTAAGGAAATCAAATGAAGGTTAATACCCGTTTCATGCCCCCTGTCTGTAATTCACATTCTCTCATCACATGCCAGATTACCATTATGTGTCATTTGTAATACAATAAACAGTCTCCAGATGGCTTGGATTCTCTTGAATATACACAGAGCAACAGAAGCTATGGAGAGAGCTGCTGTATTTTACTGTGTAGTCACTTTATTTTAGACAGCCAGGCCAGTTCTGTTTGTGGTGTAATCTCATCTATTGAGGCAGGGAAACTCGAAAGAATTTGCAAATTGATAATTTGTTTGCTTGTTGCCTTTTTCCGTATGAATATATGGCTGAGTCCGAACAAACAAAGTGAGATTCAAAGTGTTTTTGTTTTTCTTTTGGCTGCACTGCTCCTCGATGTTTGACTTTGTCATGCTGGCAGTGTAGTGAGCTGTATCAATGTAGTTTCCTTGTTCCTCACACATCTTTGACATTGTGCAGCAGAGCAGGCAGTGTAAACAGAAGGCAAGAAATGAGAGTTTCTGATCTCTCGATTCATCTTGGCTCCTGCCTTGTCATTGCATGCTGTGCTTTTTATATCCATATCATGGAGTTTTGCCACAGGACCACAAACAGACATGTGTGAAGGCTGGTTCTTTTCCAAAACACACTAAAAACATATGCATGACATATGAGATGTCAGCTGCCTACTTACCTAAACACCTCTGTTATGATGGCTATCTAACATCCGACAGTGATTTATCTGTGATTATTTGGCTTCTTTCCATTTGAGGCAGGGGACAAGGAAAAGAGCACTCGTTAGGTTTATGCATGGATCATTGAAGAACACTGGGCCTCTTGTCAGTATGTCGAATTTTACCCCAGAATGAAACATTCTATTTTCCTAACCTGGTTAAGTAATCACATTACCTAAGACTCCATAAAGTGGAACAAACAGTAGCGTATAACCCTGACTTCGTTTTATGTGTCTTGAGTGACAGATTGGCTTTCATCAAAGGGGCAAGCAAAGAAGTTATATAGTTATTTTGCTATGGTAAGGATACTAAATTGATCCTCATATGTAGAACATCTGGTGAAAAGCAATTTCCACCCAAGTGTTTTAGTATTTCCTCCTAATTAATTTCACATGTACATGACAAGAGTGAGCGGCCTCCCAGAACCAAGGCACAAAAGCCAGCTTTGTTTCCCCATTAGAAAAGTCGTCTATGGTTCCTTCTGAAAACTCTACGGCACATTGACTCTTGAAATCAATGCTTGAAAGCAACATTTTGGGGAAGAAATGTCACATCTCGCGCCTCAGTGGCACAGGAGGCTAAGGGTTTAGATTTACATTTGGTCAAGTGGTGACTCGTGGAGGAAACAAAGCATGTCAGACCGAGTTCCGTGAAACAGGCGAAGGTGAGAGAGAACAGAGACAGTACAGAGCCTGCACAAGAATGAGTGAAAAGTGAGTGCTAAGCCACCAATCCAAGCCATAATGAAGGAGTGTGGCTTAGAAGCAGAGTATTAGAGGCAGTTCTTGGCACAAAATGCTTGAAATTGTCTGCCTTGACACACAGCACCTTAAAGTAATAATTACCTGAAAACGTTTGACAGAGGAATCCCCGTTAAACTGTAACCCTCACTTTTCAGTTGATCCCTTTAAATGTAAACATCCTCATGCTATTAGTTATAGGAGCTCATATTGGTGTTAATTTTGCAGTCGATAAACCATTTATGTTGTGCTGTGCTGTATGTCAGAACTGTCTGAGAAACAGGCGTCTGTGTCTGTGATAGGTGACTGTGAGACACAACAGTTCTTGTTAATACTTGTCCACATGACAACTCAAAAGAGCTCTTGCACCATTGGCGTCAACAGATGAAAAAGTTGGCTTGATCAGATTAATCATTAAAGTGAGAGATATGAACATACCGCGGCATTGTTTTTATACAATCTTGATGCCGCTCAATCCGAGACCTCTGTTTGGATAGGGCGTCTGGGACCACCTGGATGAATGTAACTTTTGTTTGCCAAAACCGCATATTTCTCACCTGAATGTCTCTTCTTTTACAATGGGTTTCCCCCCCATAGAGTCAGAGAGTCTGTTTTTCATCCCCACAAGCGCTTCATCTTGAAGGGAGATGTGATGCATGGCTACAGAAGAAATAACTGTCCAGAGGTAGCTCGAGGAGGTCTTGTCTGTACATAGGTGAACAAGAATGGGTGGTATTTACCCACACAGATGCAGAGGTGAGATACAAGCAGGTGTTTACAGGAATGTTTGAAGTTGAAGGTAGATGGTGTTTTCCGATTAGAGCCCACAGGAAGACTGACACTGTAGGTGTTTTTGCTGACACAGAACCAAACGTCCTTATCCTTCCTTATCTTTTCATTTCTGCTTCCCATCTGCTATGTGTTTTTTGTGGCTGAGCTTGACTTTCAACTCAATTTGGCACAGTGTAAGCATGACATATTGCCATTCCTAACATAGTCTTTCTTTGCCTTTTTATACAACCAGTGACAACTAAATAGCTGCCTTTTGCCACCCAGGTAAGAATCCATTACAGTGCCCTTCAGTTCGGTAGCTGTGTGTCTGTTTGTAGGATAAAGACTTCAGGGATCTGTATTGTCTCAAAGATATAACTGCAATAACAGCCTTGTGAAGTTCTGCTGCAGCACCCTGTACTGCACTAACTGCAGTGAAGAAGCCCTCCTTTCTATTGCAGCTTCAAAGCATTTTTCCTGGGCGGCTGAGTTACAGGCTCTTTGTGGCGTGGGTTATTTGTCAGAGGGTTTGGAGAGTGACTTGTTTCACTCTGTTCTCTGAAAAAAGGCTTGTGCGTGAGTGCTTGAGCAGTCTAAAGTTACAGCCATGAGCCCCAGTATTACAACCCGATGACTGACAGGAAAAATGGGGTGAGCTCTTTTGCCGGGCTCTAACAAAAACACCAATAAGGAGGAGAGGGAAACAACAGATTAGACTACTGATCTCAATCTGCCCTCCTTTGGTTATTGGGAAATAATAGCTCTGAAAAGGAAGTCATTTAAAAGGGCCTTTAATCAATTCCCCTTTGACGAGCAAAGCGCCATGAAAGGCTGGAGTAAGAGGGAGAGGGAGAGCGTGCTCCTATAGCTCTGAACGTTTTTTAGTGTGGGGGAAGTACGGGAGAGATGGGCTCTAATTTGTGTTCTCATGGTGTCCAGGCATCTCCAAAGCACTTGATCACCACCACAGCAGGCCTTGATGCCATGTGTGAGTGTAAATGGTTCCAAGGCTCCCTGGTGGTAAAATCACATTGCCAAAATGACCACCAACTCTAAATGAAACACTACCCCCTTTTTAAAAGGTCCCATTCAAAACCCAGTGGTTTTTTTAAAAGGCGCATAAGGTAGCAATTTCCCTCAAATATGGCGTAGCCCAATAACTGTTGAAGAAACTGACACCATGTCAGAGCCAATGAAAGGATTTTTTTTTTTACAATAACTATGAAGCCTGTGCTAGATCTAAGATAGTAAAAATGGAAGTAAGGAATGCTACAAGTATATACGAACTTGTGCAACCTAAGGAGTTGTATTACTGTACTACGTTCTTGCCAGCACTGTACTACGTTGGCTCTATTTAGTTTTAAAGTTATTGCAAGAGAAGGTCTGTGTACAGAGTGAGTGAGTGCTTTGTTCATTCCAAAGCATGCACAAATCTGTTTTAAGTTCAAGAGAGGAGGAACCCTTTAATTTAAACCCTTAAAATGAAGTCATTCATTCCCTGCTAAACTGCACTGTGACCCATAAGGTTAGGTAAACAAGTGTCCCTTGCATTACTGTCAAAAGACCCAGCCCCTTGCTCTGCTGTGATGTAAACTCCCACTATCCTGTTACACTTGCAAGAAGTTAAGCTGAAGGATGGCAGAAAGGAATGGTTACATTCATCTGTGTGCTTTTGATGACCTAGGGAGGGAAAGTCAGTACCTGAGATTGTTCTCAGGAAGATGTCCTAGGAAGAAAATCATGTCTTGTTCCAAAGCAGAAAACTGAGGAAGAGAGGACAGGCCACAATGCGCTGAGCCCAGCAGGCCTGCTCAGATCTATTACCAGCTCCACCTCCAGTTCCAGCACAAGCTGGAATGTGAAGAATCCTACTGGGCTGGGGTTCTAGTGTAGGGGTCCAAACCTCACATTGCTGCTCACACTCAGTTTTCTTTTACTCTTGGTATTGTATTTGGATAGGTGATTGTAATGCACCAGGAATGCACAGTCATAGCTCTGCGGATAGCTGCTGACAAAGTTGACACTATGATTTATAAAATGTACAAGAAGCATTTAATATATATATGTATGTATGTATATATATATATATATATATATATATATATATATATATATATATATATATATATATATATATATACACATATATATATATATGTGTGTGTGTGTGTGTGTGTGTGTGTGTGTTTGTAAGTATGATATGTATGTATATATGTATATGTACTGTATATGAATTCATGGGATATAAAAAGAGTTTGGGTTAAATTCAAGAAAATCAAACAAATGTCCATTTATTTAAAAAAAAAAAAAAAAAAAGAAAAACTGGATCAACAAGATCAGCAGCTCTGGCATGAATAAGAATTATTCTCTGGATATCCCTAATGTGACACTAATTGCTTCTTAGTCTGTCACAGGACAAGAGAGAGAAGAGACAGAAAGACAGAGGATGAGAAAAAAGGGGGGAGAGAGAGAGTACTGGTGCTGACTGAGGGCAGTAATGACTGCCAATGGAATGCCTACACCCATAATCCTCTCTGTCACTGCTGACAGATCCTCTTGACCTCTGAACTCTTGATGTAAGGAAGGAGAAGAAAGGAAGTCACAACTTAATAAAATTACCGGGTGGTTAGCACTTGTTTGAGCGTGGCAGTTGTCTCTTGTTGGTGTTCTATTTACACAGGTATTACAAGTTGCTGTTAATCTCTCAATATTCCATTTAAAGAGTAAGAAGAATTTAACCATTTGCTGTTTTGGATAGGCCCTTTCATGGTTTCTGTGTGCTTGTGTGCACTCCAACAGTTAAAGTCAAAGGGCACAGATTTCGCAACAACAGCAGTGAGTGTAAACATTGAGTTTCATGGAGGTAATATGTCACATATTATAGCACACTGAAAAAACACAACTTCTGATGTTTTGGATGGCTATTTCCCTTCTGATGTGGGCATTACAGTGTTTTCCTGTGGTTTGCCTGGCTAATCACTCACACATTACACAAGTATCTGCAGACTTGACCCAGTATGTGTGTGTTGGAGGTGCACAGTGATCTATATTTCAGCAAGCAGGCTGGGTCTGAAGACATGGGCCAAAGCTGTCAAAAGTTTGTCATCGATTCTCTCTGCCTTGTCATCAGTCTTATCTGATCACACTGTGTTACTCGCTCCATGTTCTCCTCCCTCATGGCTAATGGAAACACAGACTCCCAGTGCTCTGGAAATTCAAGGGAGGGCCTCCAGAGGGCCCCTTAAACAATTTGTGGGTTTCTGTATAGTGGATGTATTTATGTATTTTTCCTGTGCTCTGGACAGCAACTTGAGGTGATGTTAGTGTAAATGGACCTTATGTGTCACCTATTTGTCATGTTGTGGCATAAATCATCTAAATATGCCCTTTGAAAAGAAAGAAGAGATTTATGTAGTGTTTTGAGTCTAAATGTATTCATCATTCATTCGTCACTGAGTCACTGTTTACACATACCCGACCAGTATAGTGCATATGTACAGGAGTCACAGCTCCATCAACTTCCTGAATTCTGGAGGAACTTTTTTGCTCTCACTTGAAAGGCTGTTTTGATTTTGTAAATGTTAAGTGGGTAATATTTGGAGACACCTACTGGTAAAGCTGCAAATTGCATCCAATCGAATACCCCACTCACCATCCCCTCTGATAACGGTGGCAGTAAAACATGAGTCGATGTTTGTTTTTTTAGTGAAGGGAGCACTAACACAACACCACATGCAAACATAGTAGGTGATGATAATAATAGCGATGTAATGCAATGCTAACACTGGATGTCACCTGTCTGACAAACTAACAAAAACTGACAACAATGGTAGAAAAATGACAGTTCATGGCAGATTTTATGGATGTGCTTTTCTCTGTTTCTCATGAACACAACAATTCTTGTTACTTTATACGTTGATAGACTCATGAGAACAGTATTATTAGCATTATAAGTCGTTTCTATGATTAGATCCTCCTAAATAGGTGCCCCTCAATCTTGCATCTATTAATATGAGATGAGAAAACCTTTTGTGAACAAGTTCTTTATTGTAAATGTAACTCGCATGACTAAACATCAGTGACCACATCAAGAGAAGCAGAAAGAGTTCTCATTAATGTCACATATATTTCCATAAAGCATTAAAACACAAGTCTTTTCTTCTTTTTCAAGGTGTTTTGGGAGCTGTCAAACAACTGTTAGTGTTTCAGGTTTACTGTATATTACACTATATATAAAATAACCACATAACCAACTATATATCACTACCTTTTGATAACATTATGAAGCTTTCTGTGCAGGTTCTCATTTTTCAGGTTTTCTATTTTTCTAACTTAGTTTATCCAAGAGACAGAACATTTTTAAAATAGCTGAATTAGTCCAGTTGAACAGAGAGGAACTATGAAGCTTTGGATATTTGACTTAAGTACACTTGGTAAAACACATTCTAGTTGTTTTTTTTGACTAGTTTGCTTAAAAATTATATAGAGAGGGGTGTGATCAAGCACTCACACTTGGACACGTTTTATGTTCAACAGTCTGTCATGTAAGCATGACAGCTTGTATGCATGTATTATACATATTTGAGTAGGTATTTATAAGCATCTTAACATTATGCATAACAAGATTTTTCTAGGTAAAATCTTTCGGTGAAATTTCTGCTCAGTAACATGTGGGCTTGAAATGGACATCAATTTTTTTTCTTTTAATCTTTATGCAAATATTCAAAACATGCAGTTCGTAACAGAAGTTGATACCAAGTAGAACAAAACCTTTGAGCTATTATGTTCAACTATGCTGAAATTAAATTTTACAGTAAAATATTCTATTTATTATTATATATAGTAATATGATATATACACATATTGACACATGGACCGGCTGACATAGTAACAGATGGACATCTCTTTACCATTATACAGTATGCATCACACAAAATGTCCAAAAAAAATCCTTACTTTCTGAAAGTTTCACTGAAGTCTCTGAATTAAATGTAATTTGAAAATTTGAAATTGGTATTTTTGTGTTAAGGGCTTTTGAACTCTTTTGAACTAAATATCAATAATACTAATAATGCATTTTTAATATTTGAAATTTAACAGTCATCTATATAATTAACAGATTGACAAAGTTTTCAGATTTCTTTAGAAATGACTTGTAGGCTATGGCTATGATGTAGAACATACAATACAACATACAAACATACAATTTCCCCTACAGCTGGTATTTTAAAAATGATAACAGTTCCATAAAATAGTAATCTTTCGCTAAAGAAATTAGCTTACTGGACAAATCATGTGTGCAAATGTACTTTTTCATGTTGATGTTCACTTTTGCTTGATTGGACCCAGAAGCAATGACTATCATCAGACTGTAACATTTCTATTCATATATTTGAACACTAGTATGTCTATGATTTCTATGTTTATTCTAAAGATCATATACTACTATAGGATGGTACCGCTGTGCACGTTCCTTTGTGTAAATGTGTCATCATCATGTTCGTGGCCTGACTCTCTTCCTCCTCCACTGCTGCATTGACAGTTCGTTTGACAAACATGCAATCACCGTAGTTGCAGACAGCCCCTTTAGTTAGGGTAGAGCGCAGTGTGAATTATGGTTGAGATGGAAACCTTTGAATTATGGGTAAGCTCTGAAGTACCTCTCGTCCAGAGAAAGAAGAAGAGGAGGAGGAGAAGGAGAAGGAGGAGGAGGGATCTTCACAGACTTATGCCACAGAGGAGTGCTGACAGTGACCTGGCTCGGTAAACTACAGCAGAACCAGAACAACAAGAGGCTAACCCAAACACAGACCAGCAGAACTGGAGAAACCCAGCTTGGCCAGGGTCAGACGGTGCATCTCACCACGAGCACAGCGAGGGAGGCTGACGGCGTGTAACCTCGCACCAGACGCTCCGCCATTTGCTTAAGCCAGTACTGCGAACACGCGCTTGGAAAACAGCATTGCAGGCATTCCTGCCTAATTGTACATTTGTCCTCTTTCAAAGGGAAGAAGTGTTAGGCCAGATACAAAGAATCTTGGGATAGGGCGATAGGGCCAGCATCCGTCCCTAGCCTCCTGAGGGCTATTTAAAGGTACAGTAGGCTGTATTTTCCGCCGCACAGTGAGGCACCCACCCTTCCGCCTGGCTCCATATTGGAACCAGATGCTGCTGGATGCGAGGCCCCACTAATTTAAGTGGACAGGGCAGATGGAAGCGACTCGCCCTGCATGCATACCACCCCCTGTTGGCTTTCATGTGATGAAAATCTCTACAGTATGGTGGAGAGGGTCCGCTCAGCAGTACACACGTGCGTCATACTTAAACGTGTGCAAGGATTGGATTAATATAACATGTACACAGTGTTACGGATGTAGCGTCAATAAAAGTACATAACCACAAAGACACAAACACAACAGTATATGCAGAAACACCCTGAAAGATAAAGGCAAAGAATAATTTGAAGAAACATAGCATTTTACAGCTGACGAAAAAGGGATTTACACCCTGAAATGATAGTTTAATCCTGAACATAGTGGTGGTAAACCCAAATTGTGGCCTTCGCAATTGTCATATTGATAAAGTCATGTGGATTAAGAAAAGATTCATTTTGGTACAAAGTCTGTTTTATAGATTTAAGAAAGATTATATATATTAGTGCAAAAATGTTTTGACAGTGTCTGAAAATATATGTGATATTTTTGGCAAGTATTACACAAGTAGTTTGGCAGCATTTTCCTCTAAATTTATATTAATTCCACTCTAAATCCCAAATGGTCCAGCAGATTTTGCGCTTGGCCTCAAAGGAAAAACACTACTCACTAACTTAAATGTTCTTTTCCTTGTGTGCTTTCCAAACATTCAGTGTACATTATACTGAATACCTCCACTAGTTAAAGGCCTAAACCCCTGTCTACAAATGCTCATCAGCTGGTAGGAAGACACTGATGCGGCGCTAAGCCTGCAACTCTATCCCACCATAAATTACAACAGCTCCTAGCAACCATAAGAACTATTGTATCGTCCCTATGTGTGTGTGTGTGTGTGTGTGTGTGTGTGTGAGGGCTCATGGGGTGTGAATTTGAGTGCATGCGTCTATACGTATGTGTTTGTCTGCATAAGAAATAGCCCTCTATAGTGTGTCTTTTGTCTGCTGAGGTGACAGGTAATTGAGTCAAAGAGGATGGAGGAATTATGGCTGGGAAGCAATTTGAAACGTTGCAAGACTTTAGAGCCAAACCCTCACTAGTGGTTAATTGCTGTGTGACACAGCCACATGCAGCTCTTGTGCAAGTCCAAGTTTGCATGAAATGAAAATGTAATGCTTATCTGCTTTGGTACATTTAAAAAAAAAAAAAAAAATACATTGAGTGAATCTTGGAACAAGAAACGTGCAAAAGCAGTTTATCTGCAAAAAGAAGTTCTTTAGCAAATGAGCAAATCTGGATTTAAAAGTCTGAGGACAATGAATAGTCTCACAATTTGCGCCTATCTGCCCTGTCATGATGTAACAGTACATATATTTAGGAGACTAGTCAACAATGTTGCTTTGTACTGACAGGCACACACCTCTCATCTCATCCCTTGGGATCATCTGGTAAATGTACACTAACTGTGAAGAGAAAACTTGCAGATTGCACAGGAAATTTCCTCTTTGATAGCATATGTTTGTTTAGCTGGACTTGGTTGACCTGTGTTGACCTATCTCCTCAAGCTCAGCGGTCCACAGCCAGAGCCCTGCCTTGCACCAACAGCCAGCCACCAACAGAACAGAATTTACTACACTGCTCAAACACACACAAAGCATTGTCCAAGTTGTTCTTATTCCATGGAATAGCAATGGTAGGTGTGTTTTTATCAAACAGTATTAATACATGGAAAACAAAAATGGCATGTCTTTTTTTTCTATTGTTAGTACTGTTTGTCTAGTGCTGTATACACTAAATGTTCTTAAAATAACAGTCACGAATCTTAACATGCTCTGCTATTATGAGTTTGATTCAGAAAACTGACAAGAATCTTCTAGTAAATTCTATTGTAATGTGTCTAGTGGTAAATAGTGTTGAATATATACCATCGGTCCTATAGGTTCTAGTAGATCCTGGTGTGGGTTGTTGGCCACTGCATGAACCTTAGTTGTATTATGGTTTTTGGGGCTTCAGTTATTGCATATTAGATACAAATGCTGGGAATCCCCTAGGAGGTGTACAAGAAACATCCCTGCTCTGTGTGGAATTTTGTGTGATTATCTGAACACAGACTGAAAATTAAGTAGGTGACATCTTCACAATTTATGTGTAATGTAGCGTCTGGATCCTTGTATTAAGAACACATTTCAAAACCGTGGAATCCAAGCACTGCAACAACACGCACATATATGCATACAGGCATTAAGAAACCCACACAAAAACAGAGGGGTTAAGGGGTTGCTTTGTTATCATGGAGGTGCCCTGTGGCTGTGATTAAGCGTTGTTTTCACTATCCCCCTGGTGTCCTAAAGCTTAGCTAGATGTCACTGCTATGGCAGGAATGCTCGAGCGAGAGAGGCCAAGAGGGGGTCACAGCTAGGATGTAAACATCAACATTTTCTTTCTTAAAGGGATTTAGGCCCACTTGAAGGGAAAAAGCTCTACCACAGCACAAACTCTGCTGCCTAACTCCACACCTGGCCTTAGGCGCAGACCTATGGCCAGCTTACCTTCCTCTAATCCTCCATTTAAAACCATTTGTGGGGCTCAAAACTGACCTTAGATCAGCATCTTAGTGCAGTCACGGCTTAGTCAGCATCAGGTTGTTCCTGCGTGTAGGGATTGGGAGAAGGGCTTTAGCTACAGATTGCTATCAGAGCAGACAGACTTTTACGCCCTCTCTGGAACTATGCCATAGAGGGCCACGGACAATAGACCCTTTGTGCATTGCTGATTGACAGATCTACTCATAACAAACAGAGTAAATGGTAAAGTCACAGTGGGAGGTGCAGAGGTCTGATAAACCCTGGTTTTCATTTAGACACAATGATGCCTTTTGCTTTGTCTCAAGATGTCAGCTTTGAAATGACAATTGAACAATGTGCGACTTGAAAATGATTAGGGGAATGCCATATAGCTAAAGTCTAAAAACTTTTATAGCTGAAATGTCATAAAACATGTTTGGCTCCATTTTATTTCTGTACATAAGAAAGTCTGTTACTCTGTTTCAGCTGTGAAGAGATGGTTTGAATTAGCCCCACCGACTCCCCAGAGGATGCGCTGTAATGATGCAAATTTAGGGCCTTTTTGACAAGACCCTGACACTTGATATGTTGGTCAACTCCCCGTTCCATGTTGGTTTTACCAATCCATAAATATTGGGTCCAGAGGGACTTGTGGAAAAAGAAAGAAAGGACTGAAAAAGAATACAAAAAAAAAAGAAGAAAGAAAGACTGGGTTAAATAACCTTACTCTTCTGTGTTGCAGCCTTACAGACCTGCAGCCCCATCTGCTGTTGCACCACACAATAGGAGCAAAAGATGCCTAGAGGCACATGTCTAGAGTGAGTCCTTCTTTTAAGAACAAAATATACCCACCTGGGAGGGAAGTGGGAAAAGTGAATGCGTGACCATTTTGTCTGAAGATCTCCTTTGTGTTGGTCATTTGTTGTTATTGTTCCAAGACATAGTGTAAAACTAAACATTTTAGTTGCTGCATCTCGATTTTCTCCCCCACTTGCTCAGTCTCTCCCTCAAACATGTGACCGTGGTTATGCTAACACAGCATGGGATGTGAACCATTTTTAGGTTGCGGTCACAGCCGTGGCATCTGCAACCCTTCCAGTGGCCTCATCTGGATCTTGCAAAACCTGGATCCATGTGGTAGATGGATTTATTTAAGTCAATATTAATTCAGACATGAAAAGTATGGGTTTTTCGTAGTAATCTGGACAGCGTGATCTAGAGTCACATCTCGTATTCTTAATCTTAACAACTTTTTTTTTTTATGTCAATGATTCCGGTTCACAATACGGAAATAAAACAACAGCATGAAAGCATAGTACACTGACTGCTTTATGATGTTGTATCTGCAATAACACTATACCTGAAACACACCATGATACAAAAACAAGTTATGCTAAATGCAATTCGTTCATTGTGTAATGTGTTTGAATTGAACTTACATTTTTATTTTCACAATTTCTGGTCACTCAGCAGACAAGTTAGACTAGTCAGTCATTTAGATACTCTATATGCCATATGTCGGTGAGTGTATACTGAACAATTACATGTATTTGTCTGTGGTTCAAAGTGACTGTGTTTTCCTTCTCTGATCATTGTGACATGCAGGTAATGAGTTCTTTCTGACAGAGTGAAACTGGCCCAGCTGCAGCTCTGCAGGTGAGCGATGTCTTCAACTTCCTGGCTGTGAAAGGGCTCTGTGTGGTCCGGGTTTCTTTACATCATACTAAAAGGTGTGCAGATTGGAAACCTGTCATCCATGTTGCCATTTGATATTCAAGAATACTTAGCTGATTGTTGACATTACCAACTGACCTTTTTTTGTTTTTGGTACTCTGCGTATGTGTGTATAAAGCTTCTGTGGAGGTGTGTAGTATCCACAGCTGTGAGGTAACTGTGCCTATAATCTGTCTCACCAGAACTGTGTAACCTGAGTTAGAGTGAGGTTAAGGGTCAGTTATTGAACTTGAATTACACTGGGAGAGGCCTCCCTCGGCCCCTCACCTCCCTTCTCAGGACCCCTGTGAGGTTTGTTTGTTTTCTCTCCCAGTCTCTCCCAGAGCTTACCCAGTCCTCTGTAATGAGTATTTAACACACACCCTCAGACATGTTTACACTGCATGTAACGGCACTGACTGTGTGATCTTGCAACACAGTCAGACATGTATGTCAAAGTACGTGCTTAAGCATCTGTGTGTGTGTGTGTGTGTGTGTGTGTGTGTGCATGTGCATGTCTATGTACTGTATACATGCACGCTTGTTCCCTTTCATTCACTCACACCCTCTATTTTCCTCATTTCTGAAGTCTGTAGCCTAGGGCGAAGAACACCTGCCAGTTTTTTTTCCCTCCTCAATCTCAGATAAGACAATAGGAGTAGCAGAGGTGTTTGGTTACACACAGAAACAGAGCAAGGAATGAGACATATTAAAGCCTCCCCTGTCTCGTCCACAAGGTTGCCATAACACCCCATGTGTGAATAAAAGTAGAAAAAAAACACATTTTTGTGTCAGTAGAGTCAGGTTGAAGAGCAATAGAGCTTCATAGTTTGGCTTGAAAACTCATAATTTGACCTGAACCGTAGGCCCTGGGCCCCCTCTGCAAGCTGTTAAGTTTTTAACATATCATTTTTCACTGCACATGTTCCGTGTTATGTTAGTTACCAGGAATTTGGATTGAATGGACAATGAAGTTCCTGAACCTTGAGAGAAGGATTATTCTTAATCGTAAGCAGAGGAGAGCCACCAGGGAAACTTAAACTGATGCCACAGCACTCTCTGTTGGTGAACTTTCTACATCGTCACTCTAGTTATCTTTAGAGTCCCCAGTATGGAAGCTTTGGTCTTTTTATAGGCAAGAAACCACATCCTTGGCCTCTTTGAAGAGCTCGTATTCACTAAGTAGTAGTTAGGCCTGCCAGTACTCACTCACTATTTTATAAGTATGAGTGGTAGACAAACTCTTTGAACTATACCAATACAGGATCCCATGGTTGATGATTTCATAATACAGCGGTAAATAGTGTATTCACCTAATTAGCACGAATGCCCATGAATGTTTTCTCTCACACAGGTGGATTAAAAGAATGGTTTACAATCTATTCAATTCAATTACATTTTATTTATAAAGCCCCACAATGTTGTCTCACAGGGCTTTACAAAAAAAGAACACAATCAACCACAGAAATAGATAAAGTCCCAAGCATCCCCTGTCCTTAGATCCTCCTTCTCAGTTAGAAAAAACTACAAAACCCAATGGGAGAAGGAAGAAACACTGAAGGAGATATCCACTCCCATGGACAGACAGGCTATAGATGAACGTCCATTTGTAGATGAGGGGGGGGCAGGTCCATCCATCAGACAGGTGAGGGTGAGGGTAGAGGTTTGGGGTCACAGGTCAGCACAGGACATAAGTGAGTCACTGCAGAAGGCTCCTTATGTGGATATAATCTGTCTTTATCAACATATAACCTGTACTTTCCTAATGCACACTGTTGCAATTATAGTGACATCACACAGCTGGATTGTAGTACTGATAGCTTTGTAGTATACAGATGGTGTTTGATGATTTCTACTCTAAACATATTACATTTTCAGATATACACTAGCACACTTTTTATTCTAATTCTAATAATAGTATTTGGTCTTGAAAACTGTATCAGTGCCCACAAAGAAAGCAATAGAATTTTGACCAATTAATCTTTTGGCTATAGAAAGGGATATCCAATTACCCCAACCATGGGTTTTATCAAACAAATGTCTTATTCATGAGACAAATGCCCATTATTTCTTGATGCCCATTATTTCTTGAACCCTCTCTAGAAATAAATTTACCAGACTGTGGAAAATATGAGAATGGCAACACTTAATCATACAGTTCTGTGCAAATATCAGGATCAGGTTCAGTTATAATGACTACACATATGCATTTTTCAGTTTCTGCATTATGATACAATTTATATATTTATATATATATATATATATATATATATATATATATATATATATATATATATATAAATTGTTAGTGTTAGTGTTGACCTCCTTTTGCAACTTAACATTTCTTTAACCCTTTTATTCAGACAAAATTAGATTTAAGAGCGGTATGGCGGTGCATTGTTTAGCCGTCATGCCTCACAGCAAGAAAGACCCTGATCCGATTCCAACACCAGACCTTTCTGTGTGGAGTTTGCATGTTCTCCCTGTGTCTGTGTGGGTTATTTGTGTGTACTCCTTTTTACTTCACCATCCAAACTTCCAAATCAAAATTGCCCTTAGGTGTGAGAGTGATGGTTTGTCTATACATATGTTCAGCCCTGAGATGAACTGGGGACTCATACAGGGTGTATTCTATAGCTGGATTAGGCCCCCAGCGACCCTAGTGAGGATAAAGCAGGTTCAGACGGTGAAACGAAAATGAGATTTATTGCATTAATCTTCGGATGTGTCATTCAACATATGTCAGATGTTTGCTTTCGTGCTGCTTCTTGTCATGGAGTCACATTAAATAATGACTTTAACCTTGAGAGCCCATGTAGTTCAGTTGCTAGTGTGTCTTTTATGGCTTTGTGTATCATATACTCTCTTGTTGTAGGTGAAGAAAAGAGAATGATAAATAAATATGTAAATTAATTTTAACCATGCACAAACAATAAAACCAAATGTACATTTACACAGTACTGTATGTGAAATAAATAAAGTATTAACATTAACCCAAGAATAAGCAGTTACTTATTTATGTGCCAAAATTTAAATTTTGACAAGTGCCATTAAATTAGTGCTGGGAAGTATATCAAATTAATTTAATCAATCACTGTCTGAAAAAAACAACCCAAAAACCTCAATCACAAAATCAGTTCAGTAAAGAAAGACTATTTGAATACAGTTTTTACTCCAGTAAAACAATGAATAGAAGTTTGTAACAATTGGGACAAACTGTTTTAATATTCTGGCCATATTTCCCTGCAGTAGTAGAAGGTGTACTGGCATGTGAAGTCCAGTAGATAGTGCTAATGCACCTCCTTTGTAGTACATAATTCTTTCTGGGTTCATACAGAGGACAATGCAGACATCAATAGACCTTTTGCGATTCCTGCAGGGGTTGCCCCATGACTCTGGATTCTTCTTGTATAGAGCTGCACTGACACAACCACTTCAATTTAGAAGAAATAAACTGAAAACATTTAAAATAGTAAAGTTGGGTATAAAGTTAGACATGTCCCAACTCATCAGAATGTTTCACTGCTCATGTAATAGTCTTATATATACCCTATAGAAACGAAGACAATCTAGGTATGTGAATTTGACAGAATGAGCAGTGGGAACTTATCATTTTAAAGCTGAACACGTATGCGAGTTTAGTGCACTTAGCTTTGATAGAGTCTTGAATTCTGTATATTTAATGACACAGTGAAAGAGCAGCTCCAGAGAAATCTTCAGTTAATATCGATAATGAAAGCTCCAGCAGGCAGTCATTCAGAAACACCTGTTCCTCATCATCATGTTCATGTAGAAACCCAGGCACACTGCTGCACTGCTGTTCATCCTCTCTTGTCACTGCATATGAAGTGAATCGCACATCTCATCTTCTTGGTAAAACGCCAAGTGCCTGTTGAGGACCTGAACAACAATGTGTCACTCTGTGTAAGGACGGTTCTGCAGTCTTAAGCATCATGTCCAAGAGCAAGTTCATTTCGGCATGTTATATTTAAAGTGCAGGACAGGACCACTTATCTTCAACTCTACAGAGCTCTGGATTTTACCTTGAATACAAAAAACATTGCAGCAAGTAAACAATGAACCAGTACATCTGTGATCAGACCTCATGTTAACAACCATCCTGGAAAATTCAATCAAATACAGACAGTTCTAATGCAGTCTAAACAGTCTCATGATGCATTTGTCTACAGTGTATTGTAGACTGTACAGGTACTATATGTCCCTGGATGCACTGAAGGACTGCCTACTGTGCCGACGTGCTGTGTGTAGCATGTCGATGGCATCATATGAAAGTGTCTTAGCCACCTGAACATTTAAAATGTTTACAAAGATGTGCTTCAAAAACTGAGTTCACCTGAATGACTCTCTGTCTTTGCTACAGTTTGTTTCCTTGAGAAAATCCATTCATATTTTATGTAATCCAGTGGGGATTAATAAACTTGCTTGAAAAACAGGTTAACCACTGATGAATAAGACCCAGTAACAATAAATATAATAGTGAAATAGTCAATCATTGAAACTGACGGTGTATAGAGGACAAAATTTGCCCTCTATGTATTGTATTGTGTTGGTGTTGAATGTGAGGACCATTATTTTTTCTTGGGCATCATTCTTTCCTCACAAATGGACTCTAGTTCTTTTGTTGAATCTTTACATAAGGTTCCTCCTTGGCCTTTCCATGCCCTATGCTTCTATGGCTGCAGTACTTCTGTAATTCTGCTTAGGGATAAACCAACAAACATATGTGAATGTTTACCTCCTCAGAGAAGATGATAATAATAATAATAATAATAATAATAATAATAATAATAATAATAATAATAATAATAATAATAATAATAATAATAATAATAATAATAATAATAATAATATATTCTTATTATTAAAAATCACAATAATAATAATAATAATAATAATAATATTCTTATTCTTATTAAAAATAATAATAATAATAATAATAATAATAATAATAATAATAATAATAATAATAATAATAATAATAATAATAATAATAATAATAATAATAATCATAATCATAATAGCTGCCAGTCTATAATAGATAATTGAAAATGTTGTCATAAAATACCAAAAAGTGCTCATAAATGAGAAGGGGATTTACTACAGATTTACTACTAGGATATGATCTCAGGGAACTCATTTTGTCTTTGTAGCAAATCTTCATAATATTCCACATTGAATGATATTGCTATCATGTTATAATTATGGTTTATGCTATCACCTCACAGCAAGAAAGTCTGTGGTTTACTTCCAGGCCTCTATGTGTTGAGTTTGTATGTTCTTTGTTCGGGTTTTCTCTCGGTCAGGCTTGTCCAAACTATTCCACAAAGGGTCAGTGTGGCTGCAGGTTTTTCTTCCAACCAACTAAGAGTACACAGTTTGACCAGTCGACTCTCTGAAGACTAAGATCAGTTGATTAATTCAGTCCAGTCTGGTGTGCTATTGCTTGGTTGGAACAAAAGACCTGCAGCCACACTGGTCCTTTGTGGAATAGTTTGGACATGCCCGCTCTACTGTAGGTACTCCACTGTCCAAAGACATGCATCAAAATGGTTAAATCAGCCGCAGGTGTGAATGTGTGAGTGAATTTTTGTTTGTCTGTATATATCAGCCCTGTAATGATCTGGTGAAACATCCATGTCCTATCACACCTTTCCCTGTTGGTAGCTGGGATGGACTTCAGCTCCCCTATAGACTCTCATGAAGCATAAGTGGTTCAGAAAATGGATTGCGGTCTTCAGACGTCCACACAAACTTTGTTGTAGCTTGAGCACTAATTATTGCTAGTACACAATAAATTTTGCAGTGTTAAATCAACACTTAGAGAGTTTATTTAACTTCTTCTAGAGTGTATTTGGTCCCATTTTCTCCAAATTAACACTGCAAAATTTACTGTGTATGATTAATACAATGTCAAATGTAATGACATCACACACTAACTTGAGTCCTGCAAACCACATGTTCCATGTCAGTAACTGTAGTCAAAATATGATGTACAGAAGGGCTACCTGCACCCTACTAGAATATGTTCTGAAATCAGACAGGCAAAGCAATACTTGATAACGATAATATTCATCGCCTGTGACAGCTTGACTATTGTCCCATGAATGAATGGCGCACAAAATGTGATATGTATTTTTAATGTAATAATAACTACTGTCTTAACTTGTGTAATATTTCTAGTATATTACTGATCACTGCTGCAAAGCCTAATGATTTCTGCTAAGAAAGAAGATGAAATTTCAGATGTTAGGCAACTTCTAAAAGCTTAGTGTTTCTTGGAATCACAGTAAGAGGAAATCTGTGGTCTGGAGGCTTTCATACATTACTGACAATCCAATTATTTCTCCTTACTGTAGGCCTTTGTCTTTCATGCAAGCACACTGCTGCTGATTTTAGACTGAGCTCAATCCTCAGGGCTGATGGGAAGATGGATGATGGCTACCAAAGTCTGAAACATTAAGGGTAACAATGATTCACCAGCATTACAATGGCATTTTTATCTCTGCATTGGTACGACAATATCCTGTGCATCTGTGCTCTTGCTGAAATGCATATAAAGTCAGGAATTTTGAGTCATAAAAATAATGTTAGGACAACATTTTTTCCTCTCTTTTTTCTCTCTTTCCTTTCTCACTATCCCAAGCTGTCACCTGACTATGACTCTGTGCAGGGCCTGCTGCAGACTGTCACTGCTAATCAATCATTAATGACAGGAGGTAAACTCAAACAAACCTCTATTAAGCCTGACATGAAAAGTGCCAGTCAGACTTTGACATGTTTGACATGTTTGACTTGGTTTGATGTGTCTGACGGTCAGCCAGCAACTGACCACAGACGGACATAGAATAAAAATACAAATTAAAAAAAAATAAAAAATGCTCGGAGGATTTAGTCAGGATTTTTTTATTTTTTTTTTTTAAAACAAATGGCAGAAAATAAACCGCGTGGGTGGTGCACAGCCTAAAGGGGAGGCTTCTATGTTTCATTTAAAAGTTAAAACTCACAAAACTCCTTCAGGCTGATGTGGTGTACTCTTGAGTCACAGAGCTTTACAGAAGTTAAGTCAGGAAGAAGTAAAAATCCCTGAAGCCATGTTCCAAGTCAGTCACTGCCTTACAATTAACTAGGATTTTATTAATTCTTGCCTTCCACAAAAAAAAAAAAAATTAAAAAAAATCTGAATATAAAACACCACAAGCGTAAATCATTACTCCACAAAGCCTCAACGTTATTATTGCAGAGGAAGTCTCTTGAGTGCGCTGCTACATCATTTGAGGACACTTGAGTCCTTTACTGTTCCTTTATTACCACGGACGCACGGAGGCGCTAGTTCACTTTAATATCGATCCCGGTCCTGCATTGACTTGAACAATTTATATCCAGACGTGCAGCTCATTCATACCCCCCCCCCCCCTCCTTTCTCTCTCTCTCTCTCTCTCTCTCTCTCTCTCTCTCTCTCTCTCTCTCTCTCTCTCTGTCTCCTAGTCTTCGCTTAAACTGCATGTCGCTCAGTCAGTCAGACAGTCAGTCAGTGGCCCCGGTCCGCTGCGCGTGCGTCCGCCTCCAGAATCTCTCCAAAGCTGACACGCGCCACCGCCACACAGTCAATGCGGGCATGACATACTAGTGGTCTTCCGTCAGCCCGCTTTTAAAAGGGAAAAAAAAAAAAGGGAAGAGAAATAAGAGTAGAAGAGATTGAAGTGACTCATTTCTACCCTTTGCTGTGCGTCGACAAGACTAGATGAGTCAATGGCAGGGGCACAGCCTGGAGTTCATGCGCTGCAGCTCAAGCCAGTGTCCGTGCCCGAGAGCCTGAGGAAGGGCAACAAATTTATGAAATGGGATGATGTAAGTAATAGCTGTTCATATTTTCTTTTTGACTTTTCCAGAATGCTTTTTGACACGCTGTTGTATGTGTATTTGTTTTTTTTTTTTTGTTCCTTAATTATTATTGTTTAATACACAGAGCCTTATTCCACTCATGATCTCGTGCAACAGTCGCCTTACATTGAATTTCCAGGAGCTACCTTTAGCATGCTGTTTACAGTCCTAAGTACAAGGACAACAATACGATACTGACATGTGCTTTGTTTATATTTTTCAATGAACCGTACGTGAATGCGCGCGTGTGGGGAATTAGTGCGCGCGTGGGTGAGAATGTGCGTGCGCCCGCTCATTAAATCAAATTAAACATGTGAACCGTGCGCGCCCCTCCCCTTCTCTGCAAACGTTGGGCCAATTAACTACTATTAATTAGTGGATCGAGGTGCATTGAAAGCAAGAGTTGAATCACGGTTTAATACATATGTTTTTTTTTTTTGTTTTTATAAATAACCTACTTCTTGCAGGATGCTTTAGCAGTGAAATGACCTTGATTAAAATTGATTGCACGGTGCTATTGTGTACCTTTGGAAAACATATGGTCTTGGGCTTTAACAGACAGTTATGGCTGCACTGCACCTTCCCCTTCCCACCTATATCATTATCAACACACCCGTCCAATGCTCATGTGTCAACAACTGACTCTATACAGAAGTAACCCAACATCTCATTTTACATACTGTCACCTTAACAAGTCTTCATATTCTGCAAGGGACTCACTGTGATGCTTGCATCTCGTTTAATTCCCACTGCCCATCTCATTTGAATAACTATTATGTGTGCAGTGCTCTGGCTTGCCAGATCTTGTTGCATGCTTATTGTATATTGCAATCCTGATTGCTTTTCTGTCAGGGAACGTGTTGGAAATTCACACACCTGTAGCTGTTGCTCTGAATGTTTGTCTTGAAAGAAAGTAAGTATTGCTTGTCATTTTTGGGGGGGGTTGATAATGCCCCATGCTTTGATTGATGATTTTATGGGGCCGCGTCACTTAATTTTTTCTTTACTGATCACTGTATGAATGTAAACTTGTAAGAAAGCTGCAACTTAATTGGGATAAATCAAGTTGTCTGAACTGAACTAAACCGAACTGCTGGGTTTACATAAGTGACATTTGGTGGTGTCATTTTATGAGTAATCTTAACATACAGCCATAAGTGAAATTCACTCAGCTCAGGTGTTTCAAAACAATCGCAGATGGCATTAGTTAAGTGTTAAAAGGCTGTGAGTTTGGTTAGTACAGATGGTAGAAATGAAATATGCACAGTTCGAAACACCTACACCACTGTCAATCATCAGTTGTTTGCTCAAATGAGAACATTTCAGGAATGATTAAAAGTGATTTTACCCCCCTTTGGTTTTTTTAGCTGGTTTGTTGTACATTGGAGTTTGTCTTAACAGCCATGTTTGTGTACTGTGGTTTGTACATGTGGGCCCATGTCCAGAAGCAAATGCCCACCAGCCCTGTCTTGTGAAAACATAGACATACATAGAGATACTCTCTCTGTTTTATTTCCCATGCTCTCCTTCCTTCCCTTTTCCTCTCTGTATCATTTCATGGAAAGAATAACAGGAATAAAGAGAAGCAGAGGGAAAAGGTCTAATACAAGGTCTAATAAAGAAAAAAGGAATTAACCTTTATCAAGCTTTTGATAGTGGGCGTCACTGTAACTTTGAGAAGAATTGGTAGAAGCATCAGATTTTTCAATATAACTATTTATTTGTCACTTTTATTAGTTAGCAGTATACTTTTTTTCAATGCCAAACAGCCAGAGGAGACGTATGGGTGTAAAGTTTTGTTTCTATGAAAGCTCCTGGTTCAGAAAAGCATTGTTCCTTTTCTACAAGTATGCATTTCTGAGTGTCTGGTGAAGAGATGCCCTGCAGACTTCAAGTTGTTGTCTATTCAAAGACAATATAAAAGTCATCTGAACAACGCAAGAAATGTTAGTGTATTCCCAGAAGTCTGAGTCTTTCAGCAGGCTCCCACATACACAGACTGATACAATGATACAATACCCCCCAAATTTGTGCCAAAGCCTTAAAACACTACATCGATTGGGATATTTTTTGCCAGTCAGCTCAAATGGCACCCGCATAGCACTGAGGTCACAATACTATTTTTTTTTTAAGCCACAGCAGAGAATAGGGCATTCTTCCAAAGCCTTTAGGAAAGGAACCCTCTGTCTAAAAGATTACTGACAGAAGCTGGCATAATGTGAAATCTGAGAGATGATGCTAGGTCAGTGTAAACAGTGAATTAAGTAAGCTTACACTTGTGTCAGGCCCTGTGGTCCACTGTGTATTGAATTAGATATTATCAGCCTTAGCTGGTGAGGCTAAAATCCTCTAAAAAGTAGTTAGATTTGTCATTTACGTACTGAACAGAAATATGGTCAGCTCAAATCTCCTTTATAACGCAGCCCCTCAGGTGATTGCTAATGGTAAAAGTCTTCAATAAGAATAATGCAAAAGCCCCCTGCCTGGCATGGGTTCCCTATGGGGGATTGTACTTTTACAAGTCAGTCACTAATCTAATCACAATTCTGCAGAAAGCAGGCCACTGCTGCCTAATGTCTTACCACTAATGACAAATCCTCAAAATAGTCAGATGACAATGAAAAGCAAGAGAAGTAAAACGCAAAAGGTGGTAATCAGAGAAACACAGTCTAATCCACTACATTATTAGCTGTGTATGTGTGTGTGTGTGTGTGTGTGTATACGTATATATAGTCCCTAATGACTTCATGTGTTTATAGTGCTGTGGCCATGAAGAGGAAGGACATTAATAATGGTAGCACTCACATCATTAGGCAGCTTCCCAGTGCTTTGAAACCATGTTGTCACATGCAGTCCATCAGTCATCACATCCTGTCCACTGACTGAATGTTTCATTTGGTTACAGATACATAAGCAGCTTCCTGCAATTCAGTTCACCTTATTGGCATTCTATGAAGTTTGTCTTTGCTGAGCGTGGCAGAGATGCGCATTTATCAAAAGCGAATTGAAATATTGGGGTTTGCATATTCCAACTTCAAGGGAGAGATCAGTGATGTGAAGCAGCTGTGATGGGATGCTATATGTTAAAAACTGAGAGCACTAGCTTTTATCCTGCCCCCAGGCTGTAAATGCGGAGCCTGTGTGTACTATATACATTCAATGGTATGAGAGGTATCTTTTGTTATTCAATCAAGCTTGCAGAGATTGTGCAATCATGTGAACAGAACCAAAGCGATTCCTCTTGAGTCTCTAATGGATTTTAAAGGAATGGTGGGTTGCCATAGCAAACGTCACTATAGTAAATGCCTCTGATGCGGCAGCTTACCATTACTACCATCGAACGAGCTGTTCATTTACTTGCTGCTCACTTCCCTTGGTTTTTGTTTCACCCTGTTTCACTATAGGTTCATAAAGGGTTGGCATTCAGTGTCAGGTTCAATTGCAGTGATGATCTTATTTAGAGAGTATGACATGATTTTGCTGCATTAATGTTCCTCTACACTCCAACTCAGACGCCTCTGCGGTCAAGAATCTCCCAGCTCAACATTTTCCTGATATCCTACACTGTGTGTTGCATAGGGTTGCACCCAAATATGACAAGTGTGTAGCAGATGCAGACCATTAGCTGTGTCTCCCATCGCAGCGATAGGGACATCATTATAAGCCTTATGAAGACACTTTGAAGATTTTCCTCCTCTGTGCAGCGAATGTGGTTTTCATCTCTCTGATCTCACAGCCATGGCTGATTGAGGAGGACAATATGCTACTGTTCAACTGAACCTCATCCACAGTGGACAGGAAAAAAAGCAACAGATTGTGCTTTTTATAGAAGCATCCAATAATATCTGGCGTTGCCATGTTTGCCTCAGGGTCAAAATGTGTGTGTGTGTTTGTGTGTGAGGCTTGGATCTGTTTCTATGTGGCAACTGTGGGAAAGTGTTTGTCTGTGACAACAGGACAAAAATGGAAATATATTAACCACAAATCAACCTATTTGTAGTTTTATATATATATATATATATATATATATATATATAGTCAACACACACCTCACTCTTCATTTGTGTTATGATAGCTCACAATGAAAAAACACACACACTCTTAAAGACATATAATGTTTTGTGATATGTCATATTTTTGTATCTACATTTAATCATTCTTAAGTAATTTATTTTCCTCAGCATCTCGTATTTTTCAGTGAAAATCATGTATTTTCTCATATTACATACATCAACACAGAGAAGACTGAAGAATATCCTCCTCTGAATGTAAAAACAAGTGTCACTAATGCATCAGTATTGCAGAATGTACTGTAACAGTGTCTCCATGTTCAGTATGGAGCTTTTGAATGTCAATGAAAAGCTGATAAACAGCATTTTGCCTGAACTATTTGCATGTATTAATTAAATTACTACTTAAAAAGTTATTCCACATTGGTAAATGGTGGCTGTTTTGATGTTTAAGGGTTAAAATGAAAAAAAGGTTTTGTATTTTTACATGAAATAAACAGCATATTTGATGTCATTTTACTTTCTAGTATGTATGTGATGTTGCAAAAAATAGAATAGAATAGACTTTATTGTCATTGCACTCAAGTTACAACGAAATTGCACTTAACAGTTGGGCCACTCTGCACCACAGATTAAAAAAAACAGTGAGACAGAGTTAAAAGGTTCAAAGTAGCATTTAAAAAGTGCAGTGTGTAGTGATGGGCAGATTGTGTCATGGTCGACCATGCGTGAGTGTATGTATTAGTCCATGAGTGTTGGCTATGTGGATTGTCCAGAGGAAGCAGCTGTTGCTCAGTCTACAGGTGCGGGACTTGATGGACCTGTAACATTTGCAAATTGCATTACATTAATATGATTTAATCACTCTATCCAGACCATTAAACACAGATTTAGATAAAGATTCTCAGATACTAAATACACACATTGATTCCAGATATCTTCTTTTGTTTTTTCCTTCAGGATTCAACCACTGTGACCCCGGTGACTCTCACCGTCGATCCTAAAGGTTATTTCCTTTATTGGACTGACCAGAACAAGGTAAGACATGACAGTACAGTCAACTCGAGACTTTTTGGAGTCTTTTTTTTGGAGTCCGTTCACCTCAGTCTTTACAGTACTGTCTTTTTTTAAGGTTCTTTTTGTAACAGTTTCACTAGAAAAAGGCAGCATTAAGTGGAATTCAAACAAGGAAGAACTAAATCCACAATGAGGTTTTTGCTATTCACAAAGGGTGACAAAAGTGTGCACTCTTCTTACTCTGTTTGTTATGGATCTGAGCACAAAATAAAGAGATAAACCAGTGTGTACCGACAGGCAGAGAATTGAAAACATGTAGTAGAACAGTGAATTTACCGATGCATATCAGCTTTCAGATATCAGCTCCCTGTACTATATAGATTGTATTGCCATCAAATGTCACAGTAACTCAGGCTGTATATTTCAATAGTTTCAGTTTGAATGACAGTTTGGTCTTCATTACTATGGGAACGCTAATACAAGTTTAGATATTCCTGTCATAATTATAGCTGTACACCCAGGATTTAAAAAAGTGGAAAGAATTTTGTGCTTTGGGACAGATTGATAAATGTATTGACACAGAAAAATCAAACTGGTACAAAATTAAAGCATATTTTTATTCCATGTTTACCAAAATTGTTGTGCTTTTTATAGTGCTGTTTTGCCCATATGAAACCATGTTCAGTTTTTCAAAGACGTTAACTCACACTGGAGCTGTTGTAGAATATATGTGTTTCACACCACTGACCCATCTTTCACTCCTAATCTTGGTGGAAAACCAGCAAGCCTCATCCTATTCTCTGATAATCCACTAAAAGAGCAGCATTGGACCAAAGTCAGAAATCTGAACTGCTGCACCTGCACTGCTTAACTTGACACCTGTGAGAATATTCCATAATGCATTGTGTTTATTTTTCTGCTCTCCAGTTAGAGTTTCATAAAAAAAAAAAAAAAAAACAGGAACAAACCTGCGTTATCTGAGCTAGTGCTATCAGACTCGGTACCTTCACTAAACATGTGACTTTCTCTTATTTTAACCTTGGACAGTGTGTACATAATTTGTCCATGTTGTGCATGAATTCACCATGTGCACATTTGGCGTCTATTTTCAAAAATCCAATCCAACTTCAAGCAGATAGATGGGTATAATATGTTCCTGATCTGTTTGTGTGTATAACTGTGTCAGCAACAGCAGTCAGAGGTAGACTAATTAATAGCTACCATTGATTTTATGTTTGTCTAGTAGATGAGTGTATTTCACTGCAGCCATATTAGAACATAGACAGTAGTGCTGACTGAGTCTTTATCTCTGTACATGGGCCCCAGGACACATTTATATAGTTATTTATGCATATCATCCATGCCTGTAAAGTAACAGATGAAAGATCATGTTTTAATATTAATCCACTCTAACCTAATGCACTATATGGGGAAGAAAAAAAAAAACATTTACATAATGATAAAGATAGAGTGACTTCAAATCAATAAACACTTCCTTTCTCGGCAGAAAGAGAGACAAACAGATTAAAAGTTAACTTCTGAAATCTGGCTTGATCGTGACTGTGCAAATGTGTGTCTATGTGTGTGTCTGTGACCAGAGATAACAAGCGCTGACTGTGATTCTTCACTAATAGAATTGAGGGAGGCTCTCTGGCATCAATTCGTCATTATTTCCTGTGCCTCTGTCATAAGGTGAGGATTTTGAATGATGAGGCTTTGTGTGTGAGTGTGTTTACGTGCGTGGGCGTCTGTTCTGTCTCTCGGCATTGAGAGCAGACTTGCCACACACATAATAAGTCAAATTGATACCAAGCATAGTCTGGGCAAAACTCTATTAGGGCATGAAGACAGGCACCCGCTATATTCCATGAAGCTGCGGTGAAAAAAAAAAAAAAGTTGGCCTGTGTGTGTCTTGTCTTGTCTCATGTTTTTCGTCACGTTTATTCACGATGGTATTGCACATCTGTTCCACAGAGCAATTTAAACAAGTTACAATGCTCTGTCCAGTTGTTATGTGTGTGTTTGTTAGAGACTCGGCCTGATGGCCCGCAGAGTAAAAGCATTCCACAGATTCTTCAGAAGCACAGCAGAACTGTACTCTTGTGTGCCCACTGTGCTCACTTTCACTCTTGTCAGTAGTAGATTTTGTACAAGGTGCACTTAATGATACAGGAGACATCATTGAAATAACTAAAGCTCTATTTTTATGGTCAAAGAAAATAGTGTTGAATGGAGAGTTGATCCATGTTTTTTTTTTATATAGACCTTTTGAGGAGCTCTACTTGACTTGATCCACCTTTTAATATCAATACTATACTATCAATATTACATGGTATTGCATCAAACAGGTATGCTATTGCAAGTCACAGTGCTGTTGTCTTTTAATTTTTTTTTTTTTTTTTTTTTATGCCTTTGCCCATAAGTAGTTGGGGTAGGCTCCAGCGACCCTAGTGAGGATAAAGAAGGTTCAGAAAATTAATGAATGAATATTTTTATACTAATTTTTAAACTAATATTCTCATTGACCATACAATCCATTTATTTTTTTGTATGCCAGCTAGATTGCCTTTATGTGTCCAACATGAAATCTGGTTACAGACAGGTTCATTGCCATTTATTTGAAGCTACAGATCCTGTACTGTTGATTTGGAAGGGTTCAAGGTATAAATGACCTGGCAACACTTTATGGATAAAATAAGATTGGAGAAATGCTCTAACATACACATACACTACTGGAAACAGTGCGTCCGAGAGACTATTGGGAATAATTTAATACAACTTCATGGAACAAATATAAAAATGTCGGGTGTAAATGTAGGTCAGAGAGTCTGATTCTCACCACTGCTTGAATTACAATGTGTACTGTATATGTCAAATTATAAAGATGGGTTGTTATGCACATCTCTAGGTCTATAGTTCCAATTCATATGGATTTCCTTTAGAAAAGCTATTCATCTTACACCATAGTCCCTCAGATCAGCATCTTTCTGAAACACGCTCAGACTTGGTGACAAAAAGAATTTCACTTCTTTGACTTGTCCTCCTCCTCCTCCTTCTTCTTCTTTTTTTTGAAGTGGGAACTTAATAAAACATTTATTTAAGTCTAAGCCTGAATAGCATGACAACTTCAATAACAAAGCATGTAGCAAGACAATCTCACTTTGATAAATATTTAATACTTTCCCTACTCATCACATGACATAACTTTGAATTTAGCTATTTAATTAGATTTATATATATGGGATATCTGGTAAAATGCTGAACATGATTGGTGTCTTGTAGGCACTCTCTTAACATAATATTTTAATTTGAAAATTTGACGTCTTAACATCATTTAATAGAAGATGACAAAAAAAACCCATAAAAGTTTTCCTTTAATGCTTTTAATAGTGTTTGTACAGGGTTGTGTTTATGAAAGAGACTGACGGCTGATTGGAAGACCATGTTGTGAGTCCAAAAACCTGTCTTGTCCATCAGAGCCAGATCCAGAAGTGGATTTCAGCCATGTTTTAAGGTCAAAAAGGCAGGGTTATGTTTTCATGGTGCAAGAAGCTATGTATGTTTAGACATGATGTTCTTTGCCTCCTCCTTCTGGCTGGGGTTTTATTTAATAAGTAAATGCTCAAGGATTCTGCTAGTTTTATATTTGGTGTCTTTGTTATAGTTACAGTCAGGTTGTACTGACTGATTCATAGCCGCAATGTAAAAAAAAAAAAAAAAAAAAAAAAAGTTCAGTTACAACAGCGCACACTAAACAGACACTTTAATACATATTTTTAATGAAGTCAGCAAGTATAATCAACATGACTTAACAATTACAAGAGTTCTGACAGCCAGGGCAGTTCAGGAAACGAGCTGAGACACTGCAGATCCAAAGATAAGATGATTTGATTTTTCACTTGCTTCCTTTCTACAAGTGGACGTTTGCCAAAACAGGAGCTCGCACAATGCTACTCTTGTTGAAGATCATTAGCGAAGCCTGATATGCTTTCAAGGTATTATTCAATCTCTCCTATTCACTGTGGATTTAAACAGGTGCGAACTCCGTGGATTCTTATCTGATGTCAGCCGTTGTGTCTCCATTTCTACACATTGCTGTATTTTTAAACAGGGTACTGCTATGTAAACTCCTGCAGTCATAACTCTCCTGTGTTTGTATATGTTTGGTTCAGAGTCCATTTGGCTGGCTTTTTGTGTTTCTGCATGCTCTCTCTTTCACCTTGAGAGCCCTGGTGTTGTGAACACACACACACACACACACGCACACACACACACACACACACACACACACACACACACACACACACACACAAACGTACACTCTCCGACAATGTACAAACACTTGCACAGATGGAAAAGAGAGATTTGACAAGTGATAATTATGGTGACGATAATGAGGATAACAGGGATGATGCTGTTGATAATAATGAATAGCGTGGGAATCACAGGTTTACTCAATGCGATAGCACTTTCTCGAAGTTTGTAGAAAACTGGAAGATATGAAGAATGGATAGGTTTGTCAATGTGCTTTTTTAAAAATCAATTTCCTCATTATTATTGTTATATCTATAAATACAAAAAGCCTTCAAGATAAATCCTGCCAATAGAGTAGGTACTAACTACATTGATCTGGGAAAAGTCGATTAGATTTATTGCTTTCTATTTTGAATATACACTATTGCCCATAAAGTTGGATTAATTTTGTTTTCAAACACATTCCTCTTTTTATTCATATATATATTCAGCAGTAATTACCTTTGACCAGGTGGAATGATGACAGACTGAGTCCCAGTTGCACTTTATCAAGAATAAATCCTATTTTCATAATCGTTTCCTGAGAAGAGGTGCAAATATTTGATTACAACTTTATGAGCAACAGTGCACATGAATTTGGTTGTACAGAATGGAGCAAAACCTTGCATACAGCACAATGGGCTGTGTGTCATTTTGATGATATCACGCATAGCAGTTCTGTGTTGCAAGACAATCATTTGTGACGCATAATAATATTTTATGTGACTGAAGAAGAAAAATTTCAGAGGAAGGGCAGGAAATGAACAATAAAAGGGTAGAGTCTGAGTTGAGTGCATTTTTAAGGGACACTGACTGGAACATGCATGTCTTCATTTACCATTCTCACAACAAGCAGTGGGGCAGCATGGTGGTACAGTGGTTAGCACCTTGTCTCACAGCAAGAAGGACCCTGGTTCGAATCCCACACCAGACCTTTCTGTGTGGAGTTTGCATGTTCTCCCTGTGTCTGCATGGATTTTTTCCAGGTTTTCTCCTGGTTTCCTCCCACTATCCAAACACATGCATGGATAATAATTAGTTAATCTAAATCGCCCATACAGGGTGTACCACGCCTTCAACCATTGTAGCTGGATTAGGCCCCCACTGACCCCGGCGACCCTAGTGAGGATAAAGCGGGTTCAGATGACGAGACGAGAGACAACAAGCAGTGACTCTGGTAACTGATATTGGCAGGGGAATTCAGTCAGACTGTCTGCATGTTTTAAAAATATCAATATTTGGTGTTGTATTAAGAGAGAGTCAAATTCTATATTTTCCGTGATCAATATTTTTCCTCACCCCAGTGTACAACACTAGCAATAGTAGTAAAAGTAAAAGTATGCGTCGATGTATTGTAAATGAATACCAAGCCTGACCTTCTGTCAACAAACTCTAATAGTACTGTAGGAAAAACATTAACAAACACGTCACAAATGTTGGTATCAAATTAAATTGCTACAACTTTTATGGCTGTCTACTTCAAGTACAAGGTTGTTACAGTTTAAGAGTTGGCAGGTTTTCTCACGTAGTTTACATAAAGCACACATGATCCCTTTATTGTAAGAAGAGCAAATTGTTGTGCTATTTATAGCTTTCTTGATCTAAGCCTCTACCTGACCATTTCCTCTGAAGTTCTGATGCAATGTTTTACCAGTGGCTCAGAAAACTATTAGTAATGGAGTTTGGCTTCTACACACAATTAATTGTCTGGAAATGAAGCATAAATGGCCCTGAAATCATCACCAGAATGCATGAGTTCCTTCACATGATTAATTACTGTAATGACATATGTCACTAAGACACCATTTCTGCTGTCTGCTGTTTCTGAATTATTATCCACATCTCATCTATTGCTCCATGGTAAACAGAGTTATCTAGACAGGACTCATTTGAGATTGAAATGTATTTCAAGCTCGAAGGTACAAGCACTTATTATAAATAGACAGATGAGTAGACATACGTAGGAACACTCATGCAAACTCTTCCAACAGTCACACATACAAGCACCTATACACACACACAAACATTCCTATACAGAACAACCAGGAACAGGTGCTTCTTTATGAGGTTAAAAATAATGTTTGTTGCAATTGGTTGGGCTTTTAAAGGAGGAGCAATGCAACACTGAGAGGTGGACTGACTCAGTCAAATTAACAGCCTTTTGGTTTAGTTTCTACAGTTGCCATGCGACAGCACACACCTTGGAAATGTCACATTCTCATTCTGCCCCCGCTCATATTCCGGAGAATGTTGCCACTTTGAAACTGATATCATTGTTTCATTGTGTGCATGTGTTATATGTATGTGCTCAGATGTGAGCGGTAGTTATATAAAAAAAAAGGTTAGATGCTTTTCTCCCGGGAGATTTATGTTTTAGCAGAGCTGCAGGTTTCTGTCCATCCACAGGACAAGTAGTGAACATACGATACTGAGCGATGATCAGAGGTGAAAGTCAGCTCACAGCTGGTGTGTGTGAGACATTTCAGGATTGAGCTTCAAACTGACCTAATCCTCAGCATGATTAAGGCTGTTTAGGTTCTTGCTAAAGCAACAACACGCTTTGGCTTATGCAAAAACACCCCCTTCTCTGCATTCAGTCATAGCAGACTTCACACATTTGTTTCCCCAACACAGCAATTTTCTGTGATTACCAAGGCTGCTGCTCACCCACCAACGTCAGCACAATATGGGATTGAGAGACAAGGCATAAATCTGCAGCCAATCCACTAGAAGTGAATTGTGACCTCTGCCAAGTTATAGCCCAGCACATAGAGGCCCTATTTCATTTGTAATTGTATTCATACAGAGACATACTGTACAAAAAAATGATATGGAGGAAGGAAGATGATGGTCGTCATCAAGACAGTAACTTCTACTTATGTTGCCACGATTTGTTGGTCATTTACTGTGTTGAATTAATGTAGAGATATTTAAATAGTGTTGTTGTTTGCTAGCCTGGCAAGCCCAACTATGATAATAATTCATAGTCTGGAGACGATCCATAGACTGAGCTTAAGTGTACAGGTGGGATCAACGGCTGTCTTTTAAACTGCTCTGCACATACTGTAATAGGTCAGTGCTATGACCAATCAGAGCAGCGAACAACGTGACGTATACAGAGCAATGAAAACAAGTCTAAACTAGCGTCTATCTCGTTGGATTAACATCCTATAGGCTAGGTTAATTAATGTTAACATACCGCTAACAGTGGAGGAAAAATGTTTACATGCTGCTTATCCAACCATAGACTGAATATAACTTCCTATTTCTTCAACCCTGCCATCATTGTGCTTAGCCTGCTCTACGATCTCGCTACACAAATGGAGCTTTGTGATTGGATGGTAACATTTTACTGATTCTGGCTGAGGCTCTATGGAGTGTCGCTAGACCAACGATTTAGGCAAAAATATTTTTTGCCACTAGAGGCAGGCTAGTTTACTAGGCTACTTGTTCTTGTCTTTTCTGTCTTTTTCAGCTTTTCTTGTCTTTTATTCCACTGACCTTTGAGTAGACATCACTTAATGCTTTGTTCCCAAAGCCAAGATTAATCTTCCAATGCTCATTTGTGTTGCACACAGTCTGGCCTTAAGTCATACATTGTTGATAATCAGTTAGACCTTAAACTGTGATTTTACTGCTACAGTGGGATCCTGCTATGCTTTTAATGGCAGGCATCACATTAATTGTGAAAATGACAGCCAAATAATTAACCAAGAAAATGTTGCAGTCAAAGTGGCCGTCAGTGATATGAGTTTGTTCTTGACAGTTTAACAGCTACAAGTGACAGTTTATGGGGTTTAAGATTAGAAACACACCTCACACTACTTGTGTATCAGCCTTTTGCAACCAAGAGTTGTCATTGCAAAGTGAGTTTGCTGATACTGATGGCTACAACTATGGTTTCCTATGGCTTTGTTGTAGTATTAGGAAGTGAAAAAGTTCTATACAGTATTTGCAAGATATGCTGAATGATTCTATAAACTGACAGACACACATAGCTGCTATTTACCATTTTATTAAAAGCAGCTTTTCATTTTGCATGAAATGTTTTATTATGTGCAAGTCCTGGGTAAATTAGTGTCTCACAACATTGGACAAAATGCTTCTGCATAGTGTTTGATAACTAATGAGTGCTAACCACTGGACCACTGTGCTGCCCCCTTGGATAACGTGTTCTGCAGACTCTCTTAAAACAGCAGACACTACTAGACAATGCAGCCATTTAAGGCTCAGCATGTAATGATTTAAGTTTACAGTAGAAAGTCAGAAGAGGGTTATTGATGTTGACCTTAGACGTCAGTGTATATTGTCTTTATAGGTATTATTTATTGTTTTTTGGGAGGTGAATAAAAACTGTTGTCAGTATCTGTACAACAGCACTTGGATATTATGACAACTAGCACAGACACCTTTTGCTATTTTAATTTGGAACACTAAATATTCCAAAAACAAGATGCAATGATAACTTTTGTCCATCCTGCAGTTTTTATTTGGAAGCGGCCATAAACAACGGCCAACTTAATACGAGACCATAAACTGAAAAATGACTTTTATGTAAGGGGTTTGCCTTGTAGAGTGATTGTAACACAGCTGAAAGCCAAGAGCGGAGAAAAAAAAAAAAAAAAAAAAGTTAAAAGATGAAAAGCAATGCTGAACTCTTTTTGGATTAGCTCTTCCAGAAGGACTTCAGAAGCCTTTGTCTGTGCTTGAGTTAGCCTGCTTTCCTTCTTTGAATGCAGATTAGGGCTCCTTTTCTACTGGTGTTGGCCTACAGGTAAACAAACGCATGCTCGAGCTGGCAAATACACACAAAGTGTCCCAGAGAGGAAGGGACAGCGCTCTCATTTATTTCCTCTCCTAGTTCATTTTGAAAAGTTGGAGCCACAGATGCAGAAAGAGTTTTTTTTTTGTCCATTTAGAGCCCCTGTGCTGATTTAAGGCTCCGCTGGTGTTAACACAGTTGAGCGTGTGAAACTCAGCGACTCAGCGGAGTTGCTCGGGGTAACGGAGGTGACTTGGCAACAGCTCCTACTGGGCAGCTCAGAGGCACCCTGTATTCAAGTGATAAGCTCATCCAATCATATGCCTTGTAAATGATGTTGATGATGCAGCACGAACTGTGGGATAACAGTCATGACTGTCCCAAAGCACGTTAATATTTAGCAAAGTATTGGGGTTTGACCTAATACCTGGATTACTGTCAAATGTACGCAGTCAGTAAATACTTTCTTTATTCAACTTTTATTTACATTATGATGAAAGTAGGTTTTGCATTCTAAATATATGCAAATGTCATCATCTCAGTTTTATAGTAATTGTATTCTAATGACTCTGTGCCAGTAAATATTTTATATTTTGTAAATTTGCATAATAATTCTTCGCTCAGTGTTTGATTACTGTCTAACATCATGGGATGTTATACTGAAGACAAGCAGAAAATCATTAGCAAAGGAAGTCAATATTTAAAGTTGATCTTACTCAATCACTGTAGATTGTATATTATTGTGCAACTAAGTGCTTGTGTACAGCATGACTTACAGCTGACAGACAATGTAGGCCCAATCAAAGGTACTCTAACTGACTGCCTGTTTAAAATATGACAGAGTGAAGAGGATGATTAAGCTTCTCACTGTCTCATGAGTCCAGGTATTTATAACATTTATGCTGGCCTATTTCTGCACAGCTTACTCAACAATGATCTCTATTATGTTGGTTCCTTTCATCTGACACAGAATACAGTTCAACATTGAGAGCCCATAGTTGAGGTTGGAGGTATCGCACATGAGTGGGATGATGATCGCACATGAGCAGGATGAATGAAGAAAATGAAGCTAGCCTTGAGAAAAAATGACTGAGATCATTACTTAGCCTTTCTCTTGTGTTCATCTGCCTTGAATACTGTCAAAACTGGCTGCTTTTATTTCAAGTGTAAATATTTTAAGGATTCCTTTCCTGTGCCAAAGAAAAGGGTTAATGAAATTTTCATGTACGCTTAATAGTGATGCAGGTAAATTGACTTTATGTCTGCTCAATAGACTTAAAGGTTGAATTCACTCTCTTATTGTATTTTTGTTAAGTTCTGTCTCATTCACTGTCTCCTTTTGTTTTGTTTTTCCCCCCTCTCGCTCCCTTTCTCTCTCTCTCTCTCTCTCTCTCTCTCTCTGCTTGCTCTGCCATTCCTGACTCAGGACATGCTTATTACCTTTTCATTATTACCTGCCTGGTTTTACTTCAGTAATAAGATTGAGTACTCTAAGGCTAGCCACCCTCGTTTCATGCTTGACTATTTTTTTCTTGATGAAATCCGTTTTAATATTAACAGTTGTTGTTGAAAATCGATTAATTTAGGTACACTTTGCCAGCGCTGAAGCGGATTCTGATTCTGTATGGAAGGAATTAAGCTGAAATATTCATATATTCCATATGATTCATTATCCTCTTATGCAGCGGGGAATCATTTTATCATACGGTAGATGGTAAATAAGTACAGGAAAAATGAACCTTGATCATTTGAACTTCTGCCAAGAAATGTCATGAGTATATCTACTGTATGTAGATTATAGACCCTCAGGCAGCAGCGTTTTCTAGAGTTTTGAGCTGTCAGTCTCACATCGTCATGATTTGAATAGATTTAAATGTGCAGCAGAGGCCAGGCTGCTGTTGTAGCTGTCAGTTAGATATTTGCATGGTTGAGATAGAGCTGAGCCGCTTGTTGAGCTCTGCATCATCACACAGCTGAATCAGTCAATGTCAGCATGTGTGTTTATTTATTTATTTATTTTTCTCTATAGGCCTGATATGGTACTTCCACCAAACTGAACAAGTCAAGGCTGGTTAAATGTCAGATTAATATTGTCTAGACCAGAAATGACTGGATGTCTTCATGTGAAAAGCCAAAAAATAAATTGAGATTGACAATAATGCAACAAAGTATATTGTAAAGTAAATCAACAGTAGGGAAAAGTCACACACCAGAACACAAATAGGATGACCAAAACCAACAACAAATCAATGCTGTGTTTTCACAGACTGTATTACTTATTGAATAAAGTACACTGAGCAAAAACATAAATGCACCATGTACCAACACTTGTGTAACACAAGACACACAGCAATAAAATGGGCTAATGATGTCTCATTATTAATTGTGTTGATTTTTAAGCAATCTGTGTGTCCATTTATGTAGGTGAACACTTGCTCAGTGATCCAGTGAGTCCACCCACAGCACAACTGTGGCATGCCCAGATGATTCTCAGACAGTGTTAACAGTGTTCAGACACTCTTTGTACTGGGGACAATAAAAGGACACCTCAAAATGTCACATTTCCTCAGATGTCACCATGCCACAGAAGTCGCAAATCATGCAAGAGCAATGCCACTGCTCCATGTAGCCCTCAAAGAAGAGTGAATAACAGTTCATGGGCCCCAATTGACAATGCTGTGAACTGGATGAGACGATGATGCCAAAGCCAACACGCAATATAGTGATTAGTTGTGATTTCTTTCAAACATCCCCCATCTTGTCCACATGAATGCTCCTGAATGCCAGACACCACTATCGTGTTCTAACAGACAGTAATCTGTACCACACTGACCAACAAAATAAATTGTGTGATTCAATATATTGTTCAAAAGGTATAATGCTTTTAAAATTTCAAGTGTATATGTTTGCTCAGCGTATGAATTTCATTGTTTACAAACATTTGTATTGTTATCAAGTTTTCTTCTTCAACCAAAAACTCAACAGACATAACCTTCACATACTTTATGAACTGATAGTTTACATTATAGGTCTGTTAGCTTAGCACTATTTTAACACTGAAAACAACCACAGTAAACCACAAAGCATCTCTGTTTGTGTTATCAATAGCTAAATATCTGTTTTGGAATTATTGGAACAGGGTCAGAACTGTCACAATTTAGTCTAAACTATAGATTGACAAACTTTGATCTTTGCCAAAATAGTCACATAATAAATTTATACCTGTCATGACTTTCCTCCTACTTCATCTATCTTCACCTGGCCCGCACCGTGCACCTGTAAATAATCTCTAATCAATGAGCTAAATAACCAATGAATTCCCTTTTGGACTTGGTCTCACTTCCCTTTTGGTCTGTCCTAGTTCCCTTTTGGTCTCTCCCACTTCCCTTTTGTTCTGCACCAGTTCACTTCATCTCTGTTTCCGTCCCCTTTGTTCCCTGTCTTAGTTTCTGTCCTATCTTAGTGTGCCTATTTGGTCCAGTTTCACCCAGCCAGTTTCCTTATTTTGCCCAGTCTGGCCAGTTTCCAAGCAGACAGCTGTGGATCAGTTGGTAAAGCGGTTGTCCATTGACTGAAGGGTCGGTGGTTCGCATCCCAGCTCTGGTTGTCCATCCTTGGGCAAGACACTAAACCCTGAGTCAGGCTCCCAGTATGTTTGGCAGAACCTTAGAAACCTACTGGTGTATGAGTGTGTGTGTGAATGGGTGAAAGTGAGGCTAATGTAAAGCACTTTAAGCACCATGAAGGTGGAAAAGAAGTGCAGTCCATTTACCATTTCCAAATTTTCGCCCAGCCACTTCCCTTAATCAGTCCAGTCTCACCCGGCCAGTTCCCGGTTTCTCCTGGTCTAGTTCTTAGTCTGCCAGTCTTGTTCTTAGTCTTCCTGTCTCGGCCGTTAAACTAGCATTTCTCTCTCTCTTTTGGTCCCTTATTTTCTTGTCAGTTCTCCTTGTCAACTTAGGTTTTTCCATTTTGTCTCAGAGTCTGTGATACTCTTTTCTGTCGCAGTTATAGTCCTTAGTTTTGTTGTAATTTCTCTGTCAGAGTCCATAGCCATGTCTCTGAGTTCTGTTGCTCCTTTTGTCCATAGTCATTAGTTTTGTTTCTCAGAACCAGTTGATTAACTCGAACAGTTGGAATCAGTAGCTCCTTCCGGAACCTGTCAAGACTATGAGTCCATTCTGATTTACCAGATTACCCTCCAGCCACACCTGGAGGGTAATCTATGCCGCTCCCCCCAGAGGGTAACCCGTGCTGCTCCACCTGGACGGTTTCCCAGCTAGTCCCTGTTGCCAGTTATCCTGTTGCCAGTTAGCCCTAAGTGGCGCTGGTCGGTTGTGCTGGTTTTTGTGATGAGACGCTGATGTCTTTTCCTTGTCATGTGTGATGGGTCATGTCATGACCTTCGTCCTAGTTCTTCTATCTTCACTTGGCCCCCACTGTGCGGCTGCAAGCAATCTCTAATCAATGAGCTATATAAGCCGTGAATCTTATAGTCACTGGTGCGGGACCATTCAGTGTTGTCACCCCAATAACCCAGTCATTTGCCCCCGGACATTCTTTCACCACCACGGACCCTGGCTGATCTACCCCAGGTTTTGTTTCTTTAGGTTCTGTAGTATTCATGTGTTCTTTCCTTCATCTTGTTCTGTTTTCATTATTAATTAAATGCGTTCTTCCTTCAACACCGTGCATCTGAGTCTTCTTCCACCACAGCTCCCCTGACAATACCTTCATAAAACTCTTAATCAAACTCAGACATGTTGAATAAATGCTGAAATTTCAGTATCAAATTCCAATCTTTTCATTTAAAGGTGTGTCCAGTGATGAAAACAGTACTTTTTCTTAATTGTATTTGTCACTTTATTTTACTCTAAAGTTGTTTCTCAGTTATTCTCATTCTATCTTTTCACTTTCAAATGCTTTGGCCAAAGCCCGTGTGGTGTTAGTTTTCCTCATTCTTGCAGAGTGGCACAGTGACTCATTACTTCCTCTAGTAGTCATATAAAGCTACCTGACCACATTTATGTGTGTGAATATTATTATGGGGTCATTTCACTGCCATTAACCTGTGGCATTGAAAAAACAACTTGGCTTTGTAGAAAATGTTGCATTGGAATTGTAACAATTGTAACAGGTATTTGCATTGTAAAATGTTGAATGGAAAGATAAAATACAGACATTGAAATGGTTGTAGCCACGAGGGGGAGGTTCTCTCTCTCCTCTCCTCAGAATGTAGAAGGGCGTTGTCATGCTATAAGCCCCGCCCTATCCCCCGCCCCTTCTCTTCCCGCCCCCTCACGTTAAAACAGTTCCAGTAAGTTGAAACTGAAGAAATGAAAAGTGAAACTGAAGACCTGAGAAGCGTGAAGGAAAAAAAAACATTGCAAACATTGGCGGTGTAAAATACATTATATTACAAACATACCCTCCCAAAATATTGTGTTTTTTCATTATCTGTATTTTATCTTTCCATTCAACATTTTACAATGCCAATACCTATTACAATGCCAATGCAACATTTTCTACAAAGCCAAGTTGTTTTTTCCAATGCCGCAGGTGAATGGCAGCGAAATGGCCCCATATATGAATAGACTCAGTTCAATCCAATATATTGACATATTTGACGTGACTTCAGATTTGTATGATTGTTTTATGTCACTTTTTAGTATTAGAATGTAGAAAAACTACATGCAGTATAGTCCGTTTAAGATTACATAGCAGATCACTGTCACCTTATGGCCCCAACAGGAGTACAAAGAGACAAAACTAAAAAAGCAATATCAATGTTATGTATTTAATTTTCTTCCATTTTTCTCCCTCCGTCTTCAAGGACAATGTGATTCAGAGTGATGTAAAGTGATGTAAGATTCATGCATAGTATGTCATCATTTCTCTCAAAATAATATGAAACCATCATCCTCTTAAGAAGTGATCAGTTCTGTAAAGTCACACTGAAATGAAATATTGAAATTGAAAAAACAGAGGGAAGGCAGAGAAACAATGGCATTTGTCATGGGTAAAACATTTAATTTCTCTCTTCTGTTCATGCAATATAAATCAGATTATGTACCTTTTAGATTCTACGTAGTCCTTACTGTTAGAATATTACAGCTCGCTGAAAATAAGAAAATAACAGGCATGAGTTTGTGAGGAGCTGGAACTGTCAAAACAAAACTGACATTGACCAGACATCAAACTTCATCTAGATCTAGACCTTATTCGATCACTGTAGCATTATTTAATTGAGTGTTATGGTCATCAGTCAATAAAATGTGTAGATCTTGGAGAGCTGCGGTTTGTGTTTTACAAAAACAATGCTATTTTTAGGGGTAGCAGGGTCAAGGATCAGTGATTACAGTTGGTCACAGCTGTTTATAGATCATTTCTCTTGAGTGCTACTCACGGGGTCAAAAAGGATGAATTAAATTGTTCAGTCATTGATTTGCTCTATTAGCTTTGATTGTGTTAAGTCGATCACAGTTAAGAATTTAAATGTCAGACATTCTAACACTTGCGTTTTGTACACTGACATTTAAATTTGGCAAGGGCTGTTTTGTGAGTCGATGTTACGCAGAGACACCCTGTTTCTTCCCCATCTTCCAGTCCTTCCCTTCCACTTCAAACGCTAACCCAGCCCAGTTGCCATGACAATCCAATCCGTGTGGCTTGTTTTCTGATGCTGCAAAGTACTCAAACCCCCCTGCTGTTGTGATTTGACTACCATTGCTGTATCAAGCCAGGTGGCTGCTTTCCTCTGGGGGCCCTTTCAAATAAAGGCATTCAGCCAAAATACTTTGAAGTCGCACTGTAGACAAGCTCTCAATAAGAAAACACACTTCCTTCCTGTTTCATCCCAGACACTGATGGGAAATCGTAGAAGGAACACAACCCCGTGGTGCTTATCAGTGTTTTTCAAGTACTAATACTGCACAGCAGCAAACTGAAAAAAAAAAAAAAAAAAAAAAAAAAGACACTGTAACTTAACATCCAACATGTTTTCCACTCCAAAAAGAAAATGAGTTTTCTGGTTGTCAAATTAAAGAAATGTTCATAATGTTTGACTGGAGGATATTTGTGAGACTGTCAGCTTAGGGACTGACTATAGGCATGATGTAATGTACTGATCCTATTTGGACGATTGCCAGACAAGCAAGATCAATTATAAGACTACTCAAAGTTCTAAAGCTAAGATTAAAACTCAAGAAATCTTTTTATCCAATAGTTAATTATTAATTACAGAGCAAATGTTATTAAGATCAAACAAGGACAAAACCTAAGAACAAGATCCACTTCCATGTTCATGTTCTAAAAGCCACAAAAGTAAGAATACGCCTCGTTTTTGTTAAACAATTTGGTTTTTTTTTCTCTTTGGGCAAGTGATGTAGGTCACAAGTAATGAAGTTCTCCAGTTCTCCCTCTCATCTCTTTCATCTACACTCTCACAAAGATGGGAACTGAAATAAAAAGGATTTTGAGTCAGAATTGCACACTTTAAATTATTCATCTTTTCCCCCTGAAGAATGCTGTAAAACTGGCAAATGGAAAAGTTACTTTTGACTGTAAAGTCATTATTATTATTTGTTAATGAAGAGGCATAGTAATAATTCATTGGCGCTAATCCGTCTTGCCGGCAAAGTGGTTGTATTTTATCTTCTGAGAGTGAGAAGCTGATATTAAAAATTCAAGAAAATCAGTTAATCATGAGACCACACCTCCTTCACAAGTCAGACACACACAACACACATATCACACAACACACATATAGTCACAGAAAAAAAATATTAGAACATCAAAAGTCATCAAAATGGTTATGCAATCAAGTACTAACTCCTGTGTGTATCTTGTGATGAAAACAGACAGACAAAACACACATTGAATGCCTAAAAGCACTGTTTTTGTCAGTTCAATGCTATAGCTATTGATGTACAGTAAGAACTGAAGTGATTTTAGTTACGATGAAGAAAACCATGGAAAATGATTAGATATCAGCTCTAAAAAGAAACTCATATATATATACATATATATATATATATATATATATATATATATATATATATATATATATATATATATATATATATATATATATATATATATATATATATATATATATATATATATATATATATATATATATATATATATATCGTCTGAGCTTTGAGTGAATCGGTAAAACTGGCTACGAACGGTCCGATGTCCCGGATTTACGGCCGTGAATCGGTTTCCTGAGGTCCAACCACCGATCTGTAATTATGTTCTTTATATCTGTGACCAAGTTGCTTCAGTATGACATAGCATTTATTTAGTATAAGTACACATGTTAAAACTTCCAACCTGAGATTTATCTGCGGATTTTTTTTAGATACGGTAGAGAGGAAATGCGGGTAGCGGACAGGAAGTGACAAAATAAAAGCATATTTATAGATGAACGCGCGGATGCGTGGTTGATCCACTAGTGTTGCGCGGGCTACCCGCTGGCAAGCGGATATCCGCGGGTGACCCGCGAGTCGGGCAGGGTGGGTCGCAGTATTAATACATATTGCGGATGCGGGTGGGGCGGGTCAGGGACGATCAATAGCCGCTGAGGCGTGTGTGTGTGTGTGTGTGTGTGTGTGTGCTCGGCTCGCGCATGTGCGTCAGTTCCTGTTTTGAATGCTTTTTTATCCCACCTTTTTGTTATTTGTTATTAGCGCCAAATCTCCCTGAACACTCAGAGATAAGAGTGAAAATGTCGGACTTGATCAGGGAGAAGATTAAAACAGGCGATGCGAAGGTTGTACGGAAACGTTGTATGTGTTGGCTTTATAGAGTGATGATGTGGGTGGAGTCTATTTTATGTGCTGGAGTGCATATTGAGACGTTAGAAAGGAGGCAAAAATTATGCTTCATGACTTTTAACATTAGAAGCACAATGTAAAGATGCCGCGAATGTACTATGTGAGTTTAGAGACAAATTTAAGCTCGCGGGTTGATAGCGGGCGGGTTGGGTTTATCGATACGTGACATCATGCGGGTTTGGGCGGGGCGGGTTTCTGTAAAACCCCCTAACCGCGCATCACTAATCCACACAGCTGAATAGTTTTATTTTGAAGGGACAAAATAAAACATGCAGTCACATGACTCAGTCAGTCCACCTGTACTGGATTCCCGGTGAGTCTCCTGCTGTCGTGTCTTTAAAAATATCTCTGTTAACCAGCATCAGAAAGAGTTTTTTTATCAAATCAGTGACATTAATGTTTTTAGACAAGCTTATGTTCATCAGTTGATTTTCCTATAAAAGAGTAAAAAATTGTATTTTATAACCACATTGTTATGATCAGTGTATTCTCACATTTGCAGGAATAATTAAACTTTATGACATTTTAATCTTGTATTTTGTCTTTCTTGAGGGAAAGTAAGTATTTTACAAGCAGAGTTTTACAAACCTGTTAAATTAGTAACACCACATTTAATTAAAAATCAGTTATCTACAGGTATATTACACACACACACACACACACACACATATATATATATATATATATATATATATATATATATATATATATATATATATATATATATATAATATGGATTAATGTGTTTGAAATGTAAAAGATAAGGAAATACACTGTTTATGAGACTGTTGCCAGGTCTCTTTGCCCTCATTATGCTATTTTATTGCAGAACACTGAACGTTCAGAGTCTTTTATCATTTATCATGAGTCAGATGCTTTACTACATTACTTTGAGCATACTAATAAGACTTGGATGTCTGAGCTTGCAGACCAATACAGTGTTCCTGTTTCATCACGATTCCTCTCGCACTGTTCTATCCGTATAGCTCATTGCCTAACCATGTTGGATTCATTTATTAACTTCTTTAATATATGAAAATTGTAATTCCTCTCTACTCTCTTGATCACCCTGAAACAGTTTTCTTCTTCCTTCATCGAAGGCCTCATAAATTTTATTTAATTCATTTTGCCAGTGGAATCGGGGCAGTGGATGGCTTACACTCAACTTCCATTTGCTAATTAGGCAATTAGGCTTTTTGCTTTTGAACAATTTCCAGTGCTTCCTGTGCTTAAATGAATGACCAGTTTCTTAAGTGGAAACTGTGTTTCAAAGAGATGGATGTAGAAAGACCAGCAAGACAGGAAGCATAGATAATCATAAAGGGAGTTTGTTTTCGATCACCTAGTCCTGTTAAACAATTACTGGCATGTTGAAAAAGACTGAATATCTCCTGTTCAAGAGAAGTACTTGGAACTATACATGTCCCAAGTTTTGACAGCTCATTTGCATATGTTTTACTCTGTACTATGGATTAGTTTGATATGGAATAATGATAGTAATTGAATTACATTTTCACCATCTAGGGGTTTTCAGGGTTTTCATACCACCCCGCTGCTTTTCATTTCAAGCTACATTCTTTAGCGCTGTGAAGCAATTATCTAGCTGCTGTCTGCATATATCTATCTATCTGTCAGAAAGCTCATTTTAGACTTTATTACAGAAGCTTAACATCTTTATGTATATATGAGCTGAATTAAGGCTGGATAGAAGGATAAAATTCCCATCAAAGCTAAATAAAATGTAATAATTGCTACTTGGTTGAGCAGACAACGTTGTCCCTGATGTTGCTTTGCTTTACTCTCTGCATAAACACATTTTCTAGTTGTGTTTGCATATCTGACTTTGCAGACATGACCTGTACCTCCACTCCTAATGTTTTTTCAACTGGCAAATTGAGTGAGTTTTGACTATTTTTTTTGTTGAGCAATCACTCTGTCGTCCATCCCCGAATGTCTTGCTTAGAGTCCCCGCTTTGTCGTTCTGTTCCATTTCTGCTTGAGCAACTAAGTGTGTCACAAATGTGGGTCAGACGCCTTTCTTTCCCCACTAAAGTCAATTCAATTTGGTAGAATGATAAGAAGGTATCAAATTTAAACAGCTTGGAGGTGCTCTGGGGCAAGACAAGAAGCACAGTAGTGTGCCATACTTAAAATACCAGCTCCTCTCTGTAAATCTTCCTCGAGAGAGTTACATGATGGGAGGGAGAGGAACAACACAAGGCCCATTAGATGGGAGGAAGAGAGGGACTTGGAGGATTAGATTTTCAGCAGTGCATTAGGAACCAACTTACATGAAGAATATGAGAGACATCTTTTCTTGGCATATTGTCAGCTTTTTATAGTCACACTGCATTTTAGGATTGAATCTAAATGGAATCTAAAATCTTTTGACTTACAGTCACAGAAAAAAATATATATATATTAGACCACCCTTATCTTCAAGTTCTTGTTCATTTTATTTCCTGGTAGAACTAAATGTACATTTCTTCGGACAAATACTGTACAACGATACAAAAAAAATAGCTCATAGGAATTGAATTTCAGTGGTGATATCTATCCATTTTCTGTGGTTTTCTTGATAATAACCAAACTTAGTTCTTACTGTACATCAATGGCTATGGCTTTGCATGATCATTGTTTTATGGTCTAATATTTTTTTTAGCAAGTAATTACTGTGATTTCCTTAATAGGAAGGAGTAGAAGACAGGCACTTTAAAGGTATAGTGGTTTGAGATTGTGGTCTAATCATACATTAGTACGGTTAATCGTATCTCATTTCAGCCATCAGAATACAGAACACAGTTTTGTTCTGAACCGCAAAATGCTCACTTATAAAGGTTTAATGGAACATTTGTTTGCAAACATTTGGACGCATATCAAGACCTGAAATCTGTCATTAAGCTCTGTTTATGGATCTCCACCAGCTACTCAGTGGAAATGTCAGTCTATTCGAGTAGTTGGATGTACAAATCAAAGCAGTGAAGTTAGGGGAAAGGAGGAAGGTGCATATGAGGACACAGTATGAAGAATCACCAGAAAGTGTTTAAGGGATGGTCTTGGGGTAGGCACTGGTGCTGGAAAAAAAAAAAAAAAAGAAGAGACATAGAGCTTTGCCTGCAGAAAGAGAGCAAAAAATACATTTCTCTTAGCTGTCTGCTTTGTCCTGACTTCAAAGGGGGGGATGGATTGCACTTAGGAGGTGTCTAAATGAGGTGATGAGAAAGATGAGTGCCAGAGCTGTACTGTATCTGCCACTGGTAGTGATACTGAAAGGACTAGAGTGGAAAGGCCCTGCAGAAGCACACACAGACACAGTGCTCTCTCTCTCTCTCTCTCTCTCTCTCTCTCTCTCTCTCTCTCTCTCTCTCTCAGCACATAGACCTGAATGCAGAGACATGCTGGGTCTCCTTTTACTGTTGCTTCAGTGCTGAGACTTTCTCTTGTGGTGAATATTGTAACCTGAAATGACATAGTGAGTTTAGTATTCATAAAGAACAAGGAAATCCTGCATGGATTCCAGAAGGAAATGGACTTACATGACTGAATTTATATATTTCTACTGCCTGTGTATGTGTGTTGTTAGTTTTAGTTATGTCGCTGTGCAGCAGAAAAGAGCCATCCACAGTGTGCCATGAAGGAGAGCCACACAGATAGAGGAGCAGACGTAAATAAGGAGGAGGAGTAAACGTGTAAGAACATGAGGGTGGTGTGTTAGCATGTGTGTGTGTGTGTGTGTGTGTGTCTGTCAGTGGGGGATCACACCAGACAAGATGTGAACCGTCATCCATAGATATGTGAGCGGCTGTTACGATGCACGACAACAGCAGGGAAGCGAAGACAGCGGATGAGGAGGAACGTAGGAGGCACTTGTCCAAGGAGAAAGTAGGTGAGACAACTACACTAAAGAGACACATCACGGCAGAAGACATGGACAAGAGGGGACGGAGTAAGAGTGGGAAAAGAAGCGGGAATGGGAAGCAAAAATCCTGCCAGGAGCACAACAAAGATGGAGAGAAGGAAAACAACAGGAAATGATGGACAGATGAGGGAAGCGGTTTTGCTTTCTCTGTCATCCCACTCTGTTCTGCTATCTATCAGAGAGGAGTACACTCCCTCCAGTATCCCTCACTACACTCCATTCGTCACTTTGTGCGCCAGTGTGTGTGTTGGATTGTTTTAGCATGCTTCAAGGAAAATGGAGACCAGTGCAAACTGAAGAGTCCGCTCACATCATCACTCTCTGTCGCAGAGTTTTTTTTTGTTTTTTTTATCACGACTGAACACAGCAGACACTGCAGATTTATGATACAGAAGCAGGCGTTGGGACTTCTTTGGGTGTGTGCGTTTATGCATGTGTGTCTGTTACCTGGTGTGTGCAAGCATGAATGTGTGTGTTGATGTATAGAACAAAGCTTTCTCAGGCCTTTATCTCAAACATTGGTTGTTTTGTGGAGCGTGTCAAGGGCTGATAGCCACTATCAGCAGCCACCACGCTCCTCCACCACTCATCCCCAGTGTTTTTTCCAACATAGTCATTTTTCCCTCGCTCCTTCTTCACTATCTTTCTTTCTGTCTTCCTTCTCTCTTTATGACCTCTAATCTGTGTGTCCTCTGTCCATCTGCACATCCATATACTCAACTCAAACAACTGGCCAATCACACAAACACACAATTCAAGGCTTTATTTATATCAACGACTTACAGTGTGTTTGACTCATGTCTTTCAGTTCATTTGAGCTGCACCACTGGTTAATCTATTAACTGAATAAAGTACTAATTTAATGGTGACTTAGTTGTTGTTTCATTGACTGATTAGTTGGTAGTTAAATGAATCAACAACTGTTTTGATAATTGATTATAGATTTTTTTTCCCCAGAACTTTATTGGGATTTGGATACACTAATTTATACACACAACTTTACCCATACCCATTTTACATTTGACCATAATAAAACACAATGTCACAATAGATATTAAATACTATTTAGAAATTAACAAATGGTTGCTATATCACATTTCCTTTAATTGAGAACACATTTGAGTTGGTCTGACTTATTTCTTAGGGAAAAAAAGGAAAGATTCCCTGGTTAGAGTTCCTTTAAATCTGAATAATTGTAATATTATTCCTTCTCCAGGATAATATGAAATCATACTGAATATATGAAAACATTTAAGAAACACATTTTCATAGTTTTATCATTTTAGAGGCTAATTCATTGATTATAATTATAAAATCATACAAAGTAAATAATAGTTGCAGGTCATTTTTCGAGCTGTCCTGGCACAATTTTGTGCAACTCACAACCAGTTAAATTATGTTTTCTAATATAATATGATTTCATTGGAGGCAATGGGGAAGCTTTGTATATTTTGGTTACAGTGAACAACTTTCTAAGGGAGCAATGCAACTCAAACATGCTGTATTTAAAATACAAAGAGACAGGATGCTCACCGGAGATTATAAAGACAGTAGAATCATAGTATTAAAAAAGTTCAACAACATCAGTTCCTCCACCTGTTATAGACAGTAGTGCAACAGAAGAACAAAACCTCTCATTAATACAGAATATGTAATTGTTAACCTCTCTTGTGACAAATCTGCATTTAAATGTCAGACTAAAATTGGGGGTATATAAAAAAAATACACTGGGATGCTTCACAGCTTTCCTCAAAAGCTTAGTGGCATTGACTGGACCACATATTCTCAAGAGAAGGAAAAGAAAACATATCTCCCACCAGGCACCAGTTTGTAGAAATGCCAGGCTGGGATTTTTGCAGCAGTACTCCACTTTTGTCTTTTTACTGAGGTGAATAAACTCTCGGAGAAATCCACCTTTTGAGCAGTTACGTTCAGTGGTAAACTGCCTCAATGCTTTTAACACCTCTTTGAGTGACTGCATGACTTTCCCATTTAACTGTGCACAGTATTAATGGAATTACGAATAAAACCTGAAGAATTCTTTTGAATTTTTGTCCGTTAACAATCTATAATATTGTATATTCCCACAGTGCACGATCTCTTTCCAGGATTTTAAAAGGAAAATCTGTCTTCTGCATCACCAGTAGCAAATTAGATCTTGAAGGGGGTGGGGGGGGGGGGCTGTGCTGTGATAAATGCATTTTCAATTCAGTTATTTCACAGAGAAATTGTCCTCTGTTAATTGCTTTGGAGCGCTGATTTATTTGAAGATTTCTTCACAGATTCTTTTATTATTGTAGGGGCAAAAATGGAGAGAGAGAGAGAGGGGGGGGGGTGTGGGTGCTACAGATGGGGAACAGTGTAGATGGATGAAAAACAAAATAAATTAGTTGCTCAGTTTAAATAGTACCCTCGAGCAGCCTTGTGGCAATGCCATGTTCTCCAATTTGGCTAAAGGCTTTTTTTTACATTCAACCTTATATCATTCTCCCCCAATTCCTGTCACTCTACTCCTTAATAAAGCACTCAGTCCATGGATATACTTTAAGATGTAATAGCCCTCTTGTGTGTTTTAAATGCTAAGTCACACGATACTACAGAAGAGGAAGCATCCATCACGCCTACTGTGTCCTAACTCGAAATGTAGGCAATGTTACTTATGTTTCAAATGTAAGTGCCTGACCATTTATTGCCCCGTCTCTCTCTTTATTCTACCACTTGATGTGAGAGGTGTATGACTTTATTACTGTGGGTCCCGTAGAGTCACAACCATAGGAGTTCAAGACCAAGCAGCAGAGTGGTTGTGACTCTCAAACAAGTTCAAGCACAGCTCTCCACAAACCATTTTCCCTCATAACAGCATGTTTCCCAGCAGCCGAGTGTCACTGAAGTGCCACTTACAGGGACAGGCACAGCACCTGTGCAGCTGTACTGTAGGTTTTTTTTTTTTTTTTTTTTTCAACATAAGTAATAGTTTTTCGGATGACTGCAGGACCCATCCATGCTCAGGATCCTCTGACCCTGAATCAGTCAGCTTTTGAAAACACTTCTGCATAGACAATGTACCTGGTTATATAATTGGCTCATCTGGCACTGCACCATATTTTAATATATATATATATATATATATATATATATATATATATATATATATATATATATATATATATATATATATATATATATATATATATATATATATATATATATCTGTGTGCTCACCTTATTCATAGAACTGTTGATTTTAATATAGACAGAACTACCCCCAGGGCTTCTAAGCAACCATACTGTATTTATGACAGTTTATTTTAGTCTGGAAAGTGGTCAGTCGAACCTCATGGCACCAACAACTGAAAAACTTAATGCGAGTAGTAATTTTATTCATCATACACATGGTTATACATAAATTAGCATACTACGTGGCTGGCTAGTTTTCAGAAAGTTTTTTTGTCCTATGGGTTTGGGTTAGGGTTTCTATTTATTCACATTAGTCATCACCTTTGACCAGATGCAGTGATTATATACTGTAGTGAATCCCAGCTACATATATCACAAAGGATGTATATCATTCAAACTACATATGCAACAGTATCACAGGGTTCCCACGGGTCAGGGAATTTCTGGAATATCAGAGAATTGCAATAAAGGCTGTTCCACATGAGGAAAGTCAGAGGATTTCATCATTTTGTATGTAAAGTCAAGGGATGTTGGAGAATTTATAAGTGTAAGCCCAAACCAAATGTATCTGTATGCATTGTTTCTCTGTTTTTTTTAGTTTTGTTTTGGTTTTTTTTTTTTATCTTGTAGACACTAAAAATCCCCAACATTTTAGAATGCAACCATTTCCTTAGGATTTCTTTACTTAGGCATACAATGGTGTATTTATTCAAATCAATGTACCCGTTATAAAAACAATTCATGGTGAAGAGTAACTGTGTGGGTTTCTCATGCATAAAGTCAAACCATGTGCTAAAAGAATTAACTGTTGGGAATTTACACTAATGTTAGCCAATTCATGCGTGTTACTGTAGAAGTTCAGCTTAAGGGAAGGACATTGGGATGGTTTTGACCAGTTAAAATATCCTTTCCTGCTTTGCTCTTATCCCAGTTGTTAAATTCTTTTGACATTTGTTTCTATGAACTGTCATGGAATTTTTACTTGTTGATTAGGGGAAAAAAAAAGTCTGTTAATTTTAAGTCGAACTTGGGGAATGGGAACCCTGGTATTAGAAGCATCATGTGACATCTCTTTAAGTCTTTAGATTCTGTCATTTAATAATAAAACATAAAGTATAGTTAGCCAAATAGACTTATCCTAATGTTATTGTTATTACACAGTAACCCAAAAATGATGATCTTCACACTGACAGAACCAGCACCACTGAATCTACTCTATATCCTCCTCAAAGTAGCCAGGTTCAACAGATAAAATGACTCATTTGCTTTATGTGTTTTCCCTCCTGCCTTCCCCCTGACATATTGTTCTTTGCTCTTTGCTTTCTTTGCTCTACAGACACACTAAGACTTTTGGAGCTCACACTCATTTTCAACCTTGAAGCTGTCAAATACACTGTGTGTGTAATAGTAAATGAGCAACCTGTGGCTGTCAGTCTCTTCTTCCACATATGCTTTTCTCCTTTCTACCTTCCACTATGCTTCACCTTGACCTTTCTTCTCGCTCTCACGCAAAACAAACCTTACTTTACTTCAACAGTGAAAGCCTATTGCTTTACAAGGCTAACAAACTTGCCCAGGGTACGTGAGCCCCTTTGTAGATATTAACTAAAGATTGTTTTCTTCAAAGCAATTTGTAACAGATCTCTCACATATAACCTGAAGTCAAGGTTTGTACATCACAATTTATACAAAGGAGGGCTTCATTTCTCATTTTGAAGGATAGCAAAGCAGGTCCTAATACAAGATCATGGCCTGGATACATTTATTAATTGTACAAACTGCCTAAAGTAGAGTTATATTTGCCAACAAAGTAACTCTCAGATCAATGATGGATTTCCTCCCAGATAAGTTTCAGGAAAACAAGTAACACTCCTTACTTGTTACTTGAAAAGGAATGGGTTTAATTTACGAAAGGAAGGCAGCATGTTGCAGACGTTGCACGAACAGCGGCTTCACAGCAGAGACAGACAAACAGGCACAGAAAACAGACCCCAAGGCCAGTGCGGGTTAAACATGTTCATTAATTTCTGTAGTTTCTCTCTCACTGACCCTGCTTGCTTCCTGGACGTGACATGGATCTTAATAGGCTTTGGATCCTTGCTCACTGTTTTGCTGCACACAGAATAGCCCTGAGAAAGTGTAAGGTATTAAGGGAATGAGAGTGAATGGAGGAGATAAATGGGACGATAACAGACATATCTAGATAAGGATCATTATATCAGTGACAATAAATGGGGAAAATAAGTCAGGAAAAATAAAAGCGGAACTAAAAAGTCCTTTATTGAGCTGTCTGAAATTGTAAATCATTAATAATAGGTCAGTATCATGTAATAATAGGGATACAAGAAGTTGACATGTGACTTTATTTATCTCACTGTAGGGACAGCAGCAACATATAACAAGCACATGCAGAGAAAAACAACAGGTAGAAAAAAACAAATGAGTGAAAAGTGAAAAATAAAGACAAAAATAAGAAATTTGGTATTTACTGTACACTGTATATGGATTTATATACAGTACATATAGACTTAGACTTGCAATTAAGTAGCAACTTCACTGGCTCCCCATAAAATACTATAAGACCCTCCATAACTTGGCCCCTCCCTATCTCACACATCCCCTACAGCAGCACTGCCGCCGCCACCACCTCACATCAGCCAACACCAACCTCTGCATTCCTAACACTAGGACAAATCACTGGACCTTGGGGAGCTAACCCTGATCCCACTCCCACAAAACATCAGTACAGTATCAATACAGAACTTCAAGTTACTGCTCAAAACCCACCTGTTCAAACTTTTTCCAGACCCTTTTGCTCTTTTGTTTATTTGTGAAGTGTCTTTGAGTGCCCAAAAAACACTATAAAAGTAAGATTTCTTCTTTTTTTTCATTCTCTTATCATCATCATTATTAATATATATATTTTTTTCTCCATATTTATATTGTGGTTGCACATGCGTAGGGGCTGGGGGGGGGGGGGTACTGAGAACTGTTGTAAAGTAGGTGTGTTACAAAATATCAGTTCTGGACTTTATTGTTTATATCTTAATATTATGTAACACTGTTTTATTAAGTAATAGTTATTTGAAGCATCTTAGAAGGACTTTTTACGGTAGATGTTTGTTCCTTTGTTGGGATTGGACAAAACTAATATGACGATGTCAGTTATAAACTACTAGAATATGAATATTTGAGCAGGATCTTAGTTTGTTAGTTTCTGTAGTATTTGTTCATATTTCTGGTGTCATTAAATACTTCTAGGAAATAACCCAACAAACAAACAAAAAAAAAAATCTCTTTTTAACATTGTCATGATATATCATATTGTATCATATCATGATGCTAGTATTGCGATTTATATTGTATCGCCACATTGTTGTCATAACACACCCCTACTGAATTGTCTGATAGCTGTGGAGAGGAATGAACTGTTATGTCAAATTGAATTTCTTCTGTCCATCTGTTCAATAATCAAGCCTCTTTGTAGTACTGTCACATGTTGTCGTAATGACTACATATGTATCATCTTTGCCGCACGCTGTGGGACCAGCTTGTCACCTAAACCCGCACTTTCCTGTACCTTTAATGAGTCGGCCTCATAGTTTAACACTTAACTGGTGATGATGAACCGGCTTAAAGCAGTCTTAACAGTGCAGGGCTGGAGGGCACAAAAGGAACCCCGTCAGCAAGCTCCTTCCTGAAGCCCTACTGTTCCACCAGGCCCCCATGTGGAGCTCCATCTCTCTAAAGAGACTTCAAAGCCAGGCATTTGCAGACCCAACGTAGGCGTTAACCTTTGACTCAGAGGCTCTCTCTGTGCAGGCAGGACCAGTCTAATTGATGCTACACGCTGCACAAATACGAATAACTTGTCCTTGTGGATTTCTAACATAGAATAGAGTGCTTTAATTTCCACCTCTTATGAGGAGACAGACAATGGCTGTACTCCAGCAAAGTGTCGGTATGGTTATGGTTTCCAGTGACTAATATTTCGCTTTTAGTGATATATGTATGGGATCAAGAAATGGTGTGCTCTGAATGTAATTCATTGTGTTAAATAGGATCAGACTAAAATGTTACTGTTCTTTTATCTGGTTCATCTTTCCATCATTTTCTGTCGAGGGCTTTAGCTTGTGTTGTTAAAACTATGGTTTGGCAGAATTAAAAGAATACAAATTAGTGATTCAATATCAGAAACAGCCACAAAACAAAGATTGAAAAAACAAATCAGACCACCAGTGCAGGGTATGGATTTAGAGATAAGAATGAAAAGACTGGGGCAATTTTCTTCCAACCTTATGGCCTTGAGATGGTCAGATACCAGGCATGTGTCTAGAGATTAAGTCAAGCCCCCGTCACTCTTCATCTTTCCTGATAATGCTGAGTGGGCACCCAGTTCAGTCTGGTTAATTTTCCACCTCATGCCCCAGCTCCCTCTCCGAGATGGAGGGAGATCGTCTGCACAGATAAAGGGATGTGGTAACTGAAGGAAGGGAGCAGACGTGTTGTGTGGCTGCATTTGTGTTGCACATAGAGTAGTTAGTAATAGTCTGGATGCTGTTTAATGGACAAAAGACTTGTTCATCAGCTTGGACAGAGTTGGTAAATGGATTAGTGGATATCTGTATGCAAGAACAGATGTATTGATCGTGTATATCCTATAGCCCCATGGATTTCCTGAAAGCTGTGCTTAAGAATATCAGTGTTTATTTACAGTGTTTGAAAAAGAAAAAGTACAGTATTAACCCGTAAAGACCCACTGCTACTGTTCCCAAATGATTTTTCTTTTTATGTAACTTTTTGTAAGTGATTTAACAACATTTATTAAGTGAATTGAATGTAAAAATCTTTAATTTCCCCAAAGGGCAATTTGATTTGCAACACAAGTGTATATCTTACATATCACCAAACAATCAATCTCACACAAAACAATACATCAATAAATACAGTAAATACAATGGTGTATTGTCCTCAACAATGTTGCCTACAGGTTATTTAAAAACGCAATGGCAGATGGGACAAATGATTTCAGATATCAGTTTGATTTGGCTCTGCAGTGGAAAATGTACCTTCTGTTTGATAGCAGAAGCTGAAACTCTGGGTTTTGCTTAAATAGTCTTTTCCCTCTGAGTGGCTCTGACTTGATACAGATAATCAAGGTTTTTCAAGTGAATCCCAACTGTTTTTTTTTTTTGTTTTTTTTTTTGGTAGATTTTAATTACATTCCTCAGATTGTTTTTATTTAAAACACTGTGGTTACCAAACCAGCAAATGCAAAAATGGACTCAATGAAAGATGAATAAAGCATTTTAAGAAGCTTTTTTATCGACATTAAAAGACTGTCTTATCTGAGGAAACTCAGATAAGACAGTGTGAATGGTGTTCCTGCAGATGGCTTCTGTGTTGTTCTCAAAGCACAGTTTGTGATTCAAAATGGTCTCTAAATACATATAGTGACTGACCACTTCCACTGCTGTGCCTTTAAGAAGGGTTTGGGCTGTGACAGGTGGGTTCTTATGAAAACCAAGAATCACATCCTTACTTTGTAAGTAAGAATCATCGCAGCATTTCACAAAGTAGTCAAGGACAGGTCCATGGCCCACGTCTTGGTCCTACAAGAGGTTGATAATCACAGAATCATCAGCAAATGTAATTATTATAAGCCTTGACTCGAACATGCTCCTACAGTCATTGGTTTAAATCATGAACAGTAGAGGCGACGGGATGCACCTCTGTGGTGAGCCTGTGGAACACAGCAGGGGCTCAGACAGGGTTTCATTGACACACCTCCTCTGTGGCCTTGTCAGGAAGTCAGTTATATGATCTCTTGTATTTTGCATTTTTTCAACCAGGCATTTTTCTACATTTCATTTGCTGATCAACTGAAGAAAAATGGACTTTTGTAGTAAAATAAGCATTAATTGAATGTTTAAAAAAGCCTCTCCAACAGCTGTCATTTATTGAAGTGCATGAATTTTGCTGCTGAATGAATGTTTTAGAGGATGATAGTGTTTGTATGTTTATTATAGAGCCTCTGAACATCCAAACGGGTCATATCTGATGACCTGAAGATGAGAAACTGCATTTTGCATCAATTATTTACATGCATTGACGAGCTTAATGGATCAACAAGTATTAAACATTTTAGATCAGTAGATGATTTGAGTAGCCAGTGACTGGACCTTTATGGGTTAAACGTAGAGTGTGTAATATATTTATCTAAGGGTTTGTCAATAGCATAATTACAAAACACATAGTAGATGATATTGTAAAATAGTGTGGGATCATAGGGTTGTTGTTTTTACTACCAGTGCTAATGACAATTTATCTGACTCAGAAATGATATTTACAGACAATAGGATACATTCATTCACACTACATTTGCACATTTCATTCTAATGAAACGGAATAGAAAAAGACAATTAATTGCTTTGGTTGATTAATCACTAATGATCTGTACGAGCAGATGTTGACACTGACAGTGACTGATTGCTTAACAGTCTTCTCAAATAGTACTACAGACTTTGAAGGGAAATATCTTAAAAGATAAAAACACCTCCCAAGAAAGAATTTCATCAAAGCATCCCAAATGTAAATTTTCAGTTTGTCTTAGGCTACATTGCCTTTTGGAACGCAACATAATTCAGATATTACTAGAAGTACTAGAGTTTAAACATCTGGAAAGCCATGAGTAACCAACACTTAGCAAGTCATTATTATTTGGAAATGTTCCAGACTCGTTGACACATCATGAAGTCATTCCAATGCTTTTAAAATTGCCAAGAAACCTATTAGTGAGCTGGACATGACCAGTCTTCTATTTCCATATGGAACTAACTGATTCTGGAAGTTATTACTTCTGTAAATCTAGGATTATCCATCGATGGAAAGATGATCTGAAACAATTTGCAGCCCTGGGAGTGAGCGGCGTTAACTGTGGTTATAGTAATGACCTTGGACTAGAAATCCATGTATCCACACATGGAATTATCATCATCATATTTACCATCTCATTTTCTTAAGTACTGTGTAGTTGCTGTGCTTTACTTTGGACCAGGTTTGAATAATATTATGTCATTTTAATTAATTAAAATGCTCCCACCTAAATGTTTTTACAGTTAGTTTGGTATTCAGTGCTACATTTACTGCTGAGTTTGATGTGAAGTGGATTGTGCATTGGAACCATTTCTAATTAGACAGTGCAAATACAGAAGTTAACAAAATATATAACATAAGTTTTGTTTTTTTTTACGATGCCCTATAATAGAAATGTTAAATATGACAGTTGTGGTAAAACTCAAGAGATGTATACTAGGTGGTAACAAGCTTTCGTCATGCACGTGTTGCTTCATTTTGTCAATATTTCTACATTTTTTTCTCTTAATTCTGCGCTTGTTTGACACTGCATCTGATTAATGTGATCTGCATTCAGGCTCCGTAATAAAATATAAACTGAAAGATGCAACGATCAGCTCCGACACTGCTTCCCTCACTTTTTTTATCATAATGAATCAATGCTGGAGACAGGTTTTCCATTTAAGTAACATCGATAAATGCTGTTCAAAGCTGTCTTACTCAACTTTCTGGTTAAAATTTAATGTTGATACTGATCATGTTTTTATCCACACTGACTTCATCACAGCGCCATGTTATATCTCTGCCAGTTCAGCACCACTCAAACAGCTGAGCCCGGCCAAGCTGTGGTAAGGTGTTACAGCACAGCATCACACAGCAGCATAGAACACTGTGTATCTGTTGAGTGTTTTGCATCCAGCCGGTATTTCCTTGCCAACAGTGATTAAATAATGTGTTGCAGTGATAATATCTGTCAACAAATACAGTCATGTATTTTTTTTTTTGTTGTTGTTGTTTAGTTTCTGGTTTGTCACATGACTTCTATATCAGACATTTTCCACAGTCTGGACTAGTCAGTCAACAATGGAGTACTGTATTACACTTTTGACCTAATTTTGTTCAACAACACTGTATTTTTTTTTCCAAGGTGAGATGTCATCAGGGCTGTATCCATTTACATTGAATTACTCCCACATGACATCAGGTATTGAGGTTAATGTGTGTCCCAGAATGCTTGTGGGTCATTAAGACAAACAGATACACAGTGCCTGCAACCACACATGTAGGTGGCAGGTTTGGAAATGGAAAAAGGTCACTTCAGCTCTGATTGTAACAGCTCCCAATGGCACCATGTCATTGAATTTTGGTGCTTTTTTTTTAACACGTTTGACACTGATGCTGATATATCTGTGGTTTTTTCTTGTTTACAGGATACTGACCTGCTGGATATAGCATACATAAAAGATGCCAGGAATGGGAAATGCACCAAAACACCAAAGGTACGCCCATCTTTCACTTACTTAGAGATAATTCCAAATTAAGAAATGTACACAGAATGCAATGGATGCTTTTTTCATGTGTCTTTCATGTGATGCTAGGTGTTGTGCTAAGTGTTGATTTTCACACAGAAATGAAAAGCCCAGCAATGAATCACACTTTGTCTGCACCAGTGTAGCCAAGAAATGTGTTACGGATGGGACTGAAATTGGTCATTGTAATTATTGTCTTTCAACTATCACTAATACTTGTGCCCACACCCTAGAGGTGAATCATAGAGTAGTTTAGTTAGTAGTTGTTAAGTAGTGAAATTTGACAGATTTAGTATTTGGCTGTTTACGCTGTTCACAATTCACATTATTTAGTATTGTCATAAGATATGTGAACCAGATGATACTTAAAAAATTACATGATTTGAACCCACATAATTAGCAGAACATGGATGGTTTCCCAGGAATGCATACCAGTTTAGGGTTGTTTCACAGCTAATTAAAATGTTGTTAATTGTGAGCGATGAGAAAACAATTTGTATACACAGTTTTTAATCTGGCACGAGTTAACTGTCATGGAATTTAGCACATACAGTACAGTGTTGGTGCATTTATGAAGCCAAATTTAGTTCTTGCAGTTCATTTTCCACTTTACATGTAACAATTCCATCTATAACCTGCATTATTTTCCACATTTATTTCATGTACACTTGCACAAAGACTGAATTTAGATGGCATTTTGAGTCGCTCAGTCCCATGACGAGCTGTTGTTGCATAGCTGTGGCAGTGTTCAGTCAGTTTGATTCAGTAGAGCAAGAGAAGCAAGTGGGGGTCGTGCACCATCGCTCTTGTCTGGGGAGTGAGTAATGATGGAATGAGTACAATAACACAGAGAGGATTCATGCATTTCTAAACAGCTTACAGAGTGATGCTACCCAGGGAGGAGACATGACCACGTGACAGGTAAGATGGTCGAAGCATTGGAAATCCATTACTGGGAGATGGAGTGGTCATGCAGCCTGGGCATTGTAATGGGAGCACCAGTGAGACATGGTGTCTGAGGAGCTGATGAGATGAGGAGAGGAAAAGAAAGAGAGAGAGAGGGGGGTGATAAAAAGGCTGTGGGGATAAGAGGAAGGAAAGCAGAGAGGGCATGTCGACTTTTAAATGTAAGGTCTGCAGAAGGCAAGACAAAGGATAAGAGGAAAGAAAGGAGGAATCACGCATGATGGGAGGTAAAAAAAAAAAAAAAAAGATGTCAGGCATGGAGCAGAGATAATATCAGACAGACTTTGCCGAAAGTGGACAGCACTTGTCATGGCTTGCTTCTTGGCCGTTTCTCCTTCACACTTCTTAAGGATCTTGTGAGGATGTTGGAAGTTTTTGCGAGCATCCTTGTACTCTCAACTTCAGCTTCAAAGAAAGACACAAAAGCTGAAAGATATATTTTTCAGATGAGAACATGAAGGACGGTGATTATGCTGAAAACATGCAAGAAATAAAAAACAGCCTACAGTACACATTTATGGCGTTATGGTGTCTTGGTGTCAATAGAGTCACCTGCAATGTTCGTATTAAAGAAAACGATTAAATCAGTTTGTGTGTAAACTCTAGTAGCCCTCACTTCTTATAAACAGGCGTGCAGCTGTGTGGCAGTTGCATAACAGAGTGCAGAGGTCCAGAGGTACTGGTCATTATTACGGCTCAACACTCATGGGGCTCCACTCCTGGGTCTAAAACCAACACTGCCAGTTCTGTGTCTACTGATGACAATTTGAGACGCATCAAGTTCATGAGCAACATCTGACTACGTGTTACCAATGCGAAGGAGCACTGTAGCCACGTGGTGCTGGTCGTCTGTTAAGTAACATAATATGTTCATGGCTGTTGAAATGATGAGCCGGGAATGACTTACAGACAATCCCAGCTTTTTATACCTCCAGAATTTTTAAATTGGAAAGGGTTGTCTTTTTGTATTTTTTTGGGATCGGCCCCACTATGCAAGGTGCTCTTACTATTAACTGCAAAACACAAAATGAGGTGTATTTTATCACCCTATTCCAAAAATCACTCAAGTGAAACAAACACCTTATGTATGAAATCCACAGAGGACCTCACAATATCCTCTAACTTATGGTAAGTAATATATATTCAAACACTGAATGGAAATTACCCAAATAATAATGATATACACAGTTCAAGTGGTTTCACCATCTTTTTGTTTATCCAGTGGTTCTATATTTACTGGCATCTCTTCCTTTTACCTCAGCAGTGCTCTTACTGCTGTCTCTTAAGGGCTCCCAGCATTCATTCATTCATCCATGCAAATTACAGGAAAACAACACACTCAATAAGACAAGATGGGATGTTGGACTCACGGTGACATGTCGGTGAAAGCTTTAGAAGTGCTTTTATTGTGCTACTCAGGAGTCCTACTTCTCAACCAAATGTTGTCAGACTCAGATATATAATCATTCTCAGCCTCAAAATAGGCTCTTGGTGGAATTGCTGATCTTATTTTCATTACAACTTGTGCTATGTCATATTGTCTTTGAATAGCATAGAAATTTCTGTCCAAGCATTATTTAGATTTGGAACATGTTGCTGCTGTGTTCATATGTTCAGTACTATATGTGGGCGCTTCGTCTGACCTCTAATGAACTTATGCCATGCTGCCCACAGTCTTCTTCAGCTTCTTACTAATGATTCATACAGTTCCACCGTGAAGGCAAACATAAAAAAAACCTGACAAAACCAAAACACCATTATATTTGTGACAGGAATTCTCACTGTCATTATTACACTGCAAAGAGTCATAGTGTACACAGGCCAAACTGTATAGACAGAAACCTCACGGGAATACACATGTGCTGGCTAGTGATACAGAGCTGGAAAAAGTGGCATCCTTTTGTTCTACATTGCTCATGCTGCTGATGCTAATTAGCATGTGTCCACCCCATCATCATTCTGGCTGATTAGATTGGCTTCTTGTCAGAATAACAAGAAGCAACCTTTGTTTGCCGGGTGGCTCCAGAAATTAATAACACTGCCGTCTGGTGAGCAAAGAACAGCAGTAATAATCATCTACTAAATATATCCATAAATATCTGATATATTTTCCAATCCTATCTTATACTGAGCAAACAGATTGACAAAAGGACTTCCTGTTGCTTCTGTATATTTCTATAATTATGTTTTCTGTGGATTGCAGTATTCAGACAACAATGACAAGATGGATCTCTTATTTGTATTACTGTGTACGACTCTGTTGTTGAATGTTAGTTTCTCTGCACACCCTCCACACTAGGGTGAAAACATCATTCAGTTTGTGTGCAGCATTAAAGCAATGTGCATTGATTTTTGTGCTTTGCTTTCTTTCTTTTCCCATCATACATTTTCTTATCACTTGGATCACCTTTTCATTCAGTCTCTTCAGTTTGTTGCACGTCTTACTCCACTTTTCTAAGCCACATATTCATAATGTCTCTTTATTCAATCAGCAGATTTGCGTTCTCATTCCACAGAGCACACCAAAACTCGAAGCCACATCATGTACACTTGACCGTATCACCAACTTCTGCCGAACTGACTTCAGTTAAGCTTTGTTCTTCTTTTGATTCCATTTGACATCCCTGCACCACTGGGTCATATAAAGTCCTGTGTTGTAGAAGTGTTCTTTAGTTTGTGCAGTTCTTTCTCAGCAGAACCAACAGAAGGAAAATGTAATCAGTGTCTCACAGTGGTACTTACAGTAGGTGTCTGACAGACTAAATTACATGCTTTTGCGCCTCAACAACCAAACAGGTACCTGTCTATGAGATGTGCTGTTTGTGCAATTTGGATTGTAATGTGCGTGTTGAAAAACCTTAATATAGAGAAATGATTGAAGACCTTAGTGTTTTGTTTATCTGTGCTGTCTGATGCTTCCATTTTTCACTTTAGAAGTAAGACATCAACACAGCTGTAGTGACTGTGCCTGCTGTGGGTGGACACCGTGTACAGACAGAGTGTGATCTAATAATTCAGATGTCCTTATCTTACTCCAGTCTGCCATGCCCCTGGTGATTGTTTTACTGCGTGGGGGGTTAAACAAGACATGAGGACCACATAGCTTATCCATTTTTACGATTTATGCACGATCAGACTGAGGCAGAGGCTGATTGACCGAGTGCAGTGGAGCAGATGGCTGCATGCTGTCGACTCACACAAACTGGTCACGCACAGGCATGGGGGTTGAAGTAGCAGTACCCTCAAAATAGAACTTCTTCGGTTGTTGTATCAGACAGATATACACATAGAGGAATAAGAATGTCTCCTGGAAGCTTCCACACAATGGTTAATCACAATCAACTGAGAGCAAAACGAATTGATTTCTGAAGTGCCGTCAAAGAGGATAATTTACAAAGGTGGCCATTTGGATTGATGCAGACACTGTTATCAGCTAAGAAACACATGGGAATCATTCAGAACTCATCATAATCATGTAGTTAACTGATGAGGAAGATTTCAAAGGCAGTGGATGTAAAAACTTTGGATGTTGACTGAAATACTTTGAACACATTAAATGTTTAATGTCTTCTTTCCTGGATCTGTCGATAGTCAGAACAGTTATGAGCTAACCGTAGACAGTTGTAGAATGACAGTTAAGATGAGCCTTCAGACTTTTATTGTGAGAGAAAGCTTCACCCTGCTCTGTTACTGTGTAGGCTTGCAGCAGAGAGTAGTGCTGCTAAATACAGAGCAGCTTGTATGTCCCCAGAAGTGTAACAGGATCTGGGAGAGGCCAGCAGGCCATTATCACCACCGCTCAGTCTGGCCAACAAAGTCAACTAAAGCTCTATCTCCCTCAGCAGTAAGTGCTAAACAGCTCCTCCGAGTACCAGCAAGCTGCTGTCAGGTTCCGATCAGCCCTCCAGAAAATACAGGGCTTATTTCATGCGTATTCATAGAAATGCATTGTCATAGTTGAAAGACTGTGATTACATAGTTTAGACTGTCAACATGAAAATTATTTTGCAAAACCTGTTTGTAAAACCTTGAAATAAATAGATTTTAATATATACTGGTAAGGGGTTGCAGCACAGTTACCTACCAATTTTTTACCTATTAGTTTTTACCTTTGTCCATACAGTCACTATAGGTAGGTAGGTAGGTAGGTAGGAAGATAGATAGATAGATAGATAGATAGATAGATAGATAGATGAAACAACGATACATTGTCTTGAATATTTAGTGAAAAAGACATTTTGATCAAACCAACTAAACATAAAACTAAATTAGTGTCAAATCTACTCTCTGAATAAAGTCTGTCTTTCAAGCGTCTTTGCATATTGTTTCAGTCTATTGCATATTAATGGAAAAGTATGCTCTCTAGTGTGCGACAATAACAGCCTTTCAAATCTGTAGATGTATGAGTTGCCAAGGCCTTTGTCTGACCCTGGGCCCTGCTCCACTACTGCATGACAAGATGAACAGCTGAGAGGGCAGAAACACTTCAATGGAAATGCAATGTATATTTGGCAGAGTGCCTGTTGTAAGACTGTCAATATAAGAGTCTGCATTTGGACAAAACTGAGTGACAGTCAAGAAAAACTTCCATATCTTGGCTGGTATGTGAAAGGTTTTATAGCTCTTACAATGGCTTTGATTAAGTGTCATTATGGTGGCAAGGTTATCCCCTGAGGACAATAATAGTTTAGATTAAAGGTGAAAATCTCCCAGGAAATGTAACCTCATAACAGCTTTTGATGTGTATTCAGAATACTGCAGCTGCATATTGTACATTGTAACTGTTCACATTTATAGCAAGTGTCATTGAGCTTATCATGGACTGAGCCAATGATGGATTTATTTGTGCATCTGTATGTATGCGCATGGGGTTAGATTATATCTCAGCTATGACACAGTACTATTTTCAGTATGTCTCAGTGATGTAATGTATGCATAAGCCAGCACTGTAAACAAAACACTCACAAACCTGTCTCACCCACAGCCCAGAGAGAGATAAACTGTAACTCAAAGCCTGGTCTCTTGCTGTACAACCACAGAGACTCCTGCAGTCAGAGAGCAGTAATAGTTAAACACAGGCTGACGAGCAGTGATCAGTGCTCCCCTTTGAGATGTTGTGAGATGGACAGTGGTCACATGACAGTGTTGAAATTGTGGACATGAGACTATTAGTGTTTTGCACTGTACTAATGATACTAATGATGACGTTGATAAGAATAGCAAGTGGACAAATGAGCACTGATGCTTTGAGTAATGAGCAGCTGAAGATGAAAGGAAAGTTTAAGAGGACAATCAGTGATAATGAGTCTTTCTGCAGATCTGTTTCAAGATGGCTATGAGTGAGAACCATCCTTTGTTTGCACATATATGTCTGTCGGCTTGGTGTACAGATTTAAGAGTGGCCCTTTCACTGGCTCAACCATGTTACCTTCATACATCTGTACTTACTATATGGGTTAGCAGTCTTGTGCTGGTAGCTGGTCTTTTTTAGACTTTAACTAAATCTACTTCTAAGCTAAAAGCTGTTAGCCTAGCCACGCTATCCCTATTCATTGTACACTTCATCGCATACCTGGACCTATACATCAAATCCTCTGTATGCAATAGGACGGTACGACAACCAATCAGCGTAATCATTTGGATGACGTAGTTAGACACTGGAAAGTTAATGGAGGAGTCTGGGGAAAGTTATGAATGACTAAACAAAATTGGGGATTATTGAGCTTAACAACTTCTGTAAAAAGAATTTAAAGATTGATGATATTTTCTCACATTCCTCACTCATCTTTGATAAAGAGGAAATCACTTTCTTACGCCCGCCCTCTGACTCTACGGTATATTTTGCTGTGATTCGTCGGCCAGTTTCAGGGAAATCTAGCCAAATGTTTACATTGGGCGTAACTAGACTTCTATGGTAGCACATTATATTTGCTGCCGCTAACATTTTTTGCAGATTATATCTATGTGATAAATACACTGATAGTTTAGATACACTCCTTACCAAGCCCTTCAAAATATCTCTACTTGTTGTCTCAAGCTGCAACAGTGTGCAACAATACCTGCTTCTGGCTTAGAAATTGTCAGCTTGTGTCAAAACAAGCATGTATATCATTACATTTTGCACCATTAAATACAGTGAATGCAAATACAAAACAGATATGCAAAATGTAGTTGTGAGTAAAACCCCAGCAAGTTGATTTACTGATTATATGATTATGGATAATGTACTAGAAGTGACATGTTTACAGCCAGTCATTTGACATATGTGTTACTCATTTGCATCATACTAGTGTAAAGTTATAACTGTCAGTGAAACCCAAATGATGAGTTGTTTATTTGCAAGCGAAACAAGCTGTGGTCTCCGTCATAGCAAATACTCCCCTTATCCTTCAGTAGGTGCAAATGTCACATTACAGTAAGTGATACAGTGGCAGATTATTGATTGATCTTTTGCTGTACATTCAATTTTATTTAACAGTTCTATTGTTTCATTCAAAATAGAGGTAAATTAGTATAATACAATAATTAATGTAGGTTAAATGCAGATTTTTTTTTCATGTCCTGGTTTGATATTAATAATTATTGCTGAATTAAAACATTTATTCTAGTACATTTTTCAATTAGGTCACGCAGCTGTAATGACTGGTAATCAAATTCATTTTATTTCCATGAGTTTGGGCAGACACCCTGTTGGCTGTCAAGGATATTTCACAAGGATGTACTTTCAAATGTGTGCATTTATATCCTTAAACGGTTTATTAATTTTTCATGCAATTCTGCTGTTATATTTATTTGGTTTTGTCATGAAAAGGGATAAATACCATCTGATGAAGAGAAAATAACATGCATATCTCCATTTGATGCCAGCTGCATCTCAATGGAGCTGTAAAAAGCTTGTTTATATTCATGACCTTACCTGTGGATTCTACACAAAATTAACTCAGTACAGTAAAATAGACCAAAACTATACAATTAATTGAATGAAAATCAACAGATGTCAATGTGCTAAATGTGAATGAATGTACTCTATATGTGTGGGTTCTCGTTCCTCCCCAGCGGCTTCTGCTCAGAGACATTTTAGTGCACAGAGCCATGAAACTGTCTGTCAGTTGACAGGTCTGGGAAGAGAAATCCCACACGTTCCCCTTTTAGACACAATTCGCACACATACACACAACACGCGATCATACATGCGACAACAGTATGCTCTGGAGATCAATGGACTGAACACGGCATCACACACATCTTAGACTTTTCCTAAGTCTCTCTCTGTTTCTCCCCCTCTTTTAACCTTTCTTAGTCAGTCTGGCAATCTCAATCAGATAGTCAATTCATTCTGTGCCAACGTGGGGACAAGATTGGAATCTGTCCCTCCAGACTCTTATTTTCATCAGGGGGATTGGCTCCTGGGCAAATGGCAACTTGCAGTAAGAGGTGATTAAAGTAAATGGCTATACAGTATGGACGCATTGATTTTCATAAAACACATTGCACCACTATTTCTCATCAAAGATAAGCAATTGATTAGCATGGTGTTTCAACATAACCCCCAGTCAAGAAGGAGCAGGGAAGACTGGAGAAGAAATAAAAACAAGAAAAACGTTAGCATGATGGAGCATAATTGGTTTGGGTTTTCTTTTTTTTCTTTTTTTTACACTCAATTACTTCAATGATCCTTGCACACAGATGAATTCCCATAGTGTGAAGCCGGCCATCTCATTACAGCTCACACAGAAATCGAAGGTGATGCTCATGCTCTCTATGGACTTTTACCTCTGAAGCTGCCCCTGTTCCCAGCACAACATGAAACTGACCTGCTGGACCAGAATAAATGATGAAAAGAAAGATCTAATGAACGTATAAATAAATGGCTGAAACAGAGAGTGAAATAATGAAGTGGCCTGTAACCACAGAAGGAGAGTTACCTGAGTGGACCCAGAGATGACTATCTTGTTGAAAAGGCCAGAAGGAGGACAATGGGGAACCTGTGCTGCTTAAGTTCCCATCTTAACTGAGACCTAGGTGGAATGTCTCACAGAGACAATCTACTTTGTTAGAGCAGTCCAAGAAACTAGGAAATCAGTCTTGAATGTGGGTACTGTGTGCTTGTTTTTTTTTTTTTTTTGTCATTTTAGCTGTGTTTTGGTCAGGCACAAAATGAACAGTGTATTGGATTAGTAATCTGCTTTATGGACCAGAAAAAAGAAGAAACTTTTTTTTTTTCTGCAACCTTAGTAAACCAGATGCAGTATCCAATACCATAAATCCTTTATGCATTTCTCAGCTGTCTCTGTTACTGAATTAAGTTAAGTCAACTCTGCATTCTGTGTGTTGTATCACAGAAATGCAAACTGAAGAGCATTGGTTAGATGCAGACACAAAGTCTCATTAAATTAGAAAGAAAATAGAAACCAAGTAGTGGTGTAAAAAGCCAAACACAAAGAAGCACAGATATTCTAAAACTTGATGGACGCAGAAATCTCTGGTAATGTTTGATATGTATCATTAGAATAATAATTAGATTTATATACATATTTATACACCCAAAGCACTTTACATTATTAATCCACTCTCACATGCTCCCTCTGGTGGTGGGAAACTACATTTGTAGCCACAGCTGTCCTGGGGCAGACTGACAGAAGCATGGCAGCCATTTCGCACCTACGACCACCACCCAACATTCATACACCAGTGTGAGTGACACTGGAGGCGAGGAAGCTAAAGTGTCTTGCCCATGGACACAACAGACTGACTAGGACAGAGTGGGACTTGAACTGCCAACCCTGTGTTTAATGGACGACCCGCTCTACCAACTGAGTCATATCTGTCCCTAGAAGGAAAGGCTTTACATTAAAAAAAAACAAACAAACAAATATTTGAATATCAAAATACAATGGAAAAACCAACAAACTTCAGAATCCTGTCACTGTCAAAGAACATATATCACACTCTGCTGAATCATGATGACCCTTTCCTTTAGTCACTGCACTGGTGTTGATCTACTCCAGTGGAATTTGGCACACATCCCGCTTGTCACTTGATGCCTGCAATGAAATCAGATGTGACATTTTGTTAACCCAGCAAAGGTTGTCTCGATGGAACTGAAGCTGATCAAATAAGAACCATTTGAGAAGGGATTGCTCAGACTAGAACAAGCAGAGCTTCTGCCAGTGGAAAGTCAGCGTTTAAAGTCGGCAACAAAAAACGTGCCATTAATACAAGCATCCGTCTTTGTGTTTCATTTGAGTTCTCACAGGGACGGAAATGTCATTCTATGCTTTGGAATCCATACAGACGGATGTGTCGTTAACAGTGTCGAGACTGAGTGACTGATTAAATAAATGACTGTTTGACTGATTTAAGATTCATCATGGCGATGTTGAGTTTTTCCTGACATCCCACTTATGTGAAAATCCCCATAGGTCGGCAGTGTCAAGTGAAGCAGCCATGAATCTAAGTCTGTGTCAGTGGTGTGTCTCTTGGCATTCATACCGTCACAGTCTCTGCCTCAATTAAGCTTTTCTCTCATGCAGGATAATCAGCTTGTGTCACCGTTAATGTATTGAACCTACTGCTTCGTCTTAACTATCAGGAGTGGGATCCCTATTATGCTGATGTTTGGCTACAGTTGACACATTTGTTGATAAATTGACTCTAAACTTGATCCACTTTTGCCTTAAGTCAGAGGGAAACCAGAAAATAGCATTGACATTAAGTGATTGGTTTGTTGCTCTTTGTTGTGTTTAAGAGTCTGACTGAAGGTGAAAACATATTACACTCAGGCTACGTTTATACGGAGACGATGAAAACGGAAGATGCAAAAGTGGCGTCTCGTCTTCAGTTTTCATTTGCATTTAGACAAGCGTTTTCAGGAGGAAATCCTTGTTTATATGAAGATGCAACAGTAGGTGAAATACCATTGGCTATGCATACCAGGCCGACATGTCTTTTTCTGTTTTTGACATATGTAATTGTACACCCATCTCTGTTCAGCTATGATATGTGTGTAATTTCTGTACAACAGCTGAAATGACTGCTAGTGCAGCTGGAAGATCTGTGTGATCCAGGTTATGCGACGTGTTTGTTGCTTTACCTGCTCGGCGAATGACTGTGACGTAAAAGTGTATATGATGTGAATATATGTGACGTAAAGACGCTCACAACGTGAACATGTGTGTTTCTTGAGTTGAGACAGAGATGCGACCCGGCATGTCTTCAGAATGCCCACTCTGGAAGGAGTCTTGAGATTTTTGCGTATTCACACCTCGACTGCACCATATAAACGAAAGGCACTTATTTTTTGTGGTCTCTTTGCTACCTTGTTAGCACCAGGCTAATACAGTGCCTAATAAAGTGAGTGTATATGTTGTTGCAGTTGTCCATGTGTGTCACAGTTCCATTGATGCTTGTTCAAAAATGTTCTTTATCATGCCTCACCTGTAAACAGTGTTGTTTTCTTATGCTGTTGTAATAAATGAGTGGAACAGTGGTGCAGTGGATAGCACTGATACCTCAAAGCAAGAAAGACCAGTCTTCGATTCCACCAGGAACTCTTTACTTGCTGCTTGGGTACAAGTGTTAACTCATGCATAGGTTATTTAGTTCATATATTATATGATTTTAGTTCAAGCTTTGTGTTACCGCAGAGTAAATAAAGCTATGGTTGCATGTTAGTATATCAAGGTGATTCTTACAGTGTTTGGCATCACTGCACTGTGTTGGGTGTGAATAACCTTTTGTTAAAAGATGTTTTGTGTTGATTATTTGTTCAAATTAAAAGCAGATACCATTATTGTTAGCATTCTTAGAGACTGTTGTTCTGTAAAAGGATTAAAAGCAAAGCAATTTTATTGAGACATGGTCCATCCATGAACTCTTGTAAACCTTGGACAAACCTTGGGAAGTTATGCAAAGAGCTACAGGAAAAAAAAAATATTGCTATGCTTTATCATTTTATTGTAACATTTTTACCCTTTTAAAGAGTCCTTACATTAATTCTGTGCTTTAATTATACTGAAATTGTGTTTTATTAATCTCTAAATGGTTATATAAATTTACATTAACCCTTTGATGCATGAATTATGAGAACTTTAGTCAAGATCTTTTTACCTAAGTGTTTTTATTCCCCTTTAGGCATGAACAAAGCAATGTGCTTGAAGTATTTTTAATTAACCTATTTTTTTTATGCAGTTACAAAAATACTCACTCAGCTGGACAACATGCGTTTAAGCTTTGAAGCTGAGAAACGTATATTTAAAATGCAATATCAGAACGCTTTGTAATAAAAAAAAAAAAATGTAATGCAGTTTTTGTTTAATTATAGTCTAATAACAATAAGCAATTAATTTACACGTAAACATGTTAGTGCAGATCAGGTATTAACAACAGACAAGTTACAGTAATGATATGAACTGGCTGATATGGAATTAAAACATATCAGTCAGCCATGAATATACAAGAGAACAGCTGTAGATTTAACTGTCCACTGTAGTGACCAGTATGCATCAACGGGTTAAACTAGTCTTGTGGATCATGAGTTTGAGAGCTGGATCATCATTCCACTGGGATGTTACAATTGCCTCCCTATTAGTTTGATCCAGTCTGGTCATTGTCCTTTGTCCTCTGTCACAGCATTTTCACTCAGAGAATTGCACTCACTGGATATTTTTCAAAAACTGAAGAGATGGTTGTGTGTGGAAATCCAAAAAGATCACCAGTTTATGCTGTGCTCACAAAAAAAACAAAATAAACAACAAAATAATAAAAAAAAAATTTAATGCAGTTATTGTTTGAGATGGCTATTATTATAGTCTATCTAATAACAACAAGCAATTGATTTACATGTAAATATGTTACTGCAGATCAGGTATTAAGAACAGCCAAGTTATAATAATGACATGAACTGGTTGATAGTTTGATCCAGTCTGAACAGCCATGTTATGTTCCAAACCATTTAAAACCATCTTTGTTCCTCATTCTGATACTTGATCATGTTGAGCATGTAAAAGTACCTAAATACATGGAGTTGCTGTGATGCTATTGGCCTTTTAGATGATTGCTTTAATGGGCAGTTGAACACACAAAATGAATAAAATCAGCATAAATTGTAACTAAATTGTCCCCCAAAAAAAAAGCAACCAAAATGTCTGATGAAAGGAGACCAATCAAATGACGTGACTGACTTTGAGTAGTTTTTGCAGTCTCTGCACACACACACTACTCACCTCACAGGTGAGCATGCGATATGGCAGTTATGACCGGTCTGATGGGCCTGTTACCATGGAAACCATAAGAAGGAGAGGAGCAACGTAGTGCTAACAAGGGCAAGAAGGGTTCTCTGACACATGGTAGCTTTCCATTTGACAGGAAAGCACAGAAACCATCACATCAACCACTAATTAACTCTCACCTCTTAGAACATTTACTTCTCTCCTCTCCTCTCCTCTCCTCTCCTCTCCTCTCCTCTCCTCTCCTCTCCTCTCCTCTCCTCTCCTCTCCTCTCCTCTCCTCTCCTCTCCTCTCCTCTCCTCTCCTCTCCTCTCCTCTCCTCTCCTCTCCTTTCCTTTCCTTTCCTTTCCTTTCCTTTCCTTTCCTTTCCTCTCCTCTCCTCTCCTCTCCTCTCCTCTCCTCTCCTCTCCTCTCCTCTCCTCTCCTCTCCTCTCCTCTCCTCTCCTCTCCTCTCCTCTCCTCTCCTCTCCTCTCCTCTCCTCTCCTCTCCTCTCCTCTCCTCTCCTCTCCTCTCCTCAATCCATGCCAAATCACCCCCAAAGAAATTACATTTTAAACTCCAACTTCTCCAAATTCAATGAAAATTGGTTTATATGTAAATCGTAGCCAGCCAAAATCGGACTAACAATTTTTAAGATATCACCATTTCTTTTTTTCACTTTTAGCAAAAAAGGACTTGGCTGCTAAATTTCAAAGTGCTGTATCTCGGCAACCAGTTGTCCAATTTTGCTAAAATTTTAAATTGGCTTTTCTGGCTAGGATTTACCTATAAACCATTTTTTGTTGAATTTGCAGGAGGTAGGGTTTAACTCATTGACTGATCTGACATGGAATGACCCAATGATTTAGGGAGAGACATACATACATACATTTTCCACTTGACACAACATGACCGTTTACATTAGATTTTATTTAATCAAGCAACAAACTCACCAAAGACAGTATTTTTGCAAACACTACTTTTAATTAAACTGAGATAATGTGACACTTATAATGTGCCATTCTGTGGTCAGTCAGATATTTAATCTGCAATGGGCAGATGGAAAGAGAGATATACCACTACATTTGCAAAGCCTTAGAAGTATTATCATGCTAATATTTTTAAAAGTCAGTCTGGGGAAATAAATCTACTTGTAAAAATTGGAGATTTTGTCTGCAAGTATCTCAAATGACTCATAACTTTAATTGAAAATTATAATCTGTCGCATTCACTAATGATCACAAATGCTAATGAAGCGGTGCTAATGAAGCAGTGTTAATGATCATCGATCATTTCGAGCTGCAGATATCTCAGTTTGGAAACTGTGTAGTTAAACAAACACTCAGACACGCCTGCAGTCAAAGACACAGTTCTCCCCTTGCCACTCTTATTTGTTTAGATGTAATTGGGCTGATCAATACTCACCCACCATACTATTATCTGTCATTCTATGCATTGTGCATATGTGGGGAGGATGGATGGGATGAAAAACTGGCTCATGGGAGTTTGGTTAATTGCCACTTTGGTCATGCCAGTCAGTGTGTAACACCATTAATCACATAGGTGAAAGCAGAGGACATATGGCACATGTATGAACGCACATGTGACCCAGGGATGGTTTATGTATATGTCTGCATGGGTCCTCCCAAGGCTAAGGCCTAAAGAGATGGATGACCTTTCTCACTCCCTGCAACGATCTCTTTTAAGCATGTAGGCTCACCAAAGACGTAATTGGTTTTCGATAGTAAATCTCAGGAGGACTGGAAAAAGAAAATGTCTGATTCTTAATACTGCTGCTCCAGAGACCACTGAGTGCTCTCAAAGTATTTCCTGTCTAAAAGACCAGAGTCAATAGAGGTGGAGGACAGCCACTCTCCCCCCATTTCTTACTCACTTGTTCTTTCTCCAATGAATGAATGTTTGGTTACGTTTGGACAGAAATTTAGAGGGACACTTTTTTTCTTCCTGAATGATTTCACTCTGTCTTTTTTTCCCCTCAGGAAGTTGTAGTACATTTCTTGCAAGCAAGTGATTGGGATGACAAAAGACCCCACTGCTTTCATTCTTGACACCACATGGTTTGGTAGCTGACAAACTGCAGGTACTCTTTCACACATATGCCAGAAACACATACTGTTACAGCACGGAAACACTGTTCTTACCATATTTTCTAACAAGCAAAAAAAAAAAAAAAAAAAAGTTAATTCCAGGTCCTACCAAATGTTTTTTTTATTTATTTTTTTTACAAACAATTTTTAATAATAGCCATAGTACATACATTCATTTCAAATTTCAAATATTTCTTATTCTATTCGCTCAACAAAAACTAATCCTTTTCAGTGTCGAAGTTCCATGTAAAACAGGTGGACTTATTTAATTACACCTGTAATATAATGTACCACAGTTTCTCTAAGCTAAGCTATGCTGTTCTAAAGCCTATTGTTACACACAGTGGGATCACTGCTATATACAGCTACTGGCAGCCATTTAGCATAAGAAGGATGTAATGTTCTCTGCCAATGAATAGTATCATCGCAGCATTCTCTCTGCACAGATTAGTCTGTTGTATTGTCTCTCTATATACAGTATTTACTTATCTATTTATATCTATGTACTTATTGTGATGTGAAGCAGTGCAATTCATGGCCTCTGAATCCAATGTGGTTCCTTTGCTTCTATCCACTCATGAAAAGGAAACATCAGGAATATATAAAGATGTTTATATAGATTTGGATATTTTGTTGCCGTGTCTGTCAACCTAAACTATACTGTACAAACAGTTTTTTCCAACCAACCATAGCAACATTAGCGTCTGGTGGCTTTTTTTTTTTGGCTAAAGTCAATATCACAAACTCTTTTTGTCTTTGTTCACAGTAACGCCACACATGCTACAGTAGGAGATTTTTATTCTGCATTTGTTTTATGGAAATGGCATTAATAATTTGTCAACTGTAGACATTTTATACAGTTTATAAACACTGAATTATTGTAATAGAAAGACTATGTTTTTTCACCATTCATTCATTAATTCATTCATTCATTCATTTATCCATTAAACATCAAGTGGTTTGGACAGATTCTGGAGCCTATCCCAGATACTAATGGGTGAAGGTGGAGTCAACCCTGGATGCGTCACTAGTTCATCTTAAGGCTGACGTATACAGACAACCATTCACCATAACATTCACATCAATAAGTGAGTTAGACCACTAAGCTTATTAAAGTGTGTGTCTCCAGGAAGCTGGAGAGAACCCATGCAAACGTATGGAAAACTGGCATTGACCTTGTATTAACCACTGCACCACAGTGCAACAGTGCTGCACCATTTACACAACAAAATAATCATAAATAGGCTGCATCAGATAAATGTAAACCCTGTAGACAAGGTTAATTTTTGTTTTTTTTTGAGACAGTCTGTTTTCTATTTTGGTTCCTGAATGCCACTTGAGATTGTAAAAGGTTGTTGACTCCTGAGGCGAATTATAATGTGGAAGACAATGTAGGACTTATTTGACTTGCATTTGAAAGGTGAAGCAACAACGTTAGAGATGAAAGAAGTAAAAAAAAAAATTAAAAAAAAGATGTATACGATGACCAGTACCTTTCAAGGAGAATGATCTTCTAAAATAATTGACTAGAATCTAGATTTCCATCACTATCTTGTTGATTTTGTCTTTGCATGATTACACAAATAGTCCGTTGAGTGATTTAAAGGATCAGGGGACATAGTTTCTGTCCAAAAGGCTGTCACTTGGCTTTGTACTTGCTTGTGAATCTGCTTTTGAACGGCAGCCAGAATACAAAACAAACAGTGACTTTTAGTTGAAGCTGGGATTTTTACTGTCTTAATTTAAGCAGAAACAAAAATCGAAAAACTTTGAAGGAGATTCAAAGTGAAAGATGAACTCACCTGGTGGAACGCCGACCACGTTTAATCTGCACCAGGCCCTTTTTTTTTTTGCATATCATCCCCTGCCTTTCCTGTCTCTCTGTACTCACTATAAACTAAAGCACAATGGCCAAAAAATACCTGCCAAAAAAAATCAAAGGTTTCTCTTCCAGTAAGATGTTCAGGACTGTTTTACCCTTCCTTGTTGACTAGTAACAGGTATTTTGTCTGGACATGTTTCCTTGTCTTCCATTAGACACAGCGACTACTGTACCTAATTAAGCTTTGATGAGCCACTGATGTCTATTGTGTGTTGCAGAATAACCAAGGACTGATAATCATCTTTTATCAGCAATAGGTCACACAGAATCAAAGTTAATCAAAGTTAATTTCTCCCAGTGTATCATTAACACCATGGCATCTTAAATTGGGGTGTCCCCAGACCACTGTCAGCTCAAACGTACACCATAGGATTAGAATGCTGTTTGAATATTGTTAAATATCCAAGGATTTGTTTAAACATCCTCTAATCCTTTGTTGGCAGATCAGTGGCACACACAGATGCCATACCAAATGGACCACTATACAAGGGTTGTAGGTGGCTGTTTGATTGGTGGCTGGCATGGCCTGGCACGACAGATGGTCCAGGGATGTCGAGACAGCAGACTTTCTGTGTCAGAGCAAAGCTAATGATGGCAAAAGGCTAAGTGATGTCTGTAGACAGAGGATAAATCATAATTATCAATGCGTGATGCTTACCAAGGATCCTCAGATGTTTACATCAGGACTTTGAGGCGTAGTTAAAGCTGTTGTGCATAGAATTATATAATTCACTCAGTATTTTTCTCCAGAAATGTGTGCTAATGGGTTTGATAGTGTGGCACTAATTGACTGCTTCGCTGATGTTTGTACAAAAGCCTAAAAGATCCGTAATAGCCTGCTATTTAGAATGCACATGTCCTGATGTTGGCATGAGAAGTTCTGTAGAACCATCAAAGCCATCCCATTAGAAATTAGCTAGAATTTGAAGAACATTCAGTTTGACCAAAGATCAGTTGTAACTGTCCAGACAGTGGAGTCATCCTGTGAAGGTTATAAATCATATATTTAACCAGAGGTGAAAGTCTGATGTAAAATTACCCCTCAAGGACCCTCTGACCTGATCTCCTCTACTGAAAAACTTCCATTCATCCATCTTCTGAACTGCTTTATCCTCACGAGGGTGCTGGAGACTATTCCAGCTGCTTGTAGGTGAAGGTGGGGTTCACTCTGGGCGTGTTGTCAGTTCATTGCAGGGTTGATGTTTATAGACCAACGGCAATTCACATTCACACCTATGGGAAATGTTTTAGATTAACCAATTAGCTTATCTTTGGACAGTGGGAGGAAGTCAGAGTACCTGGAGAGAACCCATGCAAACATGGAGAGAAGATGAAAACTCCACACAGAAAGACTTTGGTGTCAGAATCAAACCCATGACCTTCTTGCTGTGAGGCAACAGTGCTATCCACTTTATCACTCACTGTAAACCTGAGTAAGTTGGCAAAAAAATTTAAGGCAATCGATTGCCTCAGTTATTTTTAAGTTGATGAAACTTAAAAAATATAAGTTTCCAGAACATAAACTGTAGATGCTTATTAAAGTATACTTAAATTGAAACATTACTTAATAACTTAGTATTCTAATGTTCTGCCACATGTGGACAGCCAGAGCTGGGACACTGTCAGTCATTGGACGACCCGCTCTACCAACTGAACCACAGCCCCCCCTGAATAAAATTACTGTGTTTTGTGATTGCAATTTTTTTTTGGTGTGATAGATATTGGTGGTTATTTGTAGTGCTCTGAAATTGTATTTCAGCATCTACTACATCAGTTAAGTTTATTTTTTTAATCATCCTTTTTTGAAACAATAGAAATAACAGTATAATATCATTCTCAGCATTTAATGACTAAATTCCACTAAGTTGTACCTCATCTATGTTTTTATGTTATGTTCACTTATATCCATAATAGTTTCCCTTAATAAAATTATATTAGTTGGAAGTACTTAAAAAGGAGAACATGTTACAGCAACTGAATGAATTTGAGTTAATAGTACTATTTCTACAACTTTGAGTATTCACAACTTAATATATTTAATTATTCTGAGCATTCGGGTTTAAGGTGCTGTTTCACCCACTGAAAAACTTGAACGTACTATTTTATGCCATGGCCTAGTAGCCTAATATTTAATTTTTATTTTGTGTTCCCATGTTGCAGTTGCAGTCTCCATTTTTAGCGCTGCAGAATAGGAGAAAACTCTTTTTCATTGCTAGTTTGTACATACAGCTCTGGAAAAAAATAAAAGAACACTGCAAAATGATCTGATTTAATTTGAGTAAAATTAACATTTTTGTTTTATTCTCTAAACTACTAAACTACTAAACAACATTTCTCCCAAATTCCCAAAACAAATATTGTAATTTAAAACACGACCCATGGTCAAAGTAAGAAAAAAGATACAGGTGTTTTCAGACTCAAATTACGCAAAGAAAACCAGTTCATATTCATCTCTAAACATAAAACTAATGTTGTAACTTGGGAAAAGTTCAGACATCAATATTTGGCAGAATATTCCTGATGTTCAATGACAGCTTTTAAATGTCTTGGCTCTCCAATATTGTTGTTGGATGATTTTATGCAGAGAATTTAAAACAACTCCGTAATGTTCAAGGGCTTGTGATCATCCATCTTCCTCCAACAAATTTTCAAAGTGGGTTCAGGTCTGCAGACTGGGCTGAACATTGAAGGTTCTACATCTGGTGATCTCTCATCCACACATTTATTGATCTAGCTGAAGCCAGGAGCATTGTCCTGACAGAAAGCAAACAGTCCTCAGAGTTTGTGAACAGTGTCAGAGCACAAGTCCTGTAGTTTTCAATAGGTATTTTTAGATTCCAGTTAGTTTTCCAGTACTAATACCACTGTTTTTGCCTATTGTAAGAAAATAGTGATTATAGTGACCAGTGACCATAGTGGTTTTTATACTTGTCCATTGTAAATAAGACATGGATCAGGTGTTTATTGATTTCAATAAGGTGTGGAGGTGTTGGAATTTAACAGACGCAGGAATGGAATGATTGTCTTACAAGGAAACATGCTGATTTCAGAGGAAATTGCAGTGGTCTCTTTTTTTTTTTTTTCCACAGCTACATTTAAAGAAATCGTATTTGGCTTGAGTGGGGATAAGTACAGAAGTGACATTTTAACTAACTTTACAAATTAATGTTGGAAAAAACTTGTTTCAGTGGGACATATGCACATTAAGATGGAAACTGTATTAAATAGTTGTGTCTCCATCTTACTATCGTCACAGAACACAGTCTCAGGCACAGAAACAGAAACAGACTACCTTCTCATGAATAACTTTAACATTCTTGTTATTTACACCAGACATGGAGAACAGAGAATATACATTTATCCGAATGCGCTCCCTGCAATTCAGTCATTCACTTTATGTTTTTTTCTGTGATGCTTTTGTGTCTCCTAAATTCTAAACACTGACATCCTGTCATTGCACATGAAGGAGTCAAGACCCTCATATAATTTTGTAACTGGACATAGTCGGCTAATACCTTATAGTTGGAGTGCAAGTCGTACTGCTGCTGTTTTGGCTATAGGTCTCCTTTGAAAAAGAAACTCCACCCCTCCCAATGGGACCAACCTAGTGACATACAGGTGAAATAAATAAAAAAAAAAATAGCCATAACTTTGAGTAACTCTGGCACAAGCAGCAACAGCACATGAGAAATGAACTCCCTTGACATTGTTATGTATGAAACTGCCGTTAATAAAGGATGCTAGATTATAATCCCAGATCATTACTGCCACATTTAATCCCTGTGTATATTGTTGATTTTGTTGTCATGCACTTGAGTCATCTTTAAAATTCAAACTTTTTGTGTTGTTTGTTGCATTTCTATGATTTTTAGAGAGCACATTTTAACCTCAAATAGCTCAAAATCCATGATAAGACTAATTCAGGGCAAGTTTTCTGCAAGGTGTTTTTTTGCGCAACTTTACAATATGTAAGAATTGAAGGTGATATACTATACATAATTCATATTAGATGAACAAATCAGGGTAAAACCAGGGATGAATAAAACTAGAATCTCTGTGTGTACATCTCCATCAGCAGAAAGACAAAGTACAGCCTCATCTTTTCAACTTCACTATTACTTTATACAACATGTCAACTGCTTTAGATGCTACACAGCCCTCCCCTTTAGTCCTGCAGGAATGTCCCCAATAAACCCAATTGGTTCTGGTCAGAATTATTAAAGATGTCACCGGGGTTGGAATCTGCTCAGTGTCCTCTACATGGTGAGGAGCTCAGAATATTGGAGTGTTTTGTAAAGAGGTAATACGAAGGGGGTGGGGTGTAAGTAAAGATGACAAGAATGGAAACAGCTAGAGGGTAGAGTACATATGCTGCGTCCTTACAGCAGCAGTGGCACAGCATCCATAGCCCCAAGGTCTCACAGTGCCAGCAGGGAGTCATCTAAATTATTTACTGCTAGACCCTGTTGTGGACATTTCCCCTGCGGGCCCCCTCTCAATGGGGCTGCTGTTTTTTAGAGGGCCTGAGTAGGGTGCCTGAGTAGGGTGCCTGGAGGAGGACTGAGGGCTGGAAATTGCCCTCTTTCCAAAAACTCAGCTTTTATAGTCAGACTTCGCAAGACGAGAAAAGAAAAAGAAATTGATTTGGAAAAGAGCCGAAAGGATATATATAACATATTTGTATGTTGTGTATGGAATATGGGGCATTAGAGCAAACAATGAAACAGTGGAGCAGATATTGCTTAGTTTTTTTCAACAAACAGACTAACTTTGACCAAAAACAGAAATTCTTGAATGTTGAGAAACTGAAATGTTGATGTCAGTTACAGCAATCTATTGGGTACTTATGTTCACTCCCTATTTTTGCACCTATCTTGGAGTTTATTAGCTTCTGTGGGGGTGTATCTGCATCTGTGCCTTCATCGGTGCCAGCGCACATGCATGTACCCTCATGATTTGTCACTTCCACGTGTGGATGTACTGCAGGTTGTGATTGCATTCAATGCCTGTTAGCATTTTCCAGGTCTGTCGCTATTAAAATAGAGCTTCTGTAAGACTACACGATAATTACTGTAGTTATGTACCTGCCAGTTTGTGGTGCCTCGAAGCTGTTTTTAGCGTCACCCTTGAAAGATTGCTGCGAGGTGGAAAGCTTGAACAGAATGGGGTTCATCCAATCCACAAACTGATGTGAATGAGTCAGAGAGAGTGGGTGGGAGTAATGGCCATGATACCTGGGGCACGCTGAGATGGAGGGAGGATGTTAAAATAACAGGAATAAAAGTTCAACTTTCTCAAAGTTTTGAGTCATTTTTCAGCTTCTGGGAGGAAAATTGTACTATATGGTCATCATATATGGTTATCATATATTCACGTCAGTGTACAGTATGAATGTATACAAATCTATAATACATTTAACCCTTGACTGGATGACTTTTATTCTCATTCACCAGTTCACATACATGAGTATCATAATAATGCAATTAATAATGCAATCAATACATTATAAACCCAATATTGGCACCCTGATTGACAAACACTTGAAAACATACATTCAAATTTACATTTACAAATATACCTTTATCTTGTTTAAAAAAAGGTAAATGTTCTGCACTTATGTTGTACGTTTCCACCTTCATAGTTCTCAAAGTGCGTCACATTAGCCTCACATTCAAACACATACACCAGTAGGTTTCAAAGGTTCTGCCAGACCAACTGGGAGCCTAACTTAGGGTTCAGTGTCTTTGCCCAAGGACACTTCAACATGTGGACAGCCAGAGCCAGGACACAAACTGCCGACCCTTTATTCAATGGATGACCATCTTTACCATCTGAGCAACAGCCTTTTACTGAAAAACAATTTGTATAAAAAAAATAAATAACAATATACAAAACCTGTTACCTTTTTCTGAAATATTCATAGAAATGTGTGGTGATAATGATTAGATGGCATCATTAAAACCAAGCCAGGGCAATTCCCAACCATTAGGAAATGATCCGGAAATACTGATCAAATATGGCATTTCTGTTCCAGTGTAGAAGAGTGTAAAAATAATTGGAATGAAGTGATTATGTAATAACGGTGACCTGTCTATCTTCTCATATACACTGTAAAACATATCAGAGGAAGGAAGGATCATTAGCACTTTAGTTCACTCAAGGTTATTTCCACATGTAACTAAGAGAAGCCACTAATCAAACCACCAGCGCTGCATGTATTGGACCTGTTTGAGCTACTGATCCTCAGCTTCATGTCTGATTTGATTGCCAGCTCAGCTATTTGACCCATGTTCTCCAAAGTTCCCAGTTCTGTTGGCTGTATGCCTTAATGAGAAGTGCTGAGCTGGTGAGTCACAGTGGTTGATTATTTTTCTCCTGCTGGAGTTCACTAGTGTATCTGAGGTCAGTACCCTTCCCCCCTGTCCTGTGCCTCTGCCTTCCTGTCTGCCCAATGTGAGCTCAGCCAGTTACAGAAGGAGTACATGCCAGGTAGACTACTTCCACCTCATCAAACTTGGCCCTTGCCCCTTCTGTCTCTCTGTCTTTCCTTCATAGTGATTCACACACAGCTTGAATCGTCCTCTTGGCCTTTTTTTTCCCCCCTCTCTGTTTATTCTGTCAAATTTCTTTTAACCCACCCAAATCTGTCCTTCTCTCAGATATTTAGAGGTACCTAATCATGCACATACACCAGTGTACAAATACATGTAAAATTTATAACCTCATTTTGCTTCTGCATCGTGAATTTATGCCCTTGTTAAAGATTATTATGCAGGTTACATTCCCAGTATTTGAGGTGCAAAGGGACTCAGTGTCAGAGATGTGGCTAGTCTCCTCTGTATAATTATTCTTATGTCCTGCCCTCCAAGCTTTTATGTTTCCTCTTAATCCATGCTGGCAGTCTGCTTCTCATGTCCCTAGTTTCTCAGGCATCTGTTACAAAAGGCTGTTTTTGGCCATTAATGTCAGCATAATCTTGTATTCTCTTGTGTCGTGCTCTAGTGTTTGTGTGAGTTGTGATTGGATCTCAATGAATATGCAAATTAGGACCCAAACAGCTGTTAATAAGCATTTTTTTGGATGGAGATTTAATGGAGATTGCATGGGGTCCATCTCCAGGAAAAAAAGAGGATATTTTAGGGTTTTGTTTCCCGGTTATGCAATGTGAGGCAGACTCTCACTACATTTTAACATGCCCCCCCCCCCTTGTCTGGATGCATTTCACTTTTTAGTCCCAAAAAGAAATAAGGGATGAATTTATGTAATTTGCAAAACTACAGTTTTATAATATAGGTGCTGAAGCTGTAATTGTGATGGCCAAATGATCAGGACAGACCATCTCCACAACTGCAGGTCTTGTTGGTTATCCCCTCTCTGCTGAGATTAGAACCTACCAAAAGTGGTTTAAAAAAGGACAATTGAGTTACAGTGTTATCTTGAAGAATTAATTGAATTTGTTCCAAGTCTGTGCGTTTTGCAAATGATTTGTTTTAGGAATCAATTTTGCCCCTATGACATGAACTGAAACAACATTAATCCATTCCAGCCACCCAAAGCAGAAAAAATTGCAGTTAGAAAGAAAAAAAAACACTCTAAAAACAAATAAAGTAATTGTATTAACTTCTTTACCTTTCAGAGCAGATGATTTTACATGAAGAAGGCAGAGGAGATAAAGAATGGGAGTTATTCTCTGGAAGGAGAATCCTCTTGGGTGCAGGAATTTCTGGCATTTCACTATCTCTCCACTTAATTTGTTCTTTCTGACCTCACTTTCACTGTCCGCACTTACAGGTACAGATTGTTTTGTTAAATCCGATCCAGAGAAATGTATTCTGTGCTGTTTTGTAAAATAGTTCCAAAATTCAGCTTGCATGACCTGAGCATAATTTTCCTGGATAATTTGTTTTTCCAACAAAATCAGAAACCTCTTACTACATTGCCAACACGTCGTTTAATTTACTGGTAGAGAGAACGTCCTCCACTACCATTGCCCTCATTTGGAAATTTAAGTCACACTAATACTGTTTTGCCATCTGTGTCTGGCACTCAAAGTAAAATGGTGTGTGTGTGTGTGTGCGCAGTGGCTAGTCTGTCACAAGGAATTGGTCATCTCCTCTTTAATCTGAATGTTAGTGCTCCTGAATGTGAAGTGAGCCACTGAGGCTGCACCTGTTGGAAGGAACACCTGCTTGTTTTGCCAATTTTGAAACAAAAGTTCACAAAAGCCATATCTTGTAAATCGAATTTCTTGTACTATATAGTGCAAGGTTCCACTGTATTTCATTTTCTAGTTTTCCTTTGTTTTGGACATTTACAGTCCAATCGAGTATTTGTGGGATGTGTCAGACAAACAAACAAGGAACTGTTGCTGATATACTGCAGATCTTATAGAGTCTAGACTCGGGCTGAACAATCTATCATTTTTGACCAAAAATTGCGATTACGAACAACACAGTTTTGAGATTGCCAAAGCTGCAGTTTTTGTGGTGCTCCTAACTTACACAGGTTTTGTTTCATCTACTATTTTACACATGTATGCTGCCTCCTTACTATCCTGTTAAGTTCATCAATCAGAAAAAGCATGCTGCATGAGGACAGGTCACATGTTCTGGTCACCAGTCCAGTCACCAGTGTTGGGAAAGTTCACCTTGATTAGGAATTAGTTAAAAGTTCAGTTCAAGTTACTCAATATGAATTAGTTCAGTTCATCGTTCATTCTTCCAAATTATGAACTAGAAGTTCATGGATCCCAAAATAAACTTTTTCGTTCTTTTTTGTGTTATTATTGTAAAGTTATTAACCGTTTCTGACGTTATCCTGTAGTCAAAGATCAGGGGAAAATGCCGCCCCTCCAGGGCGGAAGTAAGTCCCTTACCCCGGGGTTAACTTCCCTCTGCAGGTTCTTAGAACACAAGGAGCGGTTTCAGTGAGCTTCGTTTTCAATGTTTATTTCCAAGAACGGGACAACACCTGCTCCGGTCACCGGTCACACTCTGTACATTTAACTATTTTTCTCCACTCCCAAAAACTCTCTGCACGCCTCTCTCTCTCTCTCTCTCTCTCTCTTTGTTCAGAATAATACAAAAATGACATCTATGATAATGTTGTGTTTTGATCCCATTTTATACCTTATAGAACTCAATAATTACAACGTGATAAGAATGAAATGTGAACTACATAAGAGCGCAGTTCAATAAAAGCCAGAATAACTGCGTTCACAACTTCCCGTTCATTTGGCAAAAGTGAACGAGTCGTTCACGTTCATTAAAAATATGATATAGTTCGTGAACGATCGTTCAATGAACGCTTTCAGGTACAACACTGCCAGTCACTGTAAAAGCTGGTCATCAGTGGAACCAGAAGTAGAGTCAGGGAGTTTTAACCCAAGTTAAGAAGACAGTGATGGCTCTGTTAGTTCTTCAGTTGTAATAACTGCTGTCTATCTATCTATCTATCTATCTATCTATCTATCTATCTATCTATCTATCTATCTATCTATCTATCTATCTATCTATCTATCTATCTATCTATCTATCTATCTATCTATCTATCTATCTATCTATCTATCTATCTATCTATCTATCTATCTATCTATCTATCTATCTATCTATCTATCTATCTATCTATCTAACAACCAATCAACTTTATTTATATAGCACATTTAAAAAGATTCACAGGGGAAGCCAAAGTGCTGTACACAAAACATGAGGAAAATAAGTTACACAATAACAAAAAAACACAGGTCCGTGTCAGCTCAATGTTTGCAGATGCCAAACAAGAGAGGTTTAAGAGTTAAAAGCCAAAGTGAAATAATGTGTTTAACTGCGATTTAAAAATTGGGAAAGAAGAGGCCTGCCTTACACCCAGTGGCAATTCATTCTAGAGTTTTGGAGCAATGGTTGCAAATGCTCTATCTTCTCTAAGCTTCTGCCTCGTTAGAGGGACCATCGGGAAGTTCAAGGAATATCCGCTGGCTGTTGCAGGATGTTGCCTTTTATCCTCTGATTTTCCCTGCACATACGACAATGGTCATTTACAGACAACGCACACGTCCCATACTGTGGCATTTGTTTTGATGGTCTGTTTGCTCTGTGGCTCTTCTTCTTGCTGTTCCTCTGAGTCACAGCTTGAGTTCAACATGAGTGGCTGAAGCTCAAGATGATAGACAGGTTCTTCATCTAATTACATGCAAATATTTTAGATAAGGGTCCTCCTTTGAAAACGTATTGGTTGTGGGAGGGTCCCAGATGGTATTGTGATACCAGATGGTGAGAGTCAGGTTAGGTAATGATGTTATATTCCTACAGATGTGTGATTGGACCAGGATTTGGTCCTTCCTTTGGCCACTTTTGGTAGGTACTAAGCCATGCAAGCTGGGAACACACAATATGCTTTCAGTCTGGAGATGCTCTGATCCAGCCATTGTGTCATCACAGTTCTGCCCTTGTTAGTCTTTCTACTATTACTATATCAGACATTTATTACATCTATGACCTATGTTAGATATCAGGTGCAGTATGTAGTGAATGGTTTGGTGGAGCATTTCTAGTTATTGTATTGTGTACCCAGCTACTTTGTAAAATGCTGTGTATTTAATTGGATGTTTTCAACTCTGTTCATTTCATGTTGTAAAATAACAGTTGTTTATTCAGTTAGTTCTAATCGCGCTTTTATGCAGCTGCAATTTTCCCTTGAAAAAACTAAATCTGCTTCACCCCTCTATTTTAAAGGGCAGAAGTTCACATAAAGGCTACATCCACAGTGCAAATTAACTCAGAGTATATAGGTAGGAATACCACAAGTGAAAGGAACCTGACAACATGGTAATAGGTGTATTTTTAAACACAATGCAGCCTGACTACAGATGAGACTGTCTTGACATCATACAGTGTCTACTTCATATCCCACTATGGCTCAGACTGAGCAGTCATTGAAAGCTCTGTGTACATCACTAGTGTAAGAATACATAACCTGCAGCCTTTGTTATCATTATCTAGTATTATATTATCATTTTATTGTAGAATCTAGGGATACAACGGTATTTCTCCATGCCGTTTGGTCCACAGCATGGCGAAGCCCCGCCCGTCTGTAAGAAACAGTGGACAGAGACACTGCTTTAGACTCAACACATGTCCGAGTCCTGCACAGATCCACCACTTTTCCAAAACTAGTACCCATATACATTAGATCCATGACCCCCAATTAAACACATTGTTTACACAGTCATTTATTTTTAAGGTCCTGTAGGTTCCTGACCCAGTGCTGGGACACACATACAATACTGAGACACCACCATAAGAAGAAATTAAGTATGATAGATCACTGTGATGACTTATGTGTACGGGTCGTTTTATATGACTGTATACAAGTAAAGGAATAGATTCTATTGTTCAGTCCAGAAATTCAATTTCATTCAATTTGTTCCTACTGTGAAATTCAGTTTTTGATGACAAGCAAAATAAAAAAAATAAGCTGAGGAACAGTCCGAACCATGGGCTGCCTGTACTCTTGCACCCATAGTATCATCAGGTACTCATTTATTTTAGCTCACTTAACACAGATCAGGAATGGACTGTGTTGGACATTCAAGCCATATGTCAATTATTTGGTTATGTACGCATTATAATTTAAGCCATTAATTCAGTGGTAAAACTACTCATGTGCTGCATATTTTAACATAGTACCAGAGCAAGTGCATGAATGCATGAAATAGCAATAAAGAAGAATGTCATTCCACTGCTGTTGAGTTATTTTCTTGTGGACACAAACAGATCAGCAGATGACTTGTTGAAAAAATGTGGTAGAGGGGCCACATGAAGAGGTGACTACTCCTCTGTGACCAATCCTCTGTGACAGTTCCTGACAGGTGACAGTTAAATCGGATGATTTAGTTATTGAAGGGCCGTTACTTGCCGTCAAATGTTGTTGCGCAGTCCTTGTGATAAATGTAGAGTGTATTTCTCTTCAGTGACACCGCACCCTGAATGAGATGTCAAGATTTTTTACATGCATGGTGGAGAACTGAATTAGTGGCCCAGAGTGTGGGCAGCACCGTCAGCAGCTGTCAGAAATTGGCAATTTTATTCCACCTAAATGCTGTCATAGGGGCAGGTGGCTTTTGTCTTCTCTCTTGAATTATGCATTTTGCAAGTGCTTTGAATTAAAGCCTTTGCTTTTTGATAGTGTCTAGATGTTATTTACACTGTTATCAAAAGTGTATTAAAGATTTTGGGAGAGTTTGGGAGGGGATCTCATGGTAGAAATGGAGTATATCCATATCTCAGTTTTTATTAGTGTAATATTAAATGCACATATTAATGTGCATTTATAGCTAAAAATGAGCCCCTGGTACAGTATCTACAATGGGAGTGGGTCATGTACATGGGGTTTGTATACACAGTAAATTTTGCAGTGTTAAATCAACACTTAGAGAGTTTAATTAACTTCTTCTAGAGTGTATTTGGTCCCATTGTCTCCAAATTAACACTGCAAATTCTACAGTGTACAGTAGCTCCAATAAACCTTCCTCCTCATATCTTTTTCTATCTTACAAAGACACTTTAATGCATCCAGTGTTAAGAGTCTGTTGATCAGAGTAAATATACCATTAATCTTTTGAACTTCTGTTCTTGTCATGGAAACCAAGCGAAGGTTAGAGTTACAACAGAAGTGTATGATTAGACTTCACTTGAAAAGGAAAATCAACATGTGGTTGAAACATAACATGAACTGCTTCAAACATGGGTCAAATGTAACTCCAACCTCTACTGGTCGCGACTGACCCTGGGTGATTTTAAGAGAAAAATCCAGATCACACAAAACTCTTTAGGTCAAGGGTGTCAAACATGTGGCCCGGGGTCTTAATCCAGCCCGTCGAAGGGTCCAGTCTGGCCCTTGGGATGAATTTGTGAAATGCAAAAATAGATATTAAGATATTAATAATCACTCACAGAATTGCATTCAGACCAATTCAATCTGAAGTGGGTCAGAACCAGTACAATTCTATCATAATAATCTATAAATACAACAAACAGAAATTCTTCTCTTTGTAAATCTAAATATTTTCACAGGAGGGGTCTCACTTCAGTAAAACCCTGAGGCTTCTCAAGTCTAACGCACTGGTCTACAAGTCAAATGTTTCTGGAATAAAATTAATGAAATGTTCGAACATGTGTGTTACTGATAAAGAAAACTCAAGTCTTAAATGCTGGTTGGTTCAAGTTTCCAAGATTAATCTGGGGTCAAAATGTGAAAAAAAAATAAAAAAAATGTTAAAAAAAAAAAAATAAATAAAATAAAATAAATGAAAAAAATAAAAATAAAAAGTGAAATTTTACTTTTCATTTTACTGAATATTTTGGTCATTTTTTTTCAGTTTATTCACCATTTTTGTTGAAGTATTTTCTTATTCTATGCATTTTCTGTTTGTTTTGGTCCATTTTGTGTATTTTTTTGGTCATTTTTGTTCATCTCCTTGATTATTGTGTTCATGGAAACATTATCATAATGTCATTTTACTGTTTTCACTGTTATTATTTTACTAGTCTGGCCCTTTTCAGACCATATTGGGCTGAATGTGACTTTGACACCTCTGCTTTAGGTGATTAAGTGTGATGAACTATTTTGACTAGAAATGACACAAATACACTTGATAAGATTTTGATTTTTTGTAGGACTATTCCCCAACTGTAGGTACCAAATTGGCCAGTGAAATACATCTAATTTACTCAGAACGATACAGATACACACACACACACACACACACACACACAGACACTCTGACACCTTCTAGTCTTACATTACTTTTAGATCTAGTAAATGAAATGATCTCCACAACATTTTTAAACAATTCTGGAGTGATTCATCAAACACAGTCCAGTTTCTGAATTCTTTTCTAATACATTTTTCCCGGAGTCTGGAATCCTACTGCCCTGCAGACATTACGAGAGTTAGACAGGTCTAGCTCTGAAGTAGAATAAAGTAAATCGGTAAGAAGAATGACTCTATTAAGCTGGTGCAGTCTGTGAATAGATTATTCATGATGGAATTAGAAAATACCATGGTTGTAGAAATGTTCCTTTATTAAAAAAAAAAAAAAAAAAAAAAAAAAAACCTCACTTTCTTCACTCAGTGCACTTCCACTGTGTGTGATTTGCATTGGGTGTCAATGTTCATCCACTTCCCTGAGACATGGAAATGGGCGCCTGTCATCCCAAGTTATTGCTGATGGGCTGGCATTTTGGAAATGGCATGATATGTGTTCTCAGTCACCCCTGCGTCCACCTGTCCAGCTCTAGTTTCATGTGTCACTGCTTCAGGGTTAATGAAATGCCCCTATTGAAGAGCTAGAATGAGGTATTTTATTACAAGTTCAGATCTGCCTTCAACATCATCCCACGCATTTTTCAGTGCATGAGTGCCCATGACGAATCACCATAGTAAATGCATTTCCATCTTAATGATCACCTCTGATTTTGCAATTATATCATAATCAAGAAGCTCTTTTGTTCTGTTTTGATACCCATTATCCTGTTTTTATCTAATGCACACTGTGAGGGTTAGGGTGGAGGGTTAATGCCTTCTTTAGGTAACTTAAATGAGTAGATTTCAACTAATTTATTTACTTAATTTCTTCTGTGAATTCAGCATTATCATCATCCTTGAATTCACAAATCGAGATGTCTGATGATGATGATGATGATGATGATGATGATGATGATGATGATGATGAGGATGATGATGATGCACATTTGCTGGTACAACTGCATCATAAGTAACAGAGCCAGATGGATTAAAGTACTGTAAAATAAGTTGCGTTTGAAGAGACTAGCATAAATTAGACTTACTTGACCAGTAGCGAACCCCAAGTCTGTGATAGAGGGGCACACACACACACACATAGTCAAATGTTTGCACCCATACTGTGGTCAGTGATGCATCTGACAGTTGACTGATGAAGCAGTGACCTTTTACTCTCAGCCTTGTGGGCAATTCTCCGCCTCATGAAACTATGGTGGTCTGCATCCACTGACACTTGAATGCTCAAATGAATTATGACCATGTGGGAGAATAATGAAAAGAAACAGAGACAGTACGCTTTATAGGATGAGGGGAATGAGAGCAGGATGCAGACAATGCAAGACAGAGGATGTTGCTTTATAATCAGAATTTCTCCTGATTCCTTTCTGTTCTTTTATGTCTTTGGCTGAGTTTATTTGTTTGTGAGAGGTATATCTGTATGTTGTGGCTGTTTTTTTTTTTTTACCCCAGGGTAGAAAACGTTAGTGAATTATTTGCAAGCCTTTTCCAGGCTTTGGAAGTTTAAAATGTGAAACTGCAGAGCTGTAATAGAAGCAGGCGGCTCTCCCATCCTTGTATAAAAGGCTCTTGCTATTGAAGCTGAATCAAACAACCCGTTTGATCAGCAGAAAAGCTTTAAAGCTGAACTACATGGTGTCCCCCTGTAGCAAAAATGTGCCATACTTTAGATTCCCACTGTGAGGGTGTGAAATGTAAGATGTTTTTTTTATTTTTTTATTTTTTTTTATTTTTTTCAGAACTAAAGTTGTTGGACGCTTTATTTATGTGCGCATCTGTTCACATGGAGTTTCTGTAATCTGCTGCAGGGCTTTTGCATACAGTAGGTTTTATTGTGCAACCTAGTATTCCTAGTGACCAGTATAATGACAAACAGAAATTCTCCAATAAGTGTGACAATAGGTTCAACTGTTCTTATAAAGACTGTGTATTTGCAGAGAGACATACATGTATGCACTAGTACAATGTGACATGTATGTTTTTTGTTTGTGTGTATGTGCATACATATGGATGAATAGGAAGGTCATTTACAGGAAACAGCTTTAGCTCTGTGAGAAAGACAGAGCTCTGTCTTCTAATGGGATCAATGTTTCAGTGCTTTCTCTCTGTGTAAGTTATGAAGTGGCTAATGTTTAAAACATGCTCTGCAGATACAGCGTGACCCTTTTAAATAAATGAAGCACTGCCAGGAGAGGGAGGCATCTTAGGATTAGCTTTGCTATGGGTCAAGCGCCTCTGCAGACTATAGCAGTATATGATCCCACACACAACAAACAAATGCACTAGACCATTCACATAATGCTAAAGTAAAATATAAAAAGAGTAATTAACTTAAGGTATGTCATCAATTAACCACCAGTATACATCTATTTCCACACATGGATGCACGAATGAGAAAACATGTAGATATGTTGTGTGGCAGAATGAGCACATTACCCCCAGCTTGACATCTTATTTCTTTCCAAATGCCCAAGGATTTGTACTGCCTCACCAGCAGGATCTTGCCGCTCTGTTAGTTAACAAGGCTAGCCAGGAGCAGGAGAAGTGGTGCATTGCTTGCAACCTGCAGTCATGCTCTGCAGTGATAGAGCTCCACACTTAGCTATACTCCTGTGCATTGTGAAGTTAAAGTTAGCATTAACTTTAAAGGCCTCCCACTCAACCTGGGGGGACAGAGCCTTTTCTGTAGCCGCCCCTAACCTCTGGAACTCACTCCCCCCAAACCATCCGTCACTGTTCCGACCTCAACAATTTTAAGTCCCTTTTAAAAACGTATTTATTTAAGATTGCTTTTAATGTTTGATTACTTTTTTCTGTCTGTTTTAATGTGTGATTGCTCTGTTTTCTATGGTTTGTTTTTATTGTAGTCGGATTGTTCTATTCTTACTGCATGTAAAGCATCTTTGAGTGCCATGAAAAGCGCTATACAAATAAAATATATTATTATTTTATTTTATTTTAATTGTATTTTTTTATTATTATTATGATTATTATGATTATTATTTATTATTATTATTATTGTTATTATTATTATTATATGAAACAATATTAAAGTTTTACTGATAGCTGATTCACATTTGAAGGGGTTCCATACATAGCTGATTTTGAACAAGTGTTTAGAAGGGTGATATCAAATTAGATGGCACTACATAATAACATTCAGTTCTTCACCAGTTGCCACATTTCAGACTTGTAAATGTGCATAAGTAATTTAAAAGAAATTCCACGATTTCTGAAACTAGTCCCAGTTTTACCATCCCTCTGTTTAGCCCATGCAGATGTTTTAAAATCTCATGTGAACTGTTCCAAAGTGCATCGCCTGGCGGGGTCGGCAGAAGTTCAGCTATTCTCAAGGTACCAACAAAAAAGGGTTGGGTAAAGACTAGTGTTTTGAAAGTCTTATGAAGCAAACAATTTGTATACCAGCTATTCAGTCCATGAACAATGCAGTTATTAAAACAGCTTTCCCTGAAGCCTCGTCAATTATTTCAGCCGGCACAACATTTTTACTTTAAGAGAAACACTTCATAAAAGAATGAAATGTTGCCACTGCTGTCCATCCAGCGTGCAAATCAGTTTTAATTTTGTCAAGCATCATCTGTTCTGCTCAATTTTATTACAGATTGTTGCATTTGCATATTGCTGCTGTCCTCCTTTTCACATTTGGCTTGGGACCACATGTGGGGTTTTTCAAGCAATGTTCATTGTTCATAAACTGTTCCCTTAATTTAGTGTTCACTGAATTTGGCTGCTAATATACATGTGTGAAATCACCCTACCAATTCAAAGCAGCCTGTGATGCAGTGTATTAAAAGCAAATTTTGACTGACATGTGTGTAGGTAGATGGGTCATCATCAATCATTCATATTGACATTTCTTTTGATCTGATGTGTGTGTCTGTGTGTGTGTGTGTGTGTGTGTGTGTGTGTGTGTGTGTGTGTGTGTGTGTGTGTGTGCGCGCGCGTGCGTGCTCCCATATCTTATAAAAGTGGACGGGTGTGTATCTGCAGGTTTAATGACCTGAGGTGTGGCAGAGTTGCTTTTGCCAACCTGAATCCTTTCCCTTGTGGCCAACAGAGTGTGACACAGTTAGAGTTCATGGCTTGTGACAGGTAGGACCTTGTGACAAACTTAAGGCAGGAAGAGGAAGTGTATTTCCTCAGGCTGCAGCTCCACCTGAATGCTAAGTGACTGAGAAATGTCCCCACTCTGACATACCGCAGCTGCTAACATGAACCATGCATGCCTGAATAAACACACACTCACAGGCCTGAATACACAAATACACAGAACACATTTCACATGCATACGTTCTAAAAATAGGTACAAGCACCACTGGTTAAATATTGTGTTGAATCATTGACTGTAGTGAAGAACTGGATAAAACTACTGTGACATCACCCACCAGTATGAGGGATAAGGTTATGAGGTTCCATAATAACAATCACCATCTTGTTTTGTTTTTTGTTTTTTTTTTTTTGGGGGGGGGGGGGGGGTTGATTTTTTTGGTTTACTATGGAATCACAAGGGGTGATGAAGATGAAGTGACTATACTGCTGCCAATGAAACATTGGCCTAAGTGCCTTTAGTTTCAACTAGTTGATATATGTTCAGCATACAGTTGTGCGTGATGACATCATCATCTCAATGTGACATTTACCTCTTACAGACCATAAACTATAAATGATGTTTAGCTACTGTAATACTGGACATTCTCCTCTTGCTAGTGTAACTTTTTCATCAGATATGTGGTCAAATTGTCTTGTCTCGTCACCTGAACCCGCTTTATCCTCAGTAGGGTCACGTGTGGGGGCCTAATCCAGCTGCATTGGGTGAAGCCGGGGTACACCCTGTATGAGTCTCCAGTTCATCTCAGGGCTGAACATATATAGACAAACAATCACTCTCACATTCACACCTATGGGCAATTTATATTAACCAATTAACCTATCAGTGCATGTGTTTGGATGGTGGGAGGAAACTGGGGTACCCGGAGAAAACCTGCAAACTCCACACAGGAAGGTCCGGTGTTGGAATCGAACTAGGGATGGTAAAAGTGTGTGTTGCAAGAAGCTGTTCGGCCCAATCGGGGAATATTTTTCTGATAGTAACGCATGGGAAATACATTATCCCGCTTATTCTACGGTTATTACTGCTACTACTCTAACAGACTGGATAAAATAACCATTACAACATCGCAAATATTTACTTTCAAAGTGGCTGAACTACCTGCGGAGTGATATGGTACAGTGAATCTGAAGTGACAAAACCCGTTGCCATTGGCAGCGGGCGTTAATGGTGCAGCTGGCAGTTATTGAAAAAAATCCACCCGCTGATCGCTGGGAATGTGTATTCAAAGTGAACGGGAGCTGCTGCAACATTGTAGATGGTTGTAGAATAAAGTAAAATACTTATTTTCATCCAGTAAACAAGCTCAGAAACTCAGTAGGTAAAAGAGCTGTTGATCATAGATGTCCATCAACCTGCACCTACATCCACTTAGTAGAGAAGTCATTTACAAAAGGAAATCCAAAACTTTAATAAACAATCATTGGTTTAATGTTTCTAGACAGGAGTTGATGTTTGCTGAATGGGAATCAATTAGAATCAGTTTTTTTTTTTCTTTCTTTTTTTTTTTGGAGTTGATATATGTTCAGCATACAGTCACCATCATCTGAGACCACATTGTCTTCAATTTCAAGCTATGGTTGTGGCCCTTTGTGTTGTACACAGTCTAGTCCTTCATGGTGAACTTAATTGTGAGACACAAAAATGCTTCTTTGCTCCAACTGCACCGTCATGCAAATGCCATTCCATCCATTTCACCACTATTTGCCTGTTTTTGCTCTAAATTTCAGATCTTTATGGGGAGAGCTCAGGCATGCCTTTAACTGCTCCCACAATGCACCAGCACAAATTACATTTCACTCACATGGCTGAGCCTGCTCAGCTATTCTTTCCAGTTTTCCCTTTTTATGGCTCTCCTCTCCTCTCCTCTGACATCTGTTCATTTCTCTCCAACAATCTCCGTTTCCAACATAACCGCTGATGTTTCTCCTACGGTTGTGCTTCGAGTGCCTGCAGCTCCTCTCGGATCAACCCTTTGCCAACTGCTTACAAGGAGTTGAGCTGTGTGTTCAGCCTCAAAATGGCATCAAACTGCATTGACGTTCAATTTCTGTAATAAATGAAATATGCATCTTACTGTCATCTCATCTGTTCTCAGAAGCCTTTCATCTTCGGGAGTTTGCCAGTGCATCCCTTAAAGGGTACTTCAGCATTGTATGTTTTGGCAAATTGAAAGTGCCTTTTTATGCTTTGATTGATGGGGCTAGTGGCATTCAGAACTTACGAGTGGACAGTGATATATCTACATTCAAATCAGCACTTTGTGTCCAATTGATTGGTTGGTTAATGCCAGCATCAGGTAAGACTCAGCCTTTAAAGTGTAAGAAAAGCAGAAACTGACTGGACCCAAATGCAAGACTCAAACACAGATGTACAGGTTTACAGTCTTTTAATAAATGTGAATAAAGTCTGCTCCTCCATATGGTACGTCTGTATACGGACCAAACAAGTAGCAATCAGATAAAGGGAGAGTCCAAGGGAGGTTACCAGAGGGAAGCAAGAGGTCATACCAAGGGTCCGAGGTTCAAAGAGGCACAGAGAGGTGTCAAACAGAAACAAAGTCAAATCCAGGCCAAAGTGCAAAACAGAAACCAGAATTCAAAAAGCCAAAGCACATCAAAAACTGAGTAAACAACACAAGAAGCAATGCTCATGAGTATCGCCATGGCTGATAACATACTCGCAAAGACCAGACAGACACAGGAGGGTTATATAGGGCTGAACACAGGTGAAACACATTAGGATTAATGAATGGGTGGAGACACACACCGTGGCCAGGAGGAAAGTAGGTAAAAGGTGAACACAAACGCACAAAAGCCCAGAACTCACCCTTCATCTCGTCATCTGAACCCGCTTTATCTAGGGTCACGGGGGTCACTGGGGGCCTAATCAGGCTACAATGGGTGAAGGTGGGGTACACCCTGTATGAGACACCAGTTCATCTCAGGGCTGAACATATATAGACAAACAATCACTCTCACATTCACACCTATGGGCAATTTCCTATGGGATTAATAAAGTTTTATCTTATCTGTTATCTTAATTTAGATTAACCACGTTACCTATCAGTGCATGTGTTTGGATGGTGGGAGGAAACCGGAGTACCTGGAGAAAACTCACGCCGACACGGGGAGAACATGCAAACTCCACACAGAAAGGGCCTAGAACTTCAACAAAGACAAAAACCACAGAGAAACTTACAAAAATAAGGCACAAACAAGACACTGGATACTGAATTTATGACATTAAGTGCCTGTTGGTAAATCACTGAAAACCAATCCTCAGATCATATACTAGTATATCTGTGTTGTCATCTCATGCTTTCTATCGACAGCCTGTCAGGTTCTTAAAAGAGGAATATGTATAGCTTCAAAAAAGTTGAGTATGATAATAACAGGCACCACTAAACTGCAGAATTTGATTGGGGGGCGTGAGGGACGTGTAGAAGACATTTATCAGCGTGACACAGGACACAATGCTCTTTGTTTGATTGGTTAAATTAGTGGGAGCTCATTTGCTTTCACTGCAAAATCCTTTACAGGCCTTTTTTGTTGTGTTAATTAAGCCAGAGCAACCATTTTGTATGCAGCTAGCGTACTGGGCCATGGAGGAGAGAAAGAGATCATTGTTATTCCTCTCTGGCACCTCAGAGGCATTGTAGTTTATTTTTTTATACGATTTGCACCAAAGACAAGCTGCTTAAATGTATATTTGCTAAAAATTAGTTTGCTTTAGTTTTCCACAGGCAATTGCCTCCGCTGAGTACAAATACTTCTGTGTGAAATGGATTATTTTCTGCGCATAATTTGGCTTTCAACAATAATCATTTAACCTGCTGGATTTGGGTGATGAAGGTTACAGAGAATTAGATGTGTAAACAAATAGGAAGATTACAGCCAGAGATATTTTTTCCCTCATTAATATGAAGTGTGTTATTAAATTTGTTTATTAAAATCTTGCAAATTCTTCTCAGTAAAGTGATTTTAATGGATGGGATTTTGTGAAAATTTTTGCCCTGTGATGTTATACAATGAAGTAAGCTTTCATAATCTGTAGAAAAATCTTCAATTATTGATGATATTTCATAGCAACGTTGAGCTTTGAGAGTAAGGCCCCGTCCCATTTCTCCCCCTTAAAACTTCCACTTGGTTTTAAGTGCCCTAAAAAGTAAATTCCACTCATCAAGGGGAAATAATTCCCCCTGAAAATGGGACACCACTCGTGAAGTGAACGTAACAAACGTGGTCACGTCACACACAGATAGCAGTTAGCTTGACGCTAAGCTAGCTAACTAACCTCGTCAGATATTTTCTGACATTAGTGTTCAAAATTCAATGATCGGACTAACATATCACACCATATTTCAAAATTTTAACATGATTATTTGCCAAAATATACTTACAACGAAATTGTTCATCTCCAGTTCCTCCAGCTGCGGCCGCCATTTTTGTTGTCAGAAATCAGTCGGCTCGCTGAGCTCGCAGTGCATCATGGGTAATTTCATCTTCCACTCAAAACGAAGTCCGCAACCAACCTCACTACATTTTGAGGGTTGATTTTAAAGGGCAAAATCTCACTCCCACTTGCCCCCCTAGGTAATGGGACACCCTACCCCTACACATGAACGTGCAAAATCTAGGGTTAGGGGAAATTTTAGGGTTAGGGGGAGAAATGGGACAGGGCCTAAAAGTCGCATCTGTAAGATCACGTCACTCATTTAATATTAGTCTGCTCCTTGGTTCCAGTAGCATGTTTACACTGAGAAGCATTTCTTATCATAGTGCAGCTTAACCTGTGTTGTCTGCCCCTATGTTTGTCTGTAATATGAAGCTGCAGGTCACACTGAGATCCACTGAGGCTTTAGTCTTCCACCTTATTCTGAACAGCTTCTGTCTGAGACAGCTGACCTCTCATTAATCACACAAATCAACTGTCGGTGAGATGTGAACCACAAAACACTGACAGCTCTTGTTTCAGTTCAGTGCATTCAGAGGGCAGATTTTGTTGTGAAACACCAACGCAAAGTACCCTGACACAAAGCAGTACTGTCTCAAACTTCCTCTAAGAAAAAAGATGAACTTTCTTCCGTGGCCTGTTTTATGTCATTTCCCTTTCCAGTTGAGTGGAAGTTTTGTTTCAGCTTTTAGGCTTAGAATGTAGCTCGGACTTGATATGTGATTCTGTGTGATTAAAAATGTATACACACCGTAGCGCTGATAAAGTGACTGACATAAAATGGATCTGAAATGTGATGATGTAGTTGTTGACTTGGTGTTCTTCATCAAATTGCACAAGAAATTAAAATTTGAATTACACATTATATAGACAGAGAAATCAGGCATTATTTCAAAACATGGAATCAATTGAATTCTAATGAACATTTTGATGAACTTCATGATTTCTTTTTTTTGTGTGTGCTTTAATTTCTGTTTTTTTTCTTTGTTTTTCTCTTATTCCTTGTATAGGAAGCCAAGCTGCGAGAGCTACTGGATGTCAGCACCCTGGCTGGGAAGATGGAGAATAGGATGTTGACAGTAGTGAGCGGCCCCGACATGGTCAACATCACATACCTGAACTTTATGGCCTTCCAGGAGGAGATAGCGAAGGTAAATGTTTCACAGGACAATATTGAGAATAAATAGACACTCAAACTAAGACTATAAATGTATGCATTTATAGTCTTTATAGTTCTTCTTACTATTATTATTATTATTTTTTTTTTTATGTATACTTCTTCTTGCACTTTATTCTGTTGTAGCTTTGACCATTGAATTTCCCTGCTGTGGGATCAATAAAATCTAACCTAGTCCAATGTAAATCTAAAAACTATAACATTGACCTACGTAACAATCATTTAAAAACAATTCAATTTTCAATGAAACTACATCAGAACATTGACATTGGAGTCAGTCAGTCATGTACAGGCAACAAGTCAAGTCAACTTTATTCATAAAGCACTTTAAAAACAATACAGTCTGTCTAAGTGTTGTACACAAATACTAAAATAAATGACACACGCAAAAGTCAGAGTTAAAACAATCTGTTTTAAGAGATGATTTAACCACCACCAAAACCTAATCATTTCTAGACCTCCCCATTACCAACCTACTCTGAAGATTTCATCAACATCCGTCCTTAAGTTTTTTAGTTATCTTACTAACAAACAGACAGACAAAGAGACAAACAAACAAACTCTGGCATAAACATAACTTCCTTGGATGAGGTAATTAGATGTGTCTTCTCCATATATTTCTGAGCAGGATGAGTTGTCTAGTCATCTGTCACAAGTTAAAGTCAACGTCAAGCATGTCTCTCATTAGTCTTGGGAGACTTCAAATTACATTGGCATTAAAAACATGTGTATATAAGTTACAGTAATTAAGTAAATAATGGTCCTAATGAAGATCTGTAATTGCTCCATGAGTACCTTCAGTGGCAGCTCACTGTGCTAGTACCAATTGATAGAGGTGTGTGTGTGTGTGTGTGTGTGCGTGTGTGTGTGTGTGTGTGTGTGTGTATGTGTGTGTGTGTGTGTGTGTGTGTGTGTGTGTGTGTGTGCGTGTGTGTGTGTGTGGCAGAATGGGTACAGTGCTGAGTCTGAATTTCCCCATGGGGATGATAAAGGGAGTCAACTGTTAATCTTTTAAGTCCTCCTTCTCCGACAAAGTGACATTGACAATATATAGAATCGAACAATAGAATAAATAATATCCCCACATTCAAAAATATACTCACATTCAAAGAGTATAATACTTTATTTTACAGCATCAGCTCTTAGTAAAAATGGCTTTTCAAGCCTTTTCTTTCTTTCACATGTTATTTAAAGCTTAGTGCTTTTGTCATTTATTGATACCTCTTTTACATTTTTTTTTTAGATAAGGTTCACTTTTATTACGTATTTATTTATTTAAATTATGGACTGCACTTATATAGGGCTTTCCCACCTTCATGGTGCTTTACATTAGCCTTACATTCACCCATTCACCAGTAGGTTCCTAAGGTTCTGCCAGTCTTACTAAGAGCCTCAGTCAGGGTTCAGGTAGGACACTTGGACATGTGGACAGCCAGAGTTGGACGACCATCATTGGACGACCCACTCTACCAACTGAGCCACAGCCACCCTTAATTAGTCATGTCCCTACATTACTGTCTTTGCCATCATAGTAAAGAACTTGTTAAACAGATATGCTGGATAGGTGTGTCTGTTGTCAGTCCTTATTGATATCCTCTTCATCAATGAGCAGGACTTAAATGAAGTAATGATAGACTGATATATTTGGCCAATATTTTTCCTTGTATTGGTATTGACCTGTTGTGTTGGCCAATATGCCATTTGATGAAGGAAAAAGAAAATAAAAATGCAATAAAATGAAAAAAGAAGAGAAAAAGGAGGGGGAAGAAAACAAAAAGGAGAGGAAAGTGAATAAAAAGAGAAATAAAAGGGGGGAAGTAACAAAAATGGAAAGAAAAAAAGGAGGGAAAACAAAGGTAACAAGAGAATGTGGATGTTTGGTAACATTTATGAGGTTACTATTTGTATGTTCTAATTGTCATTAAAGAAAATTGTTTGGCATTTGTTTTAATTTGACAGAGAAAATAATATGTATCTGCTTAGAAATATTGACGGCCTAATGTAAAAAGTATATATATATATATATATATATATATATATATATATATATATATATATATCATCCATCAACCACCTCCTCTACATGGATGACATCAAGCTGTATGCCAAGTATGAGCGTGACATTGATTCCCTAATTCACCTCACCCGGATCTACAGCAAAGACATTGGGATGTCATTCGGACTAGATAAATGTGGGCGGATGATATCTAGAAGAGGAAAGGTGATCACAACTGAAGGGGTTGACCTACCTGAAGGGAATATCACAGATGTGCAGGAAAGTTACAAATACCTAGGGATCCTACAGACAAATGGTAATCATGAGGAGGCAGCTTGGAAGTCAGCCACAGCCAAATACCTACAGAGGGTAAGGCAGGTCCTGAAAAGTCAGCTGAACGGCAAAAATAAGATCCAGGCCATTAACACCTATGCCCTGCCAGTAATCAGATACCCAGCTGGGATAATATCCTGGCCACTGGAAGAGATACAAGCCACTGATATCAAGACAAGGAAACTCCTTACCATGCATGGAGGGTTCCACCCCAAGTCCAGTGTCCTGAGGCTGTACACTAAGCGAAAGGAAGGGGGCCGAGGACTAGTAAGTGTCAGAACTACTGTCCAGGAGGAAACGGCGAACCTCCAGGAATACATCAAGAAAATGGCCCCCAATGACCAACTGCTAAGTGAATGCCTCAGGCAACAAAAGCCCAGTAAGGTCGAGGAACCAGAGGGGCTATCATGGAAGGACAAACCCTTGCATGGCGTGTACCATCGGCAAATTGAGGAAGTGGCTGATATGGAAAAGACATACCAGTGGCTGGAAAAGGCTGGACTAAAGGACAGCACAGAGGCACTACTCATGGCTGCACAAGAACAAGCCCTGAACACCAGAGCAATAGAGGCCGGGGTTTACCACATCAGACAGGACCCCAGGTGTAGGCTGTGTAGAGAAGCCCCTGAAACAGTCCAGCACATCACAGCAGGGTGTAAGATGCTGGCAGGCAAGGCATACATGGAGAGGCATAACCAGGTAGCGGGCATACTGTACAGGAACATCTGTAAAGAGTATGGACTGGAGATCCCAGGGTCAAGATGGGAGAACCCCCCAAAGGTGACAGAGAACAAACAGGCCAAGATCCTGTGGGACTTCCAGATCCAGACTGACAAGATGGTGATGGCCAATCAGCCTGACATAGTGGTGGTGGATAAACATGAGAAGACAGTGGTAGTGATAGATGTAGCAGTCCCCAGTGATAGCAACATCAGAAAGAAAGAACATGAGAAGCTTGAGAAATACCAAGGGCTGAAAGAGGAGTTAGAGAAAATGTGGAGTGTGAAGGCAACAGTGGTACCACTTGTGATCGGAGCACTAGGGGCAGTGACCCCCAAGCTAGGAGAATGGCTCCAGCAGATACCAGGAACAACATCAGAGATCTCTGTACAAAAGAGCGCATTGCTAGGAACAGCTAAGATCCTGCGCAGAACCCTCAGGCTCCCAGGCCTCTGGTAGAGGACCCGAGTCTGAAGGAGACACCGCCCACGTGGGGCGAGAGGAAATTTTTTTATATATATATATATACATATATATATATATATATATATATATATATATATATATATATATATATATATATATATACATACACATATGTATATATATATTTTTTTATTATTATTATTATTTTAAGCTCATCTTACTTATTAAGGAAATGTTATGAGAGCATTAGCCTGTGTTCTGAACAGTAACAACAGCTGCTCTGACTGGAGCTGTCATAGACAGAGACACCACCCACGTGGGGCGTCAGGAACATTTTTTTTAATTATTTTTTTTTCATCAATATTGGCCCCAAATACAGTAATCCACATCAGCCAATCACTAAAATGAAGGTTTGGCATCTCTAAATACCTTCTGTCTTTGAGGAGTTTTTGAACCAACACAATAAAACCTTTTTTTCAGGTGCTTTTTTATTTTATTTCTCACTATTTACATAATGTTATCAGTTTTTATCAGTATGAATGCTCATATCATTATGATTATTGTTTTAGCACAATGCCTCTAGACAAAAACAACAGAATTAAAGTAAGTACATTTGAATGTGTGTTTGTTTCTGTTTGTTTATTATAGGAATGGGCAGAAGAGCTGTTCAACTTGGCATCCAACCTCTTGGTACAGAACATGTCAAGAGAAGCCTGCCTTGAAAAAGCGTATGTCACCATTACACTCAAACACACACGCATTCATATACTGTATATACACACATAGACATGTAAGTACAGATAAATCCAACAAAAATCTCAAAGCGACAAAGAGTGTCTGTACCCACAAGTGTATATTCTGTCTTTTACATAATGAGAAACAGCAGGAAATATCAACTGAAGCGTGTTCTGTGAAAGGGACACATGAATGACTATAATTAACCATGTACAACAGACAAATTTATGCAACCACCCACGCACATACAAAGCACTGCTGTATATATACACACACAAACAATAGGTAAGAAGTTGCTTTTTGCAGTTCTACTGTATCAGGCAGCGTTAGGACTTGAGTTCTTAAAGGTCACTGCACCACATCGACAGTGAGAGTGAGCAGGAGGGGAAAAAATGGCAATGTAAACGATAAATAGAACTTCTGAAAACATGTGTTGTGGACAAAGCAAGTAAAAGAATCACTTTGTACTAGTGCACAGATCCATAGCAGCTTTGACAGTATGTGTGTTGCTTCTGTAAATAAAAAAAACAAACAAAAACAAATATGTGACAAAATGGTTAAAGGAGAGCCAGTGTATTATCAGGTCTGGATTTTTTCATTTTTCACCTAACCCCCCAGCCCCTGTTTGGGGGTATTTGTCTGATAATACAGTTTTTATAATTGATCGATTTCACTCCAGCTCTGATTCTATGCAATAACAGATTAGAGCGCCACATTCACATTGATATGACAGGAACACACACAGTAATTTATGGTTCATAGTTAATTTATGTGTAAGTAAGTGGCTAGCTGAAGCTCATGTACAGTGAAGCTCCAGTATTGTACTGAGAGAATATACAGGGCTGTGTTTGGTGACAATTCCCAGCTGTCTGATGTTTATCAGTGAACAGACGCCATTAACTGGCACCCCTGAGGTGCATAATTGACTTATGAGACAATAAAAGTGGTCATTGATCACATAGTACAGACAGAGGTGAATAGGATAGAATAGAGCAGGTTTAGTAGTCATGCTGGTTGCTCACAGCAGCAGCTGTTGTGCACTGCTTGCTTACAAATAAGGCGGTTCTGTCATACCACCACTACGCTATGAGGAAGCTCCATCCCTGAAGTGATGTTGATGTTCCTCTGCATGTGGCTAATTCTCATTGCTGGGTCTTAGCACTTGAGACCTAGGGGGGCAACATAGATAGTAATGTTCCAAGCAACAGGAAACAAAATAGGACCCAGCATGTCCTTAAATATGTGATTGCTACAAGATGTTCTTTTTTGATCAATACAATAAGACTGAAGTGGCTCCCTGGACAATATTGCTTTGCACAGCCATGATTACGATTCAAATCTCACATGAGGCGTCGAGATGATCCCTGATGCTGGGAATGACATTGCTAACATTCTGATTCCAGCCCACGCAAAAAGTGTATGTATGTATTTGTATTTTTGGGTGGAATGGAGAATTGTTGGTGTAATATTAGGTGGAGAAACCTGGTTTGTTTTCTATCAAAACTCACAAACCCACAGTCACAACTTGGTTTTTGTGGACATAACCTTGCATTACTAAGAAAAAAAAAACCCTCAAGAGTCATGAATAACTGACCAACAAAGGGACATCTTCCAGCTTCAGGTGAATATTGATTTATTTTTTAATTTCTTTTTGTTACATTATTGCCTTTACTTTACTGATCTAAGTAAGTACCAAATGACATGAAGTGTACACACCCAGGTATCCAATTTATAAGCAGGTTTTTGTGATGCATAGTTGGTGGGGTGGGGGGGTCATTATTCAACTAAAAACTTATTTCTAAAAATGACTTTATAATCATGTTCATTGGTGACGCAAGTGTGATGTCCTGAAGTAATTGCTGTCATATAATGACAATGACCAATAATGAGAGTATAACACATTACATGACATGTTCTATAAAATTAATCCTAAATTAGATCATCAAAATTTGGCTAATTGGGACCTCTTAATTCGCCCTGAGCTGTGAATGTAGGTGTGAATCATTGTCCGTTTGCATATGTCAACCCTGTGATGAACCGGCCCTCTGTTTAAGGTACACTCCTCCTTTAGCAGAGGCTAACAGACAATGCATCAGGTTAAACACAAAGGAGTCTGATGAGTATTATCAGCCCCCCCCCCCCCCCCATGAAATAAATAATACAAGCACATGTTAGGCAAATGACAACATCAGGTAACACCTAATAGTCTTTTCTTATTTACTCTCTTTCTTTTTCTTTACCTTTTCTAAATAAAACCTTGAGTGCCTAAAGCTATTCCCATCAAGCACGTTCTCAACCAACTGTTCACATTTCCCTCTTTTTGGTGAAAAACAAAACAGAACAAAACCCAGTCTGGCCTCTTTAACTATTATAGTCATCAGTGACTTTGCCTGTGGCGGCCGGCCTGCCCTATGAAGTGGACACTGTAATGGATATTAATTATTAGCCAGCAGCCACTTAAAGCTGAGCCTGTAATGATGGCTCCTGTTGCAGCTAAGCTATTTATAGCCCAGGCTGCGCTGCCTGTGTTACTGCTGCATGGCTCTGTGCTGCCAGCTCAAGACTTCCCAGGATTATCCACAGTTCTAACTTAACATGTAAACGCAGCCAGATATTTACATTGAAAAGTCATAGACAATATATACCATGGTAGTGCACGGTAAAGGCAGTAGCGTGTATTTATTTAAGTACAGTGATGCATTCAGTGTTTCATAAGTGTGCACACTTGGACAGATATAGTAAATGATTATGCGCATGGTCATCAGTCACAGAGTCAAATCCAAGCCAGGAATTCATTTGTAGTCAAGACATTACTCACACAGACAAACTGCTGATTACATGTTGTGTAAGGCGTGTGCTCTGTCCAATGCAGATACGTTCGGCTGAAGCTGCAGCTTAACCCTGAGGGGCGAATCCCTGTCAAGAAGTAAGACCGTGTGACTCATCCCTCTCTCCCTTACCACCACTACACTATTTTGATCAATTCATTCCTTCCCCGCCTTATTTTTTCCATGCATCAAAATATGTTATCCCTCTCCTCTGCTGCCTGTTTATTCTTTCATCTATCTCTGCATTGCATTTGTGCCATTGTTCTTCATAGCTTGTGTGCATGTGAGTCTTCTTTATATCAGTTCCAAGTGTCCTTTCACCAATGTTCCTTAGTATTGAGCAAAAAAAATTTTTTAAAATTTGGCTGCAAGATTAAAATATGCATTGATCTCAAACAATGAGAACAAAATGCAGACAAATAAAAATAAATAAATAAATAAAGATGAAAGGAAATCGCCACCCATTGTTGTTCTTCTTCTATGGTTGTTAATAAATAGAGTGAAAAAAAAAAAAAAGTATTGAGCGTTTTTTTTTTTTTTTTTTTTTAACTTTTCTTTTTCAACTGTAAGTTTCTCATCACCTCATTGAGAAACCAAGTCCCTCCTTCTCCATTAGTCAAGTTGAGTATTCAGGCAGGCAGCGGTGAACTTCTGCGATAACCTCCCTCAGAGCCGCGGAGGAAAGCGGTGGGTGTCAACACAGAGAGGCAGGGAGACGCTCCTTGCCGTTTAGGGAATTAACCTCCTCGCTGGGAGGACATGTCAGTTTGACTAATGTCAGCTTGACTCTAGTCCCCCACTGAGCGTACAGTATGTGCCAATGGTTCTGCATAGGCATGCCTCTGAATGTAATTAAAACAGGATACGGCCAATGAAGGCAGACACAAACAAATGGAGAAGGCAGTAACAGCAGTGGAGTTCACACAGTAATTTAGCTTTATTGTCTATATACAGTACATCAAGATGAAATACATGACATGTCCAGCCACATACACAAAAGTAGTCTCCATTCAATTCAACATGACTGAAGAAGAGAAAGGCAGCATTTCAGCATATCATTTTTTTCACCCATTTCAAGTTTAATAAGAAGATGAAATAGAAATACAAAACAAAATACATCTATATAAATGTTATTGTTATTCCTCTTTAACCCACAAAGATGCAGCATTACTTTTGCACCAGTTCTCAAGTATTTTTTTTCTCCATTTTTAGCCCTTGGTAAGTGATTTATCACAATTTATTATATTAATATGCTCTATATTTTGCATTTGTTCAGTCAAAATCAGGTATTTTCCATTATTTAATTTACTAATCATGTAAATATTCATAAAAGCTCAAATTAAACTTGAGAGTTATTATATCAAAAACAGAGGAAATTTAAGAAAAAGTGACTATCAGTAAAATATATTATTAACTTAACATAAACCCAGTGTGTCCATTCACTCATTGATCCAATTCCATGGGTTTTAGTGGTGAATAAATGATGGAGAAAATGTGTTTCCACATTCACTATGGAGCCTCTGAATCTCCTAATGGGTCTTATCTGATGACCATGAAAAAGATTACAAATGCATTCTATGTCAATTATTTACATGTATTGATAGGATGAGTGGATCAACAGATATTAAACAGTTTAGATCAGTAGATTTGGTCAGCGTTGAATGTTTGGGTCTTTATGGGATGAGATGTATAGTTGTCCCAATGAGTAATTCTTATCATATCATAGCATAGCATAGCATAGCATGTAACATAATATAATATAATGTTAGGCTTATATGTGTACAATTCTATAGTACTTTCATAAATGTAATTCTTTTGCAAAATGACACTGATGTGGGGAACAAATTTTCTAAAATACCCAAAATGTACAGTCTTTGGGTATGACTATTTGCCTGCACCACAGACAATATATTTCAGTCATAAATGAGACCACATAGTCTGGTGTTGACATTGAATAATCACATGTAATACGTGAATGATGTTATCATTTGGATTTGCTAGAACATATTTGTACCATTTATCAAAAATAACTCAACATCTTTCCTTGAATATATTTTGCAATTGACAGGAGGGGTGTATTTATACAGCATGGTAATGTTTTATAAATGTATATATGTTGAAAATTAAGAGAAGAAAAAGGCTCAAATCCGTGCATCATCATTCGTTTATTTATTTTTCAAAATAAAAGCGAAAACAACGAAAAAATAACTTGTTTCTTCATTATTTGTTTCCAAAACCAAAATGAAAAAAAACAAAAAATGATAACGATGCAGTTTTTTTGTTTTTCATTTTGTGTTTAAATGAATAATAGAAAAAACGGATAACGGCCATTTTCTGTTTTATCCGATTTTGACTTGAAGCAAATTGATGAAACCAGAAATGAATCTTAACAACCCAAAGAAACACACTGGTCTTGAAGATCATTATGGTATGATATGACACCAATTTTCTCCGTGGTCATATCTTCAGGTCTTAGGGTGACCCTCTTAGTTTCCCCAAATGGGACGTAGAAAGTTTCCATCTTTGTCACTGCGGGTCAAAGGTACTTTCCGGATTACTCAACTTGCTTCAGGTCAAAATTGGATAAAACGGGAATCGGCTGTTATCCGTTTTTTCCATTATTCATTTAAGCACAAAAAGTAAAACTGGTAAAAACGCATCATTATCGTTTTTTTTTTTTTTTTTTTTCATTTTGGTTCTGGAAACAAATAATGAAGAAACAAGTTGTTTTTTCATTGTCTTATTTTTGGTTTTATTTTGAAAAATAAATGAACGAATGATACACGGATTGGCTCATATGTGACGTTACAATTGTTCTGAAACTGACACAATAATAAGATAAAGATATTGTCATGGTAATGCAAAAAGACATTGCCACAGATGTCAACAATACAAATACATTTGAACAGATTTAGACTTTTAAATATGCCTCCATTTTCATCATAGCTATGAAGAATTACACATTTTATTTGGTGTTACCATCTGGACTTAAGATAATGTAGCTAACAGTATTCAGATCAGGTCATTCTGCACTGTTTAAAACAAAGAGATCATCAACTAAATAGTTTTTACAGCAGCTGTGCAGATGTGGATTACCTTTGTAGCACCCACTGATTTGTATGAGTCAGTGCACATTATCAGATACACAATGTTACATACATCACAAGACATTATTTCCCCCCAAAATGATGATGAAGTAGTAATAAAATAACACTTGTTTCTTATAGTTTCATCCAAACTTGAATTTATTAATATAGTGAAAACTGGAATGAAGATGGAGACATTTCACCAAATTGGATTTACTGAGAGTGGAAAAACCAATACCGTTATTTATGTTGTCGAAAATAACACTGCGTATATTTACATTTTTTTCTGTCTTGTTTTTGTTTATCATCCTGTTCCTTCCCATTTCTCAGTTTTTGCTTTCTTTCCCACCAGCTGTATGCTCTTTTTTTTTTTTAGTTGAATTATTTATATTACCTTAATTCTGCTTGCTGCATGGACTAAACTTTCTCAAAGGGCATGTTCTGAAAAAGTATCAAAGCTGTGATGAATTCATCAGACTCATGTCAAAGCTCTACTCCATATGTGGGAGATTTTTTTTCAGAAGTGTGTGTTTTTGTCCCCACAGTATCTTCAGGATGTTCTCAGCAGACAGGAAGCGAGTGGAGACAGCTCTGGAAAATTGTACCCTCCCATCTGGCAGAGTGAGGCATCAACATATTGTAGCTTTTTTTTTTTTTTGGTTGTTGTTTTTTGTTATTTTTTCTTTCAATGTCACTGTTGCTTTTTATTCCCTCTGTGTCTGAACCTGTTCATGTTTATGCTGCTCCTTCTCTGGCCCAGCTGTTTCATCTTGATCCCCAAACCTTTTCATCTTTTGTCTTCATCCATCAGTCTGTCCTCTCTCTGTCCTCCTGTAACAGCGACTGATTACTGCTTTGTTCATTTGTTTGGAGTCGTATTTTATGTTCTGGATGGCTGCATGACTTCCCTCATAGATAATTTTAGCCTTGGATGTAATGAAACAAATACACCCAGAGAAGATGATAAAAGCTGGTGTGTCTTTACTTTTCTGAGATGTCACTAGAGAGAAGCTGCGCCTTAGAGATTTAACCAGTTTTCACATCACAGCAAGTAATCCCTGTATTCAAAAGGTTGCAAACAATTTGCATGTTTTGTAAGTGAGAAAATATTTTCTAATGCAAAACATGCTGAGACATATGCCTATGCGTCAGGGCAGACACATTGTTGCTGTAATGAATGGCTTTTGAATACAAACAGAATACATTCATTCACACAAATAAATAAAATGCACTATACATAATTATTAGAGAAGAGAATCAGAGAACAGGAGGTGTAAGTACGTTGCGGTATGAAGGTCTGGTGGGATTTGTTGTTGTTCCAACGTGGAAGTAATTACAGCTAAATGGTACTACTGTTAATCCCTTAAACACACACACTCACATGCAAAAGTGAACACTCGATTTAGCTCACATCAACGTCTTAAGAATGACTCACTGAGTTTCGGCAGGGCTTGACCTCTGTCACCCTCCCTCTGTGTGTTTTTCTTTTCTTTTCTCTGTTAGGTTCTGCTCTGGTTCTTACTGACACAATGCTAGCGCTTGTTGCTGCACCTGTGACTTCATCAGACCTGTTTGGCTTTGATAACTCTTTAAAAAGGACCTTCGTAGTCACAGTGTTTTGTTTTTTTTTTGTTGTTCAACTCCGAGCACAAATTGGGAGCCAGTTATCGTCTTAATTGTTTAATACCAAATTTATGCGCAACCCTTTGGAGAGGGACACCGAAGTTTAGGGTCAGTTGAAAAATATCCCTTGGCAAGAAAGGCGGGTTTGATGACTCATCAACTGGCTTCATAGATGTCTTACTTTTAAACAATAGGTGTTGTAAAATCTGCACAGTGTGTCTTAGGTTTTCTATTTTTGGCCAGAGTTGGTGTTAATGTACGTCAGTTTTCCACCGGAACATGCTCCTCCCCCCTCCCCCTCCCCCAGTATAAAAAGACTATTAACTGCTTAAATTACATTCAACACTGATCCTCGTGGCTTACTAACGAACCACTGGTCCATGGACACTCATACAAAGCAAAACCTTAGGGCAGGGAAAAGTAAATAAATAGTAGTAAGTTACTTGTTGTTACTAAACCTGGAAGAAAAGAGAAATGTGAACAAAAGGCAAAAGGAAATTATCAATTTAAACAGGGTAATATATTGAAGGAAATAAGTCAATCAGAAAAAGAAAACAAATGTCAGTCACACAATGTACAGTTATTTAATTATGGCTCTTTATGTCTGAAAAGGAGTAGGAAGAAGCCAAGCATATAATTGTCCCACACTGATTTTACATGACTTCACTAATCAATTAATGTATACTGTCCATATAAAGAATAGGTCAGTTATTAAGTTATTGAAAAAAAACAAAAACAAATGACTATAAACCAAAAGAAAATATTGTTTCTGTCTGTAGCTATTACCACCCTTTCTGTGAATAATTTCCCTGTTAGTTAAAAATAATTTATTTCATGCATTTGTATGTTTGTGCTGTTTTAATTTCCACAAGTCCTTCAATTGGAGTGTATGTAAGAGTAATATTTAAATTATATTGAAATTATGTCAGTGTAACTTCACCTGATTGACAGAAAAAGAGGGCTTGTTTCCATGGAGACACCATAACAACTGGGTTCCTTTTAGTTTTTCATGTTAGTGCTGGTCATAAGCTTTCTAACTGCTTGTGAAGTTGTCTTTCTGCAGTCACCTCATTAGGTGTCACACATAAATCACTTGACTGGCAGGTATGAGCAATTTCATAGAACTTCCGGCACTTTCCTTATTAGTATTATACATATTAATAAAGATAAGCATCATCAGAATATTATGGTTTCAATAAGAATACATTACATCAGACATTTTAGAACTAATGTAACTAATAAAACAATTGCATTTTGTTGTTAAATACATTCTTTATTCTTTGTGTATTACATCACTAATAGATGATCCATCAAAAATTGTCCACAATTTTAAGTTCATTATGCATAACTATATATTTTCTCTGAATTTGACTGTTGTTTTGTGTGCTACAGAATGACTCCATCCCCCAGGAAGACTTCACTCCGGAAATCTATAACATGTTCCTGAGCAACATCTGCTCTCGGCCTGAGCTGGATCACATCTTCTGTGATGTGTAAGAATCATGCTTTTCTCAGACTTATAACTGCAGCCTCAAATACACACAGATATGTCTGGAATTCACAAACATTTGTTTCAAAAAAAGGAAACTGGATAATTTGAGAGTCACAGTGTCACTATGTACATTATGACTTCCAGTTCTGATAGAGCAATATGGTTTTACAGGTTCAACATCCCTGTTCTTATTCATAATGATCTTCATAAGGACTTTATTAGTGTGTGAAACTATGTCGTTCTAGTAGTGATTGTAACTCTGTAGCTTTGGTGCCATTACTGTTCCAGAAGAAGATGTCCTTTGCCCTTTAGGACTCAGACCATCAGCTGAGGTAGCTTGCCAGCAGGACGAGGGCCATTCCAAATCATAAATCTAGATTTAATCACAGTTAAGGGAGATGGCATGAGAGCCAGGAGGATATGGAGATGATAATTCAGTGAAACAGGCTTAGATATGAAAGGCTTTTTAATCAAATCTCATAATTTACTCAACACAACATTTAATCCTCTGCTCCTTAGTGCGCCTGTTGCTCTCCCTCTACACATCTCCATGTTTTAATTACCATTTCCCTCCTCCATCATCTTCCCCTCATTTCATTTTCCCCTATCTCACTTTTTCATTGCTGCTTTCATATCCTGCCACGTCATTATTCCTTCTCACTACTCACCTTCTTTTCTTTCCTTCTCATGTGGTCAATCGTCTCCTCAGGGGTGCGAAGAGTCGTCCATATCTCACTGTGGAGCAGATGACGGAGTTCATCAACAGTAAACAACGAGACCCTCGCCTCAATGAGATTCTCTACCCTCCTCTCAAACCAGAGCAGGTCCAGCTACTGGTGGATAAATATGAACCCAATTCTTCACTGGCACAGAAAGGTCAGTGGCTCCAGTGTATGTTTGTATAAACACAGGCACATTAACATGTATGTGTGCATACATAAACACCAACAAAACTCTCAACAGCACATAAAACCACTCCTTAAAGTATTTTTTAATATACATATGTATGCCAAAAATCTACTCTACAAGTCTGACACACAATGTATTATTTTAAAGGTTTATGCCCCCAGCCTAGTGCAACCCTAGTAAGACTATACCTACCCCCAGCCCCCCACTCAAGCCCCAAGATCCAATAAATTTGTCAGGGCTGTTACCATAGCGACAGCCAACCTTGCTGCACAGTGTCCAAAGGCTCCAAAAGTGAAGTGACATAGTGGGATGCCAAGGAATGGAATGTTAGAAGTCTGTAAATACGCACACAGACACACACCAAACACTACTACTACTACTACAGTAAAATATTTCACTCACTACAAACACCATCGGACTCAATAGAACAGTTCCCCAGCTATGTATAAACCAGAATAGATGAATAAAACGCATGTTTGTGAGAAAAGAGGGTGAAAAGATGCATAAAGAGTGCAGCTGTTTGTGGCACTGTAGTACTAGTAATGTAATGTAATGTTTGTGTTCATATCAATTTACTGTCAATCACAATGTCTTGACCCAACAATGCAGGGGTGTCAAACATTCAGCCTGAGGGCCAAAGCCAGCCTGCCAAAGGTTCCAATTCAGCCCGTGAGATGAATTTGCAATTACACTAAAGATATTACAGTCAGTGGTGTCAAAGTCATTTTAGTTCATAGACCATTGTGATCTAAAGTAAAATAATAGTCTTTAAATAACTATTTCAAATGTTCTTTTGGGTTTTATGTGGAAAAAAATAGCTTTACACCTATATATATATATATATATATATATATATATATATATAAAAAAAAAATTTCTTTTTGTTTAAGTGAAAAACAGGTTTTTATCTGAAAATATTTAACAATAAAATATTATTAACCTGAAAAACCTCAAATGTCTAAAGAAAATGGAGTGCAATTTGAAAAAATATTCTGCCTGGTTTATGCATATGTATAAATGACAAGTAAAATTACATTTATTTTTACACAGTATTTTTATGATTTTTTTTTTTGTTAGAGATTATTATGTTATTATTTTACTGGTCTGGCACACTTGAGATCGAATTGGGTTGAATGTGATCAATGAACTAAAATTAACTTGATACCCCTGCTATTATGTTTGCACAAGTGGTTTTGTGGATTATTATACTAATTATTGCACACAACCTATATAAGATTCAATGTCTGCTGTGTCAGAGTTTGAGAGATTTTGTTTCTATTTTTTCATATAAATATTTGACAAAATGTACCTCATTCCTGTGTCCATCAGGTGTCATTAAGCATTATCTCACCATTAGACATCATCACTAGTGCTCCCTCAGTTCTGTCCTTTTGTCCAAATACAGACACGACTAAAACAATGGCTCCAAAAAAACCAAGACGCTAATGACCAAAACACAAACTAAAAACTAAAAGTAAAGCGGTCCAGTAACCACCAGCTGATGTCATGGTAGCTCTGTCCAATTATTTATACAGTCTATGATTAATATACAATATGTTAAATGACGACAACCAGTGTTAGTGACTGTTATTTAAGGTTTATTTAATTCTATCCCTGACCCTTAAATGGAGTATAGTCTGTGTACTAGTTCAGGCAGCCAAACTTGAGTCATTCATAGCATACTCCTGTAACTGCAACATAAATCCAACACGTTCTAATATGGTGGCATACTTAAGACGCACAGTGCTCTACTCACTCGGTGCTGCCTGCCAACACATTTGCTGCCATGCTGCTTACCCGAAGCTCTACCACAGGGTGAGTAAAATGCCAGACTTTCATCTTCAAGTCAGGCAAGTTGGATGACTGAGCCTTTGACTGTGTGATTTTCACATCACAAATCTCTAATTTTTGTCTCTTAATAAATGACATAAACTTACCATACTGATTATTTTATTAGTTATTTCAATACTGTGTCAATTCATCCTATTGGAACTAAAAAACTGAGGCGATTGCAAACAAATAAAAAATGAAAACAAATATATAAATATTGACACTGATGAAAGTGATAAACATGCTAGTATCGACTAAAATTAAGGTGTGTCTCTCATAGCGCACACATGATTAATATGGCAAATAGAAAAATTCATAAGCGGATGACATGAGATGGCTGAACAGATTTTCTCTCCATCTCCTGGACATGCTGTGCTTTAATGTTGTGTGAGGGGTCTGCAAACACAGAGCTGCCAAAAAAAAAAACTGAAGAACATCCCACTCCAGATATCAAGCATCATGAGCCAATGCAAATTTTTTTTTTTTTTTTTTTTTTATCTCTGCCGGAAAGTCTTGCTCAAGTGTGCCAGAATGGGTGACATATATTACACGGTGTTCCATTTATTATCAAGCAAATTACTGGTTTGTTATTTACTTAATGCCAGAGCAAACCCCCATGACAGCACACTAAGAAAGTTGAATATTAATGAATCCACTAGTGCAGTCTAAGATTAGACTAAAATGAATGTCTTCGCTGTCAGTAGTTGCTGTAGTTTTACAAAACACTTCATTAGTATCATGCCAATTTATTAGATTTAGTACCGATTACTTTAAAACAAAATTGACCTTATCTGACTAGAGCAGAGTGCTATTTTAACAACTCTCCTGTGTGAAGTGCTTGATTTTCAAGGTTTTCCGATGCCTGACAAAATGAATCAAGCACTTCAAATATTTTTTAAAAAAAAATATATTCAAAGAGACAGTCACCCGGCGTTAGTCTCTGATCTCAGCTCAGTGATGCTGTGATGTTGTGTGTTCATCCTGTCCCAGTCTCTCTGGAAATGTGCCCTTCTCTGTCCCAGTGACAGATTTCCCAATGTGAAGTATTTATCTAGCCTGAGGAAGTGCCGCCATCTGCTCTGCAGAGGGGTCCAGAGCTCCACATGCTACCTTCACTCACACTCATACACAAACTCTTCCCTCTGTCAAGGACAGTCATGGCATGCAGAAGTGTACACAAATCGGTGTGATGTTTTAATATTACTATGGAAAAGCATCATGTTTATGCATGTTCATTAAGAAACGTGTGCACACTGCAGTTGATGATGGTAGGTAGGTTCCCTTAGGTCTGCCCAAATTCAGTATCGGTATCTGCAGTGGGACTTTTCCTATATTATTCCTTTCATTAATCTCCTCTGTCATTTTCTTTGAGTGTATTCTGAGCTCATTTAGACCTTCTTTCATTGTCTGAAGTCAGATGAATAAAATACTAAATGAAAGAAGACACTTGAGGCTTCAGACATCCAAAGCGTCTACTCGTATGTGATTACATATTCATCTTCTGTGATTTTAGAGAATGAGCACATTGCTAGATTTTTGTCAGTTTGTGTCCAGTCTTGTTTCACAGGTTATCATTAAAATCAGAATACATTTCCTCCTCAACAGCATTTTCATTGAGATTAGTCCTTTTCTATTATGCTCCTTTGTGATTTAATTTCACCTTTCCAGACCTAGCTTTACGGTAACACCTGTAGATCCTTACTCAAGTACCCCTTCTAATTCCCGCAGTGTTAACACCGGTTTCCATATTTGTCCTGTGAATGTCTTGGGAGCAAGAAAATCTGTGTATGGAGCAGAGGTTAGACCCCAGCCTGTCAAACAGAGGTCTTGACAGAAAGCAGAGTGCAAGAGCCGAGTACGACTGAGCTCAGATGTCACAAACATCAGCCAGCGTTAATTAGTCCAGCAACTCTGCAGAGGGCGGCACCGCATTAATTAGCATAAAGTGGCCGGAGGGACCTGCTGCACCCGTGGAGCGTGCATCACTTAGCATATTTAGCATAACTTCAAGTGTATGTGTGTGTAAGTGGGTGGAAGAGGCTGCCAGTGTTTTGGTTTCAGGTTGAGGTCTCTATAGTTCGTGCAAATTTAATCTGTAAAGGTGTAGTGTGTGATCTGTGTGGAAAATGTGTATGTGCCCAGATGGCTAAAGATGTGGAATTTTCTCCTGCAGTTTATTACTTATGTATTCAGCCTTATTCGCTGTCTTGAAGTATGTTTAGTGAAGATGCCAGCAAAAAAAGGTGAAGCTTAACACGAGTGACCTTGACAAAGAGGAGAGAGGTGATCATCTTTTTCTTATCCCTATCTCACTTAATCTGGCGGAAAAATAACGTTCAATTTAGCCAACCCTAAGATGTGGAAAATCATGTTTGTTTTGTAAATTACCTGTTTGATTTACATATCTTTGTCACACAATGAATATTTAATGACTGCAAATAGCTGATAGTATACTTTACACCTGTGTTAATACAGTGTGTAAAAATCAGTGAGACACAGATTAAACACAATCAGCTTTGGGCAAACAGTTGCAAAGAATAAGGCGCCATGCTAAATTAAACTACCAATGCAATCTCAGTCTAGCTTTAATTAGTGATTATGGTCATTTTTGTAATCTACCCTCTAACTACATCTAAACAGTGCTGCTTATTTGTCAGTGCCATTGACCAAGGTACTGATGACGTTCTGGAGCTGGTCCCTGAGCGCCTTCAACGGCAGCTCACTGCTCCTAATGTGTACTATGTGCTAATGCTAATGTTAGTTACTGTGTGTATATTAAGCAAAAATGAGACTGAATTTCCCTAAGGGGATAATAAACTGAGTAAACTTTTTTTTTTTAATTTAAATGTATCTACAGGATGTGTATGCAGTGCACTGGAGACACAGACTCACCTCGTACATCCACAGTGAAGCCCTCATGTTACGTCTATTAAATATATATGAAAGGAAGTGATACATGAACAAAATAATTTTCTTACGCAACTATTGTTTTCAATAATTGTGCCCCTTGATGTCTAGGATTCATCACTGTACTGTTTTTTTTTTCCTGTGGTGTAAAATAAAATGTTAGTACTGTTCTAATCTTACCAAGACAAGAAACATCTAATATATAATGATCAGTGCAAGGGAAACTTTACATTTAAAGAACAGAAAAAGGATCATGATTGCACACCTATTTAAGGTCAGATTTGTTTTTGAATAAAAGTGATGCTTGGATTATTTCAATGTGGGCTGAAATAATAATAATTGCTCCAATTGCAGCAGTAAAAATCCTCCAACAAAAGACTTTCGTTGGTATATGTAATTGTGTGTCAGTGTCTGTACCCACAGTCATGCCACCTCTAATTATTTATTGAATCCAGGTCTGATTTGAGACCTCCACCCCCTCTTGTCCTCCTCCACTTGACATTTTAGAGCAGCTGGTTTGGGAAATTTGTTGTTTTTTCCCTTCCATTGTCAATCCATTTTCTTTTCATTTCAGTTGCTTTGGACCTTATGACATGCAATTTACTGTTTCACAGTTGTTTGGCCATCGCTGGGTTTTTAATTTTCCTTGAGCAGCATTACTGACATTCTGGAAAACCACATTATTTATTCCTGGTGGAAATATTTCCAGTTCTTGAGCATGTACCATGGTATTTGTTCGTGGCACAACACCAGCCCCTAGACAGTGTTTAGGCAGGATTTTCTTGGCTAGTAAATAAACCACTTGCCTCATCCTCTAATTTATGTGGGAATCAACATTCAGTACATCTGGGTAAAAAAAAAAAAAAAAAAAAAGATGGCGCATCTGGATTCCAGTGCATATTTTACTTTCTAACAAAGAAAAAAAAAGGTTAACTTGTATGGTATTGAGAGATTTAGTGTCAGAAATGGAATTTAATATTTCCAATTAACCCAAAAATGTTATCTTTATATTTTATTCTTATACTTTTGAATGAACTGTCTCTATCAAGGGTGTCAAACATATTTTAGTTCAGGGGCCACATGGAGACCAAAGTAATTTCAAGTGAACTGAACCAGTAAAATAAAAACATGTTTTCTTTTTATTTTGGTGCAAAAATAGTAAAATTCTGTTATAAAAATATTTTCAATGACAAACTCTCCTTGAAAGAAATGAAAATATCATGAACTGTTCATTTCTTTAGAAAAAGAAATGCAATTTTAACCATAATATTATATTGTAATGTAAACATTACAACTTCCAGATCACAGTGTATCTACAAATACAGAAAACATTTAGTAACATGTATATTGTTAAAATGTCATTTACTTTTCTTATGATAATTCAGGTTGTTCATATTTGTTAGTAGGTTAGTGTTACTGTGTCTACTGTGTATGTGAACTAAAGTTATGTCAGGAGTGAGTGTACAGTAACTCTACCTTTTAAAATAGTACTAATTTTATGAATGCTGTCATTTTAACTCTTGCCCAGGGACAACGGTTGAATTTTTATTCTTTTCTAATAGTGGTACATTTACAGAAATGTTCATTACTGTTCCTGATAAATAACTCAGGTTATTTTAAATTTTTGTGAAAGTAAATATAATCACTTTCATGCCATTTTCTTTTTTTTTTTTTTATTAAAATAAAGACAAAAATTTGGAGATGTCATTATTCTTAGGTTATTATCTTATTATCTTATTATCTTCCCTACACTCAGTGAATTTTGAAAATGCCACTTTTTGAACAGATTGTTTTCTCTTTGCTGTGTTTCATTGTGTTGCGCAGGTCAGATCTCAGTAGAAGGCTTTGCCCGGTATCTGAATGGTGAGGAGAACAGCATCATTCCTCCTGAAAAACTGGACCAGAGTGAAGATATGACCTTTCCCCTATCTCACTATTTCATCAACTCATCACACAACACTTACCTCACAGGTACCTTCTACAAATACACAAAAATGTATTGTGTTTGTTGTGAAAACCTGTGTGTCTCTTTCCATTTTGCACTCACACGCTCACTCTTAAGTTGATTTTCCTCATGACCGGTCGCATACGAATGTCCTCATTCTTCTTTACATGAACAGATCGCTCTTTCATTTAGAAATTTGAATCATGGCTACACAAGTGAATGCCCCTGACTTTATACCTCACAGGTCAGTCAATCAAATGTGCCGGTGCTTATCAGACCTCTTTCACACATTAGCTATCAAGAGGTTATCCAATCAAGTCATGCCATGAGCCTCAGTTCATTGATATGCATGAGTTAAATATTTCTTTACACTCGTAGTCACAGTAACTGGCTCCTGGCAGTGCACAAGCATGGCAGGCACAATACAGAGGCCATTTTCTCTTCAATGGATATTAGAATTCATCTATTCAAATCTATTCCAAGGGGAACTGGGGAGCATTGAATCTTTCAAGTGGATCAAATTTCTCCAACGACGGAAAAAAATGGAATTTCTGTAATAGGCCAGCCGTAGAGCCTGCAAAATGAAGAAATGGGGAAAAACAAACAACAAGCAAGACCTTAATTCTCTTCTTGCAAATGCTGTTTATCTATATGTCTGCTCAATGACACACACTGTGACTTAGTAGTAGACAACACAAAAGAAGTACAGCACACGTCTGTCTATACGTCAAAGTTTACAAGAAAGATTAATTCAAGATAGAAGTTTCATGCCTTCAAATTGATGGAGCTCCACCCTATTGATCCATAGCAAATTAAAGCAATGTTTCATGCGACATAGAAGACAGTCTCATTTAGCAAAGAAAGTGTTCTCCTAATGAGTTTCAAAAGATCTAGCAACTTATCCTGGGGAATTCTGATTAAAGCACAAACAAAAGAAAAAGACGTAATTGAAAGCAAGATGGGGAAACGAAGGAAATGGATGACACCACCTGAAGTGTGAAGACAGATCTGTCGTTCAGTTTGACACTATTCCCACCATGTTGTGAGGAACATGCTGCTAATGTGAAGAAGTAATTGCTTCGCTAATGGTGACAGGGTGATGAGATTTGCCAGGCTGAGACGATGACAGCTGTATTGTCTTTACTGCATGCTAGAAACTAATGCGGTTAATGAGTTCTTGAACAATAGGAGGCCGTGCTTTTGTAGCTGTCCTGCTACTTCATAGATCAATTAAAGTTACCTGTCGTGTTGTTTACGCGCGTTTGTTGAATGTTGTTCATTGCAGCCGGCCAGCTCGCAGGGAACTCTTCAGTTGAAATGTACAAGCAAGTTCTCCTGTCAGGGTGCCGCTGCATTGAACTGGACTGTTGGAAGGGTCGCACCACTGAAGAAGAGCCTGTTATCACTCACGGCTTCACCATGACAACTGAAATCTCCTTTAAGGTAACATGTTTGTACGACAAGGGTTTTGTTAACTCAGAAAGGAATTGGGTTGACCAGAAGCATCTACTGATCTAAACTGTTTAATACCTATTCATGCACTAATCCTATCAATACACGTCAATAATTGGGATAAAATGCACTTTTTAATTTTTTCGTCATCATCAGATATGACCCATTTGAACATTCGGAGGCTCTGTAGTTACCATGGAAACACCGTCATCTTCTACAACATACAGTAAGGAGGATAATATTACAATCAGTGTTAAAAAAAAAAAAAAATCACTTAAGAAAGGTTAAATATAGAGACATTTTCATTAGCCAACTGCCACAAAAGTAGCACTGGGTCTTTATGGGTTAATTTTGTCAAGTACATTATATCATATTCGCCTACAGACTTTGCCTGAACAATATGATCACTGTCTCATACTTGTACTGGATAAATTGCACAAGAATACCCAACCAATTACACAGAACATTAATTTAAATGAAAATAATACTTGAACACATAAAGACCTTGTGCTACTGTACTTATGTGGCAGTTCCAAAATTGTTTTTTTTCCCCCTCTATATTTTCCTTTTACTAAAGTAATTTATCAATGTTTATTATTTTATCCTTATTATATGCTTATTATATATTATCCCTATCCTTATTTTACAGTAAAATCAAGTATTTCCCTTTATTTAATTAAAAAATTGTGTAGATGTTTAGAAAAACTCAGATTATAGTTGAGAATTATTATATAAGAAACTAAGAAAACTGAAGAATAAGTCACTTTATCAGCAAAAGTATTTCACTTAATATATACTAAGTGTGTGGGTTTTACTGGTGAATCATTGATGCAGAAGATGACGGTGTTTCTACATTCAGTACGAAGCCTCTGAACGTCCAAATGAGTCATATCTGATGACCATGAATAAACTAAACTGCATGTTATGCCGGTTTTTCACATATATAGTATTGATGGGAGTAATGGATCAGCAGTTGTCGGACATTATAGATTAATAGATGGTTTTGGTCACTAGTTGTTATTAAATGGCTGTGTTGAATGGATTTAATTTCCCTTCAGTGCCTTTTGTTTTACACAGTATCTACTGTATGTTTTTAACACAAGTCCAAATTGCAAGGACTGTTTTTTCAAAACCTTATGGCGTTTATCAACTTTATTTCCCTTGCACTTCTTAGCTTTGTATCACTACCAAATCGACCAGTTAAAAAGTCTTGAATCTGCATTTAATACAGGGGTGCCCAATCCTGGTCCTTGATAACTACTATCCTGCATGTTTTATATGTATCCCCCTTCCAACAAACCTGCAGAAGACTGATAATGACCGCCACGTACTGTATGTTGGAAGAGGGATATATCTAAAACATGCAGGATAGTAACTCTCCACGACCAGTATTGGGCACTCCTGATTTAATGCCTTAAAAAAGTGTGATATGGTAGATCTTAAATTATGTTGCCATAAACTTATTGGCCACATTGTCTTTAACTGTGAGTGGGAAAGTAATGTTATAGTCTTATATTATATTATACATTTTCCTAAATTGTAGGAGTTATGAATTTTGACCATGAAATGGCCATTGAATTATATTTTAAATAATCTTAAAAAGTCTTTAAAATTCTTACATTTAACTTGTAGAAAATTGTGTTGACACTGATGACAGTTCTGACCTCATTTGGTTGATTCCACATAGATCTTTACAACACAAATAGAGGCAGTTTGTGGTTTTACTGTGGTTGTTTTCTAACAGAGATATGCTAACACAGTTATATCAGGTAATGCAACACATGCAGATTACAAAACACAGTGTTATTTTTACCCATACAATGATACAGCCATATATAACAATGAGCTTTATTCTTAATTCTGTAACTGATACAGTCTTAAAGTCTTGGATGTATAGCATTGAATTATTTGTATTTTTGGTAGTCCTACTGTAGGTGTAGGTGTGTTCTTGTACATGGGGATAACCTGAAAGTGATTGACAGATACCCGGGGCTTTATCTGGCTTCCCAAAAGTCGACAATGTTTTCATTTTCTACTTTTTCCACAAAATTTTAGGTTATCCTTTGCCATGAGGTGCCATGACTTTCATATTATGATGATGAGCACTAGGTCAAAAACATTTACAGTGGTTGGTTTAAAGGAGTATTTTGTCATTTTTTGAGTGTCCTCCCTCCATAACCCACTTATGTCATTTGTAATATAATATTTCTAAGACAATATTAACATTATGTTTCACTGTGTGTCTTATTTTTGATTTGAAGTAGATTCTGTTTATTAAAAATACATTAGTATATGAGTAATTCCCACTTCCCCCAGTGTGTTAACAGGCATTTTTGCAAACATATGCACACTTACAGTACTGTAGCACATACATTTATTTTAGGCTTAAGCAATAACTTGAATATAAAGTGTAAAGTTTTGTAGCTTTTAATATTGTTTGTGACTTTTGTAAGATTATATGCCTCAAGGACCAAAACAGAAAAGATGAGCTAAACAAAGAGTCAGGCACAGAAAATAAAAGTAAATATAGAGGCAGGCAGTTGTAGAATAAATGGGGAAACAAAAAGTAGGGCATGTATGCAGCAGATGGCAAATCGTAAGGGACAGAGATGCGCTGAATGGCCCTAAAGAGAGGCGCTGCTGGGGGGGTTGATTGATGGAGGAGATTCAGATTTAATAAAAGTAACTGAAGAAGAAGAAGAACGTGGCTAATAGAATTAAGCTGAGAGTGAAATACAAAAAGTTGTGAAAGACATAAAGCTACAGATGGAGAGGGTTGGATTACATTTTTATTGGAGGAGATGGAGTAAATGGAAATGAAGGCATTAACTGAACTGACACTGTCATTAATGATTTGTAATTGACTCAGACAGTCAGTGGCTTAGAAATACGATAGGAGATGTTAAACTATCTTCAGTGGAGCTGAACAATCATCTTACATCACAGCTCGACTTTCTTTCCCATAAACATATCTCCATCTCTTATGAAGTTTGTGCAGCTTCAGGAAGTGAGTTACACATTTAATATGTCTTGACAAAAATGAAACCCACACCGCAGATGTTACCCGGATGCATCGTCTGATACACAAACACGAATATTTCCTCCAGCATCACTTCCCTCAATAGCAGATGCCATGCAGCCAGAATACATGCAGCTTTTGGAGTGTAACCTATTTTTTCACTACAGGCCTTCTGGCAAATGTAGGGAATCATAACACTGTAGATATAGGTCATTTTGGCTGCCAGACAAGCTCAGAACTTGTTGTTTCCAATTGTAGCGGAGGGATATAGTAACCACAATTGACTTCAACATAACGTATAGCTGTTACTAAATACTCTCTGTATTTGTTTATGTGACTAGGAGGTGATTGAAGGAATCGCAGAGTGTGCCTTCAAGACGTCACCATTCCCTGTCATTCTGTCTTTTGAGAACCATGTGGACTCGTAAGTCAACATATCACTTCATGCTGAGGGTGCAGGCGCCACCTCAGTGATTCAAATCAGCAGTCCTGTTTGAAACAGATATGTAAACACCGAAAAAAGCTTTAGGGAGACAATTTGTTCCTATAAAGGATGCCATAGACCATTACTCTGTGAATATGGGTGGGGTTAAAAAAAATAAGAACGAAATGCAGACAAATTAGAAAAAGAAAAAAAAAACTCTATTTGTTACCTACTTTACTATCTGCTCATTTGTTGTTGTTTTTTTGTTTGTTTGGTTGTTTTTTTTGGTGTTCTGTTATGGGTTTTTTTAATATATGTATATGTTTAGTACTTCAATTATTTATTATTATTATTATTATTATTATTATCATTGTTGTTGTTGTTGTTGTATTGATTATTGTTGCATTCTGCACATGTTCGAAATAAATCATTCAAATCAAATGTTTGATTTTTATAGATGTGTTATAGCGTAATTATGTGCATGTGTTTGTATATGTGACTTTCAGACCAAAACAGCAGGCAAAGATGGCAGAGTACTGTCGGTCAATATTTGGGGATGCCTTACTGACAGAACCTCTGGAGAAATATCCTGTGAGTACATTAGATTCTCAAATGCACAGAACACACATCTATATGTATATGTTCACACACAGGCAAACACATTTACATTCACATGCTCTCTTCTGCTTTGTGTCTTTTTGTGACACATGCACAACCATACATCATGACTAGCAGCGAGGGATTAAGCAGATATTATCATACAGCTGAGTGCACCCAAGATGTGTCCTTGAACACTGCTGCCCAGCCTACACCCCCCCCCCCCCCCCCCTCCATACACGTACATGTTCAAGTGACACATTTATATGTGCATACATTTCTCTGTGTCTATTTCTCTGCAATTACGAGACTTCCTTCTATCTTTGTCTTTGTTGCTCTCACAAATTGTATCATACCAACATTCGCTGTAGCACCCGGCAAAATGTGTTGCGAGAGTTTTCCTCTTACTGTCACTCGAGGCATGCGTTTAAATGACATCCACCCGACTTTATCTCTCTCTCTCTCTCTCTCTCTCTCTCTCTCTCTCTCTCTCTCTCTCTCTCTCTTCAATTCTCCCCCCGGTTTTCATTCTCATTTTCACACACATACCTGTGGCTATTTATGTGCCATGGAAGGCAGCTATCAATGATTCATTCTACAATAATTTTTATTCCTCAGCATCACCTTCTCTTATCAAAGCCAGGACTGCAAACGACAACCGTGTACGATTAAATGGAAGTGTAATCTAAACGCGGCTTTTTCTTGGCAGCCCTTTATCTTTCTCTCCTCTGTTGCCATGACTACCAGTCAAAAGCTTGCTTTGTCCCTTTGTGGCCAAACCCCCCCCCCCTCCCTAAAAAGGCGTCTTTGTGTGTAATGACGCAGGCACTTACGTGAAGCAAATGTAGACATTTGTCACACAAACTCTTCCACATTCAGCATCTACTGCACACACTACATATGCAATCCCATACACACTGTATGTCCTTTTACATGTCACTTTACACTGTCCATGTTATCCACTGGGGATGTCTTGTCCCTTTTAGTAAATCACTACGGAGCAGCTAAAGTTCCCAATAGTCAGATGCAGCATTATCTCACACACGCAGGGAGCTTTTCTAGCACTGTTGCCTGCCAAAGACACAGCCCGCTGAGAATTACAGCCTTCTGACTGGATTTGACATTGAAGTATTATCAGGGAGAGGGTTTTCAAATGAAGTGGCAGAGGCAAGGAGAGAGAGGGGGAGATACGAGGAGACAGACACCAAGAAGTTAGAGATAGAGAGACAGACAGAGAAAGTGCCGTTCAGGAATCAGATTTCTACCACCGAGCATGTAATAACTGGGAAAGGTGAGTGCAATGACAACCACTCCCCTCTGGCGTTGAGACAGCCGTGTATACAGCATATCGAATGGGATATCAGCTCTGTAAGTCCATAGGGGCAGGAGCAGGGAGGGTAATATAGCTAGATTGGTTCCAGCTGAGCCTAGGGTGAGAATAAAGAGGATTACAGTTTTCTTAGAAACTCAAACTCCTCCTGTAACTCCATTCTACACAACTGTCATTCAGCTTCAATAGGAAAAGACTAAACCTCTTTTAGTCTCACTTTTTTTTTTTCTTTCAGTTAATCTGAGAACACTCTGCTCTATCCAAAAACAAAATGTTTTTGCTGAAATTGCATAAAAAATGGATTCGTCATGAATGTATTTTCTTTTTTCTTTTTTTTTTTTTTTTTTTTTTTTTTTGCATGGTTGTCATGATATTCATTATGTCAACGAAGGCTCCATTGTCAGAATATTTCCATTAGAACAGCAGAAGAAATATGTTGACAAATAAAGCTATTTTACTTGCAATTTGTTCAGTCTTGTTGAGGCTTAGTTTTAAGCTGTGGACAGTCCAGACTTGGCAGGATGACATATACTCACTCAGTGTGTTGAAATCGCACAGGATTAGGAATCATGTGGAGAAAACAGCAAGCAGAACTGGCATGTTGACAACATTACTGTCCAAGCACTTAAATCTGGCCATGCAGTATTGGCTCTTCTCTCCTAATTGTATTCTATCAGCATGCTTTTATGCAAACAGCTTTATAAACATCAATAATTCTTGATCCTGTCTTTTCCACAATGGTTTTGACACTGGAGAGTCTCCTTAGATCTGAGTGGAACATTTTTTGTATTTTTTTTTTTTTTGCTTCTGCTAGTTTAATTGATGCCCTTACTCCCTTAGTACAATTAAGTAGCTTGGGGATTTGGGGAAAATGCTTAATTGAATTCATCCAGCTAAACTGTAGTTTGATTCGATAGTTTTTGTTCTTCTGAGAGAAGACTCAAGATTATAGGCCCTTTATCCACTGTTGCGCTGCTTCCATGTAAGTGAAAAGTGTCAAAGTGAAGCCAAAATAAGCAGGAAGTCTAATCTCTGTTTTATGATTTTCCAGCGGTAATGTGGATAGTTTTCTGTGGAAATAGAGGAAATGGGTCACTGAAGGAAAAGCTTAGATTTGTCTATGAATCACTGTTTTTTTTTTTGCCCTTGGAAATTTTTTTTTTGAAACATTTGAAGTTAGTTATGTTTGTAGCTGATAAACTGTGACTGTGCGCATGCATGTGCTTGTATTCACCACCACTGCAGACTTTCTCAATGATACATTATTAATATCCCTAAACACTCTGATCCAAAAGGAGTGTATCCCATAAATAAATCAAAGATGTGCCTACTTCTTGCCCTCTCCCAGGAGAGAGAGTGTGTTTGTGTTTGTGTTTAACGCTCAGTTTCCCCCGAGGAAGCTGATTTCAGTGTTGAAAGTGTAAACTTCTCAGCTATTACATCAACAGACTTTGTAATGCTTAATGTTGATCCTTACAGTCACTAAGAGGCTCTATTCAGCGACATCTTTCATAGTGAAACTTAAAGTTTTTCTGTGAATTTTCATATGAAATGAGTCACTCCAGCAAACAAAATCGGCACAGATTCAGAAAACTGCAGTATTAAAATCCTGTAATTACTTCATTTGTCCCTGAACCATAGCAGTAATCAATAAATCCTATTTTTATTTATTTGCTGAACACATCCAGCATTGTCCTGCATATTTTACTTTCAGAGTGTTACATAATACTATTCTTTTCATCACGTCTGTGCATCTGTCTCTTTCTACTTGCATTTCAGCTGGAGTCTGGGGTGCCGCTGCCAAGCCCAATGGAACTGATGGGAAAGATCTTAGTGAAGAACAAGAAGAAACACCACAAGACAGATGGAAGCACCAAGAAAAAACTGTCTGAGCAGGTTTCTAACACATGCAGTGATTCTTCCAGCGTGTGCGAGCCTTCATCCCCTAGTGCAGGTACGTACAGTACTGTCCAGTGCCACTGTCAACACACAGGCACATACGCACGTACACCTCATACAAACAGAGCCATCAGATCTGACATGGGCCAGTGAGTTATGATGTTTCAGATTTGAAATGTAGTCGGTGTCCATCTGGACTGTAAAGCTCTGCACTGTCCAGGAACTGAATCACTGGAGCGAAATGCCGCTATTGTTTATCATTCATCATTTTCATGGCCCTCTCCATCAGCTGCAGACATTATTGGCTGTTACATACCTTCTCTGTCAGGCATATACAGTGTTAGTCACTGGGGCATCTTAAACACAAGCCTGTAGTTGGCTTTAGTATGTCAGTGGATGCGTGTGCTTTTACTGCCTTTTGAGCTTGTGTCTAAATTTATGCATTATTATATTTTCATAGCTGCTCTCTGGTTAGAGTGTGCCTTAATCATTCATATCTACTTCAGTGTAGGCTGCTAGTTATGTATGTGTGTCGGCCATACATAAATATTTTGTAACCTTTATTCTTTTTCTCATCTTTACTCATTATATTAACATACTGTTTGGCTACAAATAATCATTTTCATCAGCATTATTGTGTACTGGTTGTTTAGCCTCAGGTTGCATTCTTATACTTAACCACACTGCCCCCTAGTGTGGAAAAATACACAGCACAGGTTTTTGGGTTTTTTTTTTTTTTTTTTTTTTAGAAGGGCTTTAGTTTCTTTGCAAGGTCTGAACCGGTCTGGGTTATACCCTGCCTCAGCTTGCTGAAATAGGCCTTGACACCCCAGAAACCCTCATGAGGACTGAGTGATTCAGAAGTTCTTTGTATTTTTGTGCTGGAATAATTGTAGCTGAATGGATAACTGCGAACAATAACTCCATATTTTCACCTCTCTGAAATAAGTTTCTTTAATTTTTTATTAATTTTCTCAAACAGTTCAGGAAATACAATACATGTATCCAGAAATTGAGTGTTTGATGATTTAGGAAAAAATTAATAAAAATCTGCAGTTATTAGTTGGCAGTTATTTTTGGAAGATGACGACATGACAACAACACTGTTATTTTTTCTACAGTTTTTAATTGTGCATTATTATGTGGTTTTGAAGGACTTTAAATATATATATTTCCACATTGTGTATATTTGGCTGTGGTGGAGTGCAGATGAAAGATACCGTATAATGAGTTGACACAAGCTACATCATCCCGGCATTTTCTAGTGTTCATGTGTTTTGTTTGTATAGTTACAAAATGCTCATTTGTCATATGCAAGTTCATTCTTCTGTTCAGGTTCAACCAAAGAGGAAATGACAGATTCTTTGCATCCCGTTGAGGCTGCTGAGCTCAGCCTGAGGCAGCACGGCAGAAAGTCTATTGGTGAGTCATATGCAGTACATGGCCTCACTTTCAGAGGGAAATCTTTGGAAGTGCTCTCATTAGGCGGGCACAGAATCTATAGTACAACCATTATGCAGTTAAAATTCATTTCCTCAGTTAGCGTGACCTCAAAATGGAAGGACAATCTTTTGTAGATCTCTCATTATGAAGGTACACCGGTCAGGTCAGTTTGACCATAACAATATTACGATTAATTTCCTCACTCTCTATGAGCTCTGTTCTCACTCTAGCTGTTGGTTTAAATGTAAAAGTCTGTAGATAAAGAGCTACTATCAACTTCCAAAATGACATTTTACACATTCTTCAGTTAAGAAGGCATAGAAATGTTAATGTAGTTCAATTTCAACTGTGTTTCATTCAGCTGTGCTTCTTGTATTTATCTGATCAAAGCTGTCACTGGTTTTAGGTGAAGTGGAGGCAGAAAGTGAAGATGACGATTACGACGATGATGACTGTAAAAAGGGATCACTTGATGAGGTCTGTATCTCGGCATTAGTGGACATTGATCATATGCAGTGCATTTAGCTATCACATAGGAGCCTGCCCTCTAGTGTATGGTTTGGAAAGTGCATTTGTTTCTGCTGCCTCTCTTAAAAACTCAGCTTTTTAATCTTTGATTTATACCTTAGTAGAAATATATACACTGCAGAAGTAATAGTGTTATTGTAGACAGTCAGCTTGTTATATTTTTGTTTGTGTATTTAAGTTTTTGTGTGTCCTTTATCTACAGGGTACAGCTGGGAGTGAGGCATTTGCCACAGAGGAAATGTCCAACCTGGTGATCTACATCCAACCAGTCAAGTTCAACACTTTTGAGGCTTCTAAAAGTATGTACTGGCTGTAGTGTATGGACAGACAAACAAACAAACAAACAAACAAACAAAAAATATCAACAACAATCACTCCTGAGATAACTTAGTCATGAATATACATCTCATAATGTTGTGCTTTAGAGTAACTAGCAACTGCAATACATCTATCAACTCTATAGAACAAATATAAAATATATATATATATATAATTTTAATACGGTGGTTAATATAGACCTTAATAGCTTGAATCTCCCCAGAAATTAAATTAAACTCATCCACTGACCTATCAATGTTGATATTTCCTTATATTTCTTTACAGAAATAAATCGAAGCTACCAGATGTCATCCTTTGTGGAGACCAAAGCTCTGGAGCAGCTGACCAAATCTCCTGTGGAGTTTGTTGAGTATCCTCTGAAGCACTTGTTTTATTTTTCTAAAACCCTGAATCATGTTTGAAGTTCTTGTAGAAAGTGCTCATTTTGGTCCTAAAGGTAATATTAATATATTCCAAACTGCATATCAATGTCTTGGAATCAAAATTGATAATCCAGTTTTTAAAGTAATCACAAACACTACAGTTGTTTTTAATGTGGCAGGACTAACCTTAAAATTCTATCATGACACATTATTATCTATCATTTCAAATTCCATTTTTAATGAGTCATATTTACTCATCTTTAATGTTGAAAAACATCTCAGTGATGAAATAACTGAAGTTCCTGCTGGATGATAAATGCTCATTCTGCACCACATCTTTTTGCACATTTACTGGACATTTGGAAAGAAGTAGTAAGTAGTATCCAATTTCAGTTAAAGTCAACTAAACAAGAGTTGACAATTATTCCTATTCAGACTCACCATCAACAGGAGGTCGACTACAGGTGGACTGATTGAGTCATGCGACAGAAATACCGGTGATAGAGTCCTGTACAGTCCCCTTTACAAACCCCCCCAGTACCCGCATACATTAGACCCAGAACGAGATCCATCATTAAAGACAGTATGTTAATAAATATTAACTCAGTTTTAAAGGCTTTATATTTGGCTAAAACACATATTTTGTGATACTCAATGCTATCTGTTGCCAGATATAAAACTCCTTCAAAATAAAACAAACCGGGTGTGGCTCAACCACTGATCTATGAATCTGCTTTTATTTTTTTTTTTCACTTCCTGTCCCACTACCTAGCTGCAGTTCCTTTAACTTTACCTGTGCCCCTGATTTTTTATTCCACCCGTCCCCACATATTTTTCAGTTTACCCAGTTGGATACCAGACCTGGTCCAGAACTGTGTGGTGTTGTATTTAGTGTAATATTGAACAGTAGGTTCTGTTTACAGATAGACAGACCAGTGGTCCTGTTAGTAGGTACTATATGAAACTTTCTTTGGTAGATTATCCTCAGTATTTTAATCTGTCAAAATGAAGGACGGCCTTCAGAATTTTCTGTCATCTTAAAAAAAAAAAATTCTGTCAAAGACAGAATATTTTCATTTAATGTGACCTCTTAGGAGGACACAGTACATTCTGGTCTTTATATTAGTAACGTGGGTCTTGTAGTCTTCTCCTTAACAATCTCTGTTCAGATACAACAAACTGCAGCTGAGCAGGATCTACCCTAAAGGCACCAGAGTGGATTCATCCAACTACAATCCCCAGCTCTTCTGGAATGCTGGTTGTCAACTGGTCGCTCTCAATTTCCAGACAATAGGTGAGGAAAGACAGTGAACTAAGTTTCAGTTCAGTAACAGGTGACTCTTTTATGCGATTTACATGATTAGAAAAGTAGTGGTTAACAAATATATTTTGGAAGTCTTTTTTTTTTTTTTTAAACTTATAATGAAGTCTTATTGGTGAAGCAGCATTTGAAGTGGTTGTTATGTTTGCTCACTCCACAGATTTGTCCATGCAGCTCAACCTTGGCATGTATGAGTACAATGGAAAATGTGGCTTCAGACTCAAACCGGAGTTTATGAGACGACCCGATAAACACTTTGACCCCTTCACTGAGAGCACAGTGGATGGAATAGTCGCCAACACATTATCTGTTAAGGTGCATTGCATTTATCCGCCTTTGTGTGACACGACTACAGTACGTTGTTATCACTTTCTCTTAATCCCTCACTTCCTCGTCCGCTTATTTCTGTCAGATCATATCGGGCCAGTTCTTGTCAGATAAGAAAGTGGGAACGTACGTGGAGATCGACATGTTTGGCTTACCCGTGGACACCAAGAGGAAAGCTTTCAAGACCAAGACGTCTCAAGGCAATGCCATCAATCCTGTCTGGGAAGAAGAGGCCATTGTCTTCAAAAAGGTTAGACTGGGGTTTTGTGCAAACATATATTGTGGCCATATTTTCATTTGATAATCACACTGTAAGTGTCTTTACCTGGTGACATTAAATGGAGAAACAGGTAAAAAAAAAATAATAACATGAACATTTACAACATGTACATACTATATATCTACAAGTGTATGCTCTATATCAGAGGTGTCAAACATGTGGCCCGGGGGTCAAATCCGGCTCGCCTAAGGGTCCAATCCGGCCCTTTGGATGAATTTATGAAATGCAAAAATTACACTAAGATATAAATGATTTTAGTTCATGGTCCACAACCTATATTCACAAGTTTAAAAAAAATCCTCTTTGTAAATGTAATTTTTTTTCATTTAGTGACACTAAAACAAAGTGTAATTTCACCCAAAAAAATCTCAATAATCAGAACAAATATGAACTATTGCAAATGTCTTAAGAGAAGTATCGGTAAGTACAATTTTAAAGGTTTTGTGACATGTTGTTTTCATAGCATTCAAAGTCTTTGACAATGAATTTAAAACGTGTTTCAAAAGTATTCAACCAAAAAACCCCACTCCATAATATTCATTTTTGTGGATTTCTGTGGTCTGAATCCAAGTACTATGCCTGCAACACATGAACACCTCATCAGACCACTTGGGGCGCTTCGCCTGTCAGTCATGTACTCGGCTCCACCCCCAAACTGCTGCGGCCAGCCCCCCCTCCTTACTGCTGTACAGTATAAGAAATACTGTATCATATGCTGCCTAATAAAGAATGATACCAAGTATAAATAATGATAAACCAACACTTTAAAACCAAATGTTAACTCATCCTGTGTGTTACTTTATTTTTAATTCATAGTTTTGTTTTTAATTCATAGTTTCGTCGGATCGTTGGGGGGAAGGGGGGGGGGGGGGGGTCTGCCGTCTCACCGCGACATTAAAAGTGTATTTATTATTTGTATTTTGTCACAACAGTTTGATATTCTAACAAACCAAGACTTTAAAACCAGATGTTAACTCATCATGTCTTGTTAATTTGTTATTAGAAGTTTTTAATTCATAGTTTCGTCGAAAATGACCGGAACAAGTCTGGACTCTCTTGGGTAAATAAGCAGGAACGTTACCTTGGTAGATAAAAGCCAGCCACTGGGAACGTAGTTCTTCAGGGGAGCTTGGTAGGTCAAATAGTGATTGTTGCTGATCTACACAGCCAACAACATGAGGTGTGATTTAGGAGCCATTACGACACGAGTAAACCGTTCAGCGATGAAAAGGTTGTAAGAGCAGGAGCGCATGTGAACACCGTTTCTATAGTAACGTTGGTGGGGGCGGGGCTAAGCACAGTGGACGGGCAGAAGAGAAGAGGGGGGGGGGGGGGGGGTCTCCTTATTGCTCTCCCGCGTGTGACGTCGAACGCGGGAGACAAATCACAGAGAGCGTTTCATGCTCAGGCCTCCAAGAGCCTCAGACCATAGGAAAACCACTGAACAGTCTAGATTCATGTTTTTTTGGTGTAAATGAGGCCAGACGACCCATATAGTAACATGAAAATATCAAAAATGAGTTTTGGACGTCACAATACCTTTAATAATATTTCACCGATTACTAAGTATTTTGTGTATCTGTAGATCCACTGTGATCTGTAAATGAGAATGCATGTGTGTAAATGAGAAACTAAAGGCTAATATTGTTTGTTTTCATGATACAATTTTACTTTTTTCACTCCAAAGCAGAGAGAAAAGTTTGGAGTTGACATCATTTCGATATTGGGGGGGGGGGGGTCAGCCCACTTCAGGTCAAATTTGAATGTGGCCCCTGATCTGAAATGAGTTTGACACCTCTGCTCTATGTACTCAAGTTATTATGTAAAATTAATTATAACTATTTAATCAGTATCTTTTCCAGGTAAATGACAAGCATTAAAGATACAGTTACTCCAAAAATTATTAAAAGTAATTAAAAACAATGTCTACGCGATCAAGTGCTAACTCATGTGTGTATCATGTGACTAAATCAGACAGAATAGAAAACATGGAATGACTAAAAGCACTGTTTTTGTCAGTACTGTACAATGACATAGATGTTAATGTTAAAACTGAAGTGATTTTGGTTATTATTTAAAAAATAACATGGAAAATTTATTTATATTTTATGTTTATTATGGTTAGTTAAACTGTATATTTATTACAATTGAAGAAAACAAAGGCGATCTAAAAATGTTTTCCACAGCTGTATAAATGCACAAAAATATTAACATTATATGTGACTTTAAATCAGTAATACTCAAACGTCTGTGTTAAAATCAGAGAGTTCAATGTGAGATTAATTTGAAGAAGGTAGAAAAATCAAAGTTACGATAGACAAATTAGTCATTGTCATTTGAGTTGTTGAACATTTCCTTTTTAGGTTATTTGAATATCTACTGAAATGACATTATGTGAAAAGTTGAGTGGGAGAAATCATTATTTGGTGGAGCTGCCGATTCATAAAGTGAAATTTGAGGCTACTTATACATTGCTTTTTGTAAGAAAAGAAGACTAAACATTATTGTGTAAAATATTGTGCTAAAGTATCTAAAGCTGTAAAACAGGGGTGTCAAACTCAGTGTTTGAAACAGGGGCCACATTTAGCTGGATTTGGTCTGAAGTTGGTCTGAAGTGGGCTGAACCAGTGAAATAATACATATAAACAAGGCAGTCAGAGACGGCAAACCTCCGCCAAGGCTTGATTTTTCAGTAATTTTTGATGAAACTCAATATTTTAAAAAAGGGAAATTTTACGATGCTTGGTTTTTTTGAGAAAATGTATAAAATATGGATTTTCCATGTTAAGTCCAAAGCAGGATCTTATTTTCCGTTGCGTCATTTCCGTGTTCACTCAAGATTTTATTATATGAATCAATAGGAGTCCTTTAGCAGGTCTCAATTTTTGTTGTTGTTTTTAAATCCGCGGTTCAGTTCATGTGATATGGCCATTTCAATATTCAATTTCTTATGACGTCATTGTGACGTCATGCGAGGTCGCGTGGCAACCATATTGCATATTTTTGATCTGATATCTAATATGAAGCACAGTCTATTGTTGGATTTGATAAAATGTGTCAATGACCCTGATTTAAGGTTAAGGTCACAAAGTTTACAAATACACCATTGGCTTGACGTTATTTGACATCAAAACGTAACATCAGCTGTTGTACTTGTTGACCTTTAGTGTGACCTTGACCTTTGACCTTCATTGCTCAAAATCTAATGGGTTCTTCCTTGACCCATTATCTATCATTCCTGAAAGTTTCATCAAAATCCATTCAGAACTTTTTGTGTAATCCTGCGGAAAGACAGACAAGGGCCGGATTGGACCATTTGGCGGACCAGATCTGGCCCCCGGGTCTTGTGTTTGACACCTGTGCTGTAAAATATAATATTTGTATATAAATGGAACATTTAAAAAAAATAATACATACAATCCAAATATACTAGAATATGATATATTTTTCCTTTCTGTGAATACATCCAAATGCACAATCTTTTTCTAATGCTAAATTCACTTGATATTTGTCTACAGGTTGTTCTGCCCACACTTGCTTCACTGAGGATAGCTGTGTTTGAAGAAGGAGGGAAGTTTATTGGTCACCGCATCATTCCTGTATCCGCCATCCGTCCAGGTGATTCAGTTTCCCCCTCTTTACTATATTTGTCATCTTTACAAATAACCTGATGTTCGCTGATGAAGGGAAAAAAAAAACACTGTTATTACTGATCTCACAGACTGATTCAAACCCTACAGGTTATCACTACATCAGTCTGAGGAATGAGAAGAACCAGTCCCTGACGCTGCCTGCTCTGTTTGTCTATGTAGAAGTGAAGGATTATGTCCCAGACACATTTGCAGGTAAGTGAGGCAGGTGTGTTCAAACAAAAGGGAACTGTTTTGCCCAGAGGGGTTTGTCCATAACACTGTTTCCTTCTTGTCTCTCAGATGTCATCGAAGCTTTGTCCAACCCCATCCGCTACGTCAACCTGATGGAGCAGAGAGCCAATCAGCTGGCAGCGCTCACTTTGGAGGAGGGTGGAGAGGAGGAGGGAGACAAAGAGGTAAGTTTGTTTGTATATTTGCTTTATTCGTCTTAGTCAAAAAAAAAAAAAAAACAACAACAACAAAAAAAAAAATGGTGACAGGAGCAGGTATATAAAAAGTAAAAGTGACCTAAAAGGCTTTGGGTCGAAGCTGAAGCTTTTTGTGCCCACTTTCTTGTTGTTTCACATATACAAATAAAAGCAAGAAAGAGATTGTATAGTGTTTTTTATGTAATTACCAATTACCTTTGATTTATAGGCTTTCTTAAATAATGGGATAGAGGTACTCTTTTTAAGTTCAGTGTCCAGTTGGTTCCATACATTTACCCCAGTGGCAGATAAATATATTTATTTAAGGTTTGTCCTTGATATTTTAGTTTTTTTGAACATACCAGTCCCTCTGACATCATAGTGTATGTATTTTCTCTCAGTTTGAAGAGCTCCTACAGGCTTATAGGAAGCATCCCATTATGGATTTTGAACATTATTGTGGCTATGTTCATGTTCACCAGATCTGCAAGTTTCAAGGATTGATTGGTGATAAATTTTGTAAAAGTGTATGTTCTTGTTCCTCTCCATCATGCAACCACATGACGTCAAGTCTGACTCTGCGCTTATAGCATGTGTCGATGTGTGAACGCATCACGACTGCTCCTGTTCATTAGTTACAGATGGAGCTGAAGCCAGCTGGTCGCTCTCCTCATTTTGTCATTTGTAACATCAAAACATACAATAGAAAATTGAGAAAGCGGGGTTGTTTTTATCAACAAGTCATATAAAGATGAAAATTAACATAAGGAGAGTCAGTTATTACTACAAAGAGTTTTAGTACAGTAGTGTCCACATGAACTTGCAGCTTTTTTTTTATCCAGTCTTTTTCGTTGTCGTTCTCAAAAAACTGCTCCGTAAACTTGGAGTCATTTCCGGAAATATCTGCGTCCACACGAAACCACTGAAAATAAATGTAGTACAAATATCAGGCCTGTATGTGGCGTTGTAATGTTGTCACAAATAACCATGAAGACGTGGAACATGCGCATAAATGTTGCGCAAGACAGAAGAAAACATTTTCAAATTTCTGACTAAATAATTATTTTCTACTACAACTAACCATCTACTTTGGGTGCCTTGAAAAGGGCTATAGAAATATAATCCATTATTATTATTGTCCACCAAGACGTACAAATGCTGTTCGTCTGTCCGGGAGCACTGTACTCTCAATAACTTTTGACAGCTTTGATGGAAGAACACCAAATTCAAACCACACTTGCCTCTGATGAAGGCTTTGCTCGAGTTCGATGATGACTCATACTTTTTTGACACGTTTTTTGTCATTTGTGTGACAGTGGACACAAGGCCTTCAGGACAACAGCAGGCTATTTTTATTATTATTGTCCACCGTTACCCCCATGGGGGACATAGAAATGCTGTTGATGCGTCCGTCTGTTTGTCCGTCTGTCTGGGAGCACTGTACTCTGTATAACTTGTGACAGTTTTGATGGAGGATCACCAAATTCACACCACACATGCCTGTTATGAAGGACTTGCTCAAGTTTGATGATGACTCGTACTTTTTGACATGTTTTTATGCAACGGTGGACACAAGGCCTTCAGGCCAACAGCAGGCTATTTTTAGTAGTAGTACCACTACTAGTAGTAGTAGTAGTAGTATTACTTTCTTCAACACATATTAAACTTTAGAAAATGTTATGGTCAGGTAAAGTACTTTATTTGTCATTATACACTGTCCTCTGTATATAACCCATCGTTAATGCCATTGGGGCATCTGTAAGGAGCAGTGGGCAGCCCGGGGGTACAGTACCCAGGGACCCATCTCCTGCTGTAGAGCCAGGCTAATGGTCTGGATCACCTGGCTGGAGGATTTTACCCTAACAAACATGTTTTTGGGTGATGGGGGAAACCAGAGCACCCACAGGAAACCTATCCAGACACAGGGAGAGAAACATGCAAACTCCACAAAGAAAAGCCTACACGGTCCGAGAATCGAGCCCGGGTCTTCTGGCTATATACAGTATATATATATATATATATATATATTCTGATATGAGCTATAATAAACATCAATAGAAAAGAAACACCTGAATGCAACATGTCTGAAAACTTATCTTCCTGAGACCCAACAATGTGTTTTTGTTCTCTGTAGGGGCAGGAGTTTCACAGTTTTACTTAAAATAGGACATTATCTTAAAAAAAACCCAACTAAAACATGTATCTGAAAAAAAATGTGCATTATGTTGTTTCTGATCAAGGTTTTTATTTTATGTAAAAAGACAAACCTTTTATCTTCCTTCAGTAGTAGTAGTTTTTTTCAATAGCACTGTATCAATTTTACATCTTAACAAAATAGAAATCACATTACATTCAGCACTCTAGTATTTTCTATAAAATAGATCTATTTACCACAACTTGAAGATATCTGTTAACACAGTGAGATGGGTACAATTGCCCTTCGTGCCCTGACAGTGATGAGATTTCCTCCTTTTATACAGTACTAGTATCAAAGCAATTCACTTGATACCATATCCTCTGTACACACCAGCCATTTACTGTCTTGTAAATCTGCTCATAGCATTTGTTTCACATACTACAGTGACTACAATGAACTGTTTTTTGAGCCCAGAACCATTTAAACCAAGGTTCGTAGTGACATTGAACTTTAGTCCTGGCTATATTTTGAACACTATTTAAATGCCAATTACAGCTGCTTAGAAGAATGTGATCTGCTGCTTTGTTTGAAGTGACACATGCAACCAACAAAACTGTACTGCAAACATCCCATACTAATGGGCCATAACTGCTACAACAGCAGAAGAGGGGGTTTTATAACTTCTTCAGTGCAAATGTGTCAAACATATGGCCTGCTGGCCAAATCTGGCCCACAGCAAAGTCCCAAAATTACACATAAGACTGAAGGTGAAAAGCTCATTTAAAAAACTATAAAATAATTATATATATATATATATATATATATATATATATATATATATACATATATATATATATATATATATATATATATATATATGTGTGTGTGTGTGTGTGTGTGTGTGTGTGTGTGTGTGTGTTTGCAATTTGAAGCTTTGTGTTCTTCTCAGTCATTTTTATATACTTATGAACTGCTGTTGTTATTTCTATGTAGTTATTTTTCCTCCACCAAGGAGGTTATGTTTTTGGTGGAGTTTGTCTGCCCGTCTGTCTTTCAGCAACATTACTCAAAAAGTTATGGATGGATTTTGATAAAATTTTCATGATTTGTTGGGAGTGTCACAAGGAACAAATGATTAAATGTTGGTGGTGATCCAGAACAGATCCTGGATTCTGGATCACTTTGAAATGTATTCTACATTTACCACAATGTACAATTTCAAAGTGATCCAGAATCCAGGATCTCTTCCAGATCACCACCAACATTTAATAATTTGCTCTGAAAACAGAACCTCCTTGGCGGACCTCTCTTCATTCGAAGGAGGAGGTCTGCGTGTTTCTAGTTTTAAATATTGTTTTACTTTAATACTTTCTGTGGTTGTTGTTTCAGCTGGTTCTGAAATATTGGTTGTTGTTGTTTGTCCCTTGCCAACATGTCTTTTTCACATTTTTACTATCATTTTCTCCTATTCCAATGATAATTTAATCCAATTGAAAAAAACGGACAGATTTCAGTGTTTCCCAACACTGGTCCTGGAGGAACACTATCCTACATGTTTTCAATTCAAATGATCAGCCTATCATCAAACTCTGTAGAAGACTGATAATGACCGTCAGGTGTGTTCAAAGAGGGAAACATTTAAAACATGCAGGATAGTGTTCCTTGAGGACCAGGGTTGACAGAGTCTCTGTGGATTCTTAAAAAGTCTTATATACAATATGTACATTACATTTCACATCGGATGTACTACATTTTATCAGGGTAGCCTATGGTTAATGAAAAACATATGATTGGATTTTTTTCCACACTATTTATTTTGCTAGTGTTGTTTGTTATCAAGATGCTGAAAAGTTGATGGAAGCTCTATCACAGAGACGTTGTGTGTCTAATAGCACAGGAATCACTTTGCAGGGGGCAGTGTGTCCTTTTAGCAGCATTTACATCATTGAGTAGAACAGACGAAGAAGAAGTGTTTGGAACAGGCGTACGTGAACATGAACCCAGATGGGGAAGTGCAAGTTCAGTGATAAGTGTGTTTGAGGAGCCCAAATACACCAGTTGGTTATCAAAAACAATGTCGGAATATGAAACGCTATATGAAAATATGTGGTAAAGACATCACGTTTGGAACAATGGGCTGTAAAGGCCTTCACGCTCACATTATGCTGCTAGTCAGGCAACAACGGTCCTCAGGTCAATGTTCACCTCAACGTTCACAAATACAAGTGCAACAGCAGCTTTGCCTTTAGTGTCTATGTGTCCCAGCACAAGTGCTTTAGCTGCATTCATCCCAACGTTATGCTAAAGGAAGAAATACTATGGGTTCTGCAGATGATATGCTTGGAACTTAACCTACTGTAGAGTGTCTTTTCACTGTACATATTTGTTCTGCGGTAGTGGTCTTATATTGTTTTTTTATACTCAAAGGTCTTAAAATGGTCTTAAAAAGCATTATATTTGCTTGTAAGAAATTTGTAGAGACCCAGGGTTGAGAAACACTGGATTAATTGTGTAATTCCCTCTCAAGTCGAAATCACGAAACCAAGTCGTTCTTGTCTCATTACGGGCTTTTAATCACACAGAGAGTATGATGGTGTACTTATGCCGTGAGAACTGGAGACAATACAGAAAGAAATGCAAATAAAAATACAATATTAAACAAAGAAAAAGACCTCTGTGGCCGTATTGTTACATAACTCAACAACTTGATATTACACTTAGGCCCTGTCCCATTTCTCCCCCTAACCCTAAAATTTCCCCTAACCCTAGATTTTGCGCGTTCATGTGTAGGGGTAGGGTGTCCCATTACCTAGGGGAGCAAGTGGGAGTGCGATTTTGCCCTTAAAATCAACCCTCAAAATGTAGTGAGGTTGGTTGCGGACTTCGTTTTGAGTGGAAGATGAAATTACCCATGATGCACTGCGAGCTCAGCGAGCCGACTGATTTCTGACGACAAAAATGGCGGCCGCAGCTGGAGGAACTGGACCGGTAATGTTACCTTGTCAAGCTAGCGGTAATGCTAACGTTAATGTTATAAATCGCCTACTATTGAAGAAAAAATACATCAAAAAATTTAAATAAATCAACATACCCGAGACAAGACCGAAAGGCAAAGTAGACGGCGAATGCGTCTTCTGTTTGCCGCATTTCTTCTCTGCGCATCCCGAAGGTAAATAAACAGAGCCAACACAACAGGTAACACAGCTGGGACCGGCATTTGTCCTCCGTGTAAATAGTAGTCAGCTGCTGTCAGTCTCGCGGAGGGGTGGTTTCATATTTGGCGGGGAAGACTTGTCAGCGTGTGACGTAAGCACGTTTGTTACGTTCACTTCGCGAGTGGTGTCCCATTTTCAGGGGGAATTATTTCCCCTTAATGAGTGGAATTTACTTTTTAGGGCACTTAAAACCAAGTGAAAGTTTTAAGGGGGAGAAATGGGACGGGGCCTTAATCTATTAAGTCTAACAAAATGACAGTAAACATAAAATATACCTCATTGGCCGCTTTCCCTTGAGAGAAAATTAGTAATCTTCAGTCCTTTATTGCACTATGCAGAAATGCACTTTATTCAACGTCTTCTTAATCGTCGCTGATGTTAGGCAGTGGAATTAGCATAGTGTCTGCCTGCTAGCTTGGTCCAGGCAAGTCCGACTGATAAGTTCCGACCCTCAAAGGTGACACACCTCAACCCGCGGCAACAAACTTGAGTTCCATCTCAATTAGGACACGTTCCCCATACCAAAACAAAGAAAATACATGAAATAAAATAAATGTTGCTTTTAATATTTAACTATTAATACTGTTTTAGTAGAAATGTATATATTTATGAACTATATTTTTAACCTTATTTATTAACCTATTATTTATTAACTAATATTTATTAATCTATTTATTTATTCTGACTTCAATGGCAGCTACAAATTGAATATAATAATAATCAATAGCTGCAGCTCTGTACCAGATTATATACTAAATAATATATTTTTCAGTTCTAAATGTTTTATACATTTCTAGATCCACTGTGATTTGTAAGTAAATTTATGAATTTAGAACATGCAAAGCAATTTCTCAAATCTGAAAGCAATTTTGCTCATAGAAACTGCGTCTATATTTAGCGCATCTCAAATGGTTTGTGTGTGTAATTGTGCACACGTGGAAGTGGTTATTGTCGCAAAAAGGAGACATCGAAATACCTCTCTCTCTCTCTCTCTCTCTCTCTCTCTCTCTCTCTCTCTCTCTCTCTCTCTCTCTCTCTCTCTATCTCTCTCTCTCTCTATCTCTCTCTCTCACACACACACACACACACTTTACGAGACTGTTTTCCACTTAATCTGACACTTGTGATTAAAAATATGCACTACATTAGTGACAAAATTATGTGCACCTGACAGTCAATCCAATAACCTTCCCCTCCTCTAAAATGGAAAATGCAATATCTTCTATGACTAAAACTCCTTCAACGTTTAAATTACGTGCATGTGGAACATTCAGCGCCATTAGTGCTGGTGGATCCCAAAACAGTTTTCCAGCGTATTTTAAATTAAAATTATTAAAATTATTATTTTAAATCCTCATTTAAATAGTACAGTCTCTACGATTTTGTACCTATTGTCATTAGCAATTTTTGTAAATCACATTCTACCTCGCATACAAAATTCTAGATTGTTCATGTAAATTAGGACACATAAATTTGGATGTTAGTAGATCTGGTCCAAATCAAGTTATTTACATTTTATATGAAATATTACTTTGTCAATGTAAACATGTTCATTATGTAATTTTATTTTTCTGCACTAAAACAAATAGAAGCACGTTACATTTGTCATTATTTATAGTTTATTATGTTTTTAGTCTACTTGCCCAGCCTGCATGTGGCTCCTGAACTGAAATGAGTTTGACACCCATGCTGAAGTGGGCCATTGAGGGTGAAGTAGATTAAGTAAGTTAAGGTGGGTCCAAAGTAACAGGGAACAGACATGATTTCTGAGAAAAGATGTGAACAATACTTTCTAGTTGTAAGGTTAGGATCCATTTAAAGCTGAGAGGTACGACAGGACAAAGGGTTATCTATGGGTTATAAGATGAGGGGACGGGAGAGAAGGGTTGTTCCTAAGGGGCTTCTTTTATCTGATTTGCCAGCTGATATGATTACCCACGAGGATGGCAGACTGAGAGCAGCTTCATGTTGTGACCATGGCAACAGTCGGCAAAAGTGTTTGGGCTATGGAACGGCGCAGTGTGCAGAATGAGGAGATGAATGTAAGGGGAGCAGGGAAAGAAAGGAGAAGGTCTGGCAGGCCTGACTGGAACAGAGATTATTTAAAATTGCATTAACCTTTCAGAGATAAGAACATATAGTCTGAGATTCAGCGGAGCCCAGGGGGAAATTAAGATCTGCTGAGCCGCGGGAAGGGAAGCAATGCTCAGAGTGGGTTACCAAAGCTATGTCTACAAAGTATCCTGCAGGACTCAGGTATAACAGACAACTACTGAAAACAGATAATGTTACAGGAGGAAACTTTAAAAGCTAACAAAATTGAGTGTAGTTTTTTTTTGTTTTTTTTTTTTAATCTGTGGAAAGGGCTCAGCTGGCTCTGACAGCAAGAGGATACTCAGCCAAAAAAATGTTATGCAGGTTTTAACAAGGCAGACAAAGCAAAGCTAGTGTAAGCATTATTTTTGGCATATATTACATGAGCAGCCATGCACTGTTTGTGTGGATGTGGATGTGTGTATATTTTGCAATTGCTTATTTTGTATTCCTTTTGGTACTTTCAGCTCCAGTTACTGTACTTTATATCCTTTTTATTGCTCTTCATTTCCTAGAAAGCTTAAGTATATAAGAAAAAAAAAAATCCATTGTGAAATAATGCTACCATTATGGGCTTCATTTGAATCTTTAATGCCCTGGGCAGGTGGAGGCAGGAAGTGATGCGCCTTCAGAATCCAAGGTGGACCAAAGGGCAACATTACCTGCAGAGAACGGACTGAGCCATACACCCATTATTGCTCCCAAACCGCCTTCACTGGTCGGCCACCAGCCTCAGTCTGCAGGTATGCTCCAAGTTATCTACAAAACAGCGACTAAGATGAAGAGCATTGTACTGTAGGTGTTTCCAGAGTTTAATAAAAGTGTTCTTGCATCAGATTGCTTCATACACAGTCATAAAACTTTTTGAAAATTTCCAATTGCTTTTGTACCAGAAAAGATATATTGACTTTTATTCTTGGACAAGTTTTATTTAATATTATATGTCTGTTTCTCTGTGATTAAGAGCACTAACTTGTATCATTGCATTCTTCTTTAAAAAATACAGATCTAGTGTTCATAGATAATATCTTAAATGATGTTACTACACAAACATACAGTATATGAGAAAACCCTCATCTCTTTCCAATGCAAGCTCTCACTACTTAGCTATAAAATTAATTTGCACCTTGGTTTATGCTACCAGGTTCATTAAAACCATCAGTGAAGACCGAAGATATCATCCAGAGTGTTCTTACTGGTAAGGTCATTTACTGCAACTGTTTGTCACTTCATGTTTATTTTTTACTGTGACTCTAAGACACAGATTTCATTAAAGGAGATGGTTTAAACTGTGCCAGTGCTTAACTAAACCTGGGGTTTTGCCAACACTACACTGTAGATTTTGCAGTGTTAATTTGGAGACAATGGGACCAAATACACTCTAGAAAAAGTTAAATAAACTCTCTAAGCGTTGATTTAACACTGCAAAATTTACTGTGTAAGTACATGCAAAAAAACTGGCTTGTGATCAACATTTATTTTGATCATATTTTGAGATCTGCAGTATTTATTTTTCACTTTGCTTCATTATCATATGTCATTTGTCATGTACTTTCATGTTACATAACAGAGGGAAAGTCTTTTTTTTTTCTTTTTTACTTTTTCTAAAGAAGAAACAACAGTCAAATATATGCAAACCCTCACTATAAGCTCAAAACATTTATTTACTATCTATTCAATCCACAATATATATGTATGTAATTAAATAATTGCATGTGTTACAGGTATTAGAACACATCCGATGTCCACTTTACTGACCTCTTCTACTTCTGTGTCCTCAGAGTTGGAGGCTCAGACTGTGGAGGAGCTGAAGCAACAGAAAGGTTTTGTCAGGGAACAGAGGAAACAGTACAAAGAGATGAAGGAGCTGGTTCGGAAACACCACCGTAAGACCAGCGAGCTGATCAAGGAGCACACGGCTCGCGTATCCGAGCTGCAGAGCCAGCATCAGCGTCGACGATCGGCTCTGCAGAAGAGCCACAAACGAGATGGTAAGAAAAGGTAGGTAGTTCAACTCTTGTCCTATTTATTTGTCCTCTGCACCTTTTTTTTGAAGACAGAAAATCTACTAATAATACAATATAAAAGAGAAAGGTTGTTATAGTATGTGAGTGTATTATTCAGTCATATATTTTACTTCTCAAACACCAACTTTAGCAGGTATCAACTTCTCAGCCTGAGCTGTAGCATGTTTAAACTACAATGCACTGCACAGTCGGCATACAGCAAAGACTACAATCCTTAGAGTGAATAGCATAAGAAAGATTTCATACTGTCAAATCACTCCGAGGAGATATAAGAGTACAAACACCAAGTAGCATCAATGTTTGTGTTGCCAATTCCTACCAAAATTCACTGTAAACACATGAAGTATGATGATTATTCCACACACAGTGATTATATTTAGACAGTATTCATTTGGCTAAGTTAATGATTAGAATATTTTAGGAGTGCACTTTAAAATTAAAACAAGTGTCTTAATTTGCAGACGTGTGTTCATGTGTTTTGTCTACGTGTCCAGCCGGTCCGACCACTCCCTATCAACCTTGGACCAGGAGCTGTGTGATCTGGAGCTGGAGTGTAGCCAGAGACTCACAGAGCTGAAGGAGCAGCAGCAACAACAACTCCTCACGCTCCGCCAAGAGCAGTACTACAGTGAAAAGTACCAGAAACGAGAACACATCAAGCAGGTACTACTAGTATGCATATGAGCCATTATGGTGGTTACCTTAAATCATTGATTTGTAATAAACATCCAATAACGTATTTGTTTTTGTTTCTGCTCATGAAAACATAAGATAGAATACACAGGGTGTCTCTTTACAATTTAGGAAATGTCTTACTAAAACAAATGTGGAGACAAATCTATAGAAATGAAAAGTACATATTGAAGTTTTGTACTTAATTTAATACAACTCTAAAGATAAATTCGATTTTTATAGCACTTTTTATTATTCATACGCTCTTACATTCTCCCTCTGGTGGTGGTAAACTACATCTGTAGCTACAGCTGCCATGGGGGTAGGGTCAAACAGCCCATCCAACCATCACCGAACATTTATACACTAGTGTGAGTGGCACTGGAGAAAATGAGGGTGAAGTGGGAAGGACACAAAAGACAGACTAGGACAGAGCGGTGTTCGATCTGCCAACCATTCGATTCTTGGATGACCCGCTCTGCCTCCTGAGCCATATCTTCAACATAGAACCCCATAGAAACAAATACAGAGCAGTGATATCTGCTGAACGAAGTGTCTGGGGAAGTGGGCTATTGCTTCCAATCCACCAGTCAGACAAAACTTATCAACACATGTATTAAAATACAATCTTTATATTTGAATAATTTCACTGTTTATCTCTGTACTGAAGCTCAAAAAAGCTAAAATACCATCTATATTAAACATATGATTAAATAAACGGTCAAACCTCTCTTGAATATTACAGCTGTCATTGTGCTGCATGTGCACATACAGTTTTCTGTTGCATAGTATGGAAAGACAAATGTCTTCTGCTCCACTACATCTGCACAGTGAGCACAGCTGACGACTTATTCAAGCAAACATCAGCAAGCAAAGGAAAGTAGATTGCACTGTTTACTTGATATAATGGTGGTTGTTTTTTGGAGATCACAATGTCAGGGAATCACATTACAATAGGCATGGCAAATGTATTTATATAGCACAATTCTTATACTGGGCAATTCACAGTGGTTTACAAAAAATGGAAAAGAGAGAGTTAAAACATCATCAATAAAACATAATCAGTTAAAATAAAGTAAATGTAGAGTGCAGATAGAACCCTTTCAGTTGTTCAGTTTCAGCCTGGACTTAACATTGTCAGAGTGTCTGTGATGTCATCAGGAAGACTGTTATACAGCTTCACCTGTTTCTTAGCACCAGCAAAAGACCAATCCCTGAGGTTCTCAGGGTCCAACATGGTTCATATGGGATCAACAAGTCAGAGATGGTCTTTGGTGCTAGACCATGGACAGACTTATAGACCAGCCTAACTGTTTTAAAGTCTATTCTATGATTGTCTGGAAGCCAGTGCAGAGACCTGAGCACATGACTAAATACGATTGTACTTCCTGAGGAAAATATTTTCTTAACATTTCTGCCCAAGATCTAAATGATAAAATCATTTTTCAATTAATTTTCCAAATGCCAAAATTTCTCAACCTATTGTTAAAAGACCTGCTTTATCTGTTTCTATTATGTCATCAAACTTTTGTTATTCCACTTATTCTTACCTCTATTCTATGTTTATTTGTCTGTGTTGGTGCACAGAAGCTCACTGGTTTGAATTAAATTGAATTAAACCACTTCTACACATAAATAATAGTAAACCACCTCTCTAACATAACCAAGGAGGTTATGTTTTTGACAGTGTTTGTTTGTCTGTTAGTTAACAAGATAACTCAAAATGTTATGGACAGATCTTGATGAAATGTACAGTGTTGGTTGGTATTGGGGAGATCTGGAAATGATTAGATTTTGGTAGTGGGAGTGAGGGGGGGGGGGGGGGGTCAATATAACTCAAAAACTTATGGACAGATTTTGATTAAATTTTGGTCACTAGGAACAAATGATTGATTTTTGTTGTTGATCCAGAAGAGATCCTGGATTCTGGATCACTTTGAAATGTATTCTCCATTTACCGCAATGTAAAATTTCAAAGTGATCCAGAATACAGGATCTCTTTTGGATCATTACCAAAATCTAATCATTTGTTCCTTGTTACACCCCCAACATGTCAGGAAACTTTCATCAAGATCCGTCTATAACTTTTCCAGTTATCTTGTTAACTAACTGACAGACAGACAAACAAACTCTGGCAAAAACTTAACCTCCTTGGTGGACCTCTCTTCATTCAGAGATTTGCATTCTCAGTGCTTTTCTAGTTTATTATGATTCTGATCTGTTTCTCTTTCTGTAGCTGGTGGAAAAACTGACCGCAATAGCAGAAGAATGTCAGAGTGCTCAGCTGAAGAAACTCAGAGACATCTGTGAAAAGTAAGGCCTTTAACACCAACACAGTATCCAACAACAACAGATTACAGATTCATTCTTTTATTTATTTTTGTCTATAGAGAAAAGAAAGACCTCAAGAAGAAGATGGACAAGAAAAGACAGGAGAAGATCAATGAAGCCAAATCTAAAGATAAAAATGTGACAGAGGAGTAAGTGTTGAAAGTTCACTTTAAGTAAACAAGTCTGCTCTCTGTTAATGCAGGTGCTTCATATGACCACTAGATGGCACTTAATGACCAAGATTTTTTTTTTTTCTCTCTGCCCATTTTGACTTTACACTGTCTTTCATGTCATAGAGAGAAGTTAGAAATCAACAGGTCATTTGTCAATGAGGTGGTCCAGTACATCAAACGGGTAAGAGAACATATAGAGCCATAGAAAACATGTTTCTTATCATCTTTGTACACAATACCGTCACATTTTACATGTCTGTCTGTGTCTATAGTTGGAAGATGCCCAGAGTAAAAGACAGGAAAGGCTACTGGAGAAGCACAAGGACATCCGCCAGCAAATCTTAGATGAAAGGCCAAAGGTAAGATGATAATAAAACTCTTAACTGCGTGTCAAAGCTTGATGTGAATTCCTCTGTTAATACCATATACGCTAAGGCATTTCTTTCATACAAATGTACATGTGTGTTGTAGTAACTCACCCTTTGAATGAATCGCGTACTTTTGCATGATCAGCTAATGCACCTACACGCACACATTTATAGACAAAATGTCAAAGCAAGAATGAAAAGATGTATTACGTAATATTTCAACTGCAAAGACTAAATATCTTTTCTGATTAGGTCATATTTTGCTGAACCCACTTTTATTAGTCTTTGGTTCATTTATTTATTTATTTAATAGTTCAGAAATTTTGAGTTTCAATATTTATTCTATAAAAAAAAAAAATCAAGTGCCTTTCTGGATGCCTTAATTCCTTCTTAATTTGTAACGTTTTCTAACTAAATACATCAAGATATTTGCACATATAAGGTCATGACTTTGATTGAACAGTTCTCTGAGTACGTCATAATTGCAGTTATAGTCCATACCGAAAAAATATGTCTAAACTTCGAGCTGATCACTTATAAAATGGTCAATTGTTGGTTGTTTAAACAAACAGAAGGGGCTGAATGCTACAGAGCAGCAAATTCAACAACTTGAAGAGTTACCTGGGTTATGTGCATTTAAAGGGCCAGCGATCAAAACAACCTTTTTGATGTAATTACTCAGGAATAGTGTTGATGATGGACCCTTGGAGTTTAATTAATAAGTAATTCATACCCAAGCATAGCATTTACAGTTTATGTAGACCACAGGGAAATGTTTTAAAATGCATTATTCCCTTAAAAAAGGTATGTATTAATTTTCAATAGTTTCATTATCATATTGCACGTATTAAAATTAAATCTCAAACTGAACAGTTACACATGTTGACCACTAGATGGCGACCAGAGCCAAGTCCAGTGACTTCATTCTGCTGCCTCTGATACATACAAAATATATTAATAAGCATATTGCTATGGCTTCTGAGTAGAAACTAAAATTTGCTTTGCTTCCCCAAACTCTTTTTGATAATATTAGAATGTGTATGTCTTTACCATTTCCTAATTCCTGTGTGACATTCACTCACCTTGTGTTGTGTATTGCCCTTGACTATCATCACTAATGCCTTCAAAAGGTCATATTTTTTTTTGCTGTAATTGAGTAAAACATGTCCCATTGCTTTGTGCTATGTATGTATGTATACATGTGAATATTTCTGAAGTGGATGCTTCAGTGTGTTGGCATGTCTGCTTGTCTTTTATTTATTACACACATTCCAATCTTTTCAATGTAACCACCATTATAGGGTGACATTGCAGCTTTGGAGTACGGTAAGACGATTACTGCATCCTGATGTTCAGTATTAATACAGCATCATGGTAGTACTGTTAATATGCAAGCTTTGTCTCACCTGAGCCACTCACTGGAAGAAGCAAATGTGCACTGAACCTGTGGAGCCTGAGCCCTGCATCCTTATAATATATAATATTCTCAGTATTATATATTCTAGAAGATGAGTATGTCCTTGAGCAACCTTACAGTGAGAAAGGAACCATTTAGATTTGCTAGAATATATTTTTTTAATGGGGGGAAAAAAACCTGGAACACTGAAAGAAAATGTTATATCATAAATTATATATATATATATATATATATACCCACAAAAGCCATCCCAATGCTCCATAACCGTCTCATTTTTACACTTCAGTCATCCTAATATCGCTCAAGCAATAGGTTCTTTCATTTGTTCCCGACATATTTTCAGTCGGTCGTAGAATCAGTCTGGTGCCAGTTATTAAACCACTCATTAATCCTCTGAATGTGAATATGTCAGAGAGCGGCATTACACTTTTGCCCCAGAGGAGACATAGCTGTGATGACTCTAGATAAATCACATTCTAACTGGTCATCCATGTATTCCAAAACATCATTCAAAATAGTTAAAATTCCATCAAACACCCCCATGTTGCTAATATATAGTTATTAAAAGTAGAACATCTGAGATCTTTTGAGGTTATCAAGTCATCATTTTATGTGAAATTTCTCTGTTAATTGTACAATATGTAAGTATTTAATGTAGTACAAGCCATATCGTACATCATTTTTAGTTAAATTGTTTGTATTTTTGCAGTAGATGCTCTAGTGCAGTGCTTCTCAAATCTGGTCCTTGTGGCCCCAGTGTCCTGCATGTTTTACCTGTTTACCTCTTCTATCACACCTAGTTCTATTATTGATCAGCTCTTTAGAAGCCTGATAATGATGTAATGGCTTCCAGGTGTAATGGAAGATGGAGATGTTTTTTTTGTTTTTTAAAATTAATTCATTAAATGAATTTTTTATTTGTACATTTTTAAAATTGCTTTTTTGTTCAGGTTTTTCTGTTCATTTTTACATTAATTTATTTGTATTTTTTTTTTATTCTTTATTTTTAGGTTTTATTATTCTTTTTTTAATTTAATTAAATCTATTTATTTTATTTGTACCTTTTTTAACTGTTTTATTTTTTAATATTTTTTTATTTTATTTGTGTATTTATTTTTTTATGTAATTAATTAATTGATGTTTAATTTTTATTATTATTTATTATACTTTTTTTTTTAAACTTTTAAAAAAACTTTTATTTCATTTTATTTCTTTAAAAAAAAAAGAAGATGAAGAAGAACAAGGAGATATCTAAAACATACAGAACACTGGGCCATGAGGACTGGATTTGATAACCACTGCTGTAGTGTGATATTGTTACGTTTGTTTTCAAGATTTTTTTTATTGTACATTCGCTGTTGCTGTTTGTGAAAGACAGTAATAAATTATACCAGATGAGAAAGCTCCATAACCACCCCCCTACAAACGCTCCAGCTCATTTCATGGCTTCATGCAGATTGTGGGAGGTGCAGTGTATATTCAGACTCACATCGTGCACACTGTCCACAAAGCTGCAGTGTTGCAGCATGCATAGATTATCAAGTGAGAGGTAGAGTTGGAGGCTGGTATGTGTAACAGAATAATAACAGACATAAATGTTAGTATTTGCCTTGTAAAGCAGATGAAAATCACTCTGTTTTTTTTTTTTAACAGTGATACTTGTAGGTGTTCCTTTTAATAACTGAATTACAATGATTTTGCAGTACAGCAATGAGAGACTAATAAAAAAGCGTCTAAATCCAATCAACATAGAGTCATCAGGTTTCCTCGGATTAAAGACAGAGAGGCTCCACCATCGCTCACTTAAAATTGAATTTCCCCAAAGAAGGCTGTAATTCAGTAACCTGCTACTTCTCTGTAATATGCAACCACAGTCATTTGTCTGCAAAATGTGACACGTCTCTGGAGACGGCAAGCAGAAGACATGGGTCATTTTTGTTAAAAAAAAAAATAAAATCAGAATTGTGCCTACACTAACAGACTAAACCAAGTTCATGATGCTTTTCTGTGTGACATGGCAGTAAGTAAAGAAAGAATAGAAGAGAAAGTAAAACAAAAAAAAAAGTAGACTGCATTGACTGTGATGAGTTGGGATGTTTGTATAGTGATAATGTTCAATTTTGTGTGAAGTAGTTTCTAATTTTACTCAGTTTGCACTGTGTAATAGTGGTGCTTTTTTATTTCATATTGTTCCCCTACATCTGTTGAGTCAACTGAGGTTTAAGGCAATGTCTAATATCACATGTTGAAATGATGAAAAGTCCCTAAATACTAAGTAGTCTAATCTCCTAGTGAGCAGGTCACTCAGTGCTCTGATGGTGTGTGTGTGCGCGTGTGTGAATATGAGGCTTTGTAAAGGATTTGACCCTTGAAATAAATGCACTATGTGAATGAAGTCCATTCACCATTGTTAATTTTTTCCAAAAATTATATTTGGGGTAAAGGGACATATTGTTGTCAACTTCTGCTAGTTGCCGAATTAGGTCACAGGAAAAAATGAGTCCTTTGGCGCAGTGTTGAATGTAATCAACACAAAGCAGACACACACAGCAATAGGAATGGACAGACATTAGGGCACAAAGGCATGGGTGAGCACATAAATAACAAGGGCATGGTTAACCCTGTAAAACCTGAGCCATAAAAAAAAAATAGCCACAATTTTTTTTTTTTTTTTTTTTTTTTTTTTTAATGGAAATGTTTATTTGTCCTTTTAACATAATCCCAAAAAAAAGTTTGCTATATCATAATATATGTTTGTATCACATTCCATTCATTGGGTGTCTTTGGTAACGTTTTGCACAAACTTAACTTTAGATATAACAATACATTTTACCACTACTATTTAAATCATTTAGAACATTTCAGATTTTTTTGTGTAAAATGTGCTCCCACATTATTATTTCACTTGAAGGGCAACATACTTTCAATATTCTTCAATCATCAGCTGAACAAAATAAATGTTCTTTTTAATAAATTGTGAATAACTTCCCTGCAAAATATGTTTGGACTTAACATTAGTGCAACAAAAAAAAGCCTTTCTGTTGACTGTAGTGCCATAGTCAACCACCAGGGGACAGAAAACAAGTACTGGGTCACTGAACTCATGAGAAAGTGATCTCAGAACCTTTCATAGTAAATTAGAGCTGTCAAAATTAACAAATTAAGGTTAATCTGATAAAACATTTTAATGCAATTAACCCATCTGTACCACAGAATGGCTCTGAACATCTCTAGCAACTCATTTCAGGCAGTTTGTCCAAGTAGTTAGCATTGTACATATGCAAATGCACAGATGGAAAGATGGAAGACACTAAATGGCACGACATTTGAGTATTAAAAAAAACAAGACAGGACAGTCGACCAGCAAAAAAATCTTCTACACATTCTGCAGAACAAAACGCATCCACCTTAAAATACTACATTAATGCGAAGTGTACATTAGTTTAAGATTGTGCTAACATGTTGCCTAGCTTGCAACAAAAACATTAAGTGCACATATATTCTCATCTTTCTGACTGTCTGACTTCTTTCTGAAAAATAAAATGCAGAATTTATTTGTTAAATTAGATTTTTTTTTAGATTCAAAAGGAATGTTTTTTAATTGTGATTAATTGAAATTAATCTACAGGATTAGTCTGATTATATTTTTTTAAGTCATTTAAATGCATGATATTAAATATGGTTTTACAGGGTTAATACATGTGTTGTATCTAGACACCCCACCTGGGAGAGCATCTGTCATGTACCCATGCAGTAACCCATCCCATGTTCATGTTGGGCTTCTGTCATCACTCCTCTATCTCCAATACACTTCCTGTTGATTGGTAATGTAAGTGGAGAAAACAAAACAAAACAAAAAAAAAAGACAAAATAAATCCTGTTATGTGTGAGTCTGTCTTTACTCTTTATGAATCAGAGAGAAGAAGGTGCAGCATACTTTCAGTCTCATACTGTTCTGACCCAATTTCTTCTCTGAGCTCAAGACAGCTACTCATGGACAGCTAGAACTGTCCCTGGTGGGGGGACCCTGAGAGTTTAGCGGTCTGTCTGTCAGCATTAGTGCTAACCTACAATGGTCTGGACGTGTATCTGTACACCCAAGCTTGTGCTTTATCAAACTGACAGCTACTGCTTAACAAGTAGGTAAACAGAAACAATAATACAGGGTCTAAACAGATAATACTAAACAGTTACTTGGAACTAATAGATTAAGTAAGGGTTTAAAACATGGGTGTTAACATTTTATTGTCAACTTCAAACTTAACTTGTTACATCTGCAAAATATCCTCTAAAACAATGTGAATATCATGAAGAACTTCATATTTCTTTCAAAAAAATAAAGAAATAAATAAGTGGGAAGCACTATTTAATACCTACACACAATTGACTACGGTATGTATTAACCATTTATTACCCATTTATATATGGGTTGTTCATTATGTTTTAACCATTTGTTACCTATTTGTTAATGTCTTGTAAAGGTTCATACTAGTGTTTGTATATCTGCTTTACAGGTAAACAAAGAAAAAGTTGTAAACACTGCACCTGTTGGTTAAAAATAATCAAATTTTACATTTACACTAGTATGAACCTTTACAAGACATAAACAAATAGGTAATAAATGGTTAATACATAATGAACAACCATTTATAAATGGGTAATAAATGGTTAATACATAGTCAATTGTGTGTAGGTATTAGAAAGTGTTACTTTTAACAACATTGTGCTTCAGTTCATCATTTACACATTTACATTAAAGTGTACAGATAATGGTAGATCTACAAATCCACAAAACATTTCATAACAGGCAGAATATTTTTGAAATTACAGTGGCTTAAGTTTAAGTTCCTCTTTCAGTTTATTCACATTTTTTTGTGAAATGAGAGTTTGTTTTTGGTTGTGAAATGATGGAAAATTACATGAAATTGTTTACATTTACGGAGAGAAGCAATTGGAGTTGGGAATATTTATATGTGTTTTGCTAACTGACCCAACTGGAGATTGTATTTGTTTGTATATGGAACTTTACTAAAGTGATTAATATCTTCAGTGTCATTTTTATATTTTACATATTCATCACCTGATTGGTCCATTTCGTGGACCTCAGGAAAAGTAAACAGAATTGCATTTTGTTCTATAGCACAATGTTTTCCATTTGTAAGAGTCTTGCTCAAGGACACATTAGCACAGGTCAGGAATTGATCCATTAACTTTCCAATTTATGAAGAACCTGCTCTATCTACAGTAGTGCACCCCTAATAGTGGATGTTTAAAACCCAGTATAATAACAAACTCCAGCCCTCACATGTATTTTAGCCATTATAAATAAATGGGAAGACTTTAAAATATTATTTAAAAAAAAATATATATATATATATATATAACCCACATTTCCCAAAATGTAATGACATCTATTCTGTGTCGCTGGTTATCTATAAATGCAATGTGCTATGAATTGAACCAGTAGTTTTGCTGATAGTGTTAACAAAGACACAAACTGACCCAGAAACTTTGACTTTAATTTTATCACAAAGTGGATATTGAATTGAACATAACAAAATAATAAATACCTATAAATAAGTGAATTATCTATATCAATTTCAATAACTATTAAATATGTAGAATGATAATAATACGTAATAATGTAATGTAATAATGTGGAACTGATTATACAAAATTTCAGTGGGCACAGTTCTTTTTTTTTCAGTATTATATTTCCTTGAAGTCAGTTTCCAGTTGAAAATGGTTCACGTGACCTATTTCTATTAACTCAGTGTCAACGCAGGTAGCTGTTCTGGCGTAAAACTTCTTATTGTTGCATTAGATTATTGAGTTCAATTCATCCATAAAAGACCCAAACAGCAACTGTTCTTAAATGTTAAATAACTGTTGATCCATGAATTCTATTAATATATGTAAATAATTGTTTTAAAATGCAGTTTGTCATCTTTTCATGGTCATCATATTTCATATGACCCATTTGGCCATTCAGAGGCTCCATCATCTTCTATAACATTGATTCACCAGTAAAACCAGTAGAGTTTTACCAATGATAGTGGATGGACTCAGACTTATAGATTTTTCTGATTTTTTTGTTTTTGATATAACAATCCACAACTTTAACCTGAGCTTTGAACATCTAGTACATAACCATTAGATTCAATATAAGAAAATACCTGATATTGACTGAAAATATGCAAAATATAGAGGATAATATCGTAATAAATGGTGAGAAATAGAGAGATTTGGGAACTACCATAAAAATAGCACTTGGTCTTTATCAGTTAATTAACTGGTCAGTTTTAAATATAATTTATTATATCTTAACAACCCTATCGAAGTTGTAATTCTTAGTCATTTGCTTGATCTAAGGTTTTGTTGGTGACAGTGTGAGGATAAATGGAAGAAGGGTAAAAAAAAAAATAAAGGAAGACATGGCAAGGTTTTTCATTTGTCAGTCTCAGCAAGTGCACTAAAGTGTCACTGTCCTGCTAATGATCCAATCAAAAAAACCCTAGGAATCATCACCGCCCAGTATGATGTCGGAGACAATTTCCTGTTTGCCGTTAAGACCTTGGCATCCTGCTCCTTATCTTGCCAGTCACTTTAGAGCCACAAGGTCAAAATCACATTGTCTCATTATACGAATTTGATTATTGCATGAGTAAATAGTTACTCAAAACTGACGAGCATCAAGTCTTACACAATACAATATGTTCCGTAAAATGAATAAATAGACAAAAGTGTTGTAACCTTTACAGCTGAATGTGTTGTTCAAGCTTTTTGACTAAATATTTGAACGTGAACTGGGGGAGAAAAGACAGCTTGTACTTGTTTGCTTGTACTCTATGAGCTGTTCTGTCAATATAGATGTGATATAACCTAAAACATTTTGTATCTAACCTTTTTGTTGCTTCCTAGATAATTACCACATCACAATATTGTATTGTAAAATGAGGGCAGCTACTGAACTCAAATCAAACTCATTGAATCCTTTGTAGCCGCATTATGCTAAAGCTTTACCAGGTTATTCTGCCCAAATGTGTCTGTACTAGTCGACTTCCTTCACACATTTTTTGGCTGTGAAAGAGGTATGAAATAGTGATAAGGCAATATGTTTCCCAACGGTGTGCGTTGGTGTGTGTGCAATGAGTGCACTGTGACTGTATTACACATAAGAGATGCTGATTCTCTTTTACTTAAATGAAAAAAAAAAGGGGGGAAAAAAAAATACCTTGAATCAACACTCAAGTCTCACACACAGAACCACACGCATATATGCACACTCTTTCATTCGACAGGCAGGAGTCCTGTGCTGTCGTCATGGAAACTCGGGTCTCCCCACCACCTCCACTCTCCCTACCTCTCATATCCTCTTCAATCCTTCATGACTCTGTGCAATCTGTTAATTTGGAACTGAATCGTCATGACACAATCCCAGGGCTGGTTATTGGAAGTGGAAGAATGTGGGAGAAGGAGGGGAGGGGAGGGAAAGGGACAATGAGAGATGGGGGTGGGCACTGAAGTTAAAGGAATAAGGAGAAGTATTGTATGACTACCCTCTCACTTCCTGTGTCACTGGTGTAGGGTTACCACTACTGTATGTATGTTCACAGACTTTGATCTGCATCCCTCTGCCTGGTGTGTTTGCATCAATAATGCACTTGTGCCCATTCATACACACACGATACCCACAGCGGACACTGAGTGCTAACCAGAGACAGCAAAGTAAAATCCATTGTGTGTGTGTGTGTGTGTGTGTGTGTGTGTGCGCGTGCATGTTACACGCTTGGTTACTCTTCTGCTCTATTATGCTTGCTGCTATTTTGGATCAGTGCATGAGTGTTCATTATGTATGCCCACATGTGCTAATGAAGCTCTCCAGGTTTATGCTCTGTCTAAGGAACGTTCACTACTCAACTCCTGCTGGAAACTATCGCCTCTGTTACACTTTTTTTTTTTTTTTTTTTTTTTTTTTTTTTTTTTTTTTTAGAGCCTTGTGTTTTGACAGTCGGCAGCACTGCCAGATTAGAACTAAAGAAGATGTGGCATCAATAATGGGAAACAAAAGATGGGGGGGGGGGGTCAAGGCAATATTTACTGAATGTGCTGTATAGAATAGAATAGAATAGACTTTTATTGCCATTGGCACAAGTACAATTCAGCACAGGTACATTGGAATTCTTGTGCTTTTCTTCCACTCAGGCAGGTAAACAATAAGAAATAAAGGTGCATGCAGGTAAAAAAAATAGAATACAAAAAAAAGGTGCTTATATAAATATAGATTTAAAAAGATGTATCCTAAAAAATTACAGTTCTAAGAGTTCTAAAACAAGGAACAGTGCAGGTGTGCATATTATTAACATGACTATGGTAACTGGGGAAAGAAATGGCTAAACTGTAGCTAGATATTAATGAATTATTTGTTGTAAGTCTTTTTTTTTATTACCTCTGTAAAGGGGGTTATGTTTTCGCTGGAGCAACATTACTCAAAAAGTTATGGATAGATTTTGATCAAATTTTCAGGATGTTTTAGGAGTGTCACATGGAATAAATAATTACATTTTGGTGATGATCTGGAAGAGATCCTGGATTCTGGATCACTATGAAATGTATTCTCCATTTACCACAATGTAAAATTTCAAAGTGATCCAGAATCTAGAATCTGTATCACCACCAAAATGTAATCATTTGTTCCTTGTCACAGTCCTAACACATCCTGAAAATTTTTCAAATTTCCATAACTTTTTGAGTAATGTTACTGAAATACAGACCGACAAACTCCAGCGAAAACATAAGCTCCTTGGCGCACCTCTCTTCATTCGTGTGCTTTTATAGTTATTATTGTTTTATTTAAATTTTCAGGTCTCGCCAGCTACTGCCGAGTCCCATTTCAGTGAATGATGGGACCCGCCAGAATGTGCTGTGAATCTCTCCAGAATCTCTACTCTTAACTCATTCTCTTTTGCACTAGTGTCCTCTTCTGGCCTATTCTATTCTATTCTATTCTATTGCATTCTATTTTATACTATCAAGACATCCACAATTATGGTGCTCAGTACCGTTTGTTTAATTATTTATTTATTGAATCTCTTTTTCTTTTGTGCTGGTTTGGTTTTCTTCTCTTTTTTTCACTTTATTTTCATTGATGGACAGTTGGTTGCTGGGAATTACACACCACCTTACAATCTTTAATTGCAATAGCACCGCCTGTTAATTTCTATCCCCGTTCGTCCTGTCCGTCCTTGTCCAGTCTTTGTTTCCCCCACACATCACTGAGGTGTAGCACTGCCCTCCCTGGCTTATAATAGAGAGTTCTAATAAACAATGTCTGCTCAGCTTTCAGGGAGGACCGATGATGGTCACACACATGCACTAAATATTAAAATATTTGGCTGTAAGACTAAAATATGCATTGATCTGAAACAACCCTCTGTGGAGTTAAACAATGAGAACAAATGCAGACAAAAAAAATAAAATAAATACATTTTTGTACTTGTCTTGTCCAGGATCTCAACAGTAGAATGGTAGTGTGGCTGCCTTTTGGTGTTGAACAAATTTGCTTTACCAACTTCAGAAACTATATGAGATTCCTCCTTAATATTCTACTGTTTTCTTGAACTACATTTCAATGCCAGACCTGACAAATCACATGCATTTTAATACATGATTTTATTTTTTTTTTAAACCCTCGTGCTTAAAGCAGTTCTATATTTTAATGATACACCAATTTCTCAGTAGCAGGGAGAAAATCTAACAAAAGCAGCATTATATCACCACTGTATATCCACAGACTGTATCACTCAGACTGTTTACACACACATCTGTGTTATAGTATCGCGTTTTGTTTTTTTTCAAACTGAAACTCTTAGCCGCTTATTTTGACAGTTAGTCAAAATAACACTGTCTTATAATCGTCACCTGCTGCATCACCTGATAGTTTACATTACAGCTCTGTTGCGTTAGCTGTGTTTATAGACAGCAAACAGTCAAACCATAAATCACCTTCATTTTCCGTTTAGAATCATCAAAACGAGGTCAGAAGTGTCACAGTTTAGTCTGAACCACAGATCAACAAACGGTGAAAGATAATAACATCAGCACTGCTTATAGCTTTTAGCGCTTTGTCACTTTCTTGGACTCTAAAAGCTGTTTAATGACCTGAAGACATTAGTTTTCGTCACCATGGGAGACCAGTATTGTTACTCACTACTGCCTCTAATGGTTGAAAAATGTCTAAAATGACCAACTTTTCACATTAAATATGTCACAAAAATACAATGTCTGTTGTTTTCTAAATAAATGCTTATAATGACATAAAAGTAAAAGCACCAAGATCTTAGGGACAGTATTAAACTGAAGTCACTGCTCGACAACAAATACACAGCCATACCAAAAAAAAAAAAAAAAAAAAAAAAACACACTCTAATACTTCATGAAACACCCTTGGCTTTAATTATAGCAGGTACTGGCAGTTGCATTGAATCAATAAGCTTATTCAGATTTTTTATTTTTTTGGACACATAACATTACCAACCAACTAAAGCAACTCCAGATCATAACAAACTTATATGCACTGTAGGCACTAGGCATGATGGGTAATTACTTAAACTAACGTAATCTTCTCACTGCAGTAATTCTCCAATGCAGGGTTGCCCAATAGGTGGCCCGCAGGCCATTTCTAGCCCATGAGAGGACGCAGACTGGCCCACACCAACTTGTGATATATATATATATATATATATATATATATATATATATATATATATATATATATATATATATATATATATATATATATATATATATATATATATATATGTGTATATATATGTATATATATGTATATATATATATATATATATATATATATATATATATATATATATATATATATATATGTATATATATATATATGTATATATATATATATATATATATATATATATATATATATATATATATATATATATATATAGTGTATATATATGTGTATATATATGTGTATATATATATATATATATATATATATATATATACAACTGGCTTCTGTTACAGCTGTATTACTGTTGATTTGTTCAAGCAGACTAGCAAAGTACATTTTTTTCAATTGTATTTTTAGTTACAGCACCACTGGCTGCTGTTATAAATCTGGCAACTTTCCAAACAGACTGTAATAACCAAACATTTATTTTGAGTAAATGGTTGGTTCTCACTCAACTAGACTTCAAGTTGTCCTTGTGTGACCCTCACAAATAGAATCCCAGGGCACAACTAATAATAATGTTATAATGCACTATAAGTACAGATTCTTCGGTGTCATCTGTACTATGACTCCCTGCCGCCGTGTGACCCATGGGTGCTGTGGCCTTCGACTTGGTGCCCAGGTCAGAATTTGGCCCTTGGTGAAATTTAATTGGCCATCCTGCTCTAATGTATATATCCAGGAGGAACTTTTTTTTTAGCTATTCAGTGTAGTTGGTTGTAACTTATTGTAGATCTACAACCATTTGAGTTTGTGTGTGGTTTAAACATGAATAAACTGTTGGTATTCTTGTCTTATTCTTGAACAGTTTTTATACTATCATAAATGACAGCATCTTATTTTAGTAAAAAACAACAGCAACAACAAAAAACTTATCACTACAATATTGTAATTAATGTTACCCTATCATATTTTTGTAACAATACACCAGTGTATAAAAACTCATCTGAGCTGAAAATGTGAAAATATTGCTGAATGCATTTCCCAGCTAACCTTTCCATTTGAACCAGTCCATTTAGGGTAAACACTGAACTGGTGGAGGTATGTGGGGGTATTTTTAAGATTCCTGGACCTGAAGAGAGGAATGTAAGAAAAAAAAAGTTCTGCAGATCATAAGATCATTTATCTGAGGGGAGTCAAGAAAGGTCATTCTCACACACACACACACACACACACACACACACACACACACACACACACACACACACACACACACACGTACAGTGTTTTGATCAGAAAGAAGCATGCAGACTTTGAGTAGCAGATACTTCTGTGTCTTTAATTACCAGTCTTACTCTACTACAGTTAATTTTAATAGTCACATATGATACAATGAATGGAATTTAAATGAGAAGAACCATTCACTGCTCTTCCTGCTCTCACTTTCTCTGTTTAGACACACACACTCTGCATTATGTGACGCCTTTTTCCTTAGAATGTGTGTGATGCTGACAGGGTGATGACCCTGTCTCATATACTGGACATGAGATCTTGAGTTTAGCCTAATTGGGCAGTATTTGGGTAGGAGCCCGACTCAAGGTCAGGACACAAACCATATGCTCCACACATTATACTGTCAGACTGTGCTTCCCTGGATGCTGTAGACTTTCAGGATCTACTGAAATGGTCTGAATAATAGCATTAACAAACCACAAATATTTAAAGACAAGACTGAAAAAAAGAATATTTACCCCAGATCTTGTTATTGTGATTGTGAGACATGGTACAGAGTGTTGTGGTGTGTTGCTGGTTGATTTTTTTTTTTTTTTTTGTGGTACTGCAGCAAGCGTTATGTCACAGCTCAAAGCAAAGAATTAATTTGGCTCTTTAGAGGCCTCCTCTGCTTCCCTCGATAGCTTCTCAAAATGAGGACAGCTGGTGAAGAAGGTCATTGAGAGCTGTATTTTAAGAAAGGCAGAAATATATGTGTGTGTGTGCGCCTGTGGTTTGTTGACAGATGACAGGTCTTCAGAGATGAGAGACAGATTCAGAAAGCTGGCAGGGTAACAGCCGTTGGTCACTGTCCTATCAGAAACTGGACCACACACACACACACACACATGCACTTTACTGCATGCATGTAACACTCATACTGAAGTCTCAATACATGTAAATGTAGAATTAATGCGCGCTATTACAAAAGTCATGATGTTAATTTTTTGTTGTTGTTGTAGCTATTACTCATTGAGATCGCTTTCATGCAGATTTACACCTTACATGGAAGTCACAATGTTCAACACTTTAACTCCTGAGACTTAAGCAGTTCCACAGTGATTTTTTTTTTTTTTATAAAATAAGTAATGAACAAAAAACAGCCAAAGTGATCAATAAAAATGAACCAAAAAAAATTAATAAACCAGCAAAATGATACGTAACATGAACAACAGAAGACACAAGCGGAACAAAATTACTAAAATAATTTAAAAAAAAACAATATAAGCAACAAAAAACAAAGAATTATTTACAAAATAACAAATAGCATGAAACAATTTGCAAAAGAATTGAGTGAAAAAAAATTTAAAAAATAACTTGTATTGTAATTTGGTTCCAATAGTCGTAGTTTTGACTTTTTAAAATTTTTTCTTAGTCAGTTGCTTTTTGACATCTGTTTCATTTTATTTATTTTTAGCTCAGTTCCATCAACAAAACTCAGTTAAAACTAATTTGTTTTAAATGGAATTATTCTGAATATTTAAACTAAACCATCCATTCAGAATGCGTCAGCAGTGATGCATCAGGGGGTTAAAGGGTTAACCATCACAGCTGGACTCATTACTTATTACTCTTACATTTAGCAGAGGAATTTTATTGATCTTAATTTGAGAAAAATGCTTTGCAGAAGGTGAATGTTTGAGATGAGGAAAGTAGTTTTAAGATGTACGTATGTCTTTTCTTTCATGGTGAATCATTTACTTCAGTTTAGATGTATATTAAAGACGCTGCATGTGAAAAATAAAACAAGTCAAATGTTAGTGTTTAGCAACATGTCATGAAAAAATGACATTTAATAGAAGCAGCATTTGTTTTATATGTTTTATTACTATCAATATAATGTTAATACACAACTTCAAGTGTGGCTTGATTTTTTTTTTTCAATCATTTAATCAAATAACCTTTATTTATACTCGAGAAATTACTGAGTTATTATGATACAAATGAACAGAAATATAAAAGAAATAAAATATAAAATGCAAAATTTGAAGAAATATTTGTTTTTTTATGTCTAAAAGGTGTATTAATTTAACTGCGGTGTATTTTTTTCTATAGGTTAGGTCCACTAAAATACCGAGCAGATTTTCCTAATTTAGACCAAACTTGTAAAATTCTGATATAAAATTCTGATAAAATCCATCTCTGTAGTGAAGAAAAGTAGACAAACAATTGATATGTATATATATATATATATATATATATATATATATATATATATATATATATATATATATATATATATATATATATATATATATATATATATATATATATATATATATATATATATATATATATATACGTATATGTAGGAGGAAGATTAGGAGAAGTTTGAATAAAGGAGAAATATATAATTTTATTTATTTTAACTTTTATAATATATTTTAGTTTCAAATTGAAGAGGAAGAAGTTCATTAAAAGTTAACACAGATGTGTTAACCATGTGTTACATAAAAGTCTGTTCTCCATTCATATTATAAATTATATGAATGGAGAACAGACTATATATATATATATATATATATATATATATATATACAAGTTTGAGTGTTGTAGATGTATATAAAACAAACTTCTCCTAATCTTCCTCCTATAGATAGATAGATAGATAGATAGATAGATAGATAGATAGATAGATAGATAGATAGATAGATAGATAGATAGATAGATAGATAGATAGATGGATAGATGGATAGATAGATAGATAGATAGATAGATAGATAGATAGATAGATAGATAGATAGATAGATAGATAGATAGATAGATAGATAGATAGATAGATAGATAGATAGATAGATAGATAGATAGATAGATAGATAGATAGATAGATAGATGGATGGATCACTTTTATTGTCATTCCAGAACTCGTGCAAAAATAAACAGTGCATTTAATATTCGATCAGTGAATCCATTACTTCTCTACCACTCTGTGGGTTCGTTTTCTATCATAACATGATTTTTTTTTTCTACAACACAAATTGTTGCTGTGAAAGCGAAAACTATGCACCCCAACTCTAACAGACGGCGCGCTCTGCTTGCTCCTGAGCCGATTACATACATGTACACACTCTCCCGCTGGGTCTCAGAGAAGGGTTTGGCGCTCCCTCAGAGGCCCTGGGCCCCCTGCTCCCACCTCCCTCATATGTGCCAAGGTGTCATCAGATGGGAGAAAGACGACAGGTTTAATCAGAAGGTGTTTGTGCCTCAGCAGGCAGGGTAAAGACAAACTGCACATGTACAGACACACAAACACTGTAGTGTGCAGAGTGTCCCACCCCTAAGTAGGTCATGCGCAGTGCAGAGAGGAAGAGGAAGAGCAGGCAGGGGATGGAGGAGGGGGTGGGGGGAGACTAGCTGTGGTGCATCTTTAGCCATCTGGTTGTGATGTGCTGGATGTCCGCTCTATGAGCCCTACAGAGAGAGTGACAGCGAAAAAAGAAAGAAAGAAAATGAGCGAAGAGAAAGGAGGGAGAGAGGGTAGCAATGTTACAGAGAAGGTGACCTTCAGATGCTGTAGCAGATTGTGTTGTACATCATAACATGTTGGAAACAAGGAGCACAAGTACTGTAGAGCAGCTTTTACTGTGGTCTGGTACATTTGGTTCTGAGGTATATTCAGTTTATTGTACGGTTCTTCATATGTGCTTACAGGTAGCAGCGGTCATTTACATTGAATGAAATTATATAGGGGGGAAAAAAAACACAAAATGTGTAAAATTATTCTAAGAGGTCAATCTTTGATAATTTGATAATCTACTGAAATCTGTTGGTTTTAGCCATGATGGATTTTTTGACATTTCTTTCTCATTTCTTATTAGCCAATCACATCCTGTCCTTTCTATGGAACGTGTTATGCTGTTCAGTCCTGACCCTAGAACCAAGTCTTTATCTCACAAATCAAATCAATACAATTATTTTTAGGTCAATATTTGATGTAAGATTATAGATTTGTATAAATAGTTGTGTGATAAGTGGGAGCATGTACATAATAGTACAAGAATATGCCTATTTCCAAACTAATTTGTGGGGAAACTGGGTAAATATGTACCATATGAAGTATTTTCTATCAACACCAGATCATTAATTATAAAGATTTAGAATTTACTTGCCGTTTTTTGTAGCGAGTTTATTCTTTTCAACAACATATGCCGTGATGTTCAGTTTCTTATCGTTAAAAGTGCAATGTATAAGACTTAATGAAGTTGACTTTTTATTTCAAATGGCTGAATAGATTATAGTCGTAAAAAAAATAAGATATTCCTGGACTTTCTCTATTACCTAGAACACCCTTCACACTGATGTCTGTAGAGAGCACTAATGTCAGATTTTCAGAGGAAATACAGTGAATGTGTTATTTTTATGTTTGTTCCTGATAAGTGCCTCTGTTCCTCTGTGTTATTCTTCTACAGCAGTAATAGTGTATATCAGAAATGTCAAACTCATTTTAGTTCAGGGGCCACATTCACCTCAGTGTGATCTGAAGTGGGCTCGACCAGTAACATAAGGTAATAATGTATTAATAATCAATAGGTTTCTCTTTGTTTTAGTGTAAAAGATACAGTTCATTATAAAAATATGAATAACCTGATCAGCCATGTACACCCCCAAATATAAAAAAAATAGATAAATAAAATATATATTATATTATCTTGTCATCTGAACCCGGTTTATCCTCACTAGGGTGGTGGGGGTCATTGGGGGCCTGATCCAGCTACAATGGGTGAAGGCGGGGTACACCCTGTATGAGTCTCCAGTCTCCACACAGAAAGGTCTGGTGTGGGATTCGAACCAGGGTCCTTCTTGCTTCTTGCTAATCACTGTACCACTGTGCCACTCATATATTATATTATATTATATTATATTATATTATATTATATTATATTATATTATATTATATTATATTATATTATATTATATTATATTATATTATATTATATTATATTATATTATAAATATTAAAATTGCACACATTCTTAAGTCCTCAATTTTATGTTCATATCTGTTCATTTTATTCACATTTCATTGTGAAAGGACAGGCTGTAAAGGTTAAGGTTTTTTTGGGTTTTTTTTTTTCATTATTATTTAACCAAACAGAAAATTTGGAGTTGCCATTTTTTTTAAATATTATTTTGATTTTACTTTAGTCAAGATCACATTGAATTGTATCTGGGCCTTGAACACTTTTGACTGTTAATATTTTCAGTGTCAGTTTTGCACTTTTAAAATTCCTCCCTTATGTTTGACACTCCTGGTTAACAACATTAACTCCAGTGATAACACACACCCCAGTACAAACTGCATGTAAAAGTACAAGCAGCGTGATGAAGATGAACTAATCCAGATCCTAATAATAATTGTCAGTTATAAAAAAAAAAGTTTCGCCATCTGTCACAACAAGTCTAGGTTTTTAGCGTCACATATATTTGCCTGTTAATTATATGTAATATCCTGGACTTATTTTGATGCCTTATCTCCATCTTGTCATAATCTATATTGTTTAACTCCAGTGCAGTTTTCAGTTTTCAGTCCAGCAGGTCATCAGAGTGCTGTGGAGCTGAACACTCTGGATGTGTGGTCTTTGTTCATGTTGCTTTGCAGTGCTCTCAAATGAAATGGATGTACCATCTCATAACGTGAAGTGATTGAGAGAGCAGGAAGGCAGCCCTTGACCTTCATTTTGTTTCCACTTCACGACCACTTCATGGCTTCTCTGCAGATTTCATCTCAGCTCTATTGATTATTGATCGGAGGTTGAGAAAATTCAGCTTTGTACCTCTTTCTATAAACAATTTATGATTCTTGTGTTGTGGTCCTTGGCTTTTTCCCTGACTCCTGCATTTTTTTTTTTTTTTTCTCTTTTCACTCCTGAATTCAATGTTTGGTGAGAGCGCTGTTTGATTAATAAAATACCTCAGACAGAATATGGATCGCAGACACTTCCTCACACAACTTGCAGGTATTTGTGATCCCTCATAATGCTGATGTGATGATACAGAGCTGCGAGAATCTGACACCATTCATCTTAGCAGCTTTTCTTTTAATTACCGCTCTCCCCGTGGGAACCAGGCGAGTAGTTAAACAGAGAAATCAGCATTACAGCAATTATTGGCTCACAATGAAATGAATACAATCTTGTCATCTGTAATCATTGGGGTCGTCTATGCCTGGGAGAAAACAGCTAGTCCTTTCTAGGTTTCAATGAGGGACATGTACACAGTCTGTCTCAGTGGGATGAATGTCCCATTCCGTGCAAAATGTCGCCCTCCCTCTAAAATCTCCCGTGATATCATGTAACCGCCTCTACATCTACCTATGTTCTACCTGCGTGAACTAAACTCCCTTAAGGACCGTCAGACTTAATACATATTTAATTTCATTACAACATCATGAATAAATTATCTGAATTAGTTTCAGTTTTAAATTTTCTAGGTAACTTCATCTTATTAGCCGCTATTTTTTCAATTATACCAGAACAGTTTTATTGCAGTCTGATTAAATGGCTAGTGTCACTTGCTATCTACGGTATTTAAAAGTTAGTGATTTTTAAATATATATATATTTTTTTTTAATATTATTGATTTGCTTTTTTTAATATTGCATTTAAAGTCTGATATTTCTGGTTACAGTAATGGATTTTTGGCTGAATCTCCTGGCTGGCAGGTCAATATAATAATACTTGAATGTATATATATATATATATATATATATATATATATATATATATATATATATATATATATATACAAATCGGGCTGCAGTCAAGCGATATCAAATGAATAACTTTGAACCATGCACAAAGGGTCATGTACAGCCTCACACAAGTAACACATAATAGACAAAACATGAGCAAATTAAGAAAGCATTGTCATTACTTTGACAACACATACTGTATGCTGCTACTGTAATACACACACAAGCTAAAACAGAAACATCCTGCAAAAGCAAAAAATACTAGAAATAGACAAAAGAGGCAAGTACAGAAACATGGTACAAATACACAACACGAGAACATATAGAAGAGTACTGAAAATGTAAAAATGTTGTGTGTGTGTAAATAAATAACTGAATGCTGAAGCATAACAGAACAGGGAAACACACAGGGAATAATAATACTCAACATAATCAAACACTACAAATACAAATAAATGCAGGAATGTGATGCAGTCAGCACATTTCAACATACTGTATATATTTAACATTTTACATTTGGCTCATTGTCCAACATTACTGACTTGTGACAAAGCACTGAACAACACCTTTTTTCTCACTTTCCGTCTCCCTTTGAATCATATTCGTTGTTGCTTCTTACAGGTTGTTTCAGTATTTGTATGTGTTGTGTGTTTGCAGCACATTTTATTAACTTGATGATATTTTCTGTATTTGCATATATTTTCTTCAGGCACTCTTTTAGCCAATACACTGCACTAAATCAGTGGATGGTTGTCAAGTACCTCTTTTTTAAAAAATATTTATTTCTTTATTTTTCTAATTTATCATTGGATATATATATTTCTCCCAATTTACCATTGACATGCACATCTTAGGCAAAGACAAGTATTCACACACACATTGTACATTTGTTTCTATTTGCATGTGGGCTCATTTTCTTAAGTTTATATTGCTAATATATACACTGAAAGAAAAACTTATCCAGTAAAAGTGATAAAATCATGTACACCAGTCGCAAATGATTTTATTGCGTTACCTCAATATGATTCAGATTTTTTCTTTAAAGTGCTTTGTACATGTAGATGCAATGTAATTTTTTCACATTAAATTAAAGTGCATTGTATACGTAAAAGCAACGTGATTTTTTTACATTCAACTTCAGTGTTTTGTATGTGTAGAAGCAATGTGATATTTTCACATTCACTACCTTTTCATATACTGTTGATCATTTAAGCATAAAGCTCTATTTGTCTGTGTCCATGAAACTTTCTTCTCATTGTAAGGTGAAATTAACATTTTTTTAAATTAAAATTATGTGAAAACATAAAAAAAAAAACTGTATTGCAAAATGTTTCATTGAAACTATACATTTACTAAATATCCAATAAAGCTTAATGGGTAACATGCAGACAAAAATCCCAAACTTCAATGATTTATTGAAAAATCTCTACCACAAGATTTGATTTGAATGATTTATTTCGAACATGTGCAAAGTGCATTTTCACTATATCAAATAAAGTGCTATGGCAACTACATGGCAGTTGGCAGTGTCCATTTAAGTATTAAAGGTACGAAAAATATTGACACCAAAGAATATTTTGTCCCAGACTTATTAAAGAGACTATGTGTAAATATTTGTTAAAAATGTTGCAATACAGCAGACTCTGGGAGCAATTTTTAACTCAGAAAGCAAAAAAAAAAAAAAAAAACTTAGTCTCTTTAATCAAACATTAACAAGGACCAAAATTGGACAAACAAGTCATAACTATAACTAGACTCCAGTCTACATGGGAGAAGATCCTAAAGTCAATATACTCATTCAAGTAGCTTGTTCTTCAGAATCCCTGCCTTTTTGGACAGCTTATTGGCATCCAGTTCCATAAGAATTTTTTGTATGACTTCAAAGGTATACCGTAGAGTCGAGGGGTAATTGATGTTCAGACAGTAGAGCAGACCAAAAAGCATCACAATAGCATGTGGTATGCTTGCCATGTCCTGCAGCACCTTCGCTCCTTCGAGAACCACACCGACATTGTCTTCAGTAGAGGAAAAGGTCCTCTGGCGGAACACTCCCACTACAGTCTCCTCAATGGCCTCATCGACAGAGTTTTGATCCATGTCCTGTAAACAAGATGATAATTTTATGTGTAACAATTAGACAATTCTTCATTTCAATAGTACTAAAGGTGACAGTTTAACTCTGCCTGCATACGCATGATCCACCTGAGTGACCCATTTTGAAATCTAAATAGTGTTTCTGCCAAAAGACTGATTTGATTTTAAGAAATAGAAATTGTCTTTTTGAAGTTGAGAGCAATTAGAAAACATCACATTTAATATTGACTACCTTGCTCAGCACCACATTCTAGACCAGTGTTTCTGGTCCCACTCTCTGGTTCACTTATCAGCCAGACAGAGTGAGCTGAAGTCCGGCTCCTGCTTCTCTGCACCTCCATGAGTCGTCATGTCCACCCATTAGCTCGCAGCTAATGTTTACGTTTTCTCCAAGTTTTCTCCAAATTAGAAGTGCGTTGGAGACACATCTTGGACTTGGAGCACGAGTTTAGATTAAAATGGTTTTGTTCGAGGGGCGAGGAAAAGCGTGCCACAGCTGTGGGGTGGGGGGGGCGATGGGGACAAAGGAGAAGGAAGGAGAGGTGGGAGACCCACACAGCCCCAGATGCTGCTCTCAGTCCAGGTAGCTGCATAAATTCTGTTCTTTGCTTTATGAAGTGATCATTTAGACAGAAAAAAGCCTTCATATGCTAGTTTACTATAAAAAGTTTGCTGCTTCAAGGCTGGACTTCAGTCTGATGCTCCAAACACTTAACGCTTTCAGTGTAAATTACAATCAGTTTTTTTCAAAAGACATTCATAAGACATGAGGCTGATGTGACGGCTCCAGTGTAAATGAGGGGTAAAGGTATTAGTTTAGAAAGGCGACGACATTTAAAACCTTCTGTTGACCATTGTTGTTGCTCATTATTGTTACTGTGCTATGCTGTCTCTTTTTGTAGGTTTTACTTTTGTACACAATGAGATGCCCAGCTATATAATGGCATATGATTTGGTAATAGATTTGATTAAATTATGAAATTGATTTTTAAGTATAGGACCCCTTAAGTACATGAAAGCAAAAAATAAATCTAAAAGCACAATGTCAATAAATCATGTTTCAACACACTTAAATGCTTATAATCAACAGTTTGCAAATTTACATACCACATATTCCTGGATCAGGTTTTTAGGATCTTCTCCCATGTAGACACAGATCCCGGCCAGAATGTGTTCTCGTCCACTGTCCACATCACACTATAAAGCATTTGATTACATCTCAGTTACAATATAAATGAAAACCCCTTTTCGAAAGTTATTTGTCAATGTACGTAAGCAAGCACAAAAATGTGGAAAAATCCATTATAAATATGTTATATCGTGGGTGAAAAGCGAACCAGCTTCACAAATACCATCATGCTAGCTTGTTTTTCCCCCACGACTCTATGCTAACCGTTCCTTAAGTAGCATATTTTAGGTAAATATACACGCTGAAATTTTCTTAAAGTTCAAAAACAGAAAGAATAACAATATAGTGAGACAATATAGCAAAGTTCACATACTCACTTTTCAGTAAACCGTGCTCGACCGTGAATTTGCGGTGAAGAAAACGTGCGCCGTCCCCACAAAGCTTCGGTGCCGCCTGGTGTTTGAAATGACCGCTTGACTTCTTTGTGGTAGTTTCTGACACTGATGGGAAATAGCGCCAACGCATGGTGGAGGCTAGAATCATAACTGACGCATGGAATTAATGTGATTGAAACACATTGAGATAACGTGGTTCAAACACTTGACGCTCAAACGCCTTTTTAAGATAATAAAATGACTCGATTCTTTCATGTTACTTAATGGAACGTGTATTCATCACTTTCAATTAATATGTTTAGTTCAGTTAGATCCAAATGTACACCAATTCATTTCTTTCAGTGTACATTTTCTCAACAGTCATCAAGTACCTCTTTCTATATTTTTTATTTTAATCATTTTTATGAATAATAATAACTATATATATACAGTATATATATATATATATATTTTTTTTTTTTTTTTTTTTTTCAGTTTACCATTGACATGCACATCTTAGGCACACACAAATATCCACACACATACATTATACATTTGTTCCTATTTGCATGTGCAGTGTGGGCTAATTTTTGCTAATATTTTCTCAACAGTCATCTTCATATTTTTTAATTTTAATATTTTTAATAATAACTTTATATACTGTATCTATATTAATTTTATTCTTTAATTTACCATTGACACAGACAAATATTCACACACATATTGTACATTTGTTCCTATTTGCATGTGCACTGTGGCCTCATTTTCTTCGGTCTATATTTCTAATATATCTATTTCCTCAACAGTCATTAAGTACCTTTTCATATTTTTTTATTTTAGTAATGTTTTTTGTTTTTGTTTTTTTTATTTACCATTGACATACAAATCTTAGACACATACAAATATTCACATTTGTTCCTATTTGCATGTGCACTGTGGGCTCATTTTCTTCAGTTTATATTTCTAATACCGATATATCCATTTTCTCAACAGTCATCAAGTACCTCTTCATGTGTAACTCGGTAGCTCACGTGTCCTGTATCTACTTCCTTTACAGCTACAGAGCGATCTGGACCAGGAGTACCAGGACAAGTTCCGCCGACTGCCTGTGGAGATCCAAGAGTTTGTTCAGGACAGCAGCAAGGCCAAGCTTAGCGACGACGGCGGAAACCTTGTATCTTCCTCAACCTCAGAAAAGCTGAACCACAAGGCTTCCCAGTCAGAGGATGACACAGAGGAGGGCTCGTCAGAACGCGTCTACGACACACCCCTTTAGAGACGGGACTTTGCTTCACACTGGGACACTGAATGGTGGATGTGTTTGTGACCACAGAACTAGGATGAGACTGTTCCAGCTTTGGTCCTAATTCTAACCAATGGGAGGATTAGATCAAATCTGAGCCTGGATTGGTGAGTAGAGGTCCGCTCTACAGTACATAGAGTGCAGTCCTTGTCCAGAAAACATGTAAATAGTACTTTTTGTGTATTTGTATGTTACCTGTATGTTGTCGTCTCTTTCGGTACGGCCACAGGATGTGTTACAAAGCACTTACTATTTGCAGGAAATAATTTACTTGAAATATTGCACAGAGAGGGTAGTTTCTTTTTATTATTTTTTATCATTATATTGACAGTAGCGGTGGTCAGTAAAGGTGTGTGGTGCCAAGGTTTTGAATTGACTTACAGTGGTTGTTGAAGTGGAGTCAGCGTGTACTGTAAACCAACCACTGCATATTCAACCTTTAAAGCTTCCATCTTTATACGATTTTGAGTCCCCCCCCCTACGTATTTGCACTGAAGGCTCACTACATACTGTAACTATGTAAACCTTAATTTAACCCAGAGGCACTGGTGGCTTACTGGTTCTCCATTTTGTTCTCACAGAACTAAGCCGATGTGTTGCTGCTACATTGTTTAAATATCCATCACTTATTTTTTTTTTTAATGACAGCTTTGTGTAGTTTCTATGACATTCGGCATGATAATTTTATGCACTGCTCTTTTGTTCTTTTATGTGTGTGACTAGTTTCTAACAAGTTTGCATTGTTTGTGGGCTTTCGGGGGCCCAGAGAGAATTAAGTGAAAAGAGAGAGAGAGAGAGAGAGAGAGAGAGAGAGAGAGAGAGAGAGAGAGTTTGTTGTAATGTATCTGCATGTATCTGAACAGCTGTAAATGTTACCTTGCTCTATAGCAGAGATGTTTATTTAATGTAAATCTATTTTCTGGAAAACAGTAGACCCAGTGGCTTGATACATCACAACAAGTAAATGGGAATTAAATAACAATTCACCTAGAGTCTGATAGTCGGGAGCTGGCTATAGAGGTAACAGATTGCACATTGAATTCTTTGTCCCCTGAACTAAACATTTATACAGAAGTAAAGGATCCTGCTGTAGTTTTATATAAGGTGTCTTCCTCTTTTCATGCTCATTGTGTTTGTACTTTGTGTCAGAGTAGATATCCACAAATACAAGAAGTATTTGCCACCCAACAACTGTCAGTTATAGTTTTAATGAGGAAATAGTTCAGTTATGTTTTGAACAGGCCCAGACTCTCAGTTTATAACTGTTGAGCACCAGCGTTAATCTGTCCTACTGTAATGAATAGCTGGACTGTTTCCTCTTTAACATGTGACGTACCCATACTGTATGGACTTTTTTTTAAAAATTATTATTATTGTCTTTTTTTTTTTTACTTCCTAACTGTCCAGTGCCACTTAATGCCATTCAATATTTTTTTTTTATTTCTTTCTTTAAAAAAAAAAAAAAAAAGTTGAAGGATTACCAGACCTGTAAGTACTAATTACTTTTTAAAAAGATGACAGTTCATATCGATGTGAGAGTCCTGTGCCTTTGAATAGGTTTGCCTTGTTTGATGTTGAATGTGTGAAATGCATCATTGTTTAAATTGCCATCATATTATATCCTATTCTATTATATGAAGCTGTCTGATATTAAATAGACTGTGTGCACTTTTTAGTACAGTACCACTACTGAGTAATGATTGTGATGAGCGGTATTTGAAATGTGTCTCATAAGAACTGCGAGGCATCCTTTTTTTTTTATTATTATTTTGATTTTTTTTTTTTCCTTGAAATCAATTTATTTAACAGTCCCCTTTTCATCACCCTAAGTGTATGCACTCTGGAAATGTAAATGTATGTATGACATAAAGGATAAAACATGACGTTGCTAAAAACAAACAAACAAAAAAAAAAACATAGTGTAAAGGGAATTTGCCTGTAATTAAAAATAAATGTGGCTATTATTGTACTTTGCTGGAGTAAAGTCTTTTGAGTTGTCATTGTTCAACCCGGTGTTGTGTTTTTGTAATGTTTAATACCATTCTGTAAACATTTGGGTCATTTATTCATCACTTTTGCTTGCATCTTTTTTTTGTTCTGTCTGTTTTTCCATGAATGACTAATCTCCTTTATCAAACAGCCCCTCAATTTTGTCATGTTTTTTTATTCTTCATTCACCCTAATGATGGGTTCGCTTTTTATTTGCCTTCACATTTGTCTCTTGTCATCATCTTGTCACACTTAATCATGGGATTTGTTATTGAGATTTTCACTGTTAAACCCACAGTTTTTCCAAGCAAAGTATAAATATTTATAATAAAATAGCAGACTAAAAATCACTGACAATTATAAACCGCTTTGCAAAAAACACACATTCCAAGCAAGGAATAAAGAGGAAGTGGCTCCTTATTGGATGTGTGTGGTGGATGTATAGGTGTGTGGTGGTGTGTTTGCCTGTGTGGAATGTATGTCACACTGAAGGGCAGGTGGAAGCAGGGAGAAAGCCTTGATGACCTACTTCCTGTCATCTCCTAGGTAACAGTATTGAAAGGATCCCACGAAGAACGCGTTTTCGAACTCCTCCACGAGTCAATCATCAGTCACCGCTTTAATGTATGATATTTTTTTTTTGTTCTTTTTCCAAGAAAATCACTTTTGACAACTTTTGCTGTTTGTCATCGTTGTGTGTTAAGGTTTATAAGACTGCTCATATCTAGTGATGTGTTTTTGTTTGAGATGTTTACCCACACACTCAACCTGAGCCTTAAAAGTCAAAATCCAATCAGTGATTTTCTGTTTGCCTGTCACACTCCCTGACATTATCAATGAATGCACACACTATGTTGTGCACTTTGTTTGCAGATGCATTAATACCATGTAATAATTTATGCAATCTGTGTGCAAACAGATGTGTGTGTTTGTCATGTGCCTGTTGTTTTCTGTGTGCAATAATGAGTATGTATGCGCTTGTAGCTTGTGAATGTTCATTAAGTGTGTGAGACTACATAAACAATGTGTCCTTCTCAGTCTCAGCTCCTCAGCAGAATCCCAACAGGCATCAGGAGATAAGACAAGCCTGGTCGCCCATAACAACCGCTGTGACCATTCAGAGGCCTCCATGCATACCAGCAACTAGGAAGTGAGCTAATTAACCCAGAGTTCAGGACGGAAGGAGAGCGACTTTTTAATAAGATTCTCTGGGTTATATAAACAGTTACGCCCCTCCAAACTCTCAGGAATATTATCACCCTGCGTCTGCCCATCTGCTGTGGGATAAGGAGGAGGAGGAGGAGGAGGTGTCCAGTAACTGGACTTTAATGAGGCACACCAGGACAGCAGATGAGAAGTGGACCACATCTTAAGAGGTACACTAAACAGACACATACACGAACACACAGGATATAGACTTATGACTAGTACTACTCTACTAAAGACTATTTTTGATCCTTGGCCATGAATCTAATCTGACCCCTTTCCACTTTGCCTCAAATATCCTAATCCAGACCCAATGTACACCTAATCCAGTGCTAATCCCACATTTAAGATATAAACCTAAACTGATGGTGCTCTTAAACCTTGCCCTGGTATCAAATTCTGACTTTAAGTCACCTGTTATCTTCAAGTCATAAAATGTTTTACAAGGGAACGAAGAGTCAGTGACTTTGCATTAGGTGATTTCTCTTAGTGTTTTTTTTTAATCACATGGTTTTAACCCCTAAAGACCTAAAGCTAACCTTTCCTCAGGGATTTATTGTAATTTATTGGAGTATTTTCCCATATTAAACACTACTGATAATGTAGATTATCATATAAACTGAGAGTAAATTCAACATGTGTTATATTGACATGGAGTAAATTGAAGAAAATGTGAAAACAAGCCTCTACAACCACTGCCATTTGTCAAACTGCATGGGTTTTTATTGGTGAATCAATATTGCAGAAGAAGATAGTGTTTCCACATTCACTTTGGAGCCATCCAAATGGGTCATATCTGATGATGATGGAAGCTGAGAAACTGCATTTTATTTAAATTATGTTAATATATTGACAGGATTAATGTTTCAGAAGTTACGTAACACTTTAGATGAAAATATGCTTTTGGTCACTGGAGGTTTAAGTCTTTAAGGGTTAAATATTTCTTATTTCAGTCATTTATACTCAACTTTGCATAGGATCATGTCTGTGTTGCGATCAGGCAAAAGTGACTTTATTTTGATTCATCTGGACATAATGCAGGTTGAATTCATGTCAAAATTATGTCAGCCCACGAAAAGGTTGTTTATCCTCTACTTTGTTCAGTGCAGTGCATTATGATTATTATAAAAATGACTGCAACAAAGTCAGTCAGACCCACAGTGGAGTCCCTATAGAAAAGGAGGGCATCGTTATTGTGACTGGAGGAGGAGGAGGAGGAGGAAGAGGAGAGAGGGGAGGTGTTTGTCTTTATGAGCGCGTGGAGCCTACAGTAGTCAGCTGTTTAAAAAGCAGGGAGGAGCTGCATCTGATTCTGCTGGATGACTCACTCTGTAAACCCAACGCACACTCATTCACTCATTTACGCACACGCTCACAGCCGCGCACGCGCACTTGCTTTTCACGCGCAGGCACGTTTGGCAGAGGGGGGAGGGGAGGAGGAGGGAGGGAGGGGGGGGGGGTTCCTAATCAAAGCGCATCAGGGCCGTTCATTCTCCACTGGAGGGCGAGTGGTACAAGAGCACCGGGACACTTCAGCAGTGGGGAGACGGAGCAGAGCAGACAGTCGGAGGGAGACGGGATAGAGCTGCGGAGCGCGTGCACACACACACACACACATCACACATATACACACACATATATTTATATCTATAGATACACACATATATATATGTAGACATAGACCGATCGACAAAGAGCAAATCTCGGACCCGGACTCTGCACGGCATCGTCTCTTTTCACAGGCGGATTAACACCAGCCCTGTCTCCAGCACCGAAATCACGTAAGAAACAAATACAAACCCATTCGACTACCCCCCTGTAGCTGCTATTGGGATATTCAGAGTTGTGCGCTGGAACCAGGTTGAAATGTGTGTTTATCTTTTTTTATTGTTTTTTTTGTTTTTGTTTTATGGTTTTGTTTTTTCTTTTTCGTTAGTGTATACGGTGTTGACAGGACCCTGCGTCTAAACTCCATCAGCCTCACTCCAAATCCTCCTCGCATCATTCAGACATCACACATCATCTCTGCCTGTCACACGCGCAGCTGGAGACGGTAGCCTCTGCTAGCTAGCTAGCCAGACGCATTAAAATGGACATTTTAGCAATTTGATACCGAATTTCCTCTCGCTTTCCTTGGCTCTCCGACTCCTCTTTCAGGTATTTATGATACAACGGAGGGCGGGCGTGTCTTTAAAAGTTGGTAAAATTCAGCGGTTAGTGATGTTTCCAACGGCTGGGAGGCTAGCCGGTGGTGCTAGCTGTAGCGGGACAGAGCAACAGCAGCCGGCCGATGACAGCCAGGCACAGGGGCCATAAAAGTCAACGGACCGACCGACATACCCTGGGTGTTCATGCCTAGTATTTACTATAATGTGTGCACATCATTGTAGCTGCACTGTGAGATTTGCTTAGTGTTGCCCTATAATATTTTCTCGTGGATTTGAGGATGTGGTGCACCCAGAGACTACATGCTGCTGCTGCTAGGCTGGTTTGGCAGCTTAATGAATGTGTGAGCTGCAGCTGCCATGCATACGTCCCAAACAGCAAGGTGGCATTGATTTTCTGTCAGGACCATCACAAAGTACTGGTTGCCTCCAGAAGCTGTGTTTATTTTCTGCCCGTTTCAGTAATGCACGAACGTTCAATCAATGACAAATATTATCAATGTTAGAGCTACTGAAATTGTGACCAGTTGTGTATTTGATGTTTTATTTGTATAAATAATGTGTGCAGAAATACGAATGTTAAATGGTAAATGTATATAAACATTTGGACATTCTTTGTCCAAATGTTTGCTCTCCTGATGATGGCAGGATACATGACTGTACTATTAGATTGTTTCTAGGGACGAACAGCAGGTTTCTATTAAAAACCTGTTTCTTAAACACACTGTGGCAGAAGTGGCTGTTATTTGTTTTGGTATAACGTGACTGTTATTTGTTTTGGCATAACTTGTAGGAATCCGGTTATGCAATGTAAATATCCCACAATGAGCTTATTGTTAAAAGTTTATATATATATATATATATATATATATATATATAGGCCTTGAGATGTGACATACTGTATCAGTATTATAGAATGCTGTTCTTCTCACTGTATCTATTCTCAACAGGTACCACAAAAGGATGTGGGATAATAATTTAAAATTACTGAGGGTCCTGAAGTGTGTCTTCTGCCATTTCTGAAAGATGACAGCCATTATGTAAAGAAAAACAAATTCTCCTCTGGCTTACTGACACGGCCACATAAATGTTTCACCGGTGATTACAGAGACAAACATTACCCTCCCTCACACAATAACAATCTCCTACCTGTGGCTTAAATGTAGACTGAAGCATTTCAATGAATAGAGGTGGACTAAGAAGCTTAAAGGCTAACTGAGGGTGTGCAGGTGATTTTTATTGTTTCCTTTTTTGGACTAGATGATAGTGTAGGTGTTATGTCTTTGCATTCGGTGGTCTATGGCTCTAGCAGACATTTTTTTGTTAATTTTGAAGATGTGGATGCTGCTGTGCATTGTTTATTGGACCATCGTCGGTAGATAATCTCACTTAATTTAACAAAGATGATCTTTACAGGTGATTTTACATTGAAGGAGCAATGATTGTTTACACTTCTTTTCAGATTTAATAACTTAAAAATAACCCTACAGCCGTCAATGAACACTTAACTCCTGGATGACACCGTAATGGAAAAGGATAAATGTGTAAATCTCAGGCGAGCCTGGCTGCTCAAGAAGCTTTTTTTTTTTTTTTTTGCAGTGTTGTGTTTTCAATGATTGTAGTTTAGCTGTGAGGCTTGTTCCAACCAGCAGTGAAGTGAGAAAATCTCCTCTCTGGTTTGCATGTTTTCACTGTGGTGTACTTTCCTGCATCATATTGAATTTCTTCAAGGTTAGAGGTTTATTCTAGTGGGACTTTAGTTGGAATTCCTTCTTCCTCCTACCAGTTTACTGTACGTTTCTGATGCTTGCTTTCATTTTGAAGGCGAGTGTTTGTCCTTGCTCTTCCACTGTTTGATTTATTCCAGTGCTGCTTTTTTTTTCTTTTTTAAATTAGGACTGTCTGGTGTTGATTAGCTTGACTGTCTCCAATTCTGTGCTTTTGTTTTGATGGGGCTATCATGTTTTTATCACAATGCAGTTTCTTTGCAAGGCAGTTGTAAAAAAAAAAAGCATGTCAGTCATCCCTGTGCATGTTTTAAGACGTCACAGTGAGCTCCGTGAACGTGGGAGTGCAGACACAGCCAAACGGATTGATAGGTCGACAGATAAGATAAAATCTGACAACACCAACTGACACCCAGTGTTGTATGTTCAAAACATTTCACATCACGCCCCCCTACACAGTCATCGCTGCTGTTAAAGTCTGACTGCATATCTATGCTGTGATGCTGTTTGTCACTTTTGCGATTGACTTCATGTTTTCCTTGGCATAGGAGTAGTGGGATATCTCGCCATCTTTGTGTGTCCATCTCTGCTCTCACCCGTCCCCACTCTGTTTCGGGTTTAGACCTCGGCCAAATAAGTCCACACACGGGCCTCTGTGATTTATGAAATTCTCCCTTTCTTACTGAATGTCCTTTTTTGTCTTTGCAGGCCAAGACATGAGCTTCTCCCACTGAACATTATTGATGCTGAACTGGTGAGTTTTGGGGTGATCATTGCAATAATGTACACACTTATTTCCATGCATTACTTATTTATGGTCTAGTATAGTACTTGCATTGTAGAGATTAAAATGTCCTGAATATATTTTTCTCTTAAGTGTTGATTGGATTACAAAGCGTATGTCACTTGTATAAAACTGGCCATGCTTGGACTTTTAATATTTTGCTTTAGAAAGCGTGTATTGATAAGACTGTAGCAAGTGGAATCTGATATGGCACCAAAAAGGACTAATACAAATATGTATGGACAGAATTGGCGTTCAGTTATATCTAGTGTGTCACGATGGAGTGTGTGTTCTCGGATGTGATGTTTCTTCATCCCATTAAAAATAACGGCAACATCTAGCAATAAAATTGTATTTCTGTTAGTTTCATCTATTATTGCTAAGTGCACATTCAATGAGATCTGGCTTGAGAACAACACATTTAGTGCTCAGTTAAAGTCTTTTGAAAATTACAATTATAATGCAGGAAACCACTCAAATATGGAACTTAGTAGTCACAAACAGAGTCATAGAAACATAAAGCTGCTATAAAAAGGCACCAGCAAACTCTACCTTCAACCAAATGTTATCCACACTGGGACCAGAGTCAAGTCCAATTTTACCTTTATCATTTCATTCACACCGTGGATGTGAAATTTGCATTCATAACCGTGCTGAAAAGATCTAAAACCAGTAGAACCTGTGCACCATAGAATCTATATGTCACAGTAACTAAATTGTGTTTTTGATAACGCATTGGAAAAGCATAAAAACAACAAGAGGGTGAAGGATGATAAGGTTTTTCCCTCCATTCAGTGTTTAGGACAGATCCATATATTTAGCTTTTTTTTTTTGCCGCTCCGTCTTTGAAGTCTCATTAAAGAATACAGATGCTTTTCCTCGGAAAACAAGCTCCGTGTTGCAAACAAGTGGCACTGAGAGCTGAAAATGACAGCCATTTTATTGGATCTCTGCTGAATGATGAAAGCGAAAGGCCTAATTTTTCAGTGTATCTGCCACGCAACGATCCACAGGCAGACATCTGTCATTGATAAGCAGGTTGCGTGGCTGCTGCTGCTGCTCGCCCTCATGCCAAGCTCCACACTGTAATGGCGCAGTGATGTGATTGCTCTGTAATATGTTCTGTATTAATGATGTAATCTGTATTAATGATGTAATGTGTTGTATGAAGGTGTTTTAAGCTGACTTTTCTAGAGGCGAGTGCACTACATACATTTTCATTATCCCTAAAGAGTATTTGTCCCCGGAAAAACAAGCGAGTATATGACATAGAACAGTGATAAATATAAAAGTACTGTCATTTAAATGAATGAGTGGTTAGAGCTCTAATGTTTATCTTGTAAAACAAAAGTGACGGATATTTATTCCAGAAAGGTTCATGTGAGTTCAACATTTTAGTTTTTGATTTGCAAGATGAGTTTAGAATACAGTGTAAACAGTTGTATGATATGCAGGGAAACTACATGAAACTTTGCATGCACGAGTGACATCATGAGTGCAGACTAGAGTACGTTTTAATATCTGAATTATCGCATTATGATTTATTATACACACAGTATATTTTGTCCTCCTCTTCCCACTGTAAGTTATTCATTTTTGACTATTTATGGTTGTTGCCAGACTGTATGATTACATACCAGTGGGGCTCAAACGCAGATGAGTTTGTAAATAGGAAACATGTTTATATGACACTGAACACTTGAGGTCATCAGTCCTGTCCAGCCTTTTGAACACAGGTTGCCCTCTTGCTCCTTCTTAAATGTATGATACAACTTTCCCATTTGATTCTCGACTGTTTCTCAAGCCTCAGACTGATGCAGAAGAAAGAAGCAGCTGGAACACATGAAGTGTTTTTTTTTTTTTATTTTAAACTTTGTCCTAAAGTAAACCGAGATATGACATAATACAGCCCCTTTTTTTTAAGTCATGAGAGACAAAGACATGTATCGATGTTTACAGTTTTGTAATTATGGTATAGTTTATCTCTATGTCTGGAGCAGTAGTTTATATTTTGCTTGAGTTTTTCTTTTTTTTTCCCCCATTCTAAAGTTTCAGCAACTGACTCATTCAGATTTAGTTTTTTATTAAAAACGTTTTCATTTTAGTTGTATTGTTGAGCTTTTATGGAGGGATGAGTATCATTATGATAAAGACCCCATATTATGCAGAATAATTTTATAAGTTTATTCTTTTACACAAACCAAACCATTGAGCATATCTGACCCTGCAAGTATAGTATTTCGAGAGTTTTCTGTCACATGCTCTTGATATAAAATGTCAGAACTGTCCACATGGCAGTGCAGTAAATACTAGACCAAGGGTGTCTAATGCTGGTCCTCAAGGTCCAGTATCCTGCATGTTTTCAGATGCGTCTTTCTACCAACACACCTGATTCAAATGAGCAGCAGAATGAGAAAAGTAAAAAATCAGCAGAAGTCTGAAAGTGACCATTAGGTGTGGTAGAAGAAGAAAACATCTCAAACATGCAGAATACCAGCACCTTAAAGGCCAGGAGTGGACACCCCTGTACTAGACAAACACACGAAAAAAAAAAAAATTGCCTACTAGAACATGAATATAAATATGATATAAATATTTAAGTAACTGGCAAATACTACTACCTAACCATCAAACTGTCATATGTACATAGTGTGGAAACCAGTGCAGAATGTGTATTGTGCAAATGTTGAGTACATATACGCATGTGCATGCTTTTGTAATATACATATTTATATTTCAGAAAGACTTTAAGTCATATTTAACATTTTTATCTGTTTCAACCTTCTCACTGCTACTTTTAGTCATAGTTTCTGCATTTTTTCATGTTAATTAATGATTCTTATGTTATGAGTAATGCACATCACATTGGCCATTTATCCAGACCTAATGTATAAACCACTCCCACTAAGTATTTAATGACAAATGGCTCACTCCAGTATTAAACAAAATGTATTTAGGTTTAATATTAGATTTTGCGCATTAGTTTAAGCTTACTTCCAAGTTTGTTTGTGGGTAACGGTGGCAGATGTTTGTGTGGAACCAACACCCATAAAAGCCATCCTACAACCAGCTTTATTTCCACTGTCAGAGAAGCTTGAGTTAAAATTTATTCCACTCCTCTTCAGTCCTCTGGCATAGAAAACAATCAGATGTATCTTTATGTACATGTGCTGGAGAGGGTTGTAATGTAAAGGGCAAGAACATATGTTCCGAAAACCTACATAAATGAAGTAGTTACATAAGGTATGTTTACATGACTGATTTGAATAATTGGTGTTACTTTAACGATTTATAATTAGTTGTTATCTGATCCAGCAACATTTGTATTTTATATCCGTTTCAGTGTTTAAGATCACACGCAGTATTGTGCAAGGTTTCTTTAGCACCAACAGCCATGTTTGCATGTTTTTAACCTTTCAAACCACATGTGACTTCTACACTTTTTTACTTTTGTGAACATTCACTCTGCTCCAGATTTATAAAATTGTTTTGGCAAAAGATAAAATGTACTATATCTTACACATTTTGATAAGATGAATTGGAAAACATTTATGCATATGTAGTAATCTACCCTTAGAGGGAATCAGTTGTAATGTGCAGATGGTGATTTGAAGGGGAACTAGTAGCCCAGATACAAACATTACTCGAGTAAAACCGAGTCAGTCATTAAATCTTAGGGCATCAGAATGTGCCACAAATACGACATGTCATACTATAGACTAATACTTTAGACTAGAAGTAGAATTACAAGTAGCACTTATTTTCTTTATTAGTGACCTGAATTTGGTGAAGTTGAACTACTTTTATTCTGAAAGCAGGTTAATAGTAAACCAGTGTTATTGTTTGCACCAGACCAGCTGTAGTGTGTGTGTGTGTGTGTGTGGGTTTATACCTTTATGTTCAGGCTGAATGTAAGTGTACTTTTACCTTTGTGAGCAAGTCTAGTTTCATCTGTAAAATCGTTGACTATGATGCTACCAAAGAACCCTCAGGTTTCAGGATAATGGCAAAAATTTAATGGCTTTTGCACAAACATCTGTTGACAACTGCTGTCTGCCTCACTGGTCCAGATGTTGTATATTCATATGCAAGCGCACACTTTTCTACTTAAAGGAAACGAGAGATCAATGATGGGCGTGACTGTCTTTTACCACAAGGGTAAATGTGGCTGGAGGGTGAATGTAATGACAGGGGTATTCTCTGCAGACTCTGAGCCAGCAGTAGGGAGGAGAGCGAGAGAGAAGGCAGAGCGGACTGAAAGAGAGGGAGCTGCTAACACAAACAGATGGGAACGACACTCATCAAGTCAATATTTACTATTTCTTAACAAAAAAAAAAAAAAAATTGGCAGCATTTCAGTAGTTGCATCGGGGGTCGTCCTGGTTTCTGTAAATGCAGAGGTGGTGCAAAAACACCACCTCAGTGATAATAAGTGCAGCTCGTCTACATGTGTGGCTCTAAAAATACATGGAAACCGAACAGGAAAGCTATTACCCAGCCCTCCCCTCCGTCTCTTCGTGTAAATGCACACACGCTGACGGTGTTCACATTCACTTTACCCATGGCTCAATCCACTGTGGGGATGCATGTGAACGCAATTTGCACTTCCAATTAAACTGTCGACCTTCGCTCCAGAATGCAAAACTTGATTTTGTACCAGCCTCTCCTGGATAGCTATTATTACCCACCCAGCCCATTAATAGAGAGATTAAGACTTTACAACGTGCTGACATTGATCATCGAAGTCAGCAAAATCATCAGTACATTTATCACGTTGTCAATATTTGAGAAGGGGAAACAATACACCTTCACTAATATTTAACTGAAAACCAGTTATACCAGTTTGCATTGAGAACAGCTTCTGGGTTTTAGATTAGAAAAAAATAAAATAAATGCATGCTTGTGTGATGCCAGAATGTCACTAGATGCATACTTTCTTTATTAAAACCAAGCCTACAATTAGGAGTGTTTGGGGGAAAAAAACGTGAAAAATGCAGTGTTTTATAAATAATACAAACGGAGCAGCTGAAATGAACTTGAAACAAACCTTTTCTTGTTGTCTGAGACGCGCTGCCAGTGAAATGGTCACCACACGTGCCTCTAAATCAAGACTTTTCACATGACAACTTAAGAACTGGAGAAAATGTCACAGGTCTTTTCCAATATCCGTAGACATAACAGTGAACTCCAGCTTTGTTTGTTTTAAAAGACGACCAAATTTATTGATGTTCATTCATACAGTGCTGTGGAGAGCAATCAGAAGAGACTAACATCAACTCAGCAGAATGCACGGGGCTAGGGTTAGCCTAAAGCACACTGTGAAGCCTCCAACACATGACTCTCCGGCCTGATCAGATGACTAGATAAACAGCAGGAATGTGGCTTCTTCCTCTTTGTATAGCGCTGCTCTTGTCTGACTGGAAAAGGGGCGACGCACAGTGTGTGTGTGTGTGTGTATGTGCTAAAGGAGCATCTTTAATCAGCCCACTACTGTATGAGATAACAAGTCCAAGCAATTATGTAACGTTTAACAGCTGAGCTTATCCTGCTCAGCTAAGTTGAAAGGCAGAATCCAGAGCATGGCACAATTGTCTCGATTTTATTATTGACTTGCATAATCTAATGGAGATTTCCCAGAGTATTTAATATGCTCCTAATTTATGGTTTGTGTGTGTGGGGAGACAAAGTGGATTTTACTGGGCATTCTTTGAAATTTACAGCTCATGAAATTAAAACGCTTCCTGCATGCTTAGATGGAGGGAAACAAACAAACTGTGGCCCGAGTATAAACACGGCGCGGCAGGGAAACCGTTCCCTGACATGGATTTCCGACCAGCGCCAGATATTTGTCAAGCCCCCCCCCCCCCCCCAAGCCATTTCTCATCAGCCACTTCTCGCATGTCATTTAAACAAACCTCTGGGCTGAACATATAAATCCATTAGATGGATATCATAACAAACTGTGGATGTAATGTAAAGTTTATGAAAGTGTCATAATCCAAACACATCCTAAGAGGACTATTGTAAATGTGCTTCTGGCAAATGTTGGAAGACTTTTTTTTTTTTTTTTTTTTAGAATGGCACAATTATTCTGCTCTGTAAGAAGTAGGAATTTTGTATATGCAGTGTATATCAAAATTTATATATACACCATGTGCTGCGGTTTAATCCTGAAGGCAAATATTCGCAGGGAAATCCTTCACAGCAGCTTCGACATGCTTTGTTTTAACACATCAGAGGCTTCTACGTCATTTTTTTCCTCAGAAATCAGAACGTCACATACGATCAAATCAGTGTATAACGGGTTGTTGTGATTCATTTTTTATTTTTTTTTTCATTTTGCACAAAAATTCATGTCAGGCTGTGGGCAGATTCATCAACAGTACAAATCATTTTAGTTTTATAAGCAGTGCAGCTTTAACCATCGTTTGTGTAACACTGATACATGTTTGAGAGATTTACATGTTGGGTCAAGCAGGAAAGGAAGACTGGAGTGTTTTGTTACAAAGCAGCTTTTCTCTATACAGTATTCCATGTCATAATAAGAACAAATTACACTGCATAATGGCTTGTTGGCATTAGCTGAGGTTAAATGGCTTCCTATCATCAGTGGTAAAGACCATGTCCCTATGACGGTGGCCCTGGATCCTGGACTCCATCACTGCTAATGTAATCTGCTAATTAGCCAGCAGCACATTGGTGGAAAGGGAGAGTGTGTGTGTGTGTGTGTGTGTGTGTGTGTGAGTGTGTGTACACAGAGGGACCCAAACCTCATTTTGTCCTTGTTAAAGACAGTCGTCCATCATTCTCCAAGGTACAAGGAGCGATGTTCTCTGTCTGACTCACTAAGTACAATAACCATCTCACCTTTTCTCTCTCTTGGTTGTACTCTCTCTCTCTCTCTCTCCAACTCCCCCTATATCTCTCTCACTCTCTATCTTTGGCCTTCTGGGAGCTGGCTCCTGACAGCATCACACAGAAAAGAAAGAAAGAGGAGAAGAAAAAAAAAAGTCAAAGTGTATGTGAAATGTTTTTGTGTCTGTATCTCTGTCTTTGTCTGGCTGCCTTTCTTTCTCCCACCATTGCTCTTTGCCTCTCTTGGGGTGCCTCTCCTTTTTGTCTTTACCTCCTATTTCAATTTCATCCACGTTGTAGAGGGAAGGCTATAGAAAGAGTTTTGTTTCAAAGGCTGGAGCTCTTCTTCTGTTTGCTATGAGCACCTTTAGGGCCTTCAGTGTAATCTATATCGCCCTTTTTTATCCTTTTTTTTTTTTTTTCTTGACAGAATAAGCACTTTCCAATCTGGTGACCCTTATTCAACCTTCTCAGAAACCCCACTGCCTTATGGGACACAGCTGCATAATAAACAGGGGGCGGGGTTTTCTCAGGGTGCTCAGGGTCTTGGTGATGTCCCCATATTGGGAGAAGTAATACTGAAAAATAAGATAGCAGAGACAAAATACAAGTCACCCTCCCAATATCCTGACAGGTGGTGTTCCCTACACTAAGGAGGCCAAGAGCGAATCCCACAGAGAGCGCAGTGTCAGGCTGATTTCCTGAGGCGGGAACGTATGTTCTGTCGTCGCTGTCCAAACCAGCTTATAACACACATTTTGGCAACATCCTGTTATTGCTATCATGCGGATTTGTTTTCTAACCACATTTCTTGCTTCCACACCAAAGGGCAACAATAACCACTTGAAACTGAATCATGTGGGTAAGAATCTTAAAGCGTAACACCAGGGACAGCCACTAGTTGCTAATATAAAAAAAAAAAAAAAACCTTGGTCCTAGAAATAAAAACTTAAAAACTTAAAAAAAGACACTAACAAGGCTGTCAAAGGATTTTATTACAATACCTCACTTGTTTCCATAACCTAGTCACATGACTGAACATTAGCTTTAATTAGGGACAGCATTTTATCATCTGTCCATACATATGCTCAGATTTGGCAGGTAAATAGAATTGTGTATCCAGGATTTTCCTCAGGCTTAGGTGGTGTGACTATGATGTCTAGGGTCAGAGGGGATTATGGGAATTATGCATATGCATCCCCTTTATGATAATTTCAGTCCATTATTATTTTATTTAAGAATGAGGTGAATGGGGAGGATGTCTGTCAAAAAAATTGTGTGTGTGTGTGTGTGTGTGTGTATACATATATATATAATTGGCCTACTATTTTCAATAAGAAGCCACGTGCACTCTATGTTGCTATTCCGTTTTTACCCCAAAGAATTGTGCACATGCTCCAAACCATAAGGTTTGTGCGACCACACTGTTTTCGACATAAACCTCTGATAGCGAAACCTGTAATACTCAAAAATTTATTTATACATCTCCAAATCAAAACAAACGTTATTTCATGATCCTTTACATATACACTTGGCCAAAACCAGACTCTCAAGCCAATTTACAGAACCCCAACAGAATCATCCAGGAGCAAACACTGGTGACTATGTACTGAATTTACTCCATTTATTTGTTAGTTACTGTAGTAGATTTCACTTTATTTGGACATTCAAAACTACACAGTTAATGGGAGCAAAAATAATGCAAGTGTAAAACCATCACACTGTGTACTGTGCCAAATTTACCCAGGTAGTGCACATGTGCGAAAACACCAGAAGTACACAAATGACAATAGGAGAAAGGTGTGGTGTCACATACAGTTTTCTTCAGGTAATTGGAAGAGAAGGAAGTAGTTGGAGCATTTAATTAATTGGTTGCAATCAGGGTGTGAAGGGGATTTTAAGCAATATATAGTAAGAAACGATCCAACAAAACATCTACTACCCCACCTTTAAGCATATTAACCCATGGCTGTTTATATTGAATTCATTTTAGTTAATCAAGTTTTTGTTTAAAAATTGGAAAATCAAAGTGCCAGTTGTCTGGTTGGTGAGGTACATTCACGCAGACATATTTCTGTAGTTGTTTGTCAGTGTCCTTCAATGAAAAGTCTCCCTTTTTTTTTCACACCGACTCCTCATAATTTCAGCTTTTTTTTTGTTGTCGACATGGTTTTTTTTAAATTTAAATTACACAATCACAGCAGATGCTTTTAGCAAAGCAAACTATTTTTGAGACACATTTCATCTTGAGTTGCTCTCCAGCTCTTTCCTCTGTCATTTTTGGCTCCATAAAGTCGAGGTGGACAAAATGCCAAGCTCTTTTTCACAGCCTATAATTAAGACATGAGACTATTTTTAGGTAGGCTGTTTCAGGTAACGGATAATGTCACTCCCCCTGTCTTATCCCATCTTGTGATACCTGTGGGAGCTTGTGTGCTAATACATATGTGTGTGTGTGTGTGTGTGTGTGTGTTGGCTATGTTAACAGAGTTGTCCTTTTAATCAGCACCCCTGCGCGTTTCCCCCGTAGAGCTGTCATTGGTTGAGTGACGATGGTGAAGCTGTTGCCACTGTTTACACCATATAAATCCTGTGGCGGTTGGGGGTGAGATTACCTGTTGCCCTAATCAAAGGAATTATTATCGCAGCACTGGATGTTCCTTGGAATAGCATCCTCTAAAAATACAAACAATAACACATTCTTGGAAAGGACAGAGGCAGGGGCTTTTCAGGTAACCAAGTTCATGCATGACAGGTTTGATAATGTCTATCCATCCCAGGCTGAAGATGGGTGTTAGGGGTTGCCATGGTAGTGTATTTTCACCTCGCTGCTTCAGTGTTTAAACATCATTAGCAATATGTAAGTGATGTGATGTGATCTACTTAAGCTGTTCATATGGAAGGTCGGCAGATTTTAAAGAAGTATTCATTTTGTTCCTAAGTAATAAATTACTTTTTCGTTGAAGTGTTTTTTGTTTTTTTGTTTTTTTGTTTTTTTTGCAATTAAGGGCTATTTCATCGAACAAAAGAGCATTTTCCAAAACAAACCATTGTTGTCCTAGTTGTATACAGCTTAAACCCTAATGCTTTGTGTATAATTTGATTATGCTTCCTGTCCTTCATATTAGTAACTCACTTTGGCTAAGAGGCTGCATGTAGTCACACCATTGTTAGATGATTGCACAGTCCATCCATTCAAGACCTGAAAGAGACTCTAATAAGTGCCCATTGCAATGATACAATTGCTGAATGTGATTTTTAATAATTAGTTTTTCATTGCTATTATTATTCTAATACAAGTTAAAGAGGGTAACATTGGATTGAAAGCATTCAATTATGCAGATTTACATCCATGTAACATGACATTTTAATATCCATCTCCTTTTCAAACCATGTGTCCTTTTTGTTGGTTATAATTTAATCAGTGTAAACTGGCCGCAGGTTTGAAATAAGCATATGATGATGATGATGATGATGATGATATAACATGGCTGTCTAGATAATATGTACAGTATAATTAATTGATTTATTTATTTACTCTTCAGTACGCATACTCCATGATACTTGGATTGTGTATATGCAACATTACCACCTGCGTATTTGCTGTGTAGAAGAAAACAAAGCAAAAAAAATACTGCAGTAAAGACTAATTTGCAATTAGTCATAAGTGATTAAAAGTGAGATTCGGAAATTGGAGATGTGTGACAGGAAAGGCATAATTTAGGAAATGGCCGTGCAGGAAGATCTTTGGAAAAGACAGATGAATGACAGATGTCAGAGTAACGTCATTAATAAGGTTTGTCATACATACTGCAGAATTTTCCTGATTTAAAGAAAAAAAAAAAAAAATCTGCAACATGCAGGAAGAGAACATGCTTGTTCTTTCATGTTAAACTCTTTGTAAATCATCTTTGTTTCATCCAAAAGATGTTCTATCTGATAAATCCTCTGCAAAACGGAACTAAAGGGACAGTCACAGGATACGTTTTTTTTTCTTCGAGCTTTCAAAAATCAACATTAATAAGCCGACATAATCCCAGATGTAAATATAGTCTGCAGACCTGCAATTTTTCCTCTCTCGGTTGCTGAAAATCTTGCCTGCACTGTCTGAGCTTATCTGGCAAAGTTTATCTTGCAAAGTGATTGTATAAAGAAACCATTATCGCTCCAGTTCCTGTCCAGTGCTACATAGAGAAGCGATGATGAGGTGAGGACTGACACAAGTAGAGTTGGAGTCACTGCTAAGGACAGGAAACATTGGGACATTTGTCTTGTCCTTAGTGTAAGGATGTAAACTGCCTCACCAAGTGGAGGATTATCCTCTCAATCTATACTTTTGTTCCCTTTTCGCTCTTTCTTTCTGTGCCTGTAGCCCACTCTGTGTCGTACATTTATGTTGAGTTACTTGCAGACACTGTTCTCCTCTGCGACATACCTACCACTCAGAAGCTGCAGCAGAACAGATGCGGAGGTGGTGCCGTTTGTCTAATTTGCCAGCTCATTTCCACCACTCTTTCTGACGAACGCAGCTTTTCTTAAGGGAAACAGTTTCCCATTAAAGGTTGATTTAGCAGAAGCCAGAGGAATGATTAAAATTCTGAACAAGCCAAATAGGATGAGTGGGGGGAGTGATTACACCCCTGTGTGTGTGTGTGTGTGTGTGTGTGTGTGTGTGTGTGTGTGTGTGTGTGTGTTCAAGTGAATGTTATTGTGTTCCTTGAACGCATCGCATGGATCTATAATATTACTGTAAGCAAGATAAAACTCAATAACATTGAAGTCAGGAGTAAGCAGGGCATTTTCAAATTGTATTTTACTTTATTTTTTTGTCAGCTTCCTTAATTGTATTTTTTTTCTTTTTTTCTTCCTCTTCCAGTATTCAAGAAGAAATCTTTTTTTTTTTTTTTCCTCATACAATATTACAATATGTGTGATTCTTATCAGTTTGAGCTGTACTTTAGTTTATGTTCCTGTTTACCATTCTCTTCAAATCTCCCTTTTTTGATGTTCATATATTCCAAGTATTTATAACCTGTTCAGCCCTGGGCAATTTGTTTCTAATGGGAAACATTCCAATGTAACACAAAATGATGAATTAGCCATTAGCAGAAGCTGCATTAATTTAAAACTAAGTTATGATCAGATAACTGCAAAGGTAAGACAGATTTAATAGTTCTGTTTAAATTCTAAACTAAATTCTGTTTAGTCATGGCTTCATGATATAATTTTTATTTTTGCTCTTTTTCAGTGTTATACCGGCAGAGAAATAATACTTGCACTATTGGATCTTAGTGTTAGCTTAGCACTTCAGTTTCTCATTAATCTGATTTATTACTTCCGGCAAGGAGGTTATGTTTTTGTTGGGGTTGGTTGGTTTGTGTACAAGATAACTCAAAAATTTATGGACGGAGTTTGAGTACATTTTCAGGGTAGGTTGGCAATGGGGAGATCTGGAAATGATTAGATTTTGGTGTGGTGGTGGTGGGGGGGGGTCTACCTTGGTGGAGGTCTGTGCTCTACAAGTACTTTTCTAGTAAAATGATTCATAACATGCTGGTGACAGATTGTTGTAAATATTTGCACATTAAAATTTTGGTTTGTCTGATAACAGAATAAACTCCAAACGGTTTTGTTGAGCTTTTAGCTGATGTTTTTCTGGTTTTATGGATGTACAGTATAGAACATGTGGATTGCTACACAATGATAGCCAGGTAATTCTGACCATGATCCTGGCTCTACAGCTGGAGATGGGCGTCGCAAATGGCTGCCCACTACTCCTTCTAGGTGCCCGAATGACATGAAGGATGGGTTAAACGCAGAGGACAAATTTCATTGTGTAATTTATAATAATAAATAAAATACCTTGCATTACACATGTTATACAGCATCACTACGGTAAAGGTAAAGCTAAGGCAGAACTGAGGCTGCCTCAGGTACAGGACATAACTAGGTTTAAGAGGGTATCGTACACTGATGATATTTCAGAACCTGATTTTGTTTTTTTGTTTTATTTTCTTCTAGTGTCATTTATTCTGTCATCTTCAGCTGTTGTCTTGTTCTTTATGCTTATTTGAGAGAGATCATTTTATAAACCTGTACTGTATTTTGGCTTGTTTTTCTTTTTGTTGTGCAAGAAATAATATCTAAAAGTCTTTCTTTTTTCTTTTTTTTTCTTTCTGTCTGTCTCCTATTTGTCCATCTCTTGTTAGAGTGGTCGAGTGCTGTCCTCCAGTATTTCCCCTCCCCTCTGGTTTCATCCCTCTATCTGTCAACTGGTAAGTACCTTTATGGTCATTGCTTACTGTAGATGTACTTATTTTCAGTGTTTATCATTTCATCCTGTATGTAGTTACCAGCTCAGTGCCGGGAACTGCAGATCACCATCATTCCCTTCATGATTGTGTGTAAAATGCATCATTGTAAACAAACCCATTTCAAGTTATGAGATAGGCTTTAAGTATCTCTTTCATTGGTAACTTCTCTATTTGCTTTCCAAAGAGATTTGGATGCATTTGTGTTTGACCTCTGAACCCCTGGTGGGCTCTGATCACACCTTTCTACAATTGGCTCTTATCATGTTATGGTTCAACACCTGCTGCTTGTTGATTCAATTAAGTGCTACTGAATTAAATGAAAATCACTTCAGTTCTTTGTGAGTGTACGATACTTCAGAACCATCTGTCTGTACCTGAGAAGGATATATTTGATCCTGTTTCACAGTAATTGCATCCAGTTTCAGCTCTAAAAGGCAGATAAAGTCATTGGAAGTCTTACCGTCTAGTAAGAGATGATGTAATTGATTGAAATATTTCAGAGATATAATCGCCTTCACATTTGTGCATAATTACTCTAATGTTAAGGCCACCTGTTGCACATTTGTGTTTTAAATAAAAGAAAAACATGTGCAGAGTCTTGAGTGGCTGAAAAGATAAGAACAGAATGAAGGGTTAAAGAACAGGTTGATGAAGTTCAGGGCTAGTGTTTTTTTGATGCCAGTACTGGTACTTGGAATAACTCCTAAACATTTTTACTTTAACAAAAAGGAAACTATATTGCTTAATTCATTCATTCATCTTCTGAACCCGCATTATCCTGAGTAAAGCTGTGGGAGCCTATTCCAATCATCTATGATCAAAGGCTGGGTATTCCCTGGATGAGTCGCCAGTTACTGACGTGTTACCAACGCTGACGTATAGCGATGACGAACCAATCACTCTCACATTCACACATATGGGCAATTTTAAGTTGACAGATTAACCTACTATATCACTGCATGTCTTTGGATGGTGGGAGGAAACTAGAGTGCAGTTACACAGAAAGGTTGGAATCGAAACCCGGACCTTCTTGTTCTATCCACTGCAACATGGTGTTACCCATTGTATCACATATTAATTTCAAAAAGTCTGTTTTACATTTCAGCTCATTTACAATTTTAGACACTCAAAGCAATTTTCTAGCATAAAATATAAAACTATGTATCACTTTAAACAGTTCATTTCAACATACGTTTCAGCATACTGTCACTTTACCATCCAAAGCAGTTTTATAAAATAAAATCTTATTACCACAACATGTTGTTCATTACCATAATGTGATTAATGTAATTGTATAAAAGCCATATGTGCATCCTGCTTCTACTGACACTGATGCGATTTACTCCTTCGGTAACTGAAATTTGGTACCAAACAAAAAAACATCTTTGTATGCCTGAGAGTATCTAAACAATTTGGATAATGCCATGAAGTGGTTAAGATTGTTACCCGGCCATAATGTAGTTTTTCCTCTGTATTCATACCTAAATACATTAGAAAGACCTTAATCTGTTACTAGTACAATGGACACACATTTTAATATTGAGCAGACAGTGCTTTGCACATGCACCCAGCAAAGCAACAACAGAAGCTCTAATGTAAAATTGCTGGCTATCTGTTATCGCCAATTACACTACTTGTTTACAAGACTCAAGGTACTTGTGGATCTGTTTTTATGGGTGTGTGTGTGTGTGTGGTCAGAGCTTTTAATGAAGGGGGTAGATGGACCCTGTTTAGAGATGCGTGTTCTCTGGTTTGGCCTGGAGTATATGGTTTGGTTGGGTGGGCTAGACAGTCCCTCTGTCTCTATAAATACACACTGGGATCCCATTCAGAGGTTGAAATGCACACACACATCCAGTGTGTCTAGCCTGTATGTGTGTGTGTATGCGTTTGCATGACGCCGCTGCAGCCAGGCGAGCTAGAGGCTATTACTGGCCAGCAGGGTTGCTATGGTGACCAGTGTTGTCAGAGAGAAGCAACATCTGTGGGGTGTTTGTTTGTCAAGCCAGGTTTTCCTCTTTTTGTCTCTGTACTTTCCTTCCTTCTCGGTCAGCCTCTTGATGGAAGCACACCACCAAAAAACCCAGAGTATCGCTGACTACATGAAAAAGTCTCCTGAAAAATCTCGAGTCTCTCAACATTAGTGTTTTCAAACACTTGAATGCGGAACCGATTTGGCAATTTGGATCCAAAAAGCACTAATTTCTTGGGCAATAGTTCAGCTGCCTGTGCTCAATCATGCTCACAGTAGGCCCTCAAGCAGTGTCAGTCATGAGGGACTCGGGGACTCTTGGCTGGGTTTATGCCAATGGAAAGCTCACATTCTGGGGAAGCATTTAACCCCTGCCCCCTTGCTGCTCCCTCTCTGCACAGCACCCTCTCTATATGGACATGTTCTATTTCCACTGCTCCTTCCTCCTGGCTGCCTTATCGGTAGCTCAGCAGGGCACAAATTCTCTTTTAATAGGTACTTATTTGGGCAACAGGAGAAATCCCATATTTTTAAGCAACAGTTACCCCCTCCCTTTTGTCTTCCTGCTGCTTAGTTCTTTTTGACTTACTGTACACTGTCAACTTTATATTTATTAGTTTTCCCTCTTGATACTTTATCCCTCATTTCCGTGTGTCTTAGATGGACAGTTGTAAGAAAAATTGCTGAAGAGGTCTGACCCGGGCTAGAATTTCCAACGTGAAAATGTTCATCATCTGAACAGATTTGTCCAAGACTTCTTAATTGAATGTCTAAAAAAAATATGCTCTCAGGAACTTCATGAGTTTACTTCATTACTAAGTTAAACACCGAATGTACTGTTTAGCATGAATGTAAAGTCACCCGAGATGAAATCACACCTTGTCTTGAATTCACATAGGACACAGATCAACAAGATTGTCTGTGAATCCTCTATATTTTTACCTTGTTTGGGCAAACCTGGCAAAGAGCCCTCCTGAGGGTATGTGTAGCTGGGAAAACCGAACCTTCGACCTCCTAATCTGGTTTAAATGAGACTGTCGCACACGCAGCACAGTGCAACACAGCACAGCACAGGGACTGTGATGTAACAGAGTAATTTTGGGATAATTTGGCATTTTCACTCTGCAGGCATCCCCCCCACAAAGGTCAGTTACTGAACGTCCACCTCCAAAATAACAGGGGTCTGCAGGTTGTCATTCTTCTTCTACCTACTATTAAGTCTGGTTCTATCCTTAATCACCTGTGGAAATGTGGTTGTGGTCTATCACACAAAAGGAAAAAATATGTCAGAATATGGGGGGGGGCATGACTTAAACAGTGAATGTTTTAAAGTCAATAATAATTTACTATCAAACAGCGCTACTAGTTCCAAAATTAGAACTTTGATCAAAACTAGAGACAGAATATATGAAATCTGAAGGCACCACTGAGGCTGTTGAGACGTATCTATACTATCTGCTCCCAGATACTCCTCATTCATATTCTCCTCCATCATATGCCTTTTTTTTCCTCCTCCAGATCCTTTTCTTCATATTCTTCCCCACCACAGCATGTCCACACACTTTTCAATAAAAACTGCAGTTACTTTGAAGTCTTTCTAATACCAGTCTTTCATGTGATGTGTCTATTTTTAACTAGACATGAATCCAATCTCTCATCATATAATGAAAAATGATCTCCTCCATATTCTGTTTGGTGGGTTTACATATATTCCTCACCACACAGTGACTCAGCATTTCATATATTTAGACTTAACATGAACGTATGTGCATATTTGTTGTCAGTATTTTTCTCAAACACAAAATAAAGGGGTTTGTTTCATTTAATGGTTTTGTTTTTACTCGTGGTATAACGAGCCCCCGTGTGATGTAATTCAAAGCCATTGTTCAACCATTTTACTTGTGAACAGTATAATTAGGATAGTGATACTGTGTTAGGAGATGAGTGGGGAGGCTTGGATTAGAGATCTGTATCCCAGGCACAGGGTTAGGTTGTGTGTGTTAATGCATCAGCCTGGCCCTTCTCCCTCATTACGTTCAGGGAACTCCCTGACTAAGTGGCTTTTTAAACAGACACACATACACACACACATATGCAATAAAACAGGCGGTGCTCTAAATTCCTTCTGATTAAGACTGCTGATAACCTAGGGGTAGCCCTTGGTCTTTCTCACACCTCTTTCCTTGTCTTCCTCTGAGGGGCCTCAGTGTTTCCTCGGCAAGGGCCGTTATTGGCCCTCAGGTCACTACACTCTGTGTGTATCTGTGAGACACACAATGACACACTAAGACTCATTAATATCCACCATTTGGCAAAGGCTTTGGGCTATCATTTATTAGGTGAATGCTCCGTCCATTAGGCCATGTGTTAAATTCTTTGTATAACTCAATTTGGCAGACTGTGGATCTGGATGGCTAAATATAGAAGTGTGTGTGTGTGGATGTGCGACATGGACTTGGGGGGCTTTACATGACAAGTCATACATTTTAGTGATTTTTAGAATGGACTACGGTACTGTATTTCAGTGCAGTTCACTACGATATATATTTCCATGCTTGTTATACTGTGTGTGTGTGTGGTGGTGCTTGTCTGTAAACATGTGTGCTTTCAGAAGGCTGCTGTTTCCATGCCTTGCTCTCAAGTTCATTATGTAACGGACCTAGGAGCATGGACAAGCAGGGTGATCCTCAACTATAAAAGGCAAAGGAGAGGGTAGAAGAAGGTCATTTGGCTTGGAAACAGACATTCTTCCCTCTCCTTAGCCACGATCCCAGAGACACAAATGGTGATTGCACATTTTTCTATGTACAGCCCAAGAAAAGCATATCTTGCCTGGCTGACATCCGAGTTTCTCTTCTCTCAGTTCACTGGGAAATGTATATTTTATATCCCCAAAGGGAGAAGCAGTGGTCAATTTTGTGTGACCAGAAATTCACTTACTGATTGATTTTAGGGTAGCATTTTCAGGCAGTTTTTATTTAAAGCTCTATTTCTTGGGTAGGTTACCTACATGGATAGCTAAATAGTATTTGTTTTGTGTCCTACGTTGGTTGTTTGTCGTTTTATTCTTAAGCCCTCTCCCCTCAATGTCAGTCTTAAATATTAAAAAGAAAACCCATCCAGGTAATGACTCCCAAAGGTGATTTCTGTCTTTTTAGGGAGATTTCACGAGGCTGATTTGTATGCAAGTTGTCATCTTTCTGATCAGTTTGTTCTTAATAAGCTACTTGATGACATGAAGTGACAATGGCTGTCAAGACACTGTCAGACGGGAGGGATGAAACAAATCAGATGGTTGGCCAGCAGGCAGATGCCACTTTCCCATCTGTGGCTTTACTGTGCATACTCTGGCTCCAAAACACAGGGCAGAAGCAACCAGACAAATCAGATTGTCACAGTCCATGCTGTAAAACTCATTTCCAACAGTGATTTAGCCTGTGTGCTTATTTACTGTCATTTCTTTGTTTAATGCAGTGCCAGTTAGTTTTCAGAAGAGCCTAAGTTAATTTATTTAATGTTGGTACAATGATGCATTGTCGGTGCTTTAACTGCAATAGATAGCAATTTACAAGGACATGTTTAGAAGACGGACACAGCAGAATTATTATTGTTACTATTTGTTATTATTGTACAATAACAATAACTGTTGTTCACTTTTTCTTTTCTTTTTTTAGTTGATCCATTTACAGCATCTCCTAAATGGTCAGTTTATGCATCATCTCCTTAACTTGGAATCACAGATACAAGGTTAACACCAGACACAAGAAATGGGAAAATGCCTTAAATCAGCCTTATTCTATTTGCAGGGCATCTGTAAACATCCAGTTTGAGATGAACTGGCAACCAACATTATTTAGCTAACACACTAAGAGACTTTGCACATTTAACTTCATCTATTTCCTTTGCTACTTATTGTCACATTTACAGTATAGTGGTCAAACAACCTGATATGGTTATGATGTCAGGAACACACTACTGCAGCTCAGAAATGACAGAACAGGATCTGAAACAGGAAATGTTTCTTAGCTGAAGCAACAGCACAGTGTGGATCTTTATATACAGTCTATACCAGAAAACTACTGTACAAAAGAGCCGTTGTTCTTCCCAGTTGTTAAAGTAGCTGCCCTGTTTTGTGATTACTCTTACAGTCATGCTGTCATTAAATACACTCCTGTTATTGACTTTCAGCTTAGAGTGCTAAAGAACTAACACTTAAACATATATAGGCAGAAACGTACAGGGACGCAAACATTTAGTAGAAACAAAAACAGGTGTGGAAAAGACAAACACTCACGCAGACATAGATATTTACAGTCACACAAAGACGCACACTGCCCCTCAGTTGACACTCCACAGTTGGTGAACAGAGAGCATAAATGCGGAGCAATTGAAACGGGCAAAAATGGATTTGCTCGAGGTACTTCCGTCTTTCAGCTTCTCCACTCATTTGTTCTACTACCCGGGTATTCAGTTTTTGCTCACTCAAAAACTTACAGAAACTGTTCAACCCTTGTTGACATTTGGCATCGTAACATATAGCCCACAAGCTGGCATGCTACACACAGCTGGTGTATTGCAGAGTATGAGGATTGAGAATAACTATTGGAGCCAGAAATCCTATATAAGTGCACAAATACAGGATCTTCATTCTCGTTAATGTGAGTACATATTTACTTAGTCATCACGGCCCCCTTCACACCACTGTGCTATTCAATGCTTATTAAATGAATGTGAAAACAGACGGTGGCAATAGCAACATGGATTTTGCTGCCATATGTGCTGTTTGCTCAGAGAACAGAGGTCTTCTTAGTGCAATAAAAACACTGTACTCATCGCTAACAGTACTCATTGGATTAAAGACTACTTGTGTTCAGTGTAAACAGTAGCGTTTTCTTGCACTGTTCTGTCTTGCAGCATGAACGGTTTGTGCCAATGTGTGCAGCAGAGTATAGGCGGACATAAACCCCAGCACTAACCGGATTCTGTCCAATACAACCGAGCTTAATCTAATTCATTGTAATGCAATCAGACAAACCTGCCACCACTTGAATGTTTTAGTTTGTCTGTGATCTTGAGTCAATGCCAGCTCACAGAAGCAGCCTGTTGAAGTTTGCCTCCAGGATTTTCTGCATGTACATGTCTTTTTTTTTTCTTTTCTTTTTTTTTTTTTTTTTTTGTATCCTGGTTAAAGGTTGTCCTACCGGAGGTCATGTCATACACTGTTTAACTAAAGCATTAGAACAGCGCTGTATTCTTTTTCTGTGTTGTCTCACTTGTGTTTTTACTGTCACAACCAGTGGAGATGTGAACACAAACTCATTAATCTGTGATGCGATCAGAAAGCCTTGTGATAAACCCAACCTGTCAGATACATTTATAGTTTGTGTTTGACTTTTTTTTTTTTTTTTTTTCCAAAAGATGTCACAGTGTACGATGCTGCGTTTGCCATCTTTGTTTTTTGTTCTTCATCCTCTGCCCCTGCTTATCCTGCTCAGTGACGTAACCCTGCAGGTGTGTATCTGCAGACTATTTTTGGTGTTTTTAGGCTTTATTCGGATAGATACTGTGAAAATAGACTGGAAAAAATGGAGGAAGGGAGGGGATGACAACCAGCAAAAGGCCCAGACTGGGTTTGAACTGTGGAACACTGTAGATACTTGAGCAGGTGAGCCACTCAGGCAAGTGGAAACACCTATTTTTGTTATTATTACTTTATCAGATAAGGAAGAGTTTGCAGTCAGTGCATAAGTCATGAGTCCAACCCCATCATTATTTGGTTAAAATGGGTTGGACAAAGGGACACATAGCAGTTTTAATCCCTAACTGTGACTCATACAGGCCAAACCTAATTGTTTTGTTTAGGAAAAAAAACATAGTAGGTAATTTTTGGAGGTGCTAATCAAAGATATGATGGTCCACATCTTTAGAAATCTGACATTTTTGGGGTTTGAACATGATGGGTACAATATAGGTGACTTGCTCTTTGTGGCAGTGGGTTTATTTTGGATGGTAGAGAGACCCAGTGTTAGTGAGCTGGTAGGTATGTGTGTGTGTGTGTGTCCTTAGATGGTTCCAGCCTCAAGTGCTGCTCTGACCTAATGGTAAGAGGAAGATTGATGGTATTGTCGGGATAGTGGTCCATTAAGAAATGGAGTAGAGGTCTACACAGGTCTAGCCCCCATCCTCCTATGTGTACTTGCATGGATGCATAAAATGGTGCAGCGTATAATAAATACACTTTTACTATTTTTTAATTGTGCCGTTATCTGTTTTTCTGTATTGTTATAATAGTGACATTATCACAGGTACACAACGGTACCAATGGTTTTTTTTTTTTATATTACTAGTCAGTATTTTGTTGCTTTCTGTAAGTAAAGGTACAATGTGGGTTATGTGCTTTCACTTATTTTGTTGCATGTTCATTTTACATTGGGAACCAGGCAGCAATGCATGTCCATGCATTAGACTAAACACTAATACTGAAACGGCAAAATGAGGGGATAAAATAAGAGCCACCAGATGCATTGTTTACCCTGGTTTAGAGTGTGGGGATAGGTGTGGAGAAACTGCAACGCAACAGCTTGAAAACTCCAACCCTCCAACTGTGTATGTACAGAAACCTTTACTGGTACCTAGAAGAGCCTACCTCACCTACTTCACGCTTTATCTTATAAAAATATGAAACAACTGAAAAATCAGTACACAGTCCATATACACACATCACACGCATCAGTGAGTGTGGCAGCATGAAGATGTGAATGGGCATAAATGTAACACACAGTAAAATATTAAGTATTTAGTTTTTAATAAGTGCATCATAAAAGTAAAAAAAAAAGTGAGCATTAATGTTTTTCAGTCATATTTTAAAACCTTTTTCTAACTAAGTCAATCATGTTACTGTTGAATGGAGCACAATGTTGCATTCTTGTACTCACTTTGACACCAGCGCAGATAATCTGCTTAATGTAATGCTTCAGTCAGTTCTCCAAAGTGATGTGTACCATGCACTTTGTAAATACAGGAGGAAGAGCAGGATGATTTGGTTTTCATAGGGGTGAATTATGGTATCGGTAATAGAGAGATTTAAAATTATTATTTCACTGGTTATTTTTATATTGTCGAATTCATTTGTATTCACTCAGATTTCTATTTATTATAATATGCAAATGATAGGTTCCAGTTACACAATAAACATATTTATTAAAGAAGACTGATAGGAAATTTCTGTTACAAAGCAGTTGTATTGTGATCTTAGCAGAGAACAATTATCCACCCAGACCCATATATTGTACACAAGTTCACCAGTCTCACATTGTTCAATAATAGGATAACCCTTATGAAACACATTTTTTTAAGATTGCTTTTAATGTTCAACTGTTTTATATTCATATTCCTGGCTTTTACACCTACTCTGATCTGTCTTTCATGTATAAAATACAATTTATTATTATTATCATTATTATTATTGTTGTTGTTATTAATAATAATGCAAAAGTATTACCACATTTTGTCACATATTGTATTTTATTGGATTCTTGTCTGATAGACCAATACAAAGTACTGCATTATTGTGAAGTTGAAGGGTGTCACAGTTTTTACAAATAAAATTTGAAGTGTGTGCACATGTATTGAGATCAGTTCAGACAGGTTAATTATTATTCATTACTATTCAGCAGCCTGTCTTGCTGTAATGTTTTGGTTTTTATACTAGCATAGGCAGAGAGCCTGTAGTCATGTGTCTGTGTATATTTGTATTAAGATATGTCCTTATGGTGTTGGATGGCAAAATCGCCTTTTACAGACATAAATCTAACCAAAAATATCCTGCTCTGCCATTTTTTGCATTCATTTTTCTTTTGCTGTATGATATATTATATTATTTCTCAGAAGAAAAGTAATGCTGCAATATATAATATGTACCAAAGTAAAGTAAATAATGAGTAGTCCGCCTTAGAGAATCTTTTAGAAACAGGCCATACATAGTCAAACAGTGAGACCCTGGGGAATCATGGTTGAGATGCACGATGGAGCCCATCATATACTGAATCTCATTTGTTAACTCCAACCAGCTGCTGGAGATTGACTCTGACGCCAGGAAAAGAATGTGTTTTCCGACAAAACATGAGGATTGAAAATAAATATGTTTAAGTGGAATAGAAATACTTTACATTTTGTTCAGATCAGCTGTATTACTGCTCAGATCTGTTCCAGCTGGTTACAGTCTGAGGTAGTAGTGGAAGTGTTTGCCCAGTAGTTAAGTTCCATTAATGAATAAATGAATAACATCAAACTGTTCGGGCTATTACACATCTTCAAGAATCTGATTAATAACTTTCTCAGTTTATCAGGAAAGGTGGAAAAAAAAAAAAAAGGTTGAAAATTAAATTCCTGTTAACCTGTGACTGAACATAGATAATTATAAACGAATGCAGAGGCGTATGACTTTAACAACCCATTTGCAATGAATGAATATTTCTGTTTTGCGTCTTTGAGCTCAGATGGGTTTGAAAGAGCCACATTTTAAATGAATGCATGATGACGTTAACAGCAAAAACATCAGGTGATGATTTGTTCTCGGAGATCAAATGAGGCATAAAAAACAGCCTGACTAAAAAGCATTGCCCCCCACCCCCCACCTCTTCCAATCCTCCCCTTGTTTTTTTCACCTGATTTGACAGAGCTATAAAATGCTGGATCCCTTTTATTTAATACCTATTCTGCACCGGTCATGTTGCGAGCCACATCAGATATGGCTCTGTGTGCCGTTCACTTGTGTCCATTTGCGTGCGTCCCCAGTCAACTCTTCCACCACTGGCTGACTGATAGCCTAATTTTAGTTTATGAGGTGTGGGACCGCTGGGTGTTACCCTAGCTGCCATTTTAGATGAGGAGGCTGGGAACAGTATGCCTCACGGGGCTCCTATCTGTCGTAATTATCTCATTGTCAGGGGTTGGACAGGGGGCTCGGACCTCACTCACTTCCTTCAGCTTCCCTTGGCTCCTCACGTGCACATTCACACGTCCAGAAGCTCAGAGGCCCGATGTGCATGCTGGCATGGCCTTACAGAACCTTGGCATGCTGCGCTGCTATTGGACAGCCTTCATCCCACAGAGGAAGATGTTATCTAATGCATACTGTTGAGAGTGGCAAGATCTAGGCTAACATCAGACAGGACAGCACAACCCAATTAGTCCAAATTAAATGGGTGATTTGTATCAGATTCACAGGATTTTTTTTTTTTAAATATATAATATTTATTTAAAGATATTATGAAATAAATTGGCTTAAATGCAGATTTCCTTGTATACAGCCTGAGATGTTTTACTGTAACTCTACAGGTAGTGTGCATGCTTTGCCTTGCCAGTGGTTTAATTTAGTTTAGTGCATCACTAAGTATATTTAGGTGGCCTACCTGATGCCTGTAAAAGTATAGAAACTAAAATGACTTGATGCTCTACAAATGAACAGCTACAGTAGTTGAGTAGAGTTAGCACTATTATCTTTTAATAGAAAATAGCTGTATCACATAGCTGTAATCCAATGTTTTTATTTCCTCGTGTGTCACTGTATTGAAAAGTGTCAGATAACCGGTTGGTAAATTTCTTTGAGAATAGTTATGGCATTAACAAACCGACTAAATTCAGCATCTATAAAGAGTGCCAATGTTTCTTAACACTGGAGGACCGCATGGTAACAGTAAGGTAAGAGTTGTGTTTAAACAAACAAAAATCATTTAACCAAAGACATACAAGCAATGAAATTAAACTAGATTTTGGTTTGGAACAGACTGTTGGTCCACTTGTCCAACATGTCAGAGAAGTAGCTCTGTTGCTATGTCAGTTGTATTCCAGTGGAAAAGGTAATGTTCTATCAGTTTACTTCAAAGTAAGTTCTTTTATGTACCAGCTGAAACCAACTTGTGGAACAGAACTTAACATTAAATAGTTGAAACAGTGCATTTCCAATGTAGTGTCTGGACAGCTGTTCCTTTGGTCTAAGAGGTCTAAATGGGTAAGCAAGTCAAGGTATTAAAATGACTAAAATGCTCACTGGAGGAAACGTGTCTTTGCCAAAACCTGCAATTTCCATGTTGTAGCTCCAGCTTGAAGATTTTACTGACAAGATGCAGATAAGTGGGAGGATGAAAAGTCACAATTCAGTCATATTCACCCTTATACTCTAACAACCACACTGATTAACCATGATCAACATGGTCAGTTACTGTAAACGGTGACAAAAAAATAGAACATAAGTCATTATTTACATCCCTGTTTTTGTATCTGGTTTTTGGACCCATGAAGTGTCACCACAGGGGAAAAAACATTAACATTTTGAAGTTTTTAATTTTTGATCCATCATTCAGCTTTGACTCTAAGATGTGAAACACCATCTTCATTTGGTTAGAATTATGTCTTCTCATTTTCTGGTGGGCTTGGCCTCCATATTAAGAGGAAATGTGTCTTATTGGCGAACCATGGGGTGGGTTGAGATTAGATGTCATCCACTGCTGTATAACTGTCAAGTCCTTGTAAATCACGGTTTTCATCCACTACTCCAAATCTGTGCTTCATCTGCGTTTGTCATGCCAGCTGTGAACTACAGCCCACCCGGCCAGCAGTTTTCTGTTGATGTTGTCTCTGATCCGTGTTCCCCACATCAAAAGCAGACATCCCCTCCCACCCCCCATTCTGTCCCCCTGCCTCTCCATCCAGCCTCTGTCACACACAGCTGTTCCACTCATCCATCTCTCTCTGCCCACCACTGCTCTGTTTTATCTCCACTCTTCTCTTGTTGCTCTGTCCTCATGTCTTTCATCTCTCTGTCCCGTCATTCTGTCTCTCTCCTCTTCCTGCCTCGTTTTGAGCTCTTACTTTTGGTCCACTGCCACTATTTTTTTTGTTATCCGTGTGTCTATCTGGTCTTTTTTTTTTTTTTTTTTTTGTCCTTTTGCTTTCATTCTGTCGGATATTTGCTTCTGGTTTTGTTTTGTTTTTCTGTTTCTGGTTTGCCTCTCCCTCTTTGTCGCGTCACAACAGCCAGATTCACTATTCATTGTAAAATGGGTGGTATCTACACTGTCTGCAAACAGCATTTGCACAAACGCCTGTACAGTACGGTATCCTCATTTTGTTTTATGGATTATACAGTATCTGTGGATGTGCAATTGTCACACAGGTGCAGCACTATGGGCTGAAAAACTAATCAAATTCCACTCTTGAATCTTCTCATAATGGTTTAATAAGTGGCTTAGCTCTTAGACTATACATAGTGTGTCACGTTCTCAAGTGTGCTTCTCCTTCTCACTTTTGCCTGACACATTTCAGGCTGACGTAAGATGAGCCTATATTTGGGTGGTTTCATCGACAATATTACCGTTTCCTGTCACGACCCCCCCCTCCCCTTCCTGAGCCGCAAAGCTTACGTGATGATACACGTGCAGGTGTGTCACATGAATGGGCCCTGACTCGCTTCTTGCATTCGACAAGGAGGAGAACAGTGCAAATCCAGTCCGTTTCAGGCCGAATATGCCAAAGCTAGAAGACTTAATGCAAAATTCCACCCTTGGATTCTCTTTAACCGCCACAGGTGCTCAGCCTGCATCATTTGCTCCCCCCTGGGGTTTATGAAGGGATATGGCCGTATTGTTTTCCTCACCCCGACCTTTTGTATATATTTCATTTTCACTGTATTCCGGTGCATCAAGAAACAAGCATCTTTGAATCTGATACAATATTACTGCAGTACAAGGGTTGTTTTACCTGAAGTAAAGATGCAAATGTAATGGTACAGATTATTATGAAGCTACTCAAATACCTTAACATCCACTTGAGGTAAAAAAAAAATCTACTAATATGATCACCACTTAATAATTCAATATTGTTTGTCTTGGCTCCAATGTTCCACTGATTTTACTACAGTAAACTCAATTTCTATTACATTAGTCATGTATTCGAAGAGGCTGTGGAGGAAGGTTGTTCAAGGGGTTGAGGAAAAACTTACAAAAACGTATTCCTGTGGGTTGTTGGTGATTACGTAATGAATTTATTGTATGGCTGTGATGATGTGATTTAATTCAATTTCTGTGATTCATGGTGGAAAAAGTCTTTATATGAATTTGTAATTCTTTCATTACTTCTTTTTTCAGGTAAGCTGCTGGCTTTAGTGTTAAGGGAGTTTTTAACCCATATTCACTGAATGACCCTCAACAATTTGAGGCGTTTAATGAAATCCAATGTTTGATTAAAATAATGAAGAATTAAAGTGTTTCTCCTGATCATTCCTGTTGACCTCAGCGGTTTCGATTATCTACTCATGTCCTGTTTACATGGAGCTATTCTCCAGTACAGCAGGGAATTTTTATGGGTTGGGCCGCTGGAGGTGCAGGTATCAAGGAACATTCAGTATCTCTGGCTCTATAGCAAGAATTGTGTGTTCTCACACTGTGATAATCACATTTGGAGTTATAGGTGTTTTGCTTATTTTGTCTTTTAACTTGTTCCTCTTCTGTTTCAGGTTTGTGAACAGCCATGACTAAGTCCTACGAGTTCAACTGGCAGAAGCATCTGCCTGAGTTCATGCAGGAAGGCGCCACCTTCGACAGGTTTGATGAGGTAAGAATGAGGAAATTCTACTCTCTAGGTTTTTAATAGAGTAAATCGTTTAGAATTAAAAAAAAAACAAAACAAAACAAAAAACTGATATCAAGGAACACTTGGATGGTACAGTAAGTAAAATCTAGCATTGTTGGCTTTGTCACCATTGCAGGGTGAATAAAATACTCAGCAGCCTTGTTGATAGTGACGTTGTTTTTTTGGGCTGTCGTATTATCATCCTTCACCTTAATGACCATCCCAGGGTCAGTCATTAGTGCGTACACACGTAACGGCGCAAAAGTGTGTCCTTTATAACCTGGGACGTCATCGTTGTAGTCACAGCTCTTGCCGTAGGCAGACCACATTGATCAGGCTCATTAAGAAGCCTCAGTGTGGCGGCAGGTTGTCTGCAACACATCCACTGAGGATTTTAACCAGCACACTGAAAAGATTATCTCTGTGCTGCTGTCTTTTTCAGTATGTCAGTTGTTCTTGCACCAAATTATTGTGTAATAAGTGCAAGTCACAAAAAGTTAAGGAATCAGGATTATCAGGACAAAATAATAATGAGAAAGAGGAGAGCTTGTTTTTTTTTATTTTTAGTACAGCTATTTTAAACAATTTCATAAAGTATAGAGAAGTCAGTCAAGTCATTGAGGGAAACGGAAACGTCATCTGTTTATGTGTGTGTTTTCACCTTCAGTGTGTGTGTGTGTGTGTATATATGTATGTGTATACAACCCTGTGTATCTCCCGTCTTTTGCCCGTTTCATCTTATTAACTTAATCAGGACAGTTAGCTAGGACATTTGCAGAGCAAAGGCAAAGTGTGTCACACACAAGGCGAGTACAAAGGCATACACGCACCCTTGCACACATTAGGAAATCCCCTCAGTCCTCTGCGTTTATTTGGGCAGTAGTGAGGGGAGGAGGATTCCTCTTAGGCAGAGAAGAAAACTTGAAAGAGCACAGGGAAAAGCATCACTGAATCCACAGCCATGTCAAAGTGAGCCATGAAACTGGGCCGGCGCGCCTCTGAAGAAAGTCCTCAGTGTGTTGCTATGAATATGAGCCAAGCCAAGGCAGGACAGGGTGAGGACTGGCCTGGATGGTAACAAGGACAACCTGTCTCAGTTACCTTGCGTGTTGACACAATTATCACAGCTGAAATTTATGATATCCAGATGGAGCTCACCCCCTTCCCTGTTTTGTGCTGCTGCATTTCGTCATTACTGACATTTATCATTCTACTTACTGATATACCCTTCCTTTTTATCAGAGTAATAATGACCATATTCTTTCTGAATTTAAGAGTCTTCAAAGATCCATCAAACACAAAAAGCGTAATAAACTAGGTTACTCATTTTGGCCCCATAAACATTGTCCTGCCTTTTTAACATTTTCTCATTCCTGCATAACTGTTGATCTAGAAAGTCCAGTCCAAAGGTTTCAGCTCACAGACGTAGCTGTGCTCTTCATTCGTCTGTCTTGTATGGAACTTACACACACCAAACAGCATGGATCCATATTTTTTTCCTCAAAAAAGGAAAAAAAAAAAGTCTCCTGTCACAATGACCCTGGTGACTGACAGATGGTAGAGACAGGTAATGTGCATGTGTGTTAGATTACTATATGCCCCGTTTTACTTCTACATATCAGTATCCAGTTAAAGCACAGTATGTGATGATAAATAATTCTAGGATTTGTATCAAAGTTATTGAAATACTGTAGAATCAGTTTGACTTCTTTTCTTCTTTTACATTTAATTTATTCTCTTTGTCTATATAGCCTCATCTGTTATATCATTAGTTTCCTTGTCCATTTCTCTTTCCTGAAACTTACCCAGAGTAGGGCTTTGAAGATGAAATAGATTTCAGAGTCCATTCTTTCGTTTTGCTTGTTGTTTTTGGTTGAGTTTCTAGACGCAGTGAGAGGTTAAAGAGATGCTCGGTTCTAATAGCCAGAGGGCTTGTGCATCTCAGTGTGTGTGTTTTGTTCTTCATTGTCTCACTGATTAGAATTCTGTCATTTAAGAGGTGGCTGAAGTTCGGTTTCCATGGGGACTGAACGTCCTTCATATCGACAGAAAGTTGATTAAGGAAGAAAAATGGGTTGAAATTATGTTGGAGTTTAGTGACGGTGGGGGAAAAAACCTAAGCAAAATGAGAACATTACAATTTATTTCCTATAGATTTCCAATAAGTAATCACTTGTTCTCTCAGTGAGCGGTTTTGTAGATGAGATTGAACTCTGACCTTTACACCCCAGGATCTGTCAACTGGGGCAAAGAGATCTTTTCTTAATCATCAGTGGAATTGCCACAGGGCTTGAGTGTTTCCCTCTGCCACTGTCTCACTGATGAGAAATCAATCACTTAATATCTGGCTGATGTTTGGTTTCCATGGGGACTGGAAACATCCTCATATCGACAGCTAATAAATGAAGAACAAACTGCAAGACTGAAATGGCTCTAGGGTACACACACAATAAAAAGAACATGGATAATATCACAAAAAGGACAGCGGATGCTAGTTTTCTGTTATTTACTGTCAAGCACCAGCTGGTTACAGGAGATGGGGTGATATGACATGCAGCGCTTTGTGTGTTTTCCTCACTGAACCGATGCTTTATGTTGATCTGACTTGTACAACTCTGGAGGGCATGTGTATGAATGTGCGACTTGTTTGAATGGTGGGAGTGAATATTTGATGGGCGTTCATGTGGATGGAAACAAAGCAAGATTGTGTAGTTTTATCCTTAAAAGTGATGAAAGATCACACATGAATAAATTATACAGCCTTGTCTTTGTTGCAAAACTTCACAAAAGTGAGTATAAAGTATTGATAACACTGCATTGGCTCCACTACACAAGTGCATAGGTTCTGGTGTGGAGTGGACACTGGACACATTTTTTCGTCTCCACATAGAAACATTCGGACATGCTGCTAATTGTTCTTTTTCACATGAAAGCACAGCGTGTTCCTATAAACCTTTTAGCTTTACAAGAACAAACTGTCTGATGGTGTATCCGGGGCCTGCTGTATGTTCCTAATGGTCGGGCCTCATTTAGAACCATCCCTTTCGCCGATTTGACTTTAATATGTGTGACTGAAGCGTCTGTCAGTCGGGTCTAATTTCAGATAAAAGCGAGTCAAGCTTTTAACTGCATTAATAGCAGTCTCACTGTTTCCTAAATGGAAATGGGATTGTTCTGTTGACTTTTATGGTGGTTTAAGATGACAGGGTAGGACAGTAAGGAGAAAAGCCAAATAACCTGCCAGCGTAGCCCGATGTGCACTAGTGTATCTCATAGTGGCAACATCCTGAAATAATAAATTATATTTGGGTGTGTGTGTCACACTGTTCCCCACTGCTAATATTAGACTTGGACTGACCCAGCAACATTCTCTTATGTTGTATCCGTCTCACATGTGATTTGAGATGGATCCAAAAAAAAAATAGACATTCTGAAACTGTCATTTATCACCACAATGACAGTAGCCAATTGAATTTGGTGGTGGTGGTGGTGGTGGGGGTGGTGGTGGGGGGGGCTGTTTAGGCAAGATAAGTTGACACATTTTCTGCTTTGACACTCCTGATAGACGAATACAGGTTACAGCATGTCTGCCCTTCATTGTTTGTGCATTAGCCACATAGTAGCAGGAATGCAACACTGCTCCCACTCGCACACGTACACACAAACGCATCTCATCTAGGTTCGTCCCTCATTTCCAAACTATAACACCATGTTCCAGCCATATGATGTTTGCAGTTAACAGTTCATAGAGTAGCAGTCACATTTGTCTCACTTTGTGTTTGCCTTAGCAATAGGTTTCATCTCCTCTCCTCCCAACTGCACTGAATCTATTTGCACATACTCTGTGTGTGCATATGTGTGTCAGGCACATCTTTGAAAATGAATTGGCTCTACTTGTGTTTGTCTAGTTGCATAAGGTTTGTGTATGTGTCAAACACGCTGGCTGTTTAATCTCTTGCTGTGTCAAAATGTCAAATAAAGGCCTATGACTGATGAAGCCCCCCCCCCCTCTCAATTTGTTATAAAACATCTGTTTTCCTTTTTGCAGGACCCGTACCTCTTTGAGACCAACTGTCAGATGAAGGTGGATGAGTATGGCTTTTTCATCACCTGGAAGAGTGAGGGGAAGGTAATAACACCATGCATAACTTTTCTGTGTTGTTGTCTTCTTGTCTGACAAGCTTCTCTCTGGTGAAAAAAGAGAGATTATAATAAGAAGCAATCAAGAGGTCAGAGGTATTTCTCTCACAAAGACTTCCATTGTTCCCTGTAAATGTGTAAACCACATTGGCTGAGTGCACACAACGCATAACAGTGTCACTTTCGGAGAGATGTTTTTGTAATGGCAATTAATACCTCTTGTTGGGTTTTGCTGCATTAAACGTAGGGGAAAAACACATGTAACAATGTAAAACTTTAAACGAAAATGCTGATGTTTTCTGCAAATCCTGTTTTGATTTGAAGAAGAGGAATAGTTTTTACAAATGCATAGATGGATAAAGAGATACTTTATTGATCCCGAAGGAAATTATGCGGCAGTCTCTTGCTCACATCCCAAAAAAACACTCATAAAATCACATCCATAAAAACACATTCATAAGAACACATTCATAAAATCGCATTCATAAGTTAAAAAATATACCAAACAAGATAGCACTAAATAAATGACTACTAACTTAAAAAGTTAGTGCTTAATGCAAATGGGGTTAAGGTAGTGCAGCGGGGTCGAGGGGGGCACACAAGAGACTCTCCACAAGAGGAGAGCCTCTTGTCAAAATGAATCATAAAATGAATCATATTGCCAGGATTCAACTGGCACATCTATATAGTAAATATACTATGATCCATACATGCAATCTGCTTAGTCTGCAGTTTAATGCAAGGCTGTAGACTGTTGGTTTAAATTAAAGTTGTGAATTATATGACTATAGTCACTGTTTTTCTTTAGCTAGTATATCACAAAATAAACTGTGTTGGGGTCATAATGACCTGCACTACTAACTTTATCCTATGATGCTATTGTTGTGTTGAGTATTACAAATAATTGGGAGAATCACAAATAAAATGCAGTGTCACACGTCTTGTTTTCTCTCTCCTTCCTGCCATGTTCCAATGGTTTTCTTCCTTTTATCGGTTTCCCTCCTGTAGGAAGGCCAGGTCCTTGAGTGTTCCCTCATCAACAGCATTCGTGTTGGTGCCGTCCCAAAGGTGAGACCTCAGGAAACAATATTTCCTGGCTTCTTCTCGTGCACCGGTCACGCTCTCTGCCCACAACACCTCTAGTGCTCACAAACTGACAGTTGGAGTAAAATCTGTAGAGACTACCACGTCGGGCACATTATTCATGCTTTAATTAGCCCAGGCCACAGCAGTGTATTTTATCGATTGACTGCTCTGACGCTTTCATGACTTGTCGCTGCTGAGCTTCTCTTTCATACGTCTGATTCATCAGCTGCACTTAAAGAACACAAACATGAAATATTTAACTCATCAATATTTATAGAACTCTCGTTGGCTGGGTTTAGCCACAGATTGTATCTGAAACTTTGTTTTGTATCACTGGCTTGTGCTTTTGACCCAGAGAGGGATGATGAAATACTGCTTCCAGGTCTATTATGATGTTCTGCCACAGAGCTAGTGGGTTAAGAGGTTCACACTGGAATAAAAGCCTCACAGGAATAACATGTTCTGTGTCTGTGCCACAGCCACTCTTCCTTATCTTGTGAGAGGAAGCCTGTAAAGAAATAGAAGTAGCATTTTGTATCCTTGCACTGGTAGCTCCTATTCTGTTATGTATTCAATAGATGCAATATTGATTCTTACAGATAGAGTTACAGTCGCACATGATATTGTAACATTTGGTGCCATGCAGTGTGGATGAATTGTAGATCATGTCATGGGAATATCCATGCATGTCTCTAATTGGGATGCAAACCTACAACACTGCTAAAAGTCAGGAGAGGCAGGTGTGTGCAGTCTACAGAAGTCTACATCCGGTTCCAAATGCACTGTTGACAAGAGGAGAAGGTCCATTTGTTTGTTTTTCTGCTCCATGTGGATGCGTGTGCACGTACATGTGTGAGGGCACGTATACAGATCACCCAGGCCGATAGTAGCTCCTCCTGTTTGTTGAAACGCTGTCGCTGCTCTGCAAGTAGCAGCCCGAGAACAACTAGTAGCAGGGCTTCTCCTCTGAGGATAACATGGTTACACAAGCCTCTGAGCTGTTTCAGATAATCCAATGAGCAGGGAAAGATGAATGGCATTGGATGATTGCTGGCTGAGGTTTTAAAACTGCAGAGCCTGTTGCCTGCTGCTGTTAATTCAATCATACGACAAAAAAATACATTACTATCTGCCACGGTGACGATGTTGGCATAGTGAAATTTGATTGAAAAGATGAGGAGGGTGAGTCATGTCGTGTTTTTGAGAAAGCAGGTGATTGTTTTCATGAATTTTCTGCTTTACAGATTGAACAGGGGTTTGCTGTCAATTCAGGTTAAAATGTAGGTAGGCTTGTATGATATTTAAAGGAGGGTATCTAAGGTAACTACACAGCTTTAAATATTGGTGATGTTATGTATCTTTTGGTATTCAATCTAGCTATAATTCCTTCTACTATGTTTTCTTAACCATAAATGTAAAGCTTTCATCAATACACAAAAATATCCAAGCTGCAGTTGCAGTTCTGTATGTCTGACATATTGAAATGGCCATCCATTTTGAATGGCAATATTTAATCATTGCTAAAAAATCTGATCAGGCACCTGTGTGTGTTGAATAAATGTTAAGTCATATTGTTGCATAAAACTCTTAATTATCTGAATGTTTCAGTTGTATTTTATGGTCGGTGTGGTTTCTTTTTTGTTGTTGTTTGTTTCTTAAAAGACCTGGCCTTAAATATTCACCTAAAATATCAGCTCTATATATTGGGTATTGGATGAACAAATAAAAAATAAAAAAAACACTTTAAAAACCACTTGTTTAAGGTATACAATGAATACAATTTAGGATGAAAATGTCATTGGAACTTTGTAATTCTCTCTCGATAGATAGATAGATAGATAGATAGATAGATGGATGGATGGGTTAATTTTTTTTTCTCCATCCGTGAACATTTTTGAAACTAACTTTTGCCCATTGAGTATGTTTAAGATGGCATTTAGTCCTTTCCAATTATGTGTATTATATCTTAAAACTTGTCTGGTACAAAAGCTATGAATCAAAAATCACCCATGATGCTGTTGACAATTATGTTACATCTGCAGTTCCACTTTGAAACATGTTGATTAGTCTAAATCATAGGCAAAGTGGTGAAGTGAACTGAAGTTTCTGCAGCGTTATATTTTTTTAGATGCATATTCATGGATTGCATTTTTTGTATTTTCACTGAACAATAAGAAACACTAATCTTGACTTTACAATTTTATTTCAAATTTTTTTAGAGGTCAAACTGGATTTTTCAAAAAATATGTTTTGACATATTTCCTACTATTTTATATAATGAATGGTCTGACAAAAGTGTATGCCTCTTCCTTGTTCTCTCACTGTTGGAATCACTGGTACTGGCACCTGAGAACATATTTCATGTATTATTTTCATTTATTCCTCCATAATGGACAGTAAAGGGCTTTGGAATCTGCCAGTGCCTCATATATATTGTATCCCTGTTGCACTGTCATGGAGCTGTAAGCCTCCAAAGCATCATACAAACACTTTATTAGAATGTTCAAGGAGACTTCTCTGCTGCACCAGTGGTTTTCTGTTATCGATTTCTTCAACAAAAGAAGAAACTTTGTCCACAAACCTACATCCATTGAGACTGATCTCATGAAACTGTTGTACGTCATGCCAGTTCTTATGGCATTTGGCTTGTTTTTTGGATGCATTTTCAACCTTGTACACAGCAATTAAAAGTGTAGTGTGTATTTATGTATGATTACGTTGCATCCATCCCTGTTTTTTTCTGTTTCTGCTAAAATGTCTGTGTCAACGTCTCTGTTCCTCAGGACCCCAAAATCTTGTCGTCATTTGAGGCCGTTGGAAAGACTGAGGCTGACTTAGAGGGCTGTATTATCTGCATCTGCAGCGCCACAGACCTGGTTAACCTCAACTTCATGTTCCTGGTGGCTGAGACCCCAGAAGTGGCTCGGGTAAATCCACACAAAGCACCGAGCTGGAAGGGCTTCGGCCTCGGCTCTTCACTCAGGCTTGAGAAGAGCAGACTTTGAGATTCAAATAGGCTTTTTCACATCTACCCGGCTAATGCAGATTCATCCACACAGCACTGCAGCAAATACAGAGTCCTTGAACAAGGATGCATATACTTTGTGTTAAGTGGCAGTATTTTATGGTAGCTGTTATGGTCTTAAATGGACTTTTTCACTTTCTGAATTAGATGTGTGTATTGGCTGTTACAGTACGTTTATCTGGCGATATGATACAAATGGCAAAGATCACAATACAATAAATCACAATGCATCATGATAGTGTTAAGAGGGCCTTTTTTTCTATTATTATTATTTCCTGGAAGAACTGAATTATACCAAAATATGCATAAATGCCACACATTTTTATTGATTAGAACAGGATCTAATTCTTTATCACAAAATTTTCTTCTCTTAAAACTAAATGACATTTTACAGAAAATGCAGTTTACTGTATGATCCTACTCACAATGTTAGTTACTAATAGATTTTGAACATTTAACATTATTTTTGTGGAGTCCCAATAAAGGAACTAACATCTGCTTCTGTCGGACACAAAAAAGTGCTTTTAGGCTACTTCAGATAACCGTTATTTTACAAGACGACGTTAAATAATAGCAAATAAAAAAACAACAATGCACCTCTGCTCTATCTGCATTTGAAGAAATGCTGACAAAAATATTGATGCATCACTATATCAATACACTACACAGTGTCAATACAGTATGAAATAAAATATTTTAATATATTGCAGAACAAATATATTGTTACACCTCTACTCAGAATGTTAACGGACACCACAATTATTTTACTCATCTCACAGGATTAAATAAATGAAGACTGGTAGTTTAAAGTATTTTTTTATTCCTTTTTTCCCCCATTTCACACTACCCTTTTCAACCATGATTTATGGAGCACTTGTTATGGAGAACAAATGTGTGTTGACAAGGAATCACTCTTAGAATACACATCTGTTCATTCAGCAATTTCAAATTATATAAATGTTGAAAGAACACAAAGTGAATATTTAATTCAAAAACAAAGTAATTTGCGGGGTGTGTCAACACCTACACACCGTAGTCTTGCCCTTGGTTCTCTGTCGAACAGCCACATTTGGAATGAGTCATTTTGCTGTCTCACACCATCTCTACCTCTGAGTCTTCTCTGCTCTCCTGCTTTTGCTGCTGCTTCTTGTTTTTGTCAATCCTCTGTTCCTTTTTACCTATCTACATTATTCTACCCACTCATCGAGGAAAAAAAGCTCTGCCTTATTGAGCAGAGAAATGCATCAACACCTTTCTGGTTATCAGTCGGTGTTTGTCCTCCAAGTCGTGTCTTCATTTTTGCTTTAGGCTCAGACAGTAGACCCTCCCCCACCACCACCCCCACCACCTCCTTACCCACTGCTCTTATCTCTGTTGTGCTTCCACTTTTAATCAGCAGACAGTTATAATTACTGACCCCTGCTGGCAAAGCTCCAGACATTGTAGACGAGCCTTTTCAGCCCACAGCTGTATGGTTAACTCTGCTTTTCTTCTCACAAATACTATGATAAACTAGTCATGTTTGTGTATGTGTTGGGTTTGAAACATTACATTTGTGGCTGGTATGTTCCATTATGAATAGACGTACCACCCTGAGCTGTGACTCACCTCACCTCATTCACATGTTGTTGTTTTTTGGGCTGAAAATACGAACAAAGAATAACTTCATATGTGTTTTTTGTAGAGATTTATTGATATTCTGAACAATAAGGAATATAATAAAGGCCTTTTGGCAAAGATGGAGATGGATGTTGGCAGTAGCAGGTTACTTCAAATGACAAAAAAACCTGTGGTGACAAAACTCGGCTGTACTCTATTCCTACGACAAATCTCTTATACCCCAAAGGCTCAACAGTAATTGAAAGAAACTAGAAAAACAAGAAAATGCACTTTGACAACTTGAGATGTAACTTCTCTTACCCAGAGTCAACTGCCAAACAGATAGCTCAAACAGTCTTGAATAAATGATATACAAATGGCTTGTGATATAAAGAATGGGGACAAATTTATGTAAATTTGCACTTTATGTTGTCTAGAGTAATTTATCTAGGAAGAGAATTTAAATACTTTGACAGAAATAAGAGCCTGCTGTGACAAATATGTTTTCATTCTGAGGAGGATGTCGTGTTTGTCAGAAGGATTACATAAAAGTTACTGCACTGGTTTTCCTGGAAGTTGGTTTTGAAGAACTAGGACAATTCCCTTGAATTATAAAGCTGTAAAAAGGCACCTCATGTTAAGTAAGAACTGGTCACAGATAAACAAAATAAACCAACCACCAACGGATGAGTTGTTGCCATGTTAACTGTCACTTGTTGATGTAAATGTACCTGCAGAGCTGGCCTAACTTTACCCAGAATTCTGAGTTGCTGACTCTAGGCTGTGTGGTTAAACAGCTGACTTCTCAGGCAAAGTTGTAGATATTGATTAAAGAAGAAGAGAAATAAGAGAAGATTGTTTATGGGACAGAATGGAGCCACAACACTGTCACATTTTATTCATCTTCCATCTCCAAAAGGAAACTTGGGCTTTTCTAGTCATTCTAGTCTAGTTCTAGTAGATAAGATGTTAAAGAAATCATTGAAACTAAATCCTCTATCAATATAATAGACTGTTGAGGGCACTGAGCCTTTCTCCCACAGGTGTCTGGTCTCCTTTTGAAGATCCCAAGGCAGTGATGTGGTTATACCTGAGGTCTAGAAATGTCCCCCTTTAGTAAAACTAAGTAGAGGTACAGCACTTGGAAAGAAAATGAAAAAACATCTACATCTTGCCATTTGTATTTTTCTCATTTCTAGTCTAAATATCTCATCACACTTAAAATGAAACATAATTACTTAGAGTAGGGGGGTCAAAGTCATTTTAGTTCAAAGGCCACATTCAGCCAAATTTGATCTGAAATGGACCGAACCCGTAAAGACAACAACATATTATATAAATAATGTCAACTCCAAACTTTAAAAATAGGATATACTGTATAGGTTTAATACTATTGTGGACTGTTGTACTTGGCAGAGGTCTGAGCTCTGACACTAGTTATTTTTAATGTATTTTATTGTCAGTTTTATCACCAGAATCCAAGCTCACCATCAGATTAAAACCAAATGGCAAAAGTGTAGTGTGAGTGTTTACAGAGTTACTGTTTGACACTGGGCTGTTTGTGCATTTGTCATTGGAAGGTGTTTTTGTGGCGATGAGTATTATAAATGATGTTCATACTACAGAGTGTTCAGTGCCACAAGCTCACCAGTTATAATCATGCAACAGCCTTCAGTGCTGAAGCCTGGTGGCTAGAGTTCTCACACACACACACACACACACATACACATGCATTCCCTACAGGTACACACTCCTGACATCCCTCTTCTCTCACTCTAACACACACACACACACACACACACACACCATCAGCACCTCCCAGCATGCAGGTGGCCCTAAGAAGCAGACCTCATGAGATGCCAGACTTATTTACACCATGGCACACGTTCACACAAACGTACATCTTGGATGCCACATGTCCAAGCACACCCCAGCTGAACCCCGTATCTGTTTAATATTTTGATAATAACGACAGTCATAATTTGCACAGGACAGACGGCATAGAATGGGACACATTTAGAGACGTGTCCATATTCACATCCACACTGAGGTTTCTGTGGGTTAAGCGTGACAAGGCTTTCCTTCTTTGTTTTTATTTACTGTCCCTTCTGGCTGCCTCTCTGTATTTATCACTTTTTCCCATGTGCGTATTTTCACATGTATGTCCATGATTGTATTCTCAAGGCACTCACCAGTGTGTGAAAAATAAGAGGCAGTTAATTTGTTTGCGCTTATTTCAACACAACACAGAGTCTGGATAGCTTCTCAGCTGATGTGTCGGTCAGTGTGTTTCAGATATTGAGTGTGCGTGTCCTGAATACTTGTGCTTGTTTATTTGCAGAAGTGGATTGAGGGTTTGAGGTCAGTGATTCACAACTTTAAAGCCAACAACGTCTGTCCAATGACCTGCCTCAAGAAACAGTGAGTGCATTATACTCACTGTCTGTGTGTCCTGTTCTTATCCACATTTTGTGCCAGCTTCGTTTCAGTTTTAGCTCCGTCATGTATCCCATTTCTCTAATATCTGCTTGTTCTTTTCAGCTGGATGAGAATGTGTTTCCTGACCAATGTAAATGGGAAGATTCCTGTGAGAGGGTAATAGTCTTAACCAGTCTGCCATTCACTACCATCCAATTAATTTTCTAGTCTGCCTAGCTATTCCCCTGCCCTGAAAACCTGTCTCTTTTCTAGCATTACTCGCACATTTGCATCAGGGAAGACGGAGAAAGGGATTTTTCAGGCCTTAAAGGATCTGGGGCTTCCTAGTGGAAAGGTCAGTGTTGACTGCTGACATCACGGTGGTCACATACATTTATCCAATTCTACTACAGAGAGGTGAAGTCCTGCTCCTTGTGGCGTTTCCATGAGATCTCAGCTCAGAAAAATTGTATGTCAGTCAACAATAGGTGACACTTCTTTTGATGCAGTGTGAATCATCCCATCAGTTAGATACTCAATAATATGTTAAAAAAAAAATAATTCAGTTCAATTCACACTAAATTTCAGTCGGTATTCTCTTATAAAGGGGTTATATTTAGCTAAACCCACATCTATTAGTCTTTGGTAGAGATTCTTTGAGGAATTTGAATATTTCGATTGCAAAAAATTGTTGAATGTTGTTTAATTCATATCAAACTTAATCTCGTTGTCATCATATCACTCTTGCATCTCTAGTATCATTGTTCTGACATATTGTACATCAATACTCCTAAAAGATTTAAGACGTTCCGTGGTGCAGGACGCTCAACTGTCAGTGAAAATGGCAGAAAGTAGCAGCATGCATTAAAAGAAATGTCAGAAGTATGGGATCATTTGACACTGCGTAAGGCAAACAACACAGTGCAGTGTGTGCACTGTGAAATAGCATATTAATGCTGGAACATCTGAATTGAAAGTATCCACGCATCAACATCAGAGCCTCATTGTATTGCTGACATATTGCTAACTGATGAATACTACCACCTGTTAGAATGTAACCTTACTGTACGTGTTGTAATTATTTTTAGCAAATGTACCAAGATCTCACTCGGGTAGTGTAATTATTAGGCTAGATTGCTCTATATCCTTCCGTGTGCAGACACATGCACACACCTCAAAATACCTCAGCCTTCCCCAATCTAAATTGATCTAATTAAAAAAGTAAAAAGTGGAGAGATCAGCTGGAGAAAATCAAAGTGGACTGAGTCCTGAGTTTTATAGGTCTTCGTCTGTTAACAACTGTGGCACGCATTCAGGTCCGGTTTGTCTGGACCCAGGCCGGATAGATGAGCCATGACACCATGGCCGCGGTGCCCATCCGATCAACCCGAGTCAGACCAACCGCAGACCTGGACCCACGCACAGTGACCAGGGCTCAGACTCCTCTGTGAGTCCGAGTGGAGGTCGCCGTGACCAGTAGGTGGGGTTGGCTGAGCTGGTGGGTTGGGATGGGGTATTCTAATGAATCCATACATGTGATGTATGAAGCATAGAAAATCCAAAACTGAGTGTTTTCATCCACCTCTAACAAGAAATGGATCAGTAGAAAAGGACAGTGAATGGGGTTTTTTTTTTCCTAATTTAAGGGTGTCCTCACACACATATTTGTGTTGTAAAAATATTAAAAAGTGCGTTTTCATACAGTATGTCTCCTTGAAGGTAACAAACATTGTGGCATAACTCCTAAGCCATCAGTGCCATACATCTGGTCTCATGGGACTCGCCATAAGGGACAGAGCATTGCCTCACCACTAAGAAGTTGTCTCTAAACGGTTGTTTGTCCTCGACAGAATGATGAGATCGAACCATCAGATTTCACCTTTGATATTTTCTACGCCCTAACACAGAAGATCTGCCCTCGCACCGACATAGAAGAACTCTTCAAAAAGATGTACGTTTCCTTTTTTTAACCTGCTTGCCCTTACCTTTGTTACTTGAACTGAGTTTGTACTTCATTATACTACTAGAACACCATAACTTGCAGTAACATTCTTGCATCACACTGTACCTGTATATACCTAATGGCACAATGCAGTTCTGTTACAATGTCCCCAAGTGTGTGGTACTGCATCTTTTTGGAAATCAGGACAAATGTTTCTGCGCCTGCTGCACTAACTACGTCTGGACAGCCTAACCTGCTTCTACAGTTCAGCATTAATTATGTTCTACCTAATGGTGATGTTTAAAGTCTTACCCAGAGTGATGATTAACATGTTCTAACTAAAAGTACAACATTGAAGTATGATCCCTTTTGAAGACAGCTGTTCCTCTTTCTAATTTTAACCAACTGTTTGATTGACTGTGAGGGTGTCTATTTTAAGAAGCATAACATTTTGTTTTTTTGTTTTTTTTTCCTAATTAATTCCTTTGCAGCAATGGGAACAAAACTGATTATTTAACTGTAGACCAGTTAGTCAGCTTTCTGAATGAAGTAAGCTCTTTATCATTCATTAACTTCTCTGTGTATTTGGCTTGCCCTTGCCACTCTGTGCAGTTCCCTTGCCTTATCCCCGACCTGTTCCGGGTTGAAGTTGCCCTGCGACCTCAACTGAGTGTCAACACGCTCATTAAAACAAAAACAATGAGATGGACAAATGAGTCTTTAAGCCAGTCTGCCAGGGCAACTTCATCCAACTCTCTTATTCTGCATGCCCATCCTCATCCCATTCCCTATACTCCCCAACCCCTACCGCGGCTTGCCACCCCGTGTCTGATTGGTGTTGCCATGGCGACGGGAAGGTAGAGGTTGCTTCCTGCTCAGTTCATCTTGTTTCCTGCTGTCTGTTTCTCTCTCTTGTATGTGGCTGAATACCTGCTTAGTTCCTCCACTGTGCTGTTGCGTGTTTGCTGCTGCTTCATGCCCAACCCTGCGCATCATGTTTTGGACCCACAAATGGAGCCAAAGCTTTAGTCTCATTAATTCCCACTTCTTTTAGTGTGTGGGCAGTAGCATTATAATAATGTTTTGATGTTGAAGCTGACTTGATCCGCTTAAACACACGTTTGTTATAGAGCAAATCACTGCACCTGTTAGTGTGGCTCTTTTTTTTTCTGAACACCTTCAGTTGCACAACATGACACAAGTTTTATATTTTGTTTAGACCTATTTAAGGCTTCAGTAATTCAGTTATAAGGTGGTATTTTAGCCCATGTCGCCTTCATTTGGCCACTGAGCAGAGCAACAGTGCTTACAAGTGTTTGTACATTCGTGCGGGTGATGCCACAGACTTAATGGAGACAATATGTTATTTTGGTGTTTGTTGCTCTTCAGAACCAGCGTGACCCCAGGTTAAATGAGATCCTGTTTCCATTCTACGACCCCAAAAGAGCCATGCAGATCCTTGAGAAGTATGAGCGAGATGAAGACTTAAAGAAGAAAGGTAAAAGTAGACATGGAGGGCAGTTTAGACTGTGCTGCCATCTGCCTGTGGAAATACCAAGCTGCAGTTTTTCTCCAAAATACAGGATATCTACAATCTATTTACAATTTTACACATATATATATATATATATATATATATATATATATATATATATATATATATATATATATATATATATATATATATATATATATATATATATAAAGCAAACTGAAATTTGATAGCCACTGAGTACATAGTATAAATTTGATTAACAAAGTTTTTCATCACATTGTCAGATTATGAGCAATTCAATCATTGGTCGATTTTTCAATAAGAAACAAATTACAGCAAATGTTTACCTTGACCTTTTAGTCTGACCATGTGTCACCACAACTGGATGACCTTCGACTAACCATCATTTTCCAGGGAGACAGTGCACCACCACCTTGGCTCTGCATGTTAGTGGGTTCTTAAATCCAACATTTCCAGATCAGTGGACTGGAAGGGATGACCCACTTACCTGACCACCTTATTCACCAGATATCACTGCCCTGGATTTCTTTCTATTAGGCTGTGTTAAAGATATCATATATAGAACAAAGTTACGGGACATCAGTGTCCTTAAATAAAAGATCACTGATGCCATTGACACCATTGATGAAACTATGATACAACCAAGTTGTGAACAAATCCAGTACCCTCTGATGGTCCCCATATAGAGGTGGATTAAATGAGAGGAAAAAAAGTCAATATCTAGTTTTCATTTTGGAATGTTTCTCATATATTTGTCTATTCATTTGCTTTTGTAATAAGTTAGTTGAATGCTAAAGAGACTTTATGGACACTTTGTATGGCTGTAATTCTTTGCTCTACTTTAAATATGTTCACTACCTTTGGATGGCTTGGTGAAATCAATCCCTTTTCTTCTAGGTCACATGTCCAGTGACGGGTTCTGTCGGTACCTAATGTCAGACGAAAACGCTCCAGTTTTCCTGGACCGGCTGGAGCTGTACCAGGACATGGACCAGAGCCTGGCCCACTATTTCATCAGCTCTTCCCACAATACGTACCTGACGGGACGACAGTTTGGAGGGAAGTCCTCTGTGGAGATGTACCGACAGGTTCTGCTGTCAGGATGCAGGTACCAAAGCCTACATTTCTCTGCAAACACCAAACACTATGTGAAAGCGCTGCTGCGTAAATGAACCCTCATGTGAAATGACACAAACTGATGTGACACCTGTGAGTAAATACCCCTCAGGTACAGGGAACCTACAGCTCAAGTCTTTTTAAATGATATATTTCATTGCTACTTAGGGTGACATTTCATTTGGAAACTGAAAAAAACTAAACAAAACATAATTTATATAGGGTAAATTGTACTCATGTGGATTATATCATAAACTTTACTAATCAAAGTGTTGTTGGTTCCACGATTGTAATTTGCATGAATTTAAAGCAACAGGAGTTTCATAAACTATTGAATTTTAAAAGGTAGATGTTACCCATTGTTGGGGGGGGTCACAAGGAACAAATGAATAGATTTCGGTGATGATCCAGTAGAGATCCTGGATTCTGGATCAATTTATTCTCCATTTACCGCAATGTAAAATTTCAAAGTGATCCAGAATCCAGGATCTCTTCCGGATCATCACCAAAATCTAATCATTTTTTCCTTGTGACACCCCCAACACACCATGAAATTTTCATCAAGATCCAGCCATAACTTTTTGAGTTATCTTGCTAAATAACCGACAGACAGACTAACAAACAAACTCTGGCAAAAACATAACCTCCTTGGCTGACCTCTCTTCATTCGAAGGGGGAGAGGTCTGCTTTTGGCGGAGGTTTGCGCTCTGAGTGTTTTTCTAGTCTTGATATATTTACATAAGAAAATCATTCATAAATCCTAATTCCCATATCTTGTATAATTTAAAGGGTTTCATGATTACTTTTAATTGCACATACATTTATATTACTGTGTAAATTATCATTGGATGCCTACAAATATGTTTATTCCATGTTCTGTATGTGTGTGCAGATGTGTGGAGTTGGATTGCTGGGATGGGAAAGGAGAAGACCAGGAGCCCATCATCACTCATGGGAAGGCTATGTGCACAGACATCTTGTTCAAGGTAAAAAATTGAATTTAAAAAAAAAAAAAGTTTTAACAGTACCATGACTACTTTGGGTTGACTGAGCCCAACTGGCTCCTAAAGCTGTATTTGTGATGTCCACCTGCCCCCTTGTGGTGACCATATGAAGTTACATTTGCTGTGACTTCTTATCCCTTTAAGATTCAGAGCACTTTATTCATCTCTGTAAAAAAATTTTGTTCTTTGCTGCCCATGTTCCTGTTTTTCATATTTAATTTTCTTGTTAAAACAGGATGTTGTTCAAGCCATTAAAGAAACAGCGTTTGTCACGTCAGAGTATCCTGTTATTTTGTCGTTTGAAAACCACTGCAGGTAAATTTGTGATTATGTTAATCAAGCACTGATGTTTTTAAATTATCTCCATGTAACCCATAAAGACCCAAACATCCAGCAAAAACCAAAAGCATCTGATATAAACCTGTTGATCCACTAATCATATCAATGCATGTAAAATAATTGGGGTAAAATGCAGTCTCTCATCTTTTCATGGTTATTGGATATGACCTATTTGGACATTCAGAGGCTCTATAGTTACTGTGGAAACACTGTCATCTTGTACAACATTAATTCACTAGTAAAACCCATGGAGTTGGATGACAGTGGACAGAGACAGTTGGTTTTATGTTCAATTAATATTATACTTTACTGGAAAAGTCACTTTTTCAGTTTTTGATAGAATAACCCTTAACTTTAATCTGAGCATTTATGAAGATTTTTATGAAATACAGGAAAATATATTGTTTCATATGGATAAAATGCAGAGGATAATGTTATACTAAATTATGATAAATCACTTAAATGTTGGATATGAGGGAAATTTCTTTCAGGAACTGATACAAAAGTATAACTGGGTCTTTATGGGTTAATGTAACTTTAGTATGTGAACAATTCTGCTTTTGTTTCGTTTATTACTAGTAAACCACAGCAGTACAAGATGGCCAAGTATTGTGAAGAGATCTTCGGTGACTTTCTTCTCAAGCAGCCTCTGGACAACTACCCAGTGAATATTCCCTACTCTTACTCCCAGCGCTTCTTAATTTACTACCATTAGATGACTCGGATGTTAATGTGACTATTTATTTATATTTCTCATCATCAGACCGAACAAGGGCGGGCCTTACCTTCGCCAAATGACCTTAAACGTAAAATCCTCATCAAGAACAAACGTTTGAAACCTGAAGTTGAACAGAGTAGGTACACAGCTCACTGTCTTGAAGTGTTAAATGTGTTTTTAAATGTATTTATTTTTTGTTAAGTGTGTGTGTCTGTGTGTCATAGAGCAACTAGAGGCCTTTAAGAAACACATGGAAGCAGGAGAAACCAACACCCCAGCCATCATCATGGGAGAGGAGAATGAAGATGAGACAGAGAACGGTCAGTCAGTCTGTTCGTGGTGTCCGTGCAGTATTTGTACATTCTGTTTGTGTTACTCAGCCAGGCTCATCTGATGTTTCCATAAACACTGTATTTGGGATCAAGTAATCAATCACTGAAATGTTGCAAATGAAAATCTCTAAAATTATTGTTTTGGTTTTAGGAGAAAAAGACTCTGATGAAAAGGACTTAAATTCCGAGGCCCCTAGCAGTCTGTCAGAGGCCACCAGTGAGAAAGAGACCAACAGCATTTCCCAGAATAACACGGTTAGCTCGAGAAAAGAGGAGGAACGCAACAACAGTGTGAAAAAGGTACGTGATTTGAGTCATGAGTCATTGAAATGAGTGAATTTAATTATTTTACACCACCATTAATTTGCTCATCGGACTTGGATCTGCACCATTTACATTCAGAGATTCCAAATACTCTGGACATGCCTTAAAATGATTTTTTACACTAGTCTAATGCCCTCTCCACACTAACACATATTTTTCAAAATGTAGCCCCCCCCCCATTAATGAAAAGAAAATACTGTTCACACAACCTTGATTTTGTAAAATATTTATATGCATTATAACACTACCTGTTACAAACCGTCAAACCATTGATACTTTTGTGCCTCAAAGTAGAAACCGCTAATGTTCAGATATTATTGGACGTAGCAGATACAGTTAGTCCTGTTAACTTACAAGTGTCGGTTTGGGTTGTATTCTCCTTTTGTCAAATCGCCAACATTTGCCTCAAAAATGTGTCTGTACTGATTGACTTCAATAGCAGGTTATGCACTGACATACACACTTTTATGTGCATGTTCACTACATAAAACCTGTTTGAAGTGGGGTGATTTCATAATCTTTTTTTTATGAAAAGGATACACACAAACCAGACTTGTTTTGCAAATATCCATACTGGTGTACATATATGCATATATATGACAAAAAGCTTTTTTTAACTACCTCCTTAATGCTCAATTGATCTTGCCCGACCATCTTAGTTCCTTAAAACGCAGTCTTTTAGGTAATTGAACCTGGGGCATGTAGCATGTAAAAAAAGATGATACTTTGTACAAATCATGGCAAGAGCATAACTTTAAAAATGACTAACATTCTTATTATGCATTATTTATTTAAAATGACCAAATGAATCAAAAACACAGGTTTAAAATGAGAGAATCTTGTACATGGAAGTACATGGCATATGCCTATAGATGGCAATGTTGAGGTTAACAGCAGTGGAGGGAAGTATACCCTTGCTGATACAACAGCACAAGAACAATACACACAATTTCCACAAATAAATAAAAGCTGTTTTTACACATAACTTGTTTTTGGGTGTATTAATGGAATCTCTTTCATTTACTTCACTCCATGTACTGTACAGTATTACTTGACCATAACTCCAGACTTCACATGGGTTTAACTAGTCAACATACATTTTACAATAGATCTCTCTGTCACATGTGTATCTATACTACTGCAATATGAATGATGTGCTTCTAACTGTTGGAGTAAATTAATAAATTGTTAAATTAATCCTTTGGATGTACTGTCACATGGTTTCTGGATTTTTAATGTTGGTGTTTACAGGTGGCAGATGATGAGGTAACAGAAATGTCTGAAGTGACAGAAGCAACAGATGCAACAGATATCTCAGAAGCATCAGACCAAGACAACAGCAAAAAGGTAAAGCCATCTTTTCTGATGTTTTATTCCATCCACTCCATTTTCAGTTTAGACAAATGTATTTGTTAATCTCGAAGACTGAAGTGTGGATGTCTGTGCCCTGTGCAGAGTGGGGATGTGGCGGAGGACTCTGAGGAGGCTCTGATAGCTCAGTACACATATGTGGGAGCCACCACCAACATCCACCCGTACCTCTCAGCCATGGTTAATTATGCACAGCCAGTCAAGTTCCAGAGCTTTGATGTAGCAGAGGGTGAGCTATTATTACTTTCCTTATTTACACATTTTCATTTGCAGTGTCTTCTAAAGATTATTAACCTGAAAATGACTGTAACTGCACTGTTTTTCTGTCCACTGGCTTTCAGAGAGGAACATTCACCATAACATGTCATCATTCAACGAGTCTGTTGGTCTGGGTTATCTGAAGACCAATGCCATAGAGTTTGTCAAGTATCCTTTGAGCCAAGAACACCAACTGTCTCTGAACATCACTCTGTAACAGGACAGTACAAAACATATGTGGACATGGTAAACATTTAATTGGCCCTTCTTTAACTTATGTAGTGAACTAAAGAATGAGTGACCATCATGTAAATCTGTCCACACTGCACTGGTGTACAATGAAGTGTGAAAATCATCTATTACATGGGACACACTTTAGATGTTTTATTCTAATCACTTCTTCTACTGAAAATACCCTGTACATGGTTTAAGTTTTGAAGCCATTTGATCAAATAGTTTGAACTTTTAGATTTAGGTCACCTAAATAGGAGTTGAATGGCAGGTCAGATATGTTTTTCAGTCATATTTCTTTCAAAAAAAAAAAAAAAAAAGAACTACTGTCCTCTAGAGGCCACTGTGCCTTTGGACTGTGTGACTTGGCATGACACACACATATACACACACAGTGACTTGTCTCTAATGGGAATGCTTGACCCAAGCTGTTCTCACTAAAAATAGTACTGCAGTCTGTTTGACACTCAGATGCACACACGTGCTTGAACATATTTGCTCTGCTTTTTTATTTTTTTAATTTTCCTGAGCGTCAGTGCAGCTACAACAAGCGTCAGATGAGCCGTATCTACCCCAAAGGGGGCCGGGTGGACTCCAGTAATTACATGCCTCAGATCTTCTGGAATGCAGGCTGCCAGATGGTCTCACTCAACTTCCAGACCCCAGGTACAACTACTCACTACATATGACCTCTGACCTCACACACACACACCAATAACAAGTATTACTCATGCATAACCGATATCTACAATCACAAACCCACTATACATGGTATGATTATAACTGTCAGATTAGGCACTTTCAGGGATCAAGGGCAATTCCCCAGTGTAGAAGAGTCGATACACACATGTGTGACAAAATAGGCTTCTAGCATCATTAGTAAAGACAGCAGTAATGTGTGCAATGTCACTGTCAATCCATATTTCCAGTATTTTATTGTGCTGAGCTAGTTTTACCATCTTACATGGATTTTTGGCAATTTCCCACTACATACAACATGTCTTTATGCCATTCATAGTTCATGTAATGCTGTAGAATGACCCATCCAAAGGTGCTAAAATGTTACTTCAGATGGTGCTCTTAGCATGACAGTTGTTCTTAATGCTTATAGTGAGGACATGAGGGGACACGTGAACAACTTTTTAACAGTTTAAACCTATGAAAATGTTTCTCTGGTCTGGAATTGCCTATTGTATCATAATGTCTAAAACTGGTACTTGACTATTGCTGCATACATTTAGTCCCACAACTATCTCCTCACAAATAATCAGAATGGCTCATTGGGACAAGTGGGAATTTAAATCTTCCTGGGTAACTCCACACAAATTACTATAGATTTTTCACTAGCCCCCAGGTATTTTGCATGACAAAAGCTTTGCCCACCAGGCCTTCTCAACATCCTGTATATATTTTAATGTTTGTTTTTTTTCCGTATGAATTATAATTCTATAAATTTTTTTTGTACCAAACCTGTGACATTAACCTGGAACCTGTGGAAAAACACCATTTTGGTTCCTAGTCTATTTAGGGTAATTTTGTAATTGCATCAGGTCATGCCCTCATGAACACAAACAGCCTTCTTTACGGCTCATATCCACCTCAGGTCTCTTTGCAGTTTTGACTTCCTCTCATACACATTCACATGGACCTATGCAGTGACTGTTGCCTGCTGGAAAACAGCTGCTGCCCCATGGCCAGAGGCAAATGGATCAGACCATATGGCCTGCTAGAAGAGGGGCATGTGTGGGGCTGGAGGGGGTAACACAAGAGGTGGAGCCTCTGTGATGGTGGGATAAACTGAAAGTACAAAAAATATGAGACAGATATGGAGGAAGCACAAAGCCTGCCTCTTAAACACAGGAAGAAACACACAGTACAACAAATGCAAAACTAACACAGCCCTCAGTATTGGCTCTTAAAGCTGATATTTTCAGATGTTTAAAGTATATAACATGCATCTCTATAAACTTGTCTTTCCCTCCGTCTCTCAGATCTGGCCATGCAGTTGAACCAGGGCAAGTTTGAGTACAATGGCTCGTGCGGGTGAGAACATGTCCTTCCCCCTTTCGCATCCGTCCCTTTTTTCCTTTCTGCTCCTCAATTAAGCTCATCAATTAAAAGATTGTCACATCTCATTAGTGGTTGCCAGTAGCGACCATAGTTACTGTCTGCCCTGAGAGCCACTTGGAGCCGTCGACAGGCAGGCTCCTCTCCACTCATATAAGGCTCTCTGCAGTCATCTCTCTTACCCTCTCCATTGCTGCCTCTGCTCTAATACCACCCCCGAGGGCAGATATTTTACCGTTAACACTGGAAATCTCATGTGTGGAGAGATCACCCATCATTTTTAACACTGCTAGAAATGACCTCCAGTTAACATGGAAACCATTATTCAAAAAAGTTTTTTCTTATTTTTAAGAGCACAGTAATTACCTGTGTGTATAATTTTATCCTGTGTTTATGCATCAGATATCTGCTCAAACCGGATTTCATGCGGCGTTCAGACAGGATGTTTGACCCTTTTTCAGAAACACCGGTGGATGGTGTTATTGCCGCTACCTGCAGTGTACAGGTGAGGATATAATGTAACGATGTCCATAAGGAGAAATCCTCTAGATAAACTTAAATATATAAATGGGAAAAAATATACACATTAAATACTTAACTAAGGACAAAGTGATTTCATTTTCTTAAAGCATAACACACATTTCTTTGGTTTGTTTTTAAAATATTTGTATGTAAAACATAATTGTTGCTGAAAAGTGCAGTTTTGTGCTCAGGGTTTACTTGATAAATCAGGGTTTCCTTCCAAGTGAAGTTGCTTATTAAATATTATCCCCATAATGTACACCTTCAATTGTATTCATGCTGGAGGTTTTTTTTCTGCAGGTGTTCTCTGGTCAGTTCCTGTCAGACAAAAAAATCGGTACATACGTAGAGGTCGACATGTATGGGCTCCCAACAGATACCATCCGTAAGGAGTTTCGCACACGCATGGTGATGAACAATGGACTTAATCCTGCATACAACGAGGAGCCATTTGTTTTCAGAAAGGTACTTAAAAGGGCATGAGTAGTCAATGTCAAGTTTATTCATATAACACAAACTGCTATACAGATATGCAGACCCAAATATATATAAAAAAAATTAAATAATAAATATAAGATATACTAAAACCACACTACCAGAATAATAAACTAAATAAAAGTCACACACTTGTATTAAAAACCATTGCAAATATGTGTGACTTTAAAAGAGATTTAAAGTGCATAAGTGATTGTGTTGAATTGACTGTTCGGCAGAGAGTTGAAGGGGAGTTGTTTGTACTGTAACTTAAAAACAATAAGGAGATGGTGGAATATGGTCACGAAGTGTGCTTTTTGGAAGTTGTTCAGAGACCAAGAAAGAGAAGGTCTGACAAAACAAACCAGGGAACAATTAAACAGAGGGTGGAACATCCCATCCCATGAGGGTTTGGAAGAGAAGCGAGACTAACAGTAAAGAAATGAACAAAAAATATATATGTTTACAATGAAAGGCAAATATTTTTGAATAATCATGAGACAGATAGAAACAAACAATTATAATATCAAGGAACAAAATTAATATCAACAAAGTGAAAGGGAGTGAAATAGAGAGTGCACCAGAATGGGTATAATAGTGCTGCTCTCAGCAGAATGAGGAGTCTCTCAGCCATGACTGTGACTCCAGCTCCCTAACACACACCATCAATCACTGGCTGCCGCAGTGCTGCTCTGCTCACACACACACAAACTTACACAGCGCTATCAAAGAGGGGCATCACAAGCAAGGCTGCTGGCAAGTGTTGTTCCCCCACATCTACACAAACTGAAATATAGGCAGAAACACTCCTTTTCATGTATGCATACACGGCACTGCTGAGACGACTCCTAGTACATACACACCAACCATACTCACACACTACATCAGCAAGGCTACATTTGCGTAAGCATCCACACAAGGCGGTGCTTCCACCCATTCATCTCTAGTGAGTATTCTTCTGCCTTATCTCTTACCTTCTTCGTCTAAGTATTAATCATCCTCTTCTCCGCGTTCACTTATCTGCACTCACAAGGCCAGTTCACTCTCTCCCTGGCTTTTCTTCTTCCAAGGGTGTACACGCATAAGCTGAAGACAGGGGTTTATACATGCACACATACATATATAAGATATACTCAACTCCCTGGATGCATGTTGGCTGTGGAGATGGCCTTGTCACTGGTCAGATATGCTATATGTTGTTCTGTTATCATGCTTTTCCTCTGTATCTCACTGTGACCGTCCCCAGATAATGTCCCTTCTAGTTTCATCCTTGACCTTCCACCTAAATGATGCCCTGTGCTTTCCACAGTTCAGCGGCGCTCACAACCTACCTTTGACTCTTTAGCTCAACTTTCTGTTTCCTTGTACTCTTTTGCCAACTCTGTTCCTCACTCTCCTTTCTAAAATTCTAACTTACTGGCCCCTCCCTCCCCAGGTGATCTTACCGGATCTGGCAGTACTGCGCATCGCCGTCTATGACGACAACAACAAGCTGATTGGCCAGCGCATCCTGCCTCTGGACGGCCTGCAGGCTGGTTACCGTCACATCTCTCTGAGGAACGAGGGTAACAAACCTCTGTCATTGCCCACCATCTTCTGCCAAATCATTCTGAAGACCTACGTGCCCGACGGCTTTGGAGGTAAGGGAAAGGGGAAAAGAAATGCACTTATATTAGATCAGAGAGGACACTAAATAGAATGTTACTTGATGTTCTTTAGTGTTAAAAGAACATTACATGTGGGCTTCTGATTGATGTACTTTGATAAACTGCACTGGTTTATCCATGCCTGATAATAAAGTGGCCTCTCTAGCCTTTAGGGAAAGACAAGGAGAGGAAAAGTCAGTCTCTCTCCTCACATCCTCTGCCTTGAGTTGAATACTTAGAGTAATGGCATGGTGCAAATGATGATGACAGTGAATTTGTAATAATAGTTTCAAGCAAGCAGTGGCATACAAATGAGTGGGACAATTGGTTTTGTCATTAAATAAAGCCAAGGGGCTTGCACTGAAGAACCATTACTGTAACCATTAGCTTTATTCTGAGATTTGTTCCTAGAATCTCTCTCAGAAGGCACACAGCACAGTATTATTATGGAACCTGTACCTTAAGAATCCCATATCTGTGAGAAAAGTAAGATTTGTCCCAATTTTGACTGGAGTGCTCTTAAAGCAAACATTTGACAGGACTCAAGCGATATCTTTATTCTGCAGATATGAGAGAGTGAATCTAATGCAATTTCTTTAACCCTGCTTGTGCCAAAAAACCTTGGCTTGTCGATCCATAAAACCTCCCACTGCTAAACAAACTATCGAGTATTCAAGCCATGATCTTTTTTTTTTCTTACACTTTTCACTTTCTAGATACTGTACTTATTAATCCTTTTCTATTTCTTAGCCATTGTGGATGCTCTATCAGACCCAAAGAAGTTCTTGACCATTGCAGAAAAGAGAGCTGACCAAATGAAAGCCTTGGGGATTGACACAGTATGTAATCCAGCAAATAAACAATGATACATCTTCAAAGCTACATTCAGTTTTTCAGAAATGTATTCCAGTTAGTGCTTACAACCAACATTAGTTCATCATTAAAAAAAATAAAACTCTCCAGACACAACATATGAACAGCATCTCATTTCGCCTAACTCGTTTTCTCTTTTCCATAGAATGATATAGCTGATGTTCCCAGTGGAAGTGCAAAGAATGACAAGAAGGGAAAAGGTAAAGGAGACACCGTTAAGGCCAGTGTGACGCCACAAGCCAGCTCAGACATGGCCCAGACGTCCAACTCAGCCCAAAATAACACAGCCGAAACTAAGAGGGGTGTGTATTTCCAAAGAAATGCATTTCACTTTTATCCACGGACTGTCAATGTATTCCCACTTACACTCGTTAATGTTGACTGTTTCAGATACAGCTCTGGTGCCTAATGTCAGCATTGATGAGTTAAAACAAATGAAGGTTTGTAACCAAATGCACAACTTTTTCCTTAAGAAATAGTTACATTTACAAAGCACCTAAAACTGTACTACCTTCTCTAACCTTATACTTTAATAGTTACTATGCAATTATCTAGTTGCTATTGTGCTAAAAATTGAATGAAACGGTTCATATGCATGTCATACAAAAAAATGCTTTTACTTCTCTATGGGTCCAATCAAGCGAGAGTGAAGATAAGCATTAAAAAAAAAATTTGTTTATACAAATTATTTATCAAATGAGCAAATTTTTAGCTATAGATCTCAATTTTATGAAAATGTTATGCTTTTTAAAATAACACCTGTAAGAAGAAAGGTTTCAACCAATTTTATCAATTGTCCTTTTTACACTACACCCAGGCCTCAAACAAAAATCACTCGAATTTGATGTTTTAAAAAAAAAAGACTATCTGTGAACTGTTACTGACAAATGAACAATTTGGAATTTACCTATATGGGGATGGAATACCAGAAGTTGTAAAGTATTAAACATCAAATTAAATAAATCATTGTGATTATTGTATCTGACTTGTTTTAAAAAATAAACCAATGCATACAACGGTAAAGAGTCATTCACCTATTACTATGGTAGCCTCTCCACATGTTGACATGTTCTCGTGTCAATAAAATAGAGATTTTTCTATATTTTACTCCAAAGTCTATTTGCAGCATATATGGACATAATTATAAAATGTTTTGTCCTACTTGATATCAAGTTCTGTCAAAACTGCACGTTTTGAAAGTTTGCATAAAGCTTAAAAAGTCGATGTATTACTCAACAGTACTTTTCACCTAAACATTTTATCTCCCCAGATGTTACTACACATAATGTTAAAGTGCTTTTAAATACCAACTCAAATGCACATAATACATGCATATCAGTGTCAAACTGCTGAACAAGAAATGTGCCCATGTGTGACCATATGTTGAATCCATATGTTGGTGTGCAGAATATTTCTAAATGCGTTTCTCTCTCAATGCAGACATACCTTAAACTGATTAAAAAACAACAGAAGGAGCTCAGTGCTTTAAAGAAGAAACACTTAAAGGTGGGTGACCAGACCTGGACCTGGTACTTGGCAATGCTAAGAGGCTTGTATTTATTCTGGACTCACATTAAAGCTCACAGACACAAACCGAGCAGGAGAGATCAGAGTCCCCCTTTCATCTTTCACTGATCACAGCTTCATCATTTGCCCAGACATACATGCACATTATATCAGAAATTCACATAACAATTGACACGCAATTAATGATTTATAACAAATTAGACTTGCTAAAGTTAGCTTCCCTTTGACCTACACTCACCACAGAGACTGCGGCGGGTGCTGGCTCTTTCAAAGCAGCTGATTAATTATCACACTATAAAAGCCCATTGCATAACAGACGTAAACACTACCCATCCAGACACATCTGTTGAATAAAGACAAGCTTTTTATCAAACAAAAACATGCGCTCACAGTCAGATCCTGCATCTGTCTCATGTGATTTTGTTTTGTCAGATTAATACTGTACTTCCACGATGTAAAAAAGTCTGTATATTTATATATATATATATATATATATATATTTATTTATTTATTTATTTATTTATGTTCCTATTCTGTCTGTGTCTTAAACTAGGATCAAAACACAATGCAGAAAACTCACTGCACTCAGGCGGACAAGATGGTGTCACTGCATGATAAGGAGAAGATGACCCTGGAGAAACTACTCGAGAAGGCAATCAAGAAACGAGGGTAAATTATTTTACATTTGTGGTGAAACAGTATGACAACACAAGGCGTTGAACATATACAATGACACTATGACGAGTAGGTGTGAGCAGGCTTTTGGACAACTGATCTGATGTAACACAACTGAGTGCCATTTCAGTTTTCCAAACACCTCAACTCTCACTCTGACGTTCTCTTCTCAAGATCAAAGGGGACATATCATGATCATTTCCCACCAGTGTACACAGTTCCCTGGTGTCTCAGTGACCGGTCTGTCACATGCTTTGGTCAAAATACCACATTGGTGAAGAGATACAGCAGCCTCTTCATCCTGGAGAAACGGCCCTTTTCAAAACGCCCACTTTTAATGGCTCTTGCTTTCATGCAAATGAGCCACAGTTGACTCCGCCCCTCTCTTCCACATGATACCGAGAGAAAGAAATGGAACTTGAAAAATTTTAGGCGGCGAAAAAGAGACAAAGACACAGATGAAATAAGATCAGCTGGAGAGAATTAAAGTGGTCTGAGTGCTGAATTTTACTGCCCCGGTGCCTTCAGGTCCTGGTTCATTAACAGGCCCGGTGTGCGTTTGGGTCCAGTTCGTCTGATCTGGGCCAACCAGACGAGCTGTGACACTACAACCACGGTGCCACCCATGGACCAGCCCGTCCGATCAACCCTAGTCAGACGGACCGCAGACCCAGACGCACACCAGGGCTACCGATGGAGAATAATGACTGGTGGCTGTGACCAGTACGTGGGGTCACCTGAGCTGGTGGGGTGGGGTATTCAAATGAATCTATGCATGTGTCTTATGATGCACACAAAATCCAACACAGAGCATTTTCATCCTCCTCCAATAAGATGGATCAGGAGAAAAGGAGAGTAACTTAAGGGTCTCATCACACACAGACAACACATATTTGTGTCTTAAAGACTTTAAAAAGTGGATTTTGCATCATATGTCCCCTTTAAGGTGTATTTAATTACATTTGAGTTGAATGAGTTTTAGTAAATATAGACTTTAAACTTCACTTAATATCTGGTTGACTTTCAGGGAAAATAACTGCCAAGACCTGAAGAAGGAGACAGAAGATAAGATCCAAACACTAGCAACTGAACACAAAGCCAAGGTAACACTCCTGAGCCTAAAGTTGATGCTCTCTCCAAAATCCCATTAGTTATAGGAATTACATGGTTTTAAGTTGTGAATAATAGTGAGGTCAATAAAATGTGGTGTGTGTGTGTGTGTGTGTGTGTGTGCAGGTAAAGGACATCACAGCACAGCACACTAAAGAGTGGTCAGAGCTGATCAGTAGTCACAGTAGCGAGGAGCAGGAGATGAAGGACAGCCACGTCACACAGCAGTGTGAGCACCTTAAGAAACTGCTGGCCACAGTCCAGGAGCAGCAGACCATGCAGCTCAAACTAATCCACGAACGGTGAGACACACACACACACACACAGCTGAATGCATGTGTCTGGGGCAGCGATCCTCCCATGTGGTGTCAGACTGAGGGGCCAGTTGCTCTATTTTTACTGTCGTTGTGAAAGCTAGTCATGATCACGTCTTTACACTGTTTGTTGTTACTTTCACAATTTTAGGCAAAGCAAAGAAATGCGTGCCAATCAAGCCAAGATGTCCATGGAAAACAGTAAAGCCATCAGCCAGGACAAGACTATCAAAAACAAAGCAGAGAGGGAGAGGTAGGCCTCAAATGTCATTTACTAGTGTTCATCTATCATTCAATAGTCAGATGTTTTTGTTGATGAAAAAGGAAATTAATATAATTGGAATGTTTTTACTTCCTCTCACTTTACTCTTAGGAGAGTGAGAGAATTAAACAGCAGTAACACAAAGAAGTTTTTGGATGAAAGGAAGAGGGTAAGTTTTCTCGAGAATGTATATCTTTAAAGGATCACTAGGCAAGATTTGATCTTCTATAGGACACTTTTTAAGAAAAAAAAATGTAGATTAATCACAGAGGACTGAAATAAAAACATTGTGATTGGTTTACACTGTTCAGTAATGGTCATACTTGGTGTGTCCACAGCTGGCTATGAAGCACCAGAAAGAGATGGAACAGCTCGAGAAAAACCAGAGAGAACAGTTGGAGAAACTGGAGAAGTTCAATGAGCAGGTACAACCTGGTTGGAAGAAAAGGAAAGAACCTCAGATTCAGACATATTCTAGAACAGAGGTCTTCAACCCTGGTCCTCAGGGTCCACTGTCCTGCATGTTTGAGGTGTCCCCCTGCTCCAACACACCTGATTCACAACAGTGGGTCGTTATCGGGCTTCAGCAGAGCTTTGTAACGAGCTGATCATTTGAATCAGGTGTGTTGGAGCAGGGTGACACCTCAAATATGCAGGACAGTGGACCCTGAGGACCAGGGTTGAAGACCTCTGTTCTAAATCACCATCACTACAAGTGGCCGTCTGGTTACTGCTCTTAATCTCAACTACTGTAATGTGTAGGCATGGTTCTAAACACACTCATTTCCTCCTGTGTGATACAAAGCACACCACATCCTACCTCAGTTTACAGTTGGACGTTCATGCTCCACTGGCTTATGTGTAAATGAAACATGAATTTAGCTCCATGTGCAGCTCTCTGTGAAACCCCTGCCTCAATCACTACAGATTCTATCATTTGGAGGTAAATTGTTGGTAGTTATGCACGAATGGTTTCACAAAACAGATTAAGAATGTACCACCAACAGTGCTAAAATAAACAGACTAATATTTAGAGTATTTGTACACATGCATTGAGTTTTAGTTCACTTCGCAAGTATATATATATATATATATATATATATATATATATATATATATATATATATATATATATATATGTTCAGCTCATTTTCTATGTGAAGGTTCCATATTTCCATCATGACTTTTATTTTACCATCTTGTCTGTACGTGTCTTGCATGTGTGCACATATTCATTTGTTTTTAATATGATTTGCTTCTTCCGGCACAGCTTTTGAAATCACATCATGCAAACAAACTGGTTCAAGGTAGGCATCTCCATTTCACCCTTTGTCCGTACACCTCTGTTACCTATGTGTTTCAGCACATCATTTACTGTAGTGATCAGATTTCCTTCATTTCTTTCCCCTCTCTGTCTGACATGTTTTTCTTGGTCCTTCCTGCTGAGCCTGTGAAAATGGGTATTTTCCTGCCATTTAAATGACAACTATAATGAGCACTGGAGTGACTCAGCAGAGTAAAGCAGGGGGATATACTGTAGTACACAACATGCCTGTCTTTCAAGAGATTGCAATATTTGACAAAGGAGGAAAATGATTAATTTTCTTTGTTGTAAAATCCAATCCCTGCGTCTGGGGTGTGCAGCTCTCAGGGTGTCAGCGGTGCCAACGAGCAGCTTGAGTCATTTATCACAATGACTCATAGCTATTACTAAGCAAAAACAGCCCAGCTCCAACCTGCCTCAGTGTTCCTTCGCTTCAGCTCATTATCTTTACATGACGGCATCCCACAGCACACATTTTGGGGAAATCATATCACTTCGGTTAAGCTTTTGGTTGGTTATTTACGTAAGCAAAAATATGACCTTATTACACTAACAGTATCATTTACTGAAGATGAATTAATTTGACAGTGGAGATAAGAATTGGTATCACACCTATAACTGGATATTGGCTTTGGCATAGTTGCTTTACACTTCTGATTAAAAAAAATAATAAAATAAAATCTAATTACAGTATATATTACAGTACAAATCATTTTGTTTCATTTTACAAACCATATATGTGTATACAATCACTGCAGTTTAATAAGTTGAGTTTTAGTATTATGTTTCAACAATAGTGTTTTTCAAAGCAGTGTTACATTTACTATATATAACATTTTTACTATAGTTTACTATAATGAAGGAATTAGCATAACATTGCTAAATAAAAAGACTAATAAAACCAGTGTATACAACTCTATTGTGAGCACTGTCCAACCTTCTATATTTGACTCATTTCACAGTTGTTTGTTTTTTTTACAGAGAACATTGAATGAACGGTTACTTATATGAATGACTCTATGCTACCAAGTGTATTTATGTCACTTTGTAATGATTCTACCAGCACTAAAAGTGGTTAATTCATTTAAATATGCATGAGTTTGACATGTTTTGCATTGTAATAGAAGCTAAACTGTGCAATAATCCCTGCGTTTAAGTAGATGCTTTACTGAACTATAAAAAAACAAGACACTGAAGTTGTTCACATGCCGACTAATCACTCTCCAATTTCTGGAGTTGTCATATTATTCAAGTGACCATGTAAACAACATAATCTGATATGTTTATCACATAACGGCAGTAATCTGACTATGACGATAAATCAAATTAACTCACCGGGATTTCTCCCCAATACTCCATTGTTTTACTGCATGTGTACAGATTAATCTGATGTTATTCTTTTACAACTGCACAAAAATGGTTAAAATCATAAAGAATAGAAGTTATGTAATGAAATATGAGTCAAAGACAACAGGAAGTTTGAGCCGACCATGACTACATACGTAAGAACTCTGATAGAAATACAATAGCGGACTAGAGCATCTAAACTGATTATTACAATGATCAGATTATTTGCAGTTATCAGACGTTTACAGTCAGGGAAACTGCCTCAGTGGCAGGTACCTGATTATGCAAAATCAGATAAACACACCTGGATTTCTCCCCAGTACTCTTTGTTCATGTATTCTTGTGTATTTTGATCTTTTGCTGTACATCTGTGTATGCGGGAAAGCAAATCATAGAAAAGGGAAGTGACATTCATACATGAGTGGATGACAATAGGAAGTTGCAGTCTACTATAACTACATCCATATGCACTCTGAGAGAAATATGATAATAGACTGAAATGTCTAACATTTCTGAAATGCTTGTAAACACATAAGATCCAATTCTTACAATTATCGGATTTTTATAGTCATGTAATCAAGCTCAATGTTTGATATCTTTTCTGTTATTCTAAATAGTGTAAAAATATGTTTGGTTCCTCTGGACTGTGCATTATGTCACACAGACAAATAAAGTAAACACCATCGTTAAATTTTTCAGTTGCATCTGACTTTACAGGAGAGATTCTCTGTTTTTGTTTAATCATTGGATAGTATGTATTCTCTAGTGGATGTAATGTGTTTACTGTCCAGCCTGTCAGTAGTCACTGTTCCATTAACCCTCAACATTTTATGCACAAATATAACTTGCACATAAAAATTGACCCAACGGAAAAATAACCATTTTAACAAAACCCTCATTTTGATGAAAAGTTGTTGTTTATTTTTAGGTGTGGCACAAAACTGCAATAGAATGACCTTTTTAACACACCTGCAGACAGGTGAATTAAAAAATAAAAATAAAGCAGATGTTTAATGGATGTTACAACAAATGAACAATGGTGCATTATATGTAGACACACCAGGAAACCCGATCATTTTATTAATTTAATACGAAATAGAGGGTTAATATATAATATTGAATATACTGTAAAACATGTCTATGTTTATGGAATGGCTGCTCGTATCACCTCGCAATAATAAATGAATCATCGCATTTGTGGTTTAATGGAAAAACCAACATAACGCACTTCTGTTTGACATTTAGTAAAATATCGGTCAAGTTTTACGCATATATCCAATGAAAAAGTAACTAGTGCTGCACCTTTTTGCATTGGGTGGGCGAGAGAGAGGGGGGGGGGGGGTTTAGTTTGTGACTCTTTGAGACGGTTTTGTGTGTCCTCACAGGCCAAGGACATGCAGCAGATGGTGAAGCTGGAGGAGGAGATGGACCGCAGACCTGCCACGGTGGTGTGAGCGACTGAGACAGAGACACAAACACACTCGCACAGTCAACACACAAACACGCAGGTGCAGAAACCACACCACCCTGGACAGCCCCCGCTACAGTCAAGAGATGTAAAAACCTGCCCGGGTCACATCTTTGTTTTTGTACCATGTGGCCAGCACTCATTATGTTCACACACAGTCACACTTTCTGTTTCTGTTCATTCACCTGAGCTTCCTGTCTTCTCACCCCCCCCACCCCACCCCCTGTCCCCTGTCCGCTAACTTTATACCACTGGTGCTTCACACTGTTTGACCACTTATGGAGAAGAAAAAAAAAAAGGAAAGCCTACTGTGAATACAGAGCAACACGGTGTGATCGCCCACTCCACCTGTACAGATCCAACTTTTCTATCACCTTCACTGGTCTCTGCATCGTTTGGGAAAAACACAAGCTGCAGCTATTGGTTTACGCATCCACATCCACCCAACACATGTTCACTCATGGGATCGAAGAGGCGGTTGTCGTTCCCCTTTTTAACGTCTTTTTTTTTTTTTTTTTTCCTCCCAATTGGTACAAATAAGCTGTAACCGTTCCAGTAACAGCAACGGAGGAGAGGGAGAAGAATATGTATAAGATATTGTTATTTCAGCACAAATGAATAAACTTTGAAATACACTGTATGCTACACACCAGTCCTGTCCTGAGCACTTTGTATGTGGTAGGCCATCATAACAATGTGGAAAATGTAGCAGTGCACTACTGTAGGTTTTCTGTATCTCAGTAAGAATGTATGCCAAAAAAAAGAGAAGAAGAAGAAAAAAAAAAAACAGAACATGTACACAGACAAAAAAAAAAAAAAAAAAACACTGTATGAGAGTGACGAACCCCAGTGTCAGCGAGTCCTATGAGCGGTTTGACTTCAGAAAGATGTTTTAACTTTTTTGTCGTTCAGCAAAGTTACAGCCTTCTTTAAAAAGGTTAATTAAATCCAAACTAAAGGGATGACAAGGGAGGTTCACTTTTATTCCTCAGTCAGGTGGTGTTGTCGGTATAATCACTCTGCTTCACTCACCTGAAATTGATCGGGGGTAGTCATATATAGTTTTTTTTTTTTGTTTTTTTTTTTAACTGGCCTTTAAATATAATACGGCAAAACTCTTTAATGCTTTAGCTTATAGCCCTACTGTTCTGTTCAAATGCACACTATGCAAAAATACTCTGTGTCATAATATAGTACAAATACGTATTTGATGTCGAGTTGAATTGTTTCGAAAATAAAGACAAAAGCTCAATCCGGAGTGTGTTCACGGTAACGAAACCAAAACGTTAGCACTAAGTAACGGATAAAAATGTTGTCATAATTGTAAAAAAAAAAAAATTTTAAATAAAAAAAAATGTTGCTATATAATTGGTCTATTTATTCATAAGATGATAGCTGCATTAAGGAGTTTTGCACATACTGTAAAAACCTTTCTATTCTGCTGGAATTTCCATTTGTCATACAAGAGTACAGTAAATGTTCCCCACCCTACCCTGTCATTTTGTTAAAATCAAATGTTATGGAAGTGAAGCGCTTCCTTAATTCCGTGCAACTTCAGCATCCCCAATCCCCCCCCCCGCTCAGTTTAGGTCACAGGAGAGTGTACAGCATAGTTCCAGCTGATCTATGATGCCTTTGCGTTTCCGTCACACACTGTTCACTGAAGGAATTTCACCAACAGACTCTATCCTTGTGCACCCCGTCCCCCCCTACACACACACACACACACACACACACACAGGCACTTCTAATGAAGCTAAATGTCCATAGGATGACAAAAGGATCTAGAATACACAGCCCTGTCACTACTGCTGAATCCAAAAGCAAATGCAAAGAGAGGAATGCAAATGTGGACATAGTATTTTGTGGTAAAATCCTGTGGGTACTGTAGTATTTGTGCACATATGATCATGCCAGACATTACACTGCATGGCATCACGTGAAAAATTGACCAATGATAAAAAAAAATAAAAAAAATTCCTGACCGTATATAATGGAAAATGTGATTAAAGCACCTCCAGGTCCAGTATTTTTGGCCTTTTTAAAGACGTACTCTGTTTTATTCTGCTGTAACACACATTGAGGGTAGACGGAATATTTGTGTATATACTGGAATGTATGTTTAATTTTCCTTTTGATTTATTTGTGTTCAATGATTCTGTCATACAAGGGCTTGGGGATAGACTGGGTCTGGTGGATTCTGGGGGAAGACATTTATTGACCACTGGCTTTTTCTTGTTCGTACATTTTTTTTTTATCTTTTTTTTTTTTTTTTTTTGTTCCAGTCTGCCCTTACTGCACCACACAACACAGTATAAAGCTCTCACCACATATCTAGTGCAGAGATAATGAGTAAAAGTGCTTTTAAATTTTATTCCATCGCTTTCAAATGTGCCACTCAGTGTCTGTTAGGACGTTTAAATTATTTTATGAATGATAAAATGCCAAATTAAGGGGTTATTTATATGAAGATATATATATAAATAAATATATATTATATATATATTAGATATAATGTGTAGTTTAAAATTATTATGTTTGTTAGAGGCTTTTTGCACTAGTCGAATGTTTCTGTTGTGTGATTCTATGTAACCTTTGGCTCTAGTTTGTCAAAAAAAAAAAAAAGCAGATTATTTTTGCAGAGCAATGTCACCAATTTGATTTCTTCTGTTTCTACTGCATCTTCTTCGTTTTCTATTTTAATTGTAGCTTGGCGACAAAACATCTTGTGTGTGTTTTTGTATTTATATTGTATTGTTGAACTTATAGCAATGAAAATACTGTTGTTATTTGGCTCCTTTAATACTGTTTTATAGTATGTGTACCAATAAATCCAGGTGTAAAATGGGACAAAATCATGTGACTCATTTTTGGGCTTTTATTTTTTGTTCGTTTGTATTTATGACTGTGAAACTTAATTGTTTATCTTACTCAATAATTATCAAATAAAATTTTTAAAAAAATAAGTCAGTGCAGTGGTTAGCAGGTGTGCCTCACAGTAAGAAGGTCTTTGGTTCAATTCTAACTCCAGATGTTTCTGTGTGGCGTTTGTATGTTCTCCTCATGTCTGCGTGAGTTCTCTCCAGGTACTCTGGTTTCCTCCCACCATCCAAACACATGCATTAATAATTGGTTAATCCAGTGGTTCTCAAATCTGGTCCTCAAGTACCACTATTCTCTGCATATTTTAGATGTTTCCCTCTACCGTCACCCCTGGAAGCCATTCCATCACTATCAGGCTGCTGTAGAGCTTGATGACCATTAATTGAACCAGGTGTGATGGAAGAGGGAAACATCTAAAACATGCAGGACAGTGGTTCTCAAATCCAGTCCATATTACCCATAGGTGTGAAAGTGACTGTTTGTCTTTATATGTCAGCCTTGAGATGAACTGGTGACTTGTCCAGAGTGTAGCTGGGATATATATATATATATATATACATATACATATACATATACATATATACACACACACCCTGACCCGCGTGAGGATAAAGCGGATTCAGAAGATGAGTTTTAGTGTCAGGGTTATTTATGTAGTGTTCCATCTCTGGTGCAGATCTTGTTGTTGTGCTTTACCATAGTGTCATCTGGGTTCAGACACATGTACAGTCAAGCCCAGGCTCTAGTTAACCACACAATGAGTTCTGTTAATGATGTGCAACAAGTGACTCCAGATCATCTTGAACATTGGCGGCTCCATCCCTGTGGCTCTTTGTCTTGTAAAGCACAGCATTAACATCAGAAAGAAGAACAAAGCGTGGGGATGTTTGTTTCCCAGCAACACCACTGTGTCTCTTCACTATATAACAGTGTCATCACTGGTTTGAGGCAGAGGTGATGAAACCTGCACTGAACTCCTCCTGAAGGATGACCCATGTTAACTTCCATCCATAAACTAGAATAATGCTGAAGGCAGAGGAACGGACTGGTACTAAGATCCTCCTGGAGGCCATGTCCCAGGACAAGATCCACCTGGCCAGGTTTGTTCTGGACGCACTAGATGGAGGGATTGTGGATTCTAAAACAGAGGGCGCACAGACTCCTCTCATCTCGTCCATTTTTCTGCCTGATGACAAAGTCCGCTGTAAGTTTGTGGAGCTTCTTCTGCAGCGAGGGGCCAGTGTCAATTATCAGGACCCAGACGGACGGACTGCCTTGAGTTATGCCTGTGAGAAAGGCCACCTGGATGCTGTTAAGATCCTAGTCCAGAACAGTGCAGACCCGGAGATTGTGGACGTATGGGGAAACAGTGCACTAATGTATGCCGCAGTCGGAGGCCACTCCCACATTGTCGACTTTTTGGTTAGAGCTTTCAAAAGGCTGGGTCTTCAGATAGACAGACAGAATAAAGTTGGGAACTCTGCTGTTCACGTGGCAAAGTTTCTCGGTCACGCGGAGTGTTTCTTTGCGCTCACTAACAAGAGGGGTCACGAGGCTGAGGGATGCTGTGATGTTAACTATAGGGTTCAGAAGAAAGTTGGACATTTGGTAAGTAAACTTGAAGCTCTCCAGACTTGTACTCCTGTAGATAAGATGACAGTTGGGGGGTACAGCTGGAAGACCGGACATCGGATGAAGCAGAGTCAGATGCAACGGATGGAGTCCATAGAAGAGTTGGACAGACAGAACGGACACACTTCTGTGCATCCACAAAAGCTGCTCTTCCACACCCCTAAACCCCCCTTGCGGACCTGTGACCAGCTCCCCTTGTCTAAACTCATCACATCTGCGGATAGACCTGTCACTACCACCACCACCACCACCACCACCACTGATGATCAACTCCCGCTTCTTACCTCATGCAGTGCGTCAAAAAACAGTGTTTTCTTCTCACCACGTCCGACTAGAAACTGTGTGAAGCGCAGCGCATCTTCTGCCCTGAACATCTTACTGACTCCTATGGCTGCCAATAAAAGTGACAACGAGATGCGAACAGAAAAACCCAAAGCTGTAAATGTCAACTCTGGTAGATTTTATGAGAATTACCAGAAAAGGTTTAGTTTACCAAGTACCATTCACAGCCCTGCGCCACCGGAACGCACTGTGGTACCTTTGCGTAAATCCAGAGCAGTGAGGAGGTGCACAGCTTCTCCATCTGTAGTAGAACTTCTTCACTTTAACAATCCACCTGCCATTACTTCATCTCCAACTTTGTCTGTGTTGAGCAACAAACTCTTACGTCGATTTACATCTCCGGAGTTTAAAAAGGATGTGAAAGAAATGGAACATGATGCGGAGTTGACTTCAATGCGGATCCCGCAGTCGGAAACATTCCCCCAAGACATTAAACACCCCCTGGTTGGCAGTAAACCAAGCATCGACAGCATCAGCTCCGTTAAATGCGAGTTTGACTTCCATTCCAGAATAACTAATTGTTAAAAGAATGGGAAGTAATGTGCGTAAAGGTTGCGTCCATTTGTGACATCTTTACCCATAGAACCACTTCCATCACAGACGGATCCAAGGGACTCACTCTGATACTTTACTACCCCCGTGATCCTCTCTGACAATTCATAAATATTATAATAAATAATATCCGCCTTAAAACTTTTTGTCATTATATGTAAAAAAAAAAATCGTGTGGCAGAAATACCGAAAACTTTGAACAAATTTAACAGTGTTATTTCCCAGGTTAAGTACTCTGTGTAAATCGGTCCCTGAATGCCTCCTAGATGTTCAGTATTGGACTATTTACAGTAGTGTGTCGGTGTTTGCCCCTCCTATTGGACTGTGGGTTGGGGGGGTTGTGTAGATTAGAAGCAGCATTATTTTTGCATTCTACTTTTGTGAATGTATTTATGATGTTAGCTTTTCAAAAGTGAATAAATTCTCTCTGGTAATAACCATGGTAAGACTTAAGCTTTTATGCAAAAACAAGAGAAGGCCGATATTGTGTGTAGTTAGTGTTCCAGTGTAGATTATATGTAGCTGTACCAGACAGGGAGTCTTTGTCCTCTGATACATACACGCATCTTTTACCAAACACTCACAGTATGAGCTCTCGAGCGTTGGAAAAAAAAAATTAATTTCAAATGAGTCATAATGTGTCTGTAATTAGTGGTAAAATTACAAGCAAGGAACAATTATTGCCCAGGGGTGCCAATACCAGGAGGACGTGTGTAGCCTAATAACTTCTGAAACCATTATCCATGTCTTTACACAATTAAACTACGACTGTGTTCACTTTTCAGTCTTTCCTGACGTGTGTTCGTGGACTGTTGGATGCATAAACAATATAATTAACCTCGGTAGAAAGTTTGTGTCTTTGATGTCTTTGAGTCTTGTTTTTAGCTCTAATTTTCCTCACACATTCAGCTGCAACCTTGCAGAAATGGAATGCCACAGAGGGAGGGAGGGGAGTGTTTTCGGCGTTTCCCTCCAGACATACATCATTTCAGCCCAACCTACAGCTTCTCTTACAGAGATGGAGATACAGCACTGCGGGAATAACACTGCACTGTGAGCTCTTCTTTCCAGCTGGGGTTTACACACTCAATGGATGGACTTTTCTTTTGGAGCAGGAGACTCATTTCGGATGTATGAAAGGTGCACACGGAGTTCGCTCCTGCAGCTGTCATTGATTTAAGACGTGTCAACCTTGGTAGGGGACGTGGGTTTGGGCTGTCAGAACTCTTCGGAGCCGGGGGCTTAGGCAGTGGAAACCGGATCTCACGTCCAACCTGGAGAATCTTTTGCTGCATTCACGATGATCTGAGCGTGACTTCTGTGCGCTGAGTAGAGGCATCCCTCCTCTCTCTCTCTCTCTCTCTCTCTCTCTCTCTCCTTTTTTTTCCTTTTACTCAACCACCTCCCCTCTCTCTTTTTTTTTACCCCTGCTCTCTCTCTTTTTTTTTTTTCCTTTCCGTGGGTTCAGCACACGCTGCCCTGTCACTAAGCCCCTGTTTCCAGCGTTGGGGAAAGCTGATAGAAATGGGACGATTCGATTTCAGCACCACGGAGAGCGCCCGACTTCTGCTATTGAGTGTGATCGGTAAGAGAGCGTGTGCGCGCGCAGTTGTCGTGACTCCCCTCACTGCAGTGTGTGTGTGTGTGTGTGTGTGTCTGAGCACGCGCGCCCTCGTGCATGCCAACCAACTACAGCATGTGTTGGGTTGTTTTGTTTTTTTTTTAACGTGACAGTGTGTGTTTTTTTGGTTATTTCCTAGACTTGTCATGCTTTCTCGCTCATATAATAGAGCAAAACATGAACTCTTATCAAACAGGGTCAGAGTTGAAGTTATTACTTTGAGACTGTGTTCAGACTGCAGTCACAGCAGAGGCGGGCTGTTGCTCCCCTGATACTGCAGATTTCAGTCTACAGTGTCTTCACCTGATTTGGACCTCAGCGTAAAGAACACACAGTCATCTGAGGGTAGCACACACATTTGAAACTCAGACACGCACACTACTCCTCTTTTTTTTTTTAATTTGCTGATTCTGCATCTTTTCATTTGGGTAATGGAGTGTGTGTGTGTGTGTGGGGGGGGGTTGTCGGCGTGTGTACCCCACCTGCTTACCCCTGTTGACATGGGTTCCCCACCTCTAACTTCCCAGCTTCCATTCCCCTGCGGACACCAACTGTGCTGTGTGTTTGTATGGACAGGTGTGCTGGTGCTGTCTGCGGTTCTGGCGGAACAGGAGGGAGAGAACCTGTCCGGACTGTCCAATAACCCAGACAAAGCCATATTTGCCGTACGGGAGAACGGAACAACATGCCTGATGGTGGAATTCGCCGTTAAGTTCCTCGTGCCATATGACGTGCTCGCGCTCAATGGCATAGACGTAAGGAATCAATCGTGTTTTTTTTTTTTTTTTTTTTTTTTAATTCCCATTAATATGCTTTAACGGGTTTAGACCTTAAAAAAACATTAGAACTGGGTTGGAGTAAATGACTGTTTCTGAAGGCTGGTGTGTAAAAGTGAAGAAACACTGGGATACTTTTATAGGCTATGCACATGTTGCAAAATGTTAATTTTTTTTTTTTAATTATTGCCAAAATGGAGCATGTGTTTTAGTACATTTCTAGTTAACATGGGTGTGTGTGTGTACAATCCTGTGCGTAAAACACTGACTTCGTCTTTTCTTCAGAAATAATCTTAACAATAGTGATCTATTTAAACAGGCTGTCGTTAGTAGTTGTGTGTAAAACTGTTCACAACTCATTTTTTTTTATATATATCAAGTGAATTTAAGTACATGCATAAAACTTGAATGATGCTAAAGTTGTTTTCTGCTCCATAATTCGTGCTCTTTATATATTGTTGTAGTTAATCACTGAACAGGCTTCGTTCACTTTGCCCCGTGGAGCAGAAATCGAGGGGAAATGTGGGAACACGGAGTCAGAGATTCACATCACCTGGAAAAATAAGGCATACACCCTCCGCATCTACTTCGCAAAGGTGAGAGAGAATCCAGACAAAAGGAAATACAATGAGTTTTTCTCATGGGTAATTGACTAAATAATATTATGAGGCGCAGACACACAAAATAATTCTCTGAAAAAAATCCATAGAGTCACTATGTTAAACAACTAGACTGCAGAACATTTCACATCAATTAAGTTAAACCATTTGAAACTTCTAACATTAAAACAAATGCGCATATTCATCCAAATGGTACCGAACGAAGACTCGCTTAGCTGGTCAATCTTGTCTACATGAGGTAATAAATAAATAAATAATATATATATATATAGTGTTTGATGTTTTTTGTCTCTGCATGGTGCAGGAATTCAAGGGCCCTAATAAGGGTCCTGACAAGGGCACTGAGGTGTGGAAGATCAGCAAGGTCCAGTTCATCTACGACACCTCAGAAACCTCGCATTTCATCAACGCATACAACCGTGAGTTTCCCTCCGAGCCTGTACAGTTACTGTTAAGCACATTTACAACATCTGCCCTGGTCTCATTCATCTCTCATTCAACTCCGATTAGCTTCGATTCACATTAATTGTAGAATCTTGACACCATGTCTACCTGGATTTATGAGATTTATATGATTTTTATATGATTTAATTAAGTGTAGTAGTAGTAGTATTTCCTAAAAACAAGAGATTTTAGGTAGTGTTTTGTTTCTTATTTCATTATTTTTTTAATGCTTATTTTTATTTCTGATGATTTGGAATTGTGCTTCTGCTTGCAATTAATTTGGAACATTTTATACACAGTAGATTTTGCAGTGTTAAATCAACACTTAGAGAGTTTATTTAACTTCTTCTAGAGTGTATTTGGTCCCATTGTCTCCAAATTAACACTGCAAAATCTACAGTGTACCGATATCATGCTTGTAAAACACAGTTTACTGACGAAGCAGATCACTTCCTTGTTCTCACATATACTTTTTTATTTCATTCATGCCTCATCTCACTCATTTTATTTCTCTAGCTGGAAAGCACACAGCCAGCACCCACCGTCTGTCAGCCTTGGTGACCCCTGCCGGGCGCTCCTTCGTGTGCACAGCACAACAGACCCTCACCCTTATCTCCAGTGACCACCAGAAGGGCATCACTGTCTCCATGTATGACATTCAGATCCAACCCTTCGACATTTCCTCGGACTTCATGTTCAGTGAACGTAAGAACAACAGCAACAGACACATCCGAGAACAACTCATCCACACATTTGACGTCAAACAACTCCCAAAAGGGCACAGACCCACTCTGATATGGATGAGGATGGATGCTGGTGTAAAAATGCTACATATTTGCATCTTTTACACACACTACAGAGTCCAGATCTCTTGGGGTGAGGGTGGCAGGGGTTTACTGCTGCAGTAAGAGAAGTACACTGGGCTGCAGAGGGGAAGCACGAGGGGTAGAGGAGACTGCATGGAGAGAGGGGTGGGGGGTCATTAGGACTTTATGAGTGCAGCCATATACTTGCCCTCAATGCAGCTTTTATAGACATACTCAATGTACCAGGCTGTCCTTTGGAACCAATCACCTTGAAGAAGCTGAGCTACTGTAAACTAGGCTGTGCTATGCTTCACTACCTTCCCCCTGATGTGCAATACTGCTGCCCACAGGGAAAAGCAAATCCAACTTTAAACCACATACACATATCTATAGTCAGCTGTGGATGTAAAGAAAAAGGGTTAGCCTCATGAAGACATAAAGATGTGTTTTTGACTACAAACTGAAGGAGTGGAACGTCTGAGTGAAATATATTTAATTTAACAGAAACATCATAGCTGCTCCTGTACAACAATATCCCTCTACCAGGAATGGACTGACATGGTTTTGTCAGATTAGTAATCAAGGTCACCATATATATATATATATATATATTAACTGTAACATATAATTGCAGTAAACATGAAAATGTAAAAATCACAAGCCTTTTTTTCCAGATATGAGATAAGCATATATTTAACTATAAGTGAACTAGAAACCCTTGAAACAGTTTTGAAAGCAAAATCATTTAAGTAAAAACAGTCAAACTTACATTGTGAGTGGAGTTGAATTAGTGTGATGTCAGTGGCACTGGACTGTACAAAGCAATGTGTTCAGTATTCAACTGCGTAGCCTCAAGACAGAACAGCAGCTGCATCTGAAAAAAAGAGAGTGCATTTTGAAATGAAGCCATTTTAGTGACTATTGAGCGAAAATATAACTAAACGTTAGCTATAAAAATGATGAATAAGAGATTAAATAATTGACCTGGCTGTTCATTGGTTGGTCTGTGCGTTACATTGATTCCAGATTCTACTTATGTCTATCAAGCCATGAGTGGTACGAGTCCAGACTACACATGGACTGATAACACAGGACATTTTAGTGTCAGTAAAAGACTTCCTTGATGTTGAGGAAAAACAATATCTGCCAAAAAGAAATACACCTAAATTTGATTGTATTTGTCCATTATTTTTATGTATAAATTAATCTAGAATATTTCACGTAGATATTAATTTCATTATATCAGTTTAGTGGGATTTTTTTTCCCAGCTAATGTCTGTACTCTGTAAGTTAATCCGCTCCTGCTTTGTTATGATATCAGCTTTTAAAGATCTATTATCAGTTGCTTCCACATTAAATCTTACAATACACCACCCCTTAATCACTCCTGACTTCAGTGGGATAAATGATAGGTAGATTAATCACTGTAATAATTCTTTGCCGTAACTCTTAACTTCGTAACATGACAAAGGAAAGGCACCAAGTAAATCATTAGCCCCATAACGTAACGGCCCAAGTCACATTTTTGACATAATAATGATATCTATGTAAATGTTCTGCAAAAGTGCTTTACATTAGCCTCACATTCACACACACTAGTAGGTTTGTAAGGTTCTGTCAGTCCTACTGGGAGACTAAGTGAGGGTTCAGTGTATTGCTCAAGGACGCGTTGACATGTGGGCAGCCAGAGCTGGGAATGCGAACCGTCAACCCTTCAGTCATTGGACGACCAGCTCTACCAACTGAGCCACAGTCGCCCCTAATGTAATGTAACTTTCCTATCCTAACAGTCATTTAATTTCCTACAGAAATCACAATTTGACCAAAAATATGAGGCTGATAATATTGCACCACCAAGGATTACATGACAGAACTAATGGATTCTACATAAATCTACCCAACATGTTAACAATAATCCTTTTTTTTTTTTTTTTTTTTAAACAGCCTACAAGTGCATCACTGATCAGCGGGAGCGCCTGGAGGAGACCCTCCCCCTTGTTCTTGGCCTCATCTTGGCTCTCATTATCGTCATCACGCTCACTGTCTACCACTTCCACCTGAAGCTGACGGCCAGCCAGCCCCAGCTGCCCAGAGACCGCTCCATGTACAAGAATATGTAATGTGTGAACAGGTGACTCCCTCAGCTCTCCTCAATGCTCCTCGATGTCCCAGGCCCAACAACTCAGAGTCGACTGCCCCCGCTCTGGACGGACAGACGGATGGACGGACTGCCTGTGTGACTGACATTTCCATGTGTAGCCTGTACTCTAGGCCCTTTGGTTGGTAACGATTACAACAGAAAGTACAGTATGGGACAGCTTGGGGCATTGTAATATTTTGGGCCTAGTGTGGATGTAGTTGTGGGGATAAACCTACTTTAACCAGTTGAATCTTAATGCCATAAACCCATAGTCAGCGTTAAAATGACTAGACTTTTAACAATTTAAAAACAAAAAAATAAAAACATGCTTTTGTGAGAATATAATTTATTTTTTCAAACTAGTAGTAGTGGTTTATCAACATTCACAAACACACACACACACACACACACACACACACACACAAACACACACAAAAAAAAACAACACAAATTTGATCTTATAGTTTCATCAGTTTATCTAATAACATCACTGGATTCAGGTTTGTTTTTAATCAAACTTCTCTATGAATGAAATGTATGAATTGCCTGAGCTTCTGCTGTCATTTACCAACTGTTTGTTGTCTTCTTTGCACTCTTTCTGAAATTTCTGCTCAATAATTTCAACACCTACTTGTTGGTTCAGTATTTGCTGATCTTCTCTGTTAAGATTCCCTGTCGTTCCATTTCTGAATGCAGCCATAGTGTTGACAGTGGACAGTCTTGTAGTGTATAGTACAGTGGCATTCAAAGTCATAATGATTGGCAGTGTTACAGTTTTTGCTTTGACTTACATCTTTTCTGTACACGTATGTATGAAACATATCATGGGGGAAAAAAAATAAGTAAACACAAAACACTTGACAGACATTCTGTATTAATAGTCAAGACGTAATCTGAATGCCATATGAAAATGTTTATGAAAGTAACAAGAGGTTATTAAATAAAAAAAAAATGTGTATAGTATTTTCAGAAACAAAGTCTATGCATAAACTTCTGCTGATGCAATCCTGTGCAGTATTCTATTCACTCAAATAAATTGCTGGAATCATCTCATTATTTCCATTGTTATTTATCACATTTCATATGCGCTTTGATCTACAAACTGATAAATCTACCACTGGTAAATTAAAAACAAACAAAACAAAACAAAAAAAAACAGCCCTAGAGAGTAGAGAGAGGTGACAGATGTACCTGTCAGAGGAGACGCTGCAGGGATGAGGTATTGATTTTGTTGCCCGGGCCTTCAAAGGCAACACAATATGATCAAGTCTAATTGAAAATAAATAGAGTATTTGTGTCAGGTACGGCTATTTATTGCAGCAGCAGGGATGTCATACATCATCTTCAGTCACAACACATCCAAGTCTTACTCAGTTTTTCTCTCAGCTTGGCCTCTCCCTGTACATTGATCTTCTTTATACTCAGGACACGCATGTTTCAGTCCTGTAACACACCCTGCTCTACATGACATTAAAGATAGTTTCCTTTCCTCTGGACATATGAAGGTCAATGTTTATAAGATCATTTTTTTGCACCTCATAACCAAAAATAACTCCAGCTCAGAGATACATTCTATAACTTTTCCTGATCTGATTTTGTGCATCTCCAGAAGGACTACTATACTATGCTATACTATACTATAACTATCCTATACTATAACTATCCTATACTATCCTATACTATAACTATCCTATACTATACTATCCTATACTATACTATAACTATCCTATCCTATAACTATCCTATACTATAACTATCCTATACTATACTATCCTATAAATATCCTATCCTATACTATACTATAACTATCCTATACTATAACTATCCTATACTATACTATACTATACTATACTATCCTATAACTATCCTATCCTATACTATACTATCCTATACTATACTATAGCTATCCTATACTATACTATACTATACTATCCTATACTATCCTATACTACACTATCCTATACTATACTATAACTATCCTATACTATAACTATCCTATACTATCCTATACTATAACTATCCTATACTATACTATCCTATACTATCCTATACTATAACTATCCTATACTATACTATCCTATAACTATCCTATACTATATTATAACTATCCTATCCTATACTATACTATAACTATCCTATACTATACTATACTATACTATAACTATCCTATCCTATACTATACTATACTATCCTATAACTATCCTATACTATACTATCCTATACTATAACTATCCTATACTATACTATACTATACTATACTATACTATACTATCCTATAACTATCCTATACTATACTATCCTATACCTATCCTATACTATACTATCCTATACTATACTATAACTATCCTATACTATAACTATCCTATCCTATACTATACTATACTATACTATCCTATACTATACTATAACTATCCTATACTATACTATACTATACTATACTATACTATACTATCCTATAACTATCCTATACTATACTATCCTATAACTATCCTATACTATACTATAACTATACTATATGTGTGTTGGTCAGCTGACATATTGATTTATTTATTTATTTTTAAAGCAGACATTTTATTGGTAGTGAAAATCAAATGAAAAATATATTTGATCAGGCACATGTGTGTGCAGTCACATTAAGTTCAATAAATGCTAAAAAAAAAAATTACCATATTTTCTGGACTACAAGCCGCACCTGCTGTATTTTTCAAAATATAATAAACCACAATCAAACCACTCACTATCAAACTCATTCTATCAAACTCCCCTCTCACACACTATCAAACCACTCACACACTATCAAACTCTCGCTCACACACTATCAAACCACTCACACACTATCAAACTCTCGCTAATACACTATCAAACCACTCACACACTATCAAACTCTCGCTCACACACTATCAAACCACTCACACACTATCAAATGCTCGCTCACACACTATCAAACCACTCACACACTATCAAATGCTCGCTCACACACTATCAAACCACTCACACACTATCAAATGCTCGCTCACACACTATTTTAATCTCTCACACATATTATCAAACTCATTTTCACACACGTATCAAACTCTCTCACACACACTGCCAGACCCCTTCACACTTTCAATTGCCACTGGTTTGAGTTTCACCTTCAGGTCAGACTGGTTAATCTGACAAACTATTACTGAAGCTGCTTTAACATTTCATGGAGGTGACTTCCTGTTTTCTTTACATTTCAATTTTATGTAGAATAGGTCTAGAGAACAATTTTCCATGAAGTTACAGAACATGCAGTGAAACTGTTGATTGTAACATACTGAAATAAACAAGACAAAAGAGTGCTAGAATGAAAAGGAGGATAGAGTGCATGCATAGTTCTGAGGCACTATTTTACGGTGGTCGACTGGGGCAAACGCACTACACCAACAAAACACTACAAACACAAGAAAGATGCACAACCAAAAACACAAACACATAAGACAAATACAACAGAAGTGAAGCTGCGAGAGAAAAACTGCAATGACAGAAACCAAGCAGAAGCAAAAACATACAAACCCCCAAAATAATGCGAAATTAAAATGCTGCAAAAACCAAAACACGCAAACTCCAAAACAGCTGCAAGAGAAAAACACTGCAAATTCACTCAACAAAATGGAAGTTCACCAAAATAAAACTGATTCACCAAAATAAAATGAAAGAAGACGACAGTAGATGAAGACAAAAAAATACCTTGAAACACTCCTGTAAACATCTAGATGGGCATTAATAATGATTTAAAATACTCTTTAACCAGATTAGAAGATGGTCCAAAATGACCCCTTTGGAGTAGATACTATAGCCTTACCTTTTGAACATCAGGGGGCGCCGATAACTTTTGGAAAAAAGGCTCAAAAACACCTTGAAACTCTCCCGGAAACATGTAAATGGGCATAAATATTATTTATGTGCTGGAAGAAGAACATATCTAAAAACATACTAGTCCTCCAAGCCTGGATTTTAGAAACAATGAACTAACCAATATATTAAATTGCCATATATTATATTATGACATGTTGTTAATGTTAGAATCAGCAACAGTCTATTAACTGCATCAGCCAATGAGGGAAAAAAAGTTCATTCAATGAAACTAAAGTTTGCATCAAATGCTGATTAATGTTGTCATCAGAGGCCAAGGCCTGTGTGACCTGCTGGACAGACAGACGGACTTGCCGTTAGATACAAGCTGTTCTCATAGGCTGTATACAATTATTGGACAGATGAGCCGTGACATCACCTACTGGTTTCCTGACTGCCAGTGAAGATGCACTATCAGTACCAAAAATAAACTAACCTGTGTGAATATTACCTTTGTTTTATTCTTTATTGAAGTGATAACAAGTGATAAAAATAGGATACATACAATAATATTCAATATTTAGAGTGTGTGTGTAGGGGGGTATGGATAGATAGATAGATAGATAGATAGATAGATAGATAGATAGATAGATAGATAGATAGATAGATAGATAGATAGATAGATAGATAGATAGATAGATAGATAGATAGATAGATAGATAGATAGATAGATAGATAGATAGATAGATAGATAGATAGATAGATAGATAGATAGATAGATAGATAGATAGATAGATAGATAGATAGATAGATAGATAGATAGATAGGGTAATGTACCCCTGTGTTTACCTAAATTCTACTTATATGGACTGAAAGCCTAATATTTTTAACACTAATAATAAATTGTTGATATTTTTCATTCAACTCCACATTAACAGCTGTAAATATCCTACTATTTCAGCTACATTATTCATACTTTTAGATTTTTAATCATCATGTTTATCTTTCATGGATGGATGGATGGATGGATGGATGGATAGATAGATAGATAGATAGATAGATAGATAGATAGATAGATAGATAGATAGATAGATAGATAGATAGATAGATAGATAGATAGATAGATAGATAGATAGATAGATAGATAGATAGATAGATAGATAGATAGATAGATAGATAGATCATTATGTGTTTGCCAGTTTAAAATACAATTATTTTTCAATAAAGTTGCAGTTTCTTGTAAAAGTTAATTAGTATAAACAGCAGGACAGTATGAAAAGCTGAAATTCAGAGTTGTTGATGGTGTCTGCAGTTTCAATAAGACCAGACTTGTCATGATTTATATCTATTTTAATGCTTTTCACCCGCTTTCAAAGAATGACTTAAGATGTGCAAAGGTAATACAGTCTGATCAAGCGGTCACACGTGGACACATCTGGTGTTAAACCTATATGCCTGCTGCTATATATATATATATATATATATATATATATATATATATATATATATATATATATATATATATATATATATATATATTTGGGTAGGTATTTTTAAAGAGTACATATCATGCCCATTTTCACAACACAGTTCCCTGGTGTCTCAGTGACTGGTCTGTCACATGCTTTGGTCAAAATACCACATTGATGAAGAGATAGAGCAGCCTCTTCAACCTGGAGAAATAGCCCTTTTCAAAATGCTCAGTTTTATTGCCTCATGTTTTCCTCATGCAAATGAACCACAGCTGACTCCACCCCTCTCATCCGCATTGGTGTGAGGGGAGGAGGAGAAAGGGGGAAAAATTGAGACAGAGTAAAAGAGATAAAAACACTGATATAAAATCAAATCAGCTGGAGAGAATCAAAGTGCTGAGTTTGACAGTACTGGAAACATCTCCTTAGGGTGCCCCAGGACAAGTACCTCCTGAGCGGTGGGAGGTGAGAGGTGACTGAAGTTTTCATTGTCGTCACATCAATGTTCACATCCTCAAATTCAGAGGTTTCTATTTAAGCATTGATACTTTCAGTATTTAATTTGATCAGCATCTCTAATTCGTCTGCCTTCTTGTCTATACTATCAGCCCTTTCATTTATTTTGTCCACCAGCATTCTCACAATATTGTCATATGAGGATGAGCTCGGTTCTCTCTCACTTAGCAGCTGGTAATTGTTCAGTTTCAGGTCAGAGAGCCCCTTCCTCTCCATGCAGCCCAGCATAGTTGTGCATATCCGTGGCACCGATCATCTCCAAGTCTTCCCCAGCATCAAAGAAAATCCTGCTGGTCATCTCCTGTCATTTGTTTTTGTTTTTGTGGTCACTTTCTTTTTGTTCTCCTTTTGTTGTCACTTGTGAATGGCATTTCAATTGCACAGCTGCAGGAGTAGCCATTCACTCATTGATTGACGACTTCCTCGTTGAGTTGACACGTTTGAAAAAGGTTGGGAAATCGTTCCAAGTTGCTAACTCTCCTCTTTTGCTGCCTCAAAGTTGGCCTACATTTTCCAGTCAATATTGTTCAAAATAAGCTGTTTTCAGGCGTATATCCAAATTATTCAGTGGCAGCACATGACGCCTCTCTAAGGCTGTCTCCTCATGGTCTGTTGGGCCGATGTTGACAGCCAACGCCAGGCCAACGTTTGTCACATTGTTGAGCCAACGTCGGCCCAATATCTGTTTGCTATCTGGGTCATTTTAAGGCTCAAGAACCTCAGAGTGAAAATTTCATGCCATGGGACCTTTAACAAAATGTGGGGAGATAAGATTTTTAGGTGAAAAATATCAAATTACTGCTGGACATGTCTTACACGTGGACATGAAATGAGCATGAGTTTTTTTAAGCTTTACACAAACATTCAAAACATGTGGTTCTCAACAGAAATTTATATGAAATATGACAAAACATTTTAGATAGTATGTACAACTATGCTGAAAAAGGTTTGGGAGTAAAATAGTGGGGGAAAAAATTCAGCTTCATTGATATAAAAATGTGGTAACACATGGACAAGTCTTTACCATTGTATGCATCACCCATTAATGTATTGTATACTTAACAGTGTTATTTACAACCTGTACAGTACATAGGTAAATTACAAATAAAGAGTAATTTCTCATTAACAGTTCACAGACAGTGAGTGAATACATTTTCATATTTAGATATAGCTAATTGTAAAGCATCACATTTGAGCTACATTTTTCTGCATTTGGAATGTCTGTGGTGTAAAAATGACAAATTGCAGTTACATAAAATAGTGATTTTTATCTCTGTATAGTGTGTAAAAGTCTACTTTTTCAAGTTCATGTTCAGACCCCATGCCCATTCTATGCTATTGACATAAGATATGCAGACTACTGAGCTACTGAAATCAAAACTAAATGTTTATTTTCTATCTTGGCCAGAAACTAGGACATCCCTAAAACATATTTTTTTCAATTGACAAACATCATATATGTAAATGAGCACACTGCATTAATACATTTTCCAAAGTTAAATTCCACGGGGCACATGGAAATGAATGGGGCATAAGTTTCCCAATTTAACGGCCATGCAAAAATGATACAACAACATAGGGACTAAAGCTGATAGGCCTTACAAAGTCATTTTATAAGTCCTGTTATGGGAATGTATTACAAATATAGTGGAGCTGTTGGGTTAAAAAAAGATATTATACAAACCTGTCAATCACACTTCAACAGCTCAAAACTTCTATTGGATCTGAAAACAAATATACAAAGAAAATACTGATACATGGACCACTTGATAATTTATTAGAACTTCTTCATAAAACAAATGAGATTGGAATGACCACTGGACTGACTCTCACACACCCTTTTAAGTGTCAGTGCTGATGCGTTCTGAATGGATGATTTAGTTTAAATATTCAGAAAAAATCAACCATTTTCCTTTTAGTTTTGTGCATGGTGCCAAAAAGCAAGATTTTTTTTTTTAAATCCATTTTATTAAAACATTTTTTAAAGGCAAAATTAAAATTGCTGGGACCAAATTTCAATAGTAGTTTTCTTTCCACATTATTTGTCATTTTGTAAATATTTATTAGTTTTTGTTGCTCATTTTGTTTATTTTTCTACATTTATTTTTTTTTTATTGTAGTATTTTTCTTTGATTTTCTGCCATTTGTGTCTTACTTTGCTCATGTTACCAATTATTTTGTTAGTTCTCAGGAGTTAAAGGGTTAAACTGAATCACATGGAAGAGGGAAATATCTAAGACATGTAGGACACTGGCCGTCAAGGACTGGAGTTTGACACCTGTGTCATAAAACAACTCGAGTGTAAAATTTAAACATATTAACATGTTTTCGGTTTTTTGGCTTCTGTCACTCAGCTGAAACACTTTTTTCATCAACTAACTAAACATTAGCCCCGTTTCAACTTACCGGGTTCAGTCACGTGACTATGATGACGTCACTACTTCAGCTGGAGGGCAGGAAGTAACTATGTACTACTGTGTCACTATGGCAGAAACAATGGAACAGAGTGCTTATTGTACGGATTTAGATCCAGGTTTTTATTGACAGCTTTACATTTGTTTTCCTTAAGGGTACTTGCTAAAATGTAAGAAACATAAACAACATTTTAAGGAATTTTTTCGCATCAGAAAGTGTACTGTACTAAACATGCAGACAGAAAAGAAACGTTTCAAAAGTGTGGCATTAAGTAGCTTTCGATTGCTTATGGAAACATGAATCATAAAAAAAAAATTATGAATTATGAATGTATCCAGGTCACATTTTGTAAATGAGATGTGAAGTTAAAGACAGTTTGGTTACCGGTAAACAGATGTAATACACAGGATGGTGGAGACCTGGTTAGTTCATAGGTAGACACAAAGCTAATGGGGTTTCTATCCATCTTGTCACCATTTATTTAACTCTTGCACATTACACTATGACAATCTGCTAACAATATATTATTCCTTACATACATCTTACCTGTGAACAGTAATCCCACGGGCTCTAGTGTCCTTACAGCGCTCATTAGAGCATCAAAGTCCGACATCTTTGGTGAAGCTCTTCTGCTGTTTAAATAACTATGCTGGAGTCAGAGGGAGAGATTGTGTATCTTAAGTGTTGAGTGGCAAAACCAGCATTGGAAAAAATATCTAAGCACCGTGTATAGTAGCTACACATGTGAAGTTTCTAAAAAGTTTGACAATTGGTTTAAAATTCAGCAAATAATTCCACTTTGAGATTCATCAGTACCTCTTTCCTTTGTAGATGTCTATGCACCGCTGCCTCCGCTGGTCCCGATTCAAGATGGCAGCTCTGTGGGACACCTGTCGACAGTCTATGAGGCATCTGTGTATATATGTCTATGGAGGGAACAGCCACAAGCGGCAACGGTGGTGTGGAGCTGGTAAAGCTAAACGGAATGCAGCCAAACCCATATGAGAAATAACCAAAAAAAATACAGTAATAATAATAATGGATTAGATTTCTATAGTGCTTTTCAAGGCACCCAAAGCACTTTAAATTAGTGATCCATTATTCATTCACTCTCACATGCTCCCTGTGGTGGTGGTAAACTACATATGTAGTCACAGTTGCCCTGGGGCAGACTGACAGAAGCGTGGCAGCCATTTTGCACCTACCGAACATTCATACTCATTCATACACCAGTGTGAGTGACACTGGTGTATGAATGAGTTCTGGTGATAGTACTTAGTTTTATCACTTTAAAAAGGAGAAAAAAATATTTACATTATTGACAAAAATGTGATTCTAAAAAGTTAATTCAAGAAGTTTCATACAGGTATAACGTAAGTTTGCTAGTCTTGTAATGGGAAATCTGCTTTAGTTTATATACTAATCAAAATATCACAGAAATTTCATTATAAATTAATGTTATTTACATTTTCTGCTCATTCTCCAAATCTTGGAAGAAAAAAAAATATTTCTGTTAACACCCAGTAAATCATATACTGACATCTACACCAGAATTTACTTCTTTGTAAATGTGACACACTTTAGAACAACTGATTGTGACACAATGCTATTTTTGTGGATGTATTTTAAAGTCCTCTACAGTAAGAGACTCAACCCCTTCTACAGGTCGACCCCCATTGATGCCCTGCAGTCTCACTGTCTGCAGTACTTGTGCTTTGTTGCAGTTTTATTTACTGTGCCGTTGGTGCAGTTGTGTGTCTCTGTAAAAAGAAGGTCCATTCTCTGTCTGAACTGAATCAATATCCCATTATAGTGTTTCAGAGGGAAACGGCTTAAAGGAAAGAAAGAGAAATAACCTCATATATTATGGCAACGCCGATCTATGGATGAGCCTTTCTGTTTCAAGGTGAAGTTAGAAAAAATTGGAGATGAGAACTGCTGAATTTTGAGAATATGGAAAAACCTAACAACAGAAAGAAAACAAACTGTTGATGACTGAAAGGAGCTCCCTGAAATAATCTGAGTGAGCTAGTTAAAAAAAATAAAATTAAAAAAAATCTCTGCCTGATATGGGACACAGAAAGAGAGAAGAAAAAAGAAGAGGAGATTGTAAAAGGGTAATGAAGGAAAAATCCATGCAACACATCTCAATGTTTTTATGGGCGTTATTTTAATTGAAACCAGCTTCACTGATAACAAACATGCAATATCACTGTACAAGCCAACACCACAGGTAACTGTTACTCATTCAAGTCTTGACACATTGTCAAGGATTAGCCAGCAACAAACACACACACACACACACACACACACACACACACACACAAACTTTCAGATGTTGTACAGAGATAAACACACTCTACCTCTTTTGCTCTCTGACGTACACTAACACACACACACACACACACACATTCACACACACTCACACAGTCATATTTACATATCACAGTGAATGATGGGTAAAAACGATGTGGGGGAGGAGTACACTGTTCTCCCGGTCTGACCAGAGATGAGAATGGCAGCACAGTTCCAGCGATAGCAAGTGTCTGACTGAGGTGGAATAAGAAGTGAGATGATGACAGTGAGGATGTGAGTAGAAAACGAGACCTTTTTTTTTTTTTTTATCAGTATCCGTGAATCTGTGCAGTAGGTGGGAGTCTTGGATGGGCACCTCTTAGCATTTAGAGAAACAGGATGAGACTCCTAATATAGAAGAAAACAGGTCCACGTGGGATAATCTTCTTTTCCTGTCAAATCCACTCAGTCTGTGCTACATTTAAATGCATTGTGTGTAATTACAGTATCATAAATACAGGGCTTCTTGGTTTCGTAAGTAGGTTTGTGATATTGCTTGGATGATCAACTGATATGACTGTCTGTCTGCCGATGCGCTGTTAAAAATACAAGTCAAATCTCAACAAAAAAACAAACAAATAAACAAAAACAAAACAACAAAAAAATGAACGAAAAAAAGGCCACACTACCAAAAAAATAAACCTTCGATTCCAATAAATAAATAAATAAATACTTTAAAACCTTATACAAAATTCTGACATTACCCTTTTTTTTTTTTTCTCCAACATTTAATGGAAGTTCTGTCTATAAATGTAAGATAATAAATATATTTAGTATTTTTAGTAACAGTTAGGTTTAGGTGGGTTTATTTGGGATATCTCTTATCTCTTTAAGCAAAAACTGGATTATAAACAGTAGGAAAGATCTCTGCAGAAACTCTATTTAATACTGCTCATATCACAATGGTTACGACACGATAAAATACTGCAAATTATCAAAACTGTACAGAAAAACTTACAAGTTTCTCTAAAATACATTTTCACTGTTAGTGTGTGAGAAGAGAGATATAAGAGAGCACGTCTCTTTTTGACCAGCTGAGCAGCAGCCTGACCACAGTCATTACTAGTCAAATCCACTCTGTCTCTGCACGCAGCTGATTGTTCTGCCCTCTGCTGCTCCGGTCTGGAGCAGAGTGCCAGTCACAGGGTCCGTTCGCCTCATCAACCGCTCACTGCACCCGTCTGAAGCTTGAGCTGATGGCTACTACAACTCTACACGGAGCTGAAAACCTACAGTCTAGGAAGAGAGAAGACTGCAGCATGGTGAGCCAGCCCATAGGTTTCTACTGGACATCTAACAGGGGAGTGAGTTCCTCTGGCACAGTAAACTTTTTTTTAGTCCAGCTCATAGTTTGAAAATACTAGGTGATTTTTTTTTATTATTATTATTATTATTATTATTATTTTTCGCTGTCATGTGTGTTGGTTTTTTGTTTTTTTGTTTGTTTTTTTTTTTACATGAATTTCTTAGATATTCCTCTAGCTAATCTACTTCACGGTTACAGGTGTGAGTGTTACATTAGTGCCACGCTACCAAATGGCGGCATGTTTTGGCTGAGTGAGGGCAGTATCACCCTGGTAGTGTGTGTTACAGTATGTGCGTGTATTTAGTGTAGAACAGGGCAGGTTCAGGCCGTCAGGGTCAGCGGTGGCGATAATGTCTCATAAGGGGGACGATGCAAGATGGAGGTCCTGATAGCTTGAGGAATGGGTGTTGGAGAAGTTCCTGGGCTGTTGCTCTTTGAGAAGGTTCTCTCACCAGCATGAGATCCAGGAAGGACCGCAGCACCGATGACACCTGCAACATGGAAAGAAGAAGTTGGAGATATTAACACCTCAGCGCAGAGGTGTCAAACTCCTGTTAGTTCAGGGGCCACATTTAGCCTAATATGGTATAAAGTGGGCCGCACCAATAGAAATAATAGGATAAAAATCTATAAAATAATGTTAACGCCACAAATTTCTGCATTTTCGAGTGAAAAAAAAAGCTAAATTCTCCAATCAAAATGTTTATATCTACAAACTGTATGTGAACAGAACATGAACAAATATGAACAACTTGTAAATTCTTAAGAAAAATAAGATCCAAACATCTATCACCTACTATAAGTATCTACTGATGTAAACTGTAAACTTATTGATACACTAATTCTATAAATCAGGGTTGCTCAATACTGGTCCTCCAGAGTTACTATCAATTTCAATTTTATTATTTATAAAAGTCCCAAATCACAACAAAGTCGTCTCACAGGGCTTTAGAAAAACACAATCAAACACAATTTCTACAGAAATAGATAAATCCTGCATGTTTTAGTTAGTTAGTTAGTTAGTTAGTTAGTTAGTTAGTTAGTTAGTTAGTTAGTTAGTTAGTATCCCTCTTCCAACACACCTGACGGTCATTATCATGCTTCTGCGGAGCTTGATGAGAGGTTTATCATTTGAATCAGATGTGTTGGAAGAGGAAAACATCTAAAACATGCAGGATAGTAACTCTCCAGGACTAGGATGGAGATAAAAAAAAAACCTTGCCATAAATACATGTAAGTGGTGTAAAATGCAGTTGGTCATCTTTTCATGGTCATTAGATATAACCCATCTGGTCATTCAAACATCTTCCACAACATTCATTTACTAGTAAAACCTGTGGAATTTGATAAATGGCAATGGATGGAAATGCTGGGTTTATGTTCAGTTAATGATATATTTTACTGAAAATGTTCATTTTTTTCTTCAGTTTTTCACTTTTTCTGAAATAATAACCCTCAATTTTAACCTGAGCTTTTATGGACATCTACATGATTATCTACAAGCTAATTTCAGTTCAGAGCTACATTCAGCTAAATTTGATCTGAAGTGGGTTTTATATAGTATGTACTGTATGTACATATTTAAAATGGATTTTTGTTTTATTAGTATTTTGACAGCTCTGTACAGTGACCACAGGGCGGCTGTGGCTCAGTTGGTAGAGTGGGTCGTCCAGTGACTGAAGGGACAGCAGTTCGCGTCCACATGTCAAAGTGTCCTTGGGCAAAAACACTGAACCCTGACTTAGGCTCCCAGTAGGACTGACAGAACCTTAGAAACCTACTGGTGAATGAGTGTGAATGGGTGAATGTGAGGCTAATGTAAAGCGGTGTGAGCACCATGAAGTTAGAAAAGAACTATATAAGTGCAGAACATTTACCTTGAGTGACCTGAAATGGGCCTATAACTAAAATTTATTATTATTATACATAAATAATATCACATTTTAAAGTGAAAAAAGTCAAATTAAACAATGAAAATATTAACATTTCCAAACCAGCTTTTAAAGTAATGTGAATAACACAAATAAATTAAAAGAATAAGCAAAGTTTTAACAATATTATGCTTTAATTTCTTATTTCCACATGTTCATTGTAACTTGCAGATAACAGTGGATCTATAAATGCAAAAAAACATTTAATATCAGGCAAAATATTGTTAAAATTGCAAATACTTCACTTAAACCATTTCAGGTTCTTCATATCTGTTCAGATTATTCACATTTTTTGGCATTTATACTTTTTTTAAGTAAAAATATTTACATTTACAAAGAGAAAAAATTGGAGTGGTCAGTATTTATAGATTATTAGGATAGAAATGTACTTGTCTGACCCACTTCAGATTTAATTGGTCTGAACTAAAACGGTGAATATATTACTATCCATTTTTGCATTTCACATATTTATCCCAAGGGTTGGATTTGGCCTCCAGGCTGTTTAACACATGTGATTTAGACTGATAAAATGCATAAAATATTACAATAATGGTAATAAATAATGTAAGACATGTTAAATATAAAACTAAATTTCAATGACACAACTGACATAAAAGTAGCACTGGGTCTTTATGAGTAGAGTGAGACTTTAATGACATCTTTTATCACCACCATCACTACAAACAGAAGCCACCCTGTGTTATTATTTTCCAAATAAATACAAGTGTAAGTCTTTGTTACCTTGTGCGACTCTTTAAGCCGCGGGGGCAGGTTGTCTCGTATCCTCCTCATGGCCTGCAGAGGGGGTTCATTGAAATATGGGGGTTCTCCATCCACCATCTCAATTACCATAATGCCTAAAGACCAGATATCCACCTGGACACACACACACACACACACACATATATATATATACACTTAATCACACAACAGAGGAGAACTACATATTGTGTTACAGATCAGATCTCCCTGGACTTAAAGCTGTCATTCCATGGTTATTTCATTAATATCACTGTGTTCTCCATTGTTATTGTATACATTTTGTGTTTGTTCTATTTAAAAAAAAAAAAAAAAACATCAGGATTGTTTTGTTTCCAGTTGTTTTTACACGGTAGAAAAATGACTTGAGGTCGAACAACAGAGTTTACTTGGTACTTCCTCATACATGTCCATGACACGGTCACGAGGCGTCTCTGATTGGCTCAGAATGTGTGAAGGAACACTCCCCCCTCCGCTCTGGCTTTCCGTATGTGTTTACCTTTACCAGAGTAGCATCCAGCTAGGTTTCGTGCCGTTGCTTGTTCTGAAAATTTGCAGGGAAAAAAAACTTTCCATAGAGCACATGAACCAGTTTGATCCGCCATTTTTTCCCAGTTTGTGCAGCAACTACTGTGGCGCCGTCTACTCTTGTAGATGCTAATGCAAATGCTACTTCAGATTCGCTGCAATGAAGGACAGGCTTAACCCCACATGGGTGACGCTAATGTTCATCTGACATCAGACGGACCATCTTTTTCTGGGTCCCTGGTTCCTCTCATTGTTTTCTGTGAATGCAGCCAGTGGAGGTAACAAATCGGGGTGAATCCAAAAGGAGCGTGGAAAAGTGGTTTTCAGCGGAATGACACCTTTAAGTTAATGCGTGTTTGTAGTTCTCACCTCAGTCCCGTAAGGTAGTCTCGAGATGACCTCTGGCGCCATCCAGTAAGGCGTACCCACCAGAGACTTCCTCTTGGGTACCTCTTTGGAAACTTGGGCACAAAAGCCAAAATCTGACAGTTTGATCTACACAGAGAACAAAAAAAAAAAAAAAGAAACCATCTTAAACCACCTTTTACATTTATCCAGACAGCAGTGATTGTGTCAGGTCACAACCCTCGTGTTTGATGCCAAGAAGTGCACTGTCCCACTGAGATGAAGAGCTTTCACAGAGGGCACTAATCTCCTGTATTAGGTGGTTAATTATTCTTCAATTAATCATGTCTTATCAGCTCATTAGGAGACATTAGGCTGGATTTAATTACTGGGGCACAAGTGGTAATTTATGATGATGAGTTTCTGGCACTGGCTGTTGACAAGTGGCACAACTGGCACCCATGGAGAAGGTCAGTGAGCGAACAGTGACAGGAAACAGGGACATTTAACCTGGGTTCCTCTGGTTATTGAAATGTAAATGTGTCATCAGGTCTATATGTATGCACACACAAATGTTCCACTGTTGTTCAGAATCTTATAATACTAGTTGCATATAACAGGTGGTCATGTTGACTTTACGAATTAGGCCTTTTTGTGAATGGAACGTCTTCAGATTGTTATATTGGTGTTATCCCATAAAGCCACCGATGACCAGAACCGTTTAGCGTCCTCACCTGCTGATCCATTAATCCCATAATTATATGTAAATAACACTGGTTCAAACGTAAAATGTTTCCAAAATAAAACTGATGAAATGTTCCCATATGTGTGTTACTGATAAAGAAAACTCAAGTCTTAAATGCTGGTTGGTTCAAATTTTCAAGATAAATCTGGGGTCAAAATGTGAAATTGTTAGAATTAACAAGAGAATAGGTTTTAGTCCAAAAGAATATTGGTCTCAGATCTACCAGATCTACTTCAAAACACTGTCTGCACATTATCATCCATTCACTTTACAGGTTCTTTCTAAAAAAAAAAAATAAGAAGAAGAATAAGAATAAGAATATTAATTTAATAGTAAGTTGACTGTGACTTTAAATAAAGCACAAATGTGATTTACCTTAAATTACATTTATATAGAACAATAGAACAATGATAATAGAAGTACTACATTTTATTTATGTGTCATATTTCTGTTGTATAATATTACAATCACCTTCATAAATGTAGATGCAGACTTTAGCAATTCCACAGTAAAAAATAAAATGAAATAAGCAACAAAATGAACAAAAACAGTCAAAGTAATCAGTAAAATGAACAAAAATGATTAAACTGACAAAATAATATGTAACATGAACAAAGACAAACGGAACACAATTGAAGAAAAATAATAAAATAAAATAAAAATCATTAAAAAAAATAAGCAACATCAACAGAAACTAATGAATATTCACAAATTAAAAAAAAAAACAACAAAAATGAAGTTAACAAAAAACAATAAATAACTAGTGTTGTAAATTGGTTCCAGTAGTTTTAGTTTGGGCTTTTTCTTTTTCTAAATCACATGCTTTATGACACCTGTCCATCAGTTCCATCAACAAAACTGTCATAAAATAACAGTTAAAAAAAAAACACTTGAATTTTTCTGAATATTTAAACTAAACCATCCATGCAGAACGTGTCAGCGCTGACACATCACAGGTTCAAGGGTCAAACCTCATAAACACATAGTGGTTGTAAGCCTTACCCTTCCGTCACTGGTGAGAAGAATGGAGTCACTTTTAATGTCGCGATGGATGACGCCCTGTGTGTGCAGGTAAGACAGAGCCCTCAACACAGACAAGCATACGGTAGCAATCTGCTCCTCATTCATCCTGAGAAGAAACGCACACAGACAGAAGAACCATGTTATATCAAGTTATATCAACATAGAAGTAATAAAGCATTTCAACAACAACACTAAAAGACATGTTAAGGGGAATTTAAATATGATATGGAACATTTATGCTCCATAAACTGTAACAAATGGAAGAAAACTTACATTTTAGAAGTCACATTAGACGTATTATAGCTCTCAGTGTTTTTTTTTTAATGAATTCCCAAATCCCAAAAGCAATAATTTCTGTCTTTTTTTTTTTTTTAAGTGTTTAAAAAGATGACAACCTCTTGCAAGACAGTAACATCACTTGCTTCCTTTCATTAACTTATCATCTGTTTATTTCATTCACTGACAGACAAATTCTAACACAACCAGCGAAATATCTACTAATAGATTATTTTGTGTTTTATTTTAATAAATATATTCATCCCTCCAGTACAGTTTATAAATCGATGACTGCTCAAACTCCCCAACACCTTACTAAAACATCTTGTATTATTTTCTTCTAATTAGTGACAGCCATGCTATAGTACATGTCGTAGCTTTGACTTTATGACCCACGTTTTTTGGCGTTTTTCCACCATCACTCAAACATATGTATCCTTTTATAAAAACCGGAAAATGAAATTTGTTTAATTTATGCAACATATACAATAAATCTGAGCTCTCATTTGGCACAAACAGCATTTTATTTGCTATTATTTTACATACCACCTTACCAGACACAGTACACTACATTATTCTAATTTAATTTCATTACTATGTTTAATGTAATCATATTTTAACAAGACAGTCCAAGTACTTTAGGCTGACTGTTATCATTAATATTATTATTATTTACATATATTTTTGGTATTTTTGTTTTTTTATGATTTTATGTAAAATACAATCAAATCTCTTCAGGTTGAAGAGCAACCTCGAAAAGAACAGAAAAGAACAGAAAATAAACAAATGAAAAGAACAGTCTGTGTTTGTGTCATTTCGGTGCCTTAATGGACACATTTTATCCCTGAATGTAAATAGTCTGCACTTATATAGTGCTTTTCCACCTTTATGGTGCTCAAAGCGCTTTAAATGTCAACCATTTTCCTTAGTTTTTTTTTTTTAGAAAGTGATTTTCATTCAACTTCATATGTAAGATGTTCCTTGACAAGTACATCATGTATGATTAAAGCCATGTTTGGAAGACAGAACATCAGTTTAAAGCCAGTTCTTTGTTCTGGCCTTCTACGCAGCCACCAGGAGGATCTTGACTAGATATATCTGTCTCCTTTATGCACCATTTCTTCCAAATGTCTGAGGTAAAGAACAAGACAAGAATAGGCTGGAATAAAAATTAAAAAAAAAAAAAGAAAGTAATTTTCAAAAAAGAAAGTTAAAGTTAATTTATTAGCCCCTAGACTACATTTATCCAACTTCAGATTTCACTGTGACTTTATAGAAATGACATCTCATACAGCCAAGTCCTGTTGAAAAACACCATTTCTGTGCTCGCCTGCAGCGGCTCCAGCCATGATGTGCAGAGCAGGAGGGTCCCATATGGAGAGCTGGGGCGACTATTGCGTCTGACTGAGCTCACACAAGATCTCAGAGCTCCACTGAACATTAACATTTAGACCCAGCTGGCCAGACCGCATGCGTGTGTGTGAGCATATAGTGCACTCGAAGCTGCTTCAGTCCACGAACAAACTCATTTACACGTACATGTAGTATAGTGTGGATTATTTCACCTATATTCTCATTAAACCTCTCATCACACATGTGCTGTCAGAGCAGTTGCTTGTAAAATTGTCACTGTGAAGCGCCTACCCCCTGGGCCACACACACACACACACACACACACACACACACAGACTCACACACAAGTTTCCAGGTGTCATGTACCCATTAGGTAGTGCGTGTAAACACATCTTTGAATTTTTTTAATCAATAAATATTTTATATATATATATATTACACAAATTGAACAAAATAAAATGTAATTCAATACAATAAAAAAGAAAATAAATAAAAAAAAAATACATGGAAAATGTAAACATCTCTTAAAAAAAAAAAGTATTTCAAAAATAGAAAAATATTACTTAAATTAAAAATGTAATTAAATTTGTAAATAATAATGAACACATCTTGAAACATTTGAACAATACACATTTTGTTTTGTACCCATTTCCTCTATGCTTTATGGGGACTTCCACAAAAAACAAGTTACTGTGTTTATAGGGGACATCATTTGCATAAACTTGCATACTTCATACAGATTTCACCTATATTTATGTTTAATCATTGTGGGGACCTGAATTTTGGTCCCCATAGTGTCAGAGGTCCTCATGGTGCGACTGTGTAAACATATCAATGTCCCCGTAAAGATAGGAATACAATCACACACACACATGATTATACAGACGTATACTCAGTTCCCAGCACAGATTGAAGCAGATTTTATTGTCACACATGTATGCGTCTACGAACACAAGAGATAAATGAGTTTTTTTTGGATAATGAATAAACAACTGGCTAAGGAGAAGTGAAGAGGATACAGACAAAAACAACTTCTCACTGTGTTTAGAGGACATTACATGGACATACATTTATTTCCTGAACCTTACCTTAAACTATAAAAACTTACTTATATTAAGAGTGTAAACTAGGGGTGGGAAATGCATGTCCAAACCTGCCCGCAGGATGAATTTAGGAAGTGCAACATGATATTGAAGAAGGTGTCAAATGGTTTTTCATTCAGGGGTCACAAACATCCCAATGTGATCTCAAGTAAATTAATAGCATAATAACCTTTAAATATTTTTTTTTCGCTTACATGTTTGACTTGATGTGAAAAAAAAATGAAACTACACTATTCAAATATTTACCTTAAACTATCCTTTCATGATAAAATGTGAATAAACTGAACAAAAATATGAACAACCTGAAAAGTCTAAAGAAAATTAATCAAAATGTACTAATTGTTTTCTGTATTTGTAGATCCACTGTGATCCATATTGTTTTTAATTTAGTTACAAACTACAACATTTTAGCAATATTATGACAATTACCAAATGTTTGTGGGACATTGTGTGTAATGTACATGTAGAGTTGATAAGTTGTTGAAATTGCACTTATTTTTCTTGCAAAATTTCAGCCTTTTTTTTTTGTGAAAGGATAGTTTGTAAATGTAATACTTCATAATTGAATGTTATATATATATATTACAGTAAAACAAAAAGAAAAACCTGAAGTTCTCCTAAAATTGTCTGGTCCGGCCCACTTGACTGAATGTGTCCCCTGAAAGAAAATGAGTTCAACACCCCTGGTTTAATCTGACTCACATTCTTATCAGTATAAGTCATTCAGGACCATACATGTACACAAAAACCTATACACACACACACACAAACACACACACACTTAGGTAAACACATATAATCATACAGAAAACAGGAGCACTGAAAGAGAAAATTGTTTCAAACACCAAGTGATAAACAATTTTAATGAGCTTGTAAAGGTTGTCAAGGGGGAGGAGAATTACACACATACCTACGCAGAAATATGCATAAACAAATGCTCACATTCAACCACACATACACACACATACACACACACACGTCTATGTCTCATGAGGACCAAGTTTGGAATCAAGTACCATTGGGTAGTGAATATATATATATATATATATATATATATATATATATATATATATATATATATATATAAAATAAAAAATACTATAAAAATGATTCAAAAAAATAAGAATAAAAAAAAATTATTAAAAAAATATGTAATTTTATAAAAAACATAAAAAAATAGTACTTTATTTATTTATTTTAAAGTAAACACATCTTCAAATGGTTTAAAAAGACATGTTTGGCTTTGCACCCGTTTCCCTGACGCTTTATAAGGACGTCCAGAAAAAACTAATTAATGTATTTATAGGGACACTTCATTTCCATTTTACTAGTGAGGACCTTTATTTAAATTTAACCCTTGAATGTAACCTGAATTTAGGTTCCCATGGTGTCAGAGGTGACTGTGTAAACACATAACTGTCCCCATAAAAATAGGAATACACACACACACACACACACACACACACACACAGACACACAGTGAATTGCAGTTCATTAACAAACTCTGAAGTATAATTGAAATCTGAACGTGATCGAATGGTTGAGGAACAACCTTCATTCTGTCAGTGTGTGTGTGTGTGTGTGTTAAAAATCTTAGTGTTTGTGCGTTTTGCTGCCAACAAACCAGAGCGCTGATGAGGTTTGTGCAACACGAGGCAATTTCCACAACAAAAGGCTTAACAGAAATGGCACAACAGTCTCACCTGGACCGATACAGCGAAAATAATCAGCAAAGATGTAAAGATTTAGTTCCAAACACACACACACACACACACACACACACACTCACTCTCTCTCTCTCTCTTATGCTGTGTGACTCTCATGTGTGTTATGTTTGGGAAATAGTAAAACAGAAAAAACAGAGAGAATGTGTGTCCAATAATATCCAGTTTCCTGAGGTGTCCATTAGTACCTCTAAAAGCATTCATGTGCATACTGAAAAACTGTCTCACACACACACGCACACACACACACACACACACACACACACACACAAACATGCAAACATCTGTGTGGGAGAGTGTTCAAAATACTTCACGGCAACAGCGGTGCTCAGCCTCACCAAAGCGTGTTATTAGCATCTGACACCGCGCAGCGCTAATGCTGACACTCCACGTAAATGACTGTAATTAAACACCAAGCACAAAGTAAGCTTAAAACAATGAGGCTGCAGCTTCCAAACACGACTCAACAACAGAAAAGCAATTAGAAAAAGTTGGTAGAACAACGATCCTAAAAATATCTTTGACCTGAAATTAAAGATGGGTTGAAATAACTGCAGTGGAGAAGAAATGACATGATGTTTATATGATGTTTATAACAGCATGTATTTAGTTGTTCGTCTTTTTTCTTATTACCTGGTGTGAGTCACAATATCCGTTAGTGCCCCGCCCTCCAGGAACTCCATGACGACCCAGAGCTCGTCTCCCACCAGGTAGCTGTTGTACATGTCCACCACATTTTCATGATGATAGTCCCTCATAATTACCACCTAATTCAGTGGACAGAAGAGACAAATATACTGGTGTCATTTGTAATTTAGCTTTGTTTTTTTCAGAAATCACACAAAAATTCCTCTCGTCTAAGCTACATTGAATATTTCAGACCAGTGTTTTTCAATCATGAAGTTGGGAAACCTACTTGGAATTCAAAAGGTGTTGCCAGAAATTTCTAGTAATTGAGAAAAATACAAAGTTTCTAATAAAAATTATATATATATATATATATATATATATATATATATATATATATATATATATATGTGGTGTGTTGCTAAAGAAAAGACAAACTGTGAAGCTGAAAGTGAAACACTGTGGTTCTGTTTATCTGTCAAATGTTCATTGTGGTTAGTTTCAGATGCTGCAGCTCTTTCATATTTTATAGTTTGAGTTGTTGTTTTTTCAGTATTAATTGTCAACCTTGTAAATACCAGCCTGACTGTACATATCGTTACAGAGGAAAATAAAATTCTCAGTTTGTTCAGTAATCTACACCTGGCTTTTTTCCATAATAATATACATTATATAGACTAAATATACTCTAAAATTAACATTTATTTGCACCACAGTATAGCAAATTATTCTATGAGCATAAAAATTAATTAATTTTATTCCAAAAAATATATCTGGGGTTGCCAGAAGTTAGTGATGTTAAAAAAAACTGTAGAAACTGTAATTTAATCAACTGGCATGTTACTCAGTTTAGTTTAATAAATGAAATTATTTGACATTTCTTTGTCTAATCTGGACATGTTCTGGAGGTTTAACTGTAAAAGGATTACAACCAGAAATTAATAGGATTACAAAAAGCAAATTAGTTCCCGAGTGAGCACCCACCCACAGGTCATATGAATACATACACATACATACACATAAATACACATACATACGTCTCTATTTCTATATCATACTCACACTAGACTAAAAATAGAGTTTTATTTCATCACTGCATACATCAGTGGTCTGTTCTAGTATTTAAGGGTTTTATTTTTTCCCCCTCAAATAATGAATGATGAAGTTTGACAGAAAACATGAAATATCAATTACCTTGCATTTGGGCATGTTTCAAAAGTCAGTGTACTATGAGCAGAAATATATGTAGTGCCGAGGGTGTTCAGTTTATGTTCACACGTTTTTAATTAACTGTGATTGTGGTTGTAAAAATGTATTTGAGTGCTGCGTGAGGGGAAATAAGAGGCGAGCTGAATTCAGATCCTTACTTTAAAAAAAAAAAAAAAAAAAAAAAAAGCCAGTCAGTGATTAATGTTATTTTGATTGATCTAAATGGCAAAAATGAGCTTTACTTGGAAGTATTTAAGCTGATTTAATCTGTCATAGCTGTAATATATTCATCTTATTTTAGTAATAAAACATATTAAGCTAACATGGAGATGTCAGTGTTGACATTTCATTTATAAAACCCCGACTGGACTATAAATGTGGTCAATTCACTGTTTTATGTGTGAGCATATACTTCTGTTAAATCACATCTCAGCCAGGTTTCACACCTCATTAAAGAGCAGCTCTCTCCTCTGTTGTTTCCTGAGGTCCATCTTCTTCACCGCCACCTGCTTGCCGCTGTGTTTCTCACTGGCGATGCACACGATACCCGTGGAGCCCTCGCCAATCTTAATAAAGCTGTCCAGGTATTCCCGAGGGTCACCTGATAGCAAACATTGGTCAATTATAAACAGCAGGGGGAAAAAAAAAACAAAACATATGTCAAGTGTGAAACAAATAAGCGTCGATTTCATTTTTCATGTCTGTTGCTCACCTGGGTTGACCACCAACTGCAGTGCAGCCCTGAACTGCTCATGTGAGACTCTGGAGGGCTGGGTGTCAGAACTGGACCCCCAAGAAGGAGGTGGGTAAGCCCCTGGGGGTATGTAGGGTGATGACGGCTGAGAGTAAGCCCCCTGGATGGAAAACACACACCAACAAGATGAAAAAAAACATGGCTGAGATACAAAAAAAAAAATCAACCTTATGTGATGTGTGTATTACAATATAATGTTACGTAGCATAAAAATATTTCATGATACAATTTGATTTGATTTTCTGATACAAAATCTGATGGAATATTCTGTTGTTTTCTTGATTTTGGAAAAGAAATGGTTATGTATATGCTACAGTATGTCTGAAATTCTCTGCTGCTTGGTAAGATTTTTTTTCCACCAAAGAATGCATATTTTTTGTCTTGACATGATGTTACCATTTTGTTTATTTTGAGAATCAAAAGTAACAAATTAATTTTTAAATGACAGATAACAGTACTACTTATTTTACATTTTATATTATTTTCCCAATGTTACATTCATACTTTTAGCTTCTTTAACTTTTACTCAGAACCAAAAATTAATCTTTAAACTTGCAATAAATAATAAAAAGGAATGAAAATCACTTGAACAGTTTTGACTATACCCTCCCCTCCTCCCCGCCCCTGTAATAATAAAAAGCCCCAAGTGTAGCTGATTCATGTAAATGCTGTGCACATACTGTACCTGAGGGGTGTATGGCGGGCTGGGCTGGGAGGGGGGGTGGTGGTAAGGTGAGGGTTTGTAGTGGTGAAACACAGGGGGGTAGGGCAGGTGCACTGGAGGATATCCAGGCGGCTTTGTGTGGCTCTGAGGTAGCTTAAGAGGCCCTCGGGGATAGGTGTCACCGCCTGTAACCTGGGGACTGCCATCACGTGATGGACGCTCGTAGTCGCCCTGGAGGACAGCACACAGGGGCTCGGTTATAAGGGTCAATGCTTCAACAGTCATGAGGACAAAACACTGAAAATTCTACAATCCCACACTTTGTCCCCATGTGCCGACAGCAAAACGCCACCTCTGCTTTCATGTATGTCTGCAGGTACATTAGCCCTCGACGGACCTAATGGAGGACATTTAGTGTGCAGGACAGGGACTATATTTTATTATTAGCACCTCACAATGCTCCTCAACTACTCTATTAATCATCTAGGAACCTGCGGAGCATCCAGATCTGGGACACACCTCTTTCCTTGAGACTCCAGAAGCACCCAAGTCTCCTTTATAACAGGGTTAGACCACAAACATGAACACTGCACACACTCCATCACCAACACACAAATGTAGGGCTTTAAAAGCTAAGTTGTATGACTCAGCCTTTAATAGATCTGACTCACACCAGGCCTGGCTTACTCATCCAAATATCTGCAATCACATACGCACACAACATTTAATCATAAGTAAGACTCCTGCAGCTACAGCATTGGGACAAAAATGATGATTTAAGACTATTATTTTGTCAGAGGAGGAAAAAAACAAACAAAATATGTTTATTTCACTTAAATTCATCATTGATGTTTTCCTAGTTCACTTTTATTCATCTAATACTGTTTTCTGTTTTAATGATTTCAATGTCTTTTATCTTTAGTTGTTCTTTTATTGTCCTTTCTTTAATCTATTTTGCCTTAATTCTATGATTTCAATAGATTTTTTTTTTTTTATTTAACATTTTTGGAATTGCCTCATGGATGAATGTTACGATACAAATAAGTTTGCCTTAACCTTAATATAATAGTTGTCATAAGAATATTTCTATAAAGTATAGGTAATGTAAAGAAAGGTCCTATAAAATAATGTGAAAAATATATCTGGGGGAAACAAAAGGGTATAAAATAATGAGTTCAGTTGCTTGATTTTAGCTAAATTAAATGTAGAATATAAGAAAAATGGTCAAACAAAAGCAAAAAGATATAAAAGTGCAGCAGCTAAATCAATCAATAGTTTATGTGACACTAATGTGCTGACAATAAAACTGAATTAAATTACTTTTGCCCTACCTCTTAAAAAGGTTTAATACAGCAGGGGGAGGTTTTATATCATACATTCTCAAGAGACTGAAAGGATAATAGAAATCTCTCTCTCTCTTCCTCTCTGTCTTGGCTTTTATTTGTTTCTCTGCCTCTTTTATCAGTCCCTCTCTCACTGTGAAACACACAGTTATAGACAGGCCAGGAGGAGGAGCCCTGATGTGTTGGGATGGTGTATAATTACATGGTGTGAACTCTTTTAATCAATCACTCTGAGGCAGGTGTATGGGGGGGCGGGTGCTGCCGGGACGGCCCAGACTCGTGCCACCCCCACTCTCTCTCTCTACTCTCCCTATCGTTGGCCGGCACCGCTGGCTGGCTGTCAGCCAAGGGTCTCCTGATCCATGTTGGTTAAACGCGCATTAATCTGAGTTTGGCAGGGTAATCAACAACCTAACTCAACTGTGAAATTGAATTCCGCGGTGGAACATCGTTCGGCCAGTTTTATGCTAAGGCTGCAGAAAGGGAAAGTGCCGCAACATCAATTTGTCACCAAGAGCTGCAGCACTGAGCTCACACTTGCCACAAAACACACACAGAGAGAGAGAGAGAGAGAGAGAGAGAGAGAGAGAGAGAGAGAGAGAGAGAGAGAGAGAGAAGGAGTGTGTGTTTGATCTGTGTGTGGCCGAGTGTCTGCGTTGTCTACTGTTACATCCCCACCGGCTCCTAACAACAGCCAGGATTTACTTCATGGGTGTGAGTGTGTTGAATGAGAGGAAGAGAATAAAGGCAGAGAAACAGAGAGGAGAGAGAGAGAGGGCTGGGTTTGTTACATGGGCCATGAGCCAGAAGGATAGTGATTGTTAAGCTGCCACATTACTCCTTGTTTCTTTTTTTTTTTTTCCAACCTTACCAATTCTGTAAATTGTCCCTAAAATATCACAAAGCAAATTAGAGTCCATCGATTCCTCAAGCAACACTTTCATCATGGAGTTTGTACCTTTAAAGGAATAGTACCTGCTAAATGTTGTTCAACCACAACATGCTGTGAATGAGACTGCATTGGGTTTTTACATTCACTGCACATATTCTACATTTTCAAGAAGGAAGGAAAATGTGCCTCCTCAAGCACAACAGCTCAGTGACTGATAATAATAAATAAAAGCTAAGAAAAATGACCTTCTCCTGCATCTTTTCCAGTCCTGCTACTCTTGCATTCTCTGCTCATTTGTGGATTTTTTTTTTTTTTTTTTGTACGAATGGCTATTTACTGAAGCATGTGGGTTAAATGGTTTTTCATCAAGGCACCCTGGGATCTACATCAGCAAACCTAGTTTTCCTCACAGCTACCAGACTCGCCGTGTGTGAAGGAGGGATGGTGGACGACTCACTCCACTGTGTAATGGACCTAATGGGCTGCTGAAAACCTATATAAAGAAAAGAGAAATAAGGAACACTTGCACTTTTTTGTGATTTACCCCTTGACTGGCAACATCTTTTGCCCCCCTCTGCTACTGCTTAACCTTTTACTGTTAACCCCTTTCAAAGCAAATGCTGTTCAGTCAATTATTATTGTCATAAAAGTATGCAGCGAGTGACTTTTCCTGGGATCATATGTTACAACACGCAGCATCTAATGCAAGGTTCATTTGCTCTTGTCCATGTGGAGGTATCTCTTGGGTGTCCTGATCTCACTGCCTGCTCCACTAGAGCACAACGCCACATCACACTCCCAGCGTACTTACAGTACATTTGTACACACAAAGGGAAACTGTGGGCGAAGAAAGGCTGCATCATCATTTTACTGAAAATAACATATTGAAGTATAATATGTCTCGTGTTACCATCACTTGTTAAGGTAACATATTTGAAATGATGTGTGTTCTGGTCAAATATAATTAGTGTCTCTTTTTCATTCTCTTCTCCTGTCTGGTTAGAATCATACACATAATTATTATAATATACTGTGTGCATAGAGTTGTTGTTCACAATTTAAATGATGAGTCCCCCTGCAGAGAGTTCATAGAATATTCACATTAGTAACAGCATATTAGTAGAGATACAATAATTGAGCTTTTGAACATCATCTGACTGACTTTTTTTCACCATTTAATTCAAGAAAAAAGACTATTTGTTATTAAAAATGGGCCTGAAATTGATATCTGTTTCTTTTATACCATGTTCTATTGGAAATTACTTCTTCAATATGGAAGATAAGCTCCAAAAATGCGAAAAGAGAAATGTATTTAATAAAAAAAAATCTGAACTGTGGCAACTGGTGACAGGCTTGTTACTGTATTTTAAATCACATTTGACTACTGTTATCATTTACACATATGATGTTTGTCAGTTGAAGAGATAATTTTCCAAGAAAGTCACAGTTTGCGGAAACGTGAAATGAACATTTAACATTATTGCGCATGATCGGCGGCATCATCTTGATCGATCAATGAGGTGGAAAAGTATTGATAAATGTCAAACATCAGTATACATCTGGTCATGTTGAAGTCGCAGAGGCATTTTCATTGACTTTAAAGAGATTATGAAAAGACAAAATTACAAAAATATTACTTCTATGACCAGGTTTTACAGTCTGACAGATTTATAACAACTTTACTACACTGTTAAACATCAAATGACTAAATGATACCATGATTGAAAGAGCATCACATCATAAAATTGTCTTTTTCCATTGGCTGTAAAACATTTTTCCACAATAAGGTCCAGTGGTTTACAATCAGAAGGCCTAGGACTTTACCTCTCTACAGATACCTTGTGTAACATGTGTGTCTTCTATACAAACAGACAAACTATCAGGCACTGACCTTGACCAACTTCCAAACTGAGAAAGTTTAAATTAATCTCTCCACTACTCCAATTTGTCCATGTCTTCAGCAGTTACACTTCTTTTACTAAAATGTATATAAAAACTATTGAAAACAAAAAAATATTGCAGCTTATTGTGTGTTTTTTTTTTCTGTTTATCTGTGTCAGTCATCTGCTTTTCTTCTCTACATTCCTTTGTGCCTGCCTTTGTTTCGTCTCCGTAACTCTGTCTGTACTTGAGTATGCGGTCGATGTTCAGAATGAGCATTAATTGATTTGTGTGCAGAGACTCTGGCTACTGAAGAGGAGTAATTCTATCTGTGGCAGAGCCTGCTCTGGGAGGAGTAGATTAACAACTGACAGCATCTATCTGGCAAGAAAGCAAGAGAAAAATGCACAGAAAGATAACGAGAGAGAGAGAGAGAGAGAGAGAGAGAGAGAGAGAGAGAGAGAGAGAGAGACGTGTGCTGAGAGTAGAGAAAGAGATAAAGGACAAAATAGGTGAAAGAGACTGCAGGTGGATGGGTGGTGAAGAAACTTCTTTCCACTGCCATCAGGAGTGTGTGTGGAGTCCTCTGTTAAAACATGATTGTTGGACATTTACTGCAGTTTGGAAGCTTGTGTACTGCACTCAAGCAAATATAATCACAATCAAATATATAATGTTTTATGGCCTACAACATCTAATGGTGCAATCCAGTTCAGTACTGTAGTAATTAACACATCAGGCTATAGTGCTCAATTCATGCACTGATCCATTACATATTTTTATGCTATTACTGTAGTAATTAAAATATACAATATGGTATATTTATATGTATGTATATTTATATGTATATGTATATGTATGCATATAGTATAACTTACAACTTAAAACAGATTTATGAGGATATCACCTAGTCTGTATTTTTGGCAGACTTATACAAGTTACTGGATCATTAATTCACTAGAGTCTAACATGTAAAACTCAGCAACAAAGTGAGAAAACGCCCAGGTTGACATGGCAACAGCTCAGTCAAAATGATAGTCACCCATACATTATTTATAAAGCAAACAAGATCTCACTGCAAGATGAGTGCATTAAAAGAATACGTTCTACTGTTATAATCAGTATTGGTATTGGAACATCCACATTTAGATATTTTCAGTAATCTGACTGAGCTGTTTTTGTGTTATGTGATGGTGCAGATACCTTGGTTAAGGTCTGTGAGTTGGTGAGACTCTCCGAGAGTCGAGGGTAGGTGTAGGAGCTGTATGGGTGGGCCTGAGGCGGGCCCTTGAATGTCCCACTGGCTGCATAGGGGACATTTGGCTCCTGCAACCCAGAACCCGACCGGGACCGCTGCCTTATCGCCGGTGTGGGGCTGGTCTGTGTCACGTACGAGCTCTTGGGTCGCTTCTCGTAGTCGTCCCTCAGACCACCGTAGCTCCACTCACTGTCTGGGTAGTTGATTTGCTCACTGTGTAGTGACGCACGTGATGGAGTCCCTACTGAAGTGTCCCGGTAGTCCTGGCTGGATGAACCCCCCACAGATGCCCGGTAGTAGCCACTGGAGCCCACCCCGCTCCCCACTGTGGAAGCTACCTCATCCGCTGAGCGCCCTTTGCTCTCCAGGTAGGTGTGATAGTCTGGGGGCAGCTTGCCATAGTCTGATTTTTGGGGCATGGCGTCAGGGTAAAAAGGGCTGCGGATGGGGTGTGAGTGGCCATTTTGTTTTGTGAAACGGTAATGCCTGCCCACAGCCCACTCTCCGTCAATGGAGAAACTTGGTTTGCTGGGGTCAAGAGAGAAGTCCCTGCTGGAGGTGTCCAAGTCACAGGAGTAGCGGGAGTAATAGTGGCTGAATCCATTCTCTTCCGGAGCACCAAGGAGACTGTTGCCAGGTGGTTTGGAGCTGGTTCCAGCCTGGTGGGGGCCGGGAGGACTCTCTTTACGCAGGGAGTTGGAGCGCGTTACTGAGATGTTATCGAACTCCTCCAACAGGCCATTGATGGAAGCATCTTTGGGAGGCCGGTTCCCCCGTACTATGGTCTAGGGAAGGAACAAATACATTTACACTTAACATACAAGAGAAGCCGTTCACTGACAAAGTAATGAATGTAGCCCTGATACTTTAGGTTGTGGCACATTCAATTTCAGTTCAGCCATTCTCACTGAAAACTGAACTAGATGAATTGAAATTCCCTTTTAATCAAATTCAACTAAATGTGAAGAATTCCTGGAATTTCAATTCACTTATATCAGGACTTGGCGACAAGTATGAAATTAATCATCACTTGCAATAAATGAACGCTGGAATTTTCATCTAAAAGAGAAGCAGGCATTGGACTATTCATCTACAGCTATTATGAGCCGGAATGCAGGAAGAAAATGTATGGAGACGAGTGGATACCTCAGATGCTAAAAGAAACCAGTAGTGGATTGAAGGAGCTAATTCCTGCCCCATTTCTCTCGCAACAGATTAGCTTCATTTTCAGTGGGCTCATCAGGATACATTAATAGTCGTGATGTTGGATTTAGCGCTCATGAAGCACACAAGCACGGAGGCTTGCGCTCACACATACAAACAGAGAGCGAGGGGAGAGAGAGCCTGAACACTGAGACTCACATCTGCTTCAAAGTGAAGGCAGCTTAAACATCAGGGGTGCTGCTTATCCCCTCCTACCTTGTGTTAAGCCCTTTACACGGCTGTGTCGTGAGTCACAGGAAAATGGTGCTACAGCGGTTCTCTTACAACTACACTGCGCGCATGCATGGCTGTGTGTTCATTTCCATTGGTTTTTGTTCTGTGGACCATTGGGATCACCACCTCCACAGTGAAAAGCACAACCAGTAGAAGCATATTAGGAGGAGGATGAAAAGTAGATTATTTATGTTGCATAATCTACCTTAATTTTTTGTGAACATCTATCAAAATTGTAATATACAGTGTTTTTTTTGTCTGTTACTGAGTTTCATTATGTATTAAATTCACAAATACACACAGATCTCAGTAACTGTATTAAACACAATCTCATTTATCAAGTCCTTTATTAAATGTACTTTTACTTTGTCAGTTTCCCTTTCTTTGCTGGATTATTACCCATGGCCTGCTCAATGAAAGTGACTTTCATACTTTACATGCATTGCACAGTATTTGCACTTTGTTAATTTTGTATTTCCACTCCCTTTTAAGCTCCATGTTCCCAAAAAAGTAGCACTTCTACCTGTCAAGACCAACTTGTGCAGTTTAAACAAGCCTGCAAAAAACCTTAAAAAAGGAAAAATCTTAAACTCACATTCTGCAGAAATCCACAGAATCAATGTGTTTTTATATTTGTAGAAAACACAGAGCAGATTAGTCCTCGAGTAAATAAAATCAGCTCCTTTACTTGTTACCAACAGGGGCAGCCCTTTCTAGATAAGAAAAACACACATTGACTGCTATTCAGAAGATTGAGAAGAAAGGAAATGTTGCTTTACAGTGAATGTCCTGCCACTAAAACTTTGGAAAAATCAGCAAATACCTCTAAAATAATGTAAGTAAAGTTATGGCACAAAGGCCATAACTGTATTACAGTTCATTATTACTCATTTCCACCTCTGAAAGGGTTGGCTGAACCTTGATAATGTAAAATCAGCAAGTTCTTAGACGCACTTTGACAGCACTCACGCCATGCTGTCTGTCACATAACTGTCACACTTGTCTGTTGTTATAGTTTGTCACATGTGCTGAGGCAGTCGAGCAGGAAAGCTAGGATAATCATCAACTCTGTGCAACATTGTGCTGACACAAGAATACAGTGCATCTGCAGACTTCACTTAGCTACCTGGAAACTGCCACTGTCAACACTCATTCCTCTCATTTCATTCCTGCTAGCTTGACTGCCACTTTATTTACATCTGGAAATACACATTTATAACATTTCCAACTCTTCATTGGCTCAGAAGTGCCATTTAAACTGGTTCACGACTTTACCTCGCTATCAATCGAAATTGTATCATCGGGATACAACACTTTTCATCTTTTTGAGTTTTTCTGAAGAGGAATATAAAGTTGTTCCTGCCTAAAAGAGAACAGTCTATGCAAGGCTCTTCTATAACTACAGTCAGTTCTTTCACACATCATCTCCCCTCTCTATTTTGTTATTTTGTACACCTCCCTCTTTAACACTCCAGTTATTCTCCTCTGTTTGAGAGCTATTGGCTGTTTGATGCTGTGAACTGGAACCCAAGGTGAGACGGCCTATAAAAGCAGTGAGTAAAGTGTAGCTGTGAGGCCGAGGTTGCAGGACGGATGGTCTTTTAAACAAGTTACTGAGTGGAAATACATCATGTTTTAAGACAGATGTTGGCATGCTTGGGCTCACATGTGCAAAGAAGTCACATTTTTGCACATATGTTCTTTTTTTCCCCTGTGTTAAACACTACAGCCAGGTTGAATGAAAGTGCTACAAATAATTACAGATGCTATTATTGTCATGGGAATTAATGTGACACTTTTTCTAAGCCATGCTGCAAATTTGTCCGAAACGTAAAATGAAGCACGCCGTGTTAACGCTGCATGGATGCTGGTGATTCAAAGCTAATTCAATTGGCATATAACAATAGTGAGTGTCAGTTATCTAATAAAACATCGTCATCTCCATTTGGTACATAATCAATAAGACTGTGTCAAGGAGCGTGACAGGTACAGGAGAAAGTGGGAAAGAATAATGCGGCGAATGAAATCATGAGGTGACGAGAGTGCAGAGGGGAGTGAGACAAGGTTAATTGTGTGCCAAATCACTGTCAAACGGTCAGCATCAAGCCTGAAAATCTTTCCATTAATTTGAATTAGCGGGCTGATATTGGTTTCCGAACCCCCCTCATCACCCCTCGTCTCCCCGCTTCCCCTGTCCTTACGGCTCTGTGAGCTCTGAGCACGGGTCGTGTTCAGCGGCGGCTGTGACAGCAGCCATATTTCACTGGCGTGCGGCGTTGGCCTGTCCTTTAGTGATAAGCTGTAATAGATCTACTCCCTCCACTCACCATGGCCTGTTCAAGGTAAGCACAGGAAGAGAGGGAGAGGAAGAGGAGGTGAAAGAAGGAGAGGAAGAGGAGAAGAGAGGAAGAGGAGAGGAAGAGGAGAGGAGAGGAAGAGGAGAGGAAGAGGAGAGGAGAGGAGAGGAGAGGAGAGGAGAGGAGAGGAGAGGAGAGGAGAGGAGAGGAGAGGAGAGGAGAGGAGAGGAGAGGAGAGGAGAGGAGAGGAGAGGAGAGGAGAGGAAAAATAGAAATGGAGTTGGGATAAAAGCCAAAAAATAAAAATAGAAAGCATACACTAAAAATGCACTATAAATAAGTTAATACACACTGATGTGAAAAGAAATAACTCTTGGAGGAAGTGACGAGTGGAAAAAGACAAGGAAGGAAAAAGAGGGTGGGGGCAACACAGAAAGGGAGCAGTGAAAAATGAGGCTCTTTGGGAGATAAGGGGGGATTAACCTTGCTAGTAATGAAGGGAGGGTGTGATGGGAGGATAGAGAGGGGAAGAGAGGGAGAGATAATTAATGAGCTTGCCCTTCCTGTGACTCCTCGCTAGAACCCCTGCTTGGAGGCTGCGCTTCAGTGGTCAGCAGGGTCCTGGGACAACAGAGGGGCTGGAGGAGGAGCAGCTCTGCACTATTGCTGCATGGCTCCTCTGCACTGCTAGAATTTCATTTTAGTTTGCGTAAGCTTTTTAATGCACTTTAAAATCAAAAGAATAAGGATATGATATGATAGAATATGATACAGTGCAATACAATATAATGTGATACAATGCTATATGAGGTCATAGCATGTGATATGCTCCCTTAGGGAAATCTGGGTTGGGCTAATGTTGCTTGGTTTGACTTTTTGAAATGAATATACTCTCAGTGAGTCGAGTGCTACACAGTAAGTTACAACATTAAAAATATTTGTTAAATAAAAAGTGCTAACCACCGCTTAAATGTATGTAGACATGGCTGTCTTCTTTGAGGAAACCAAAAACAAATGCTGCTGATACCAAACATGTTTATTAGTGTTATTCTAATTTTCTGTGATTTAACTGCACATAAAATGCAAGAAAATACTTTCATTTCCAACAGCAAACAGGACTGGACTATTTGTCCAGTGATTTCACACCAAGAGATACTGCATGCTGCATTTGGTATTTGTAATATACTGTTTATAGTGTGTGCTTCATAGAAAAAATATTTGCAAAAGCACTTCATGCCTTTATCAGGGAGCTCCAGAAGAGAGATAACAGGGAATTATGGTATAGATATGTAGAATGACATCCAATAAAAGGTTTCAAGGCTGAACATGAAACAAATATGTTGATTTTTATGCTTGACCTCTTAACCTCGGGTTGGCTCTTCTAGTTTAGAACATGAACTGGTATTTGATTGATAAAATTAAAGCTCTTTTCTACTTTAAACATTCAGAGCTATAATACGGTGTGTAACTACTATCTGCTGTTCCTTCTGCACCTGGCTGCAGTGGGTATGGGATGTGCACACAACTACCCTTCTGTAAATACACAAACATACTCATATGCTTAACCAGATATACAACACACACACACACACACAGAGAGGCAGATGTGTAACTCCTCCCCCTTGTGTGTCTTTAGTCACACATGAAAGCTCATCACCTACCACACCCCCGCTCCCTCTCACTCTCTCTACACAGACACAGACCACAGAACATCGCCTACTCAACACACCCACTTTCCACTCTCAGCTCTGCCACAGCACAAACAGCAATCACACACAAAACACAGTTTGTTTGTTTTTTACTCTTGTATTCTGTAGTGACAATAACGGCACATGTCGTTGAACAAAAGACATATTTCTCTTTCTCTCTGCACATTTCAACCGTTCCTTCTCCTGTGCTGAGTCTTTGTCACGACTCTGCAGAGAACAAGCACACATGGGTATTTATGCACACACGCCAACACGATCATCACCACTCCTACTACTATCACTGCCACTACTACCACCACCACCACCGCCGCCGCCGCCGCTGCTTCTGCTGCTGTTGCCCGAGTGCAGTATCCTTCTACATCACTGGACAATTTGCGAAACAGAAGCTTATTCACTGCCGTCTGAGAAAGATAATATCACAGAGCCCTTGAGACAGCAGACAAAGGGAGTACTCACGACTCTCCTTTGAGTGCATTGATAAGGGCCAAACATGACCTACAGTACTGATTAATGAAAGATCAAATGAATCATCTACCATGGGTGACGCAGAAACAAAGAATCAAGATACTTTTTTCCCTTTTTTTTTTTTTTTTTGGAAACAAGCATGCATTACCTCAAGGAAGTTAAAAATTACATAGCGTATCATCACAACTGTGCATTGGATTTTTAATTGAGAGACTGCATAAAACAAGGGCGCAAATTGATAACAATATATGAATTTAGTATAAATATAACATGGAGTAAATAGATAGCTGTAAAGCATACAGATATTTAACTGTCTCTATCCTCTGGCTCTCTCTGCTGGGTGACAGAGGTACTTCTTTGGAGGAAAATTTCAGTAGTTTTGGAGTTTATGGTCTGTTCTCAGTGATTCTGATTGAAGGAATGACAAGACAAAGCGTATGTTTTTAACACTTTCTGGGGGGCTAAATATTAAAAATAACCCTAATGCGTTTTTTTTTTTTTTTATATATATATATATTTGATGCGTCTTAAAAAGTAACAGAAAAGGTGGCATGATAGGCAACAGTGCAATCTGGAAGAAACAGGAAGTGTCTTGTCTTGTATTCTGCTGCTCTCTACTGGTTTTAAAAGGTGCATCGCATCTGAACACATTCACTCGCCTTTACAGTAGAGGGAATTAAAATGATGTGGATATACACTTCACTGATAAAAAGGACGAAGTACAGCAGGGCTTCTCATAATAACATTCCCTGAGGCCCATATCTTGGATCTCAATTATTAATTAGAAAGACTAATCCTGACCTCCAATCCAGGCAAAAATGGCCTCAGATCAGTGCACGTTCTGACAGGCTCACCCACCTGTATTACTTAGCGAAGGATTTCACGGAACATTTTCACTGAGTTCTTGACATGCTATTAACCAAACTACAGACGAGGTCTTAGCAAACATGAACAGGATTATTCGAGGCATGGATTTTGAAGCATTTCCATGATTAATAGGCTCTGAGTTGACCTGTTTCCTCAGGCCATCCCACTGCCTGTTAGTTACAGTAGCTAATAACCATCAACTCACCATGCCCGAAAAGACGCCGTACACTAAGGGTTTCATTATACACATGGATACTTACATATGATACATTATAATCAGAGGTGACTTGTAAGGATGCCGCTAAATCCGATTACAATGCCTTACAGCGAGTCTGACTTTATAGTGTCTGCATGTGTACTGCGCAGGGAGACCATAAAAGCTCAGACTGATTGAATAATGCGCCGAGTCTAAAACTGAGGGACAATAGTAGCAGGATATTACTTTACACTGATTTATTCCCTGAGTTGCTGCCAATCATTTGTATGGACATGCAGTTTTATTTCTCAGATTTTCAACTTTATTGGAAATGAACCAAAGGACTAAAGGACAGTTCTTAAAGTGAGAACAATTTAGCACTTTTATTTTTTTCTTGCAATACAGTACTTTCCACTTATCACAGCTTTCATCAAGTGATTCTGGTTTCTGGTGGGGAACATTGTTGTCAAAGAGGATTCACAGTTCATAAGTAGGACATAAGCTCTATTTTGGATGGTTGCATTATTTCATGTTAAAAAAGTATGAACCACTGAAACAAAGGTTTTAGCTATAAGCAGTAAACCTAAATGGGACAGGATACTGTTGTGATCAGGTAGTTTTAATAATAACACAGTTTAAATCAGCCTTTTGTAGGGGTGTGATGAGATCTTGTGTGACGAAATCTCGCAAGATGTAATTTGGCGAGATTTCTCATTGCGTTAAAATTCTGTGTCACGAGATTTATTAACCAGCAAGCAGACAGGATGACATCGGAAAATACTGGTATTACCGGGGTACGATTTGCTGGGGAATCCCCCCCTCTTGTTTTGGACATCGGGTTCGTTATGGTCCAATGATTTTGCTGCCTGCTTGTAATCGGACCCTGCTGAGATCCCACCTTAGCTGGCACGTGCCGGCCACCGTGGGGTTTCTGGGAGACCCTCTGACTCGTGTGTGCATTAGACTCCTATGTATTTAAGATGGGTCGGTGGGTTGCCGACATAGCAGCTGACCCCTGGCATCTATACGTGGGCCGGTCCATGCCCTGGCGATGGGGTTGGCGCGCCGGGAGAGAGGGTGCAGTGAGTCCAGGAAATGGTGAAGTCCAGGTGGAGGGTGCGGTAAAGCCTGGAGCTGGTCGTGGCGCACCGCTGGAGGAAATGCATCCCCGCCAGGTGCATTCAGACCTCAACTTCCACAGTCAAGCGCCAGATTTGATTTTGAAAAAAGGAGAAATATATAATTTTATTTTAATTTCATAACATTTTATTTTAGTTACAATTTGTAGAGGAAGAAGTGACATGTCAGTGACATACTTGGTCAGGCTCTGTTGAACTATTTTCAGTCTGTATTGACACAGAAGAATGTTTGGTTTTTCACATATTGTAGGCACTTGAAGAAAGGAGAAATATATAATTGTATTTATTTTAACTTTTATAACATTTTATTTAGTTTTAATTTTTTAGAGGAAGAAGTTAATTAAGAAATTCATTAAAAGTTAACCCTTAGAGAGTTATAAAATCCATCTACAACTCAGTAAAATAAGTCTCTTGTCCATTCATATAATTTGTCATTTAGTTTTCTTAAAATCTCGTCTCGTCTCGATTTTGAGAACCCATTCTCGTGTCTCGTCTCGTAAGTTGAGTGCCTCATCACACCCCTAGCCTTTAGCCATGGCAGCCCTAATGTGAACATTTCTAAAAACAAACATTGAGACACATCCTGGTTTTAATAAGAGTAATTTTTTTGGGAGAACTATGAATTTGAAACTTAGACATAGTCATTTGGTCCAGACTGAAAATCTCATTTCTCTGGATTGACATGACATTTTCTCAAAGCTTTCAAGTTCCTAGGAGGGTAAAACACACTGACTAGTTTCGACATCTGTTGGATGGATGGCTATGACATTTGGTGCTGACATTTATGTTCCTATCAAGATGAAATACGACCACTTTGATGTTCTTCAGACTTTTCATTCAATCCCAACAACAGTTGAGAATTTCATGTCCAACTATCTGAAAAATCCATGACACTAACATTGGCCTTAGATGTTCTATTGTGATAAGCAATAGGCGTTTGCCCTGTAGGAAGTTTAACCATTATATATTTAAGCTTTGACTTCAAAGCTCAGCTGTGTCTAAATACAGCCTGCATGGGTCTTGTTTAACATGTTTCTTTGAGAGGGGATTCCCTTCTTTATGATGTGTGTGCATATACACCTGTGCACATTTGTCCACTCTTATCATTGACTGGGTTTATGCACGGGAAAAAAACATCTAAATCTCAAGTGTATTTTTCTCGTGTCTAGTCAAAATATTGCATCACACTTAAAATAAGACACAATCACCTAAAGGAGGGGTCTCAAACTCATTTTCTTCAGGGGCCACATTCAGCCTGATTTGATCTCCAATGGGCTGGAAAGTAAAATTAAAACTTAATAACCTATACATAATGACAACTCCAAATTTTTTTTGTCATTATTTGAGTGCAAAAGACAACAAAAAAAACATTAAATTATGAAAATAACTTTTATTAGCCAAATGCAACAAGTGTTAAAAGGTGTTAAATTTTAACAATAATCTGCCTCAATGTATCATTTGTCCATGTATTTTATTATTGATCAGTTCTACAAAGACACTAAAGTTTTAGTTACAGAAGAAGAAAATTGTTAAAATTTTGTCAAATTTTCTGTAGACATTTCAGGTTATTCAAATTTTATTGTAACAGGATTGTTTGTGAATATAAATATTTTCATAATTTTTTATTTATTTTTTTTACAGTTAAACAATTTTGGAGTTGTCGTTGTCGTTTAGAGGAATAGAAAAAACTGAGAAGAAAATATGGGATTATTTAATAAGTTATTATGTTATTATCCCATGGGCCGCATTGGAACCATTGGCGGGCCGCATTTGAGACCCCTGACCTAAAGAGTAAACTTTCAGTGAAATATAATAACTCTTATTTAGTTAAGTTTAGTTATTAATCTTATTTTAAGAAATCTTACCAAGATAATTTTCACTTGTTTGGAATTTAGCAAAAATAAGTTCTTATATCTCACTGAAAATGTACTGCTTAGGTGAGTATGTTGTAATTTAAGTGTGATGAGATATTTTGACTAGACATAAAAAAAAAATACACTTGGTAAGATTTTTGATGTTTGCAGTGTGGGCTTAATGTATATTTGTGTACATTTATCAGAAGGGTTTGTGTTCATTAACTAATAAAGTGTATGATAATATGTGTCACTCTGCTGCAGGCACATTGAGAGGCTCATTTACACAATGTGGTGATGTTTTGCGAGTATGTTTTGCTTGCCTGATAGGAGTTCCACCCCCATAGCTCCCCAGCCAGAAGCTCAGACCAGCATGACCCAGTCACCTTTGACCTCAGCATGTTAGATTCTCCAATACAAGCTCCAGGATCCAATGAGTCACACAAGGCCCAACACATAGAATGAGGGATGCTTTCCAGCAAAATAGATTAGTGGTGAAGGCATAATGAAATGTGACCATACAGTCAGACCAAATCCCTGACCTTAAGCATATTAGTGTAGAAAAGCCTTGACTTTTTCTCCCTCTAAGCACTGGCAGATTTAAGCTGATCCACAGACACAGCAGCCAAAGGAGAAAAAAAAAAATCAAATAATCTGTCAATTGCTGTATTGTTTTACTGATTACTAGATCTGAGTAGATTTTTGGAGTGGCATACTTTTTCCAGGAGTTTCTACGTGACTTTGTTACTGTCAGAGAAACTTTCTGAGAGGTGAGTAGAGAAGGAAAAGAGCAAGAAACAGAGAAGAGGCGGGATCAATTACATGTCCCTCAGTTATCCTCTTGTCAACTCTGAGACAGATAAACAGACAGCTGCCTGCTACAGATTAATTACACACTACTGCTCATTAATCTAAGATCCATCAGGCAGTTACACGTAGGCCCATCGAACACATCACAGCCTCTAAGATCTGCTGTCAGGACTCTGGAGTCTCTACTCCTCACCAGTCTGCCCTAATCACATTATTATTCTGCTCGTGTCATTTTAAATTATAATTTACACATGACTCTACATGCTTTTATCTTGAGTATAACATTCCAGATCGCTATAGTAAAAACAAAAAGTACTATAATGTGCTGGAATAAACACAGAAACAGAAACAGTTAAATAAATTATTATACTATTTTGTTTCATTTATTGTAATTATAGTTAGATTTATTATTTAATATTAATAAAAAAAAATTGTCAAAATCCTGGAGAAAGTTTTAAATAATGGAGTAGATATTATGGACATATTTTATGATAATCAATATGAACCTAGTTATGTGTCTACATGCTGCTTAATGATTAGTATGAATTTGTATTTGTTTTTTTGCTTATACTGAGGTGAGTTAAAAGAAATGATACACGTTTTTGTGTCTCCATAATTTCCACAGTACACATATATTTACTTTTACATGTAGTTCTACAGTGCATTTTTTTTATCATTTGCAAAGTAAACATGAAATAAAATATGAAAATATCATACATAGTAGGAGTCCCCCAAGGTTTTTGGCAATTTATAGCTTTAACTTCAGATGATGATATTTAACTAAGAACCACCCATACATTTTTACACTTCTAAAATTATTAGAGCATTTTATATTTGTGGAAGACTTAGGGACAATCTGAAGAGAGGAATTTTATATTGTGCAATAAAATAAATGGAATTTTCCATAATTTTAGATCATTATTATGACAATTATTATCATATCTGTATACAAAAATGAGGAAAATCTATAACAGGTAATTAAATAAAGCGTAAAAGGAAACTAAGCTTCCAAATGTGAGATACTGATACACTCTTTTGTTGTTGTTGTTGTTGTTGTTGTATATTTATTCAGGTTTAAGAAGTGCTGCATCAAAACCTTACAGTATAAAGGTAGAAAAAACCCTGGCATCAATGTCCAAATTTGTTACGTGTCGAAACCAAATAAAATTGAAGAGTCAAAACAGGCACAATTCTTATACAAATCAAATTAATATTTACTATATTAGTGAACATTTGTGAAAATATTTCTTTTCTGGTTTATTCTAGTTTCTAGATTAAATAAAGTAGCAGGTCAAAATAAAATTAAATAATCATTTGAAATAAAAGTGTGCTTACTAAAAATCTGTGTGGTAAAAACACTGAATAAAAGATAGACCATGAAGAGATTTTGTCTCAGAATTAACATCATAGTGAAGTGGGCTGTGTTTGAATGACACTGCACCGGGAGTTGTAGTTTAGAGTCTGGCCACACGAGGATACTACAGGTCCAGTCATTACAAGACTTCACATCAAGTGTTATAGTATAGAATAGAATAGAATAGAATAGAATAGAATAGAATAGAATAGAATAGAATAGAATAGAATAGAATAGAATAGAATAGAAAAAAAGAAGAATAAAATAGGGGGTGGTGCAGTGGTTAGCACTCGTGCCTCACAGCAAGAAGGACCCTGGTTCAAATCCCACACCAGACCTTTCTGTGGAGTTTGCATGTTCTCCTCGTGTCTGCGTGGGTTTTCTCCAGGTACTCTGGTTTCCTCCCACCGTTCAAACACATGCACTGATAGGTTAATTGGTTAATCTAAATTGCCCATAGGTGTGAATGTGAGAGTGATTGTTTGTCTATATATGTTCAGTCCTGAGATGAACTGGAGACTCATACAGGGTGTACCCCGCCTTCACCCATAGTAGCTGGATTAGGCCCCCAGTGACCCTCGTGACCCATGGGAGGATAAAGTGGGTTGAGATGCAGAGAGAGAGAGAGAGAGAATAGAATAAAATAGTGTTAAATCTAAAGTTTATCTCTCAATACTTATTCATCAGGACAAAAGAAAATGTCCACTTTAAAGGACTGAGGTTAGAATTTTCAAAAGTCTTCCCCTTCAATTAAGATATTGGAAGAACTTTCATTCCATTACAAATCTACTGCTTTTTATGTGCGCATACCAATCGTGTCTTTTTTTTTTTCCTGCAACAAGCCTTTCCTATTTAAAATTCACAGCCTAAATGTCCTTCCAAAAACCCACATTCAGACACTGAAGGATGGTTGTTAGCCAGGACATTTTGAGCTGCCCTGGCAAAGTACAACGTGCGCTGTTCAAAGCCAAAATTTCCCCCACCGACGTTGGCTCCCAAACCTCCCTGAGAGGTGACGTGCAGAGTGTGACTGTGAGTGGCAGCCGGGAGAGAAGACAAAGTGAGAAAGCAGAGGAGGAGGAGCAGAGTGGAGGAAGGAATGAGAGAGGTCTAAATCAATGCCATCCACTCCAGCTCACTGCCAAGAAAGACAGATGCTCTCTCTATTTGTTTGTGTGTGTGCACTCGAGTACATGCCTCCACAGACACATATCAATCAGCAGTTATTTTCCCTCAAGCCTATTTCTGTTCTGCTTTGACCAATTCAATCTTGTGTAACACAATACATAAGGAGTCAAATTAAAATCAAACTTGAAATTGAACACATATTGATCGGAGCATCAATTTCTACTTTTGATCATAAATAAGTTGACGGATTGATACATAACTCTACATGACAATTGAAAAACAGAAGCAATAAGTACTGTCACAAGTGTTTGTCCTGTTGGGTTTCAACTGGGTCTATAGGTAAAGTATCATGTATCATCATCATTATGGTGGCACGCTATATAAATGGAAGGTGATTTGATTTTGATTTGGACTTTATCTGTTTCTAGGCAAGTAATGGAACATGCACTTGTTGAAAAGGATAACAAAAATGTATGTCCTTCCACAGTCTTTTAAATATTGGACACAGTGGTTATTATGGGGCGCAGCTGCTTGTGTAGCAGAAAGTGATCTGTACTGCTGTACCGGATATAAACATATCACAGTGGTGTGCTTCAAACTTGAATAGGACAATTCATGCACATTTCCAGGTTCATATTTTCATTGTCTGCCTGGCTTACAAGGTAAGTCTTTTTTTTAATTTATTTTATTTTAAAGTGGCAATAAAAAAAACAAGCACACAAAGCTTTCAGAACACAAATCTATTCTCCAATTAAAATATTAACACTGTCAATACATTATGTACGAGTGATCAAATAAATCCTAATATCCTGCTTTAATTGTGAACATTGTCCTGGGTTACTACTGTACCTTTCAGAACATGAAACAAATTCTGGGCATGCTCCACATCTATCTTCTGTCTAGACACCACTCATTTGCAGTTTGGACATTTTACTGCCTTGGACCTCACCCAGTGTCATTAATACACACTGAAATAAAAAGCATACTCAAATTAGCAACTCTCTGTTCAAGTCAATAACCGTAATAGCTTGTTGTCCATTTTTAATAAAGAAACCCGTTTGCATTTCTGCCCCTGAAGTGAGAGCTGTGTGACCCTGTTTGGGAAACACTATCTCTCTTCGCTCTGTTTCTATATGTATACATGCAGCAAACCAAGCAAAGTTATAAAAATAACTCTGCCATGCAATGTTTAGAACACAAACCTGCCAGCTCTCAAGAAACATGAGAAAACAACATGCAATCTCTCCTGCTGCTATAAGTCATAGATTGTCACAGTTCCCTGTTAAAAATGCAATAAAAATAGACTGGCTGTAAATACGTGACCCTTTAACCACTTGATACAGCCAATACCTGTGTCAGCACAAAATGATCATAAATGCAGCATAAAGCAACTCCAGTCTTACCTGCACACTGCTGCTCAATTTAATGTGTTTTCAGTAAGTACTGGGAAGAGCTGGCACTGAGACCTGAGACCTGTTGCACAGATAAATCTGCGTAGCCAGCATACCAGCATGCAGCCTTGGCTCACCAGAACAGAAACAGTTGAACACCCCACCTGTAACTGTTTATGAATCGCCTGTGCCTGGGGTTTAAACACCACCGCCTCTTCTGTCTTCACCACTCCCACCACCTGCCTTAGCTCCGGCTTCATTTGCCACTTCCCCGGCTCTTTCAGTCCCTCAGTCCTTCTGCTCAATCTGGTATCAACCCGTGCTGCCCCTCGCCCCCCGGCCATAGTAAGTTACTCTACCCAGCCGTGCACTGTTGCGTCTGAGTTAGCCTGGCCCCTCTGAACTCACAGCAACTTCCTTCTGAATGACCCCTCTGCTCAAGTTTCCTCACGTCACCTGCCAGAGAGTATCACCGGGGGGGGGGGGGGCAACTGTGCCATGCCATTACTGACCCACTGACATTTACAAAAGTGCCGTACCAGTTATCGCCATGTGTATTATCACGTGCCATTTTTCACACAGTGCTACTTCACTGCTTTGTCTCAGCTGTACCGTAATACTACGTGGGCAGAGAATGACTAAGTATAGGCTAAAGGTGAAAGATGTTATTAAAGTTTTATGAGATATTCATTTATTTTTTATTTTTTAATATTATTACCCTGCTTCTCTAAAGGGAAGGGAAGGGGTGTTGTTTTTATTTAATTTTTTTTGTTTGTCAGTTTGTCCATCTGTTTGTCAGCAGCTTTACACAAAAACTAAAGGACCAATTTCCCTTAAGTTTTCAGAAAAGGTGTGAGATGGTCCAAAAGAGATCCTATTAAATTTTAGTGAATATAGATCAAAGGTCAATGTCAAGGTCACCAATGATGAAAACAGGGCAAATCAGGAATTTTCCCCGTTTTCATTCCTGTATTCTCTGTTTTACATATAACTTCTTTTTACTCTCACTGTTTATGTGCATTGGCATCAGAACCTTGAAGGACACCTTTGAAGACTCTAGGTCAAAGATCAAGGTCACAATAAAGGTCCAAATGGAATTTTGGATATAACTTTTGAACAATTATCTTATAGATTTCTACTGAGCACCAAAATGACCATTATTCAATTCTGCATCTGCATCTTGACCCAAGAGGACAGGGTCAACACCTAAAACAGTCAAATGAACCATAATGGAAAAACAAGTGAAGACAGACCCTCAGTTACTATTATTGACAGATAGAAAATCTAGCATGGGCTTCAAAATGGCATCATGAACTTTGACTTTGAGTGACCTTAAAAGGTCAAAATCAAGGTCACATGATCGTAAATGGCCGTAAGTCCAAAAACAGTGGCGATATGTACTCAGTTACCATTGATGTTGACAGATGACAGACATCATGACTTTTGACCTTGAAAGGTGTAACCCATAATGTCAAGTTTTGAGGAGGAAATGTCGATAAGGAGTTAAAACATTTGTGAGGGGTGGGGTTTGCTGTGTCTGGCACAACTTGTTTTATTTTATTTGACCTTTCTTTAACCAGGAGAACCTCATTGAGATTAACAATCTTTTTTCAAGAGTGTTTTAGCCAACACAGGCAGCAGTACATTAAATAGTTACAGACACAAATATTACTGAAAATTAAACAAGTTTTCAACACATCAGGAGACACAAAATGAAGTCAAACTTTTGAAAGACAACTTTGTTAAAAGTGCCTATGAATTTCGTGGACAGTTTAGTCCATGTGATGACAGAGCCTGTACCAACTATTAACTGGTGAAGGTGGAGTACACTCACCAGATCATTTCAGGGCTTACATACATATAAAGACAACAATCATTCACTCTCACAGAGGCAATTTAGATTGACCAATTAATCTATTCAAGTGTATGTCTTTGGATGGTGGGAGGAAGCAGCCAAAAATAATACAGACAGAGGGATATAATTGGTTTAAGCAAACATTTGTGCATCTGATGTAGTGGATTTGAAACTATTTAACATGACATTACTTGCTTGTCAGAGTGTTTTCATGAACCCTTACAAACACTTAAAAATAACCTCAATGCCATACAGGTTAATGTTCACTAAAATTCAAAATGAAGACACCTATCAAAACACTTAACAGCTCTGTACCTTCCAGTGCTTGTTGCGGTTTGTTGAATATTTACAAAATGTTCCAAAGTGATGTAAGGTTGAGGTATTTTCAGCGCAGCTATGTAATGGCTTTGACAGCACAGATATGTTCAGCTACCTAAAATATCGTCTGAGCTCTCTCCACCTACACACCTTACAGTACATGTAACCCACAGCTCAATGCAACAGGTTTAGGCATGGACTCCGGAGGCTGTCAGCAGTCATTTTAGGAAATGCATGAAAATCGGTAACAGGAGAAGAGCAAGGAGAAGCAGAAGAGAAATAAGATGGCACATAAAAATATGAGCTACATTTCCTTTCCATGGAACAGAGTCTGCTGATCTTCTCATATCTAAGGCTTGATTTTAACTCTAAAGTACACACTATTTTAAGCTGTCTTTGCTCAAAATATCATCATGTACTAATCTCTGCCGCCTTTGAATCAAAGAAAAATCCTATCCAGAAGAAAAAGAAAGCAATAATAATCTTACAAGTATGTATATATATGTAGACAATAAGATTGAAATGGATAAGAAAAAGAGGGGATGTAACAGAAACAACTACCATGGGGTGTGTATGTTATTTTTCTGCTCTGTTCTTGTCTGTTTCTATCTTCATCAACAGGAATTTCTGTGTTGTAGCTTCACTAAAATTTCTGAAGCTGATGTTTATTCCTTGAGGCCTGTTTAATAACCCTGAAATCAAAACAGAATGTTTCAGTTGAATAAAAAAAACTGTATCAGAGTCAAAATGGGAAGAAAAAAAAATTGCATTCAATTATTGCTTCGCAGCACAATGACACTTATGTGTGTTTGGTAGGGGTTTAAATATCATGTCTTTTGAAAATGGAAGAATATCCACTGAACCTATTACTGTGCTTTTGTCTAAATCCTAACTTTAAGGCATTATCCCCTATATTTGACAGCCAAATATAGAGTGAAAGTATAATGTTATTAGTATTATTTATTTCTAAAGAAGCATCTCTATTTCGGCACTAGTACATTGACTGTACTATAAGTTGGTTTTGATACAGTCATTAAATGTAAAGTGATGCCCAACCATAAGACAGAAAGAAAACCGAAGATTGACCAAAAATAATCAAAATGAGGCAGGAAAAAGTTGACTAAACATGAAAACAACAACATTAATCTGTTCAATCTGAACCTATTTCCATTTACATGTGTCACCTTCACATACACTTGTCAGTCTGTTTCTCCTTTACATGAGCTCAGACTTCTAATATTGGCCTCCGGCTAAGGAAACATGATCAAATAGGAACAAGGAGATAGCATTAACAGGCTCATGTGAACACACACACACACACACCGTCGTGGTAAACTACCTCCACAGCTCCATAGGAGTCGGCAATTTGAGGGTGTGAAAGTCAAGGTGCAACATGAGACTGCCATTAATAATAGCCACGGCACTGCCCCTGGTAGTGTTAATGAATGCAACACATTAACACACGTAACCTTGTGTCACAGACCTACCCACCCGCATACAAACACATCCATATAATTCAATGTCAACACAAGGGGGAACAAAACCAAGACATTTTGAAGGAGGTTATAGTGCACAACCACACACACGACACACACTTCAAATTGTCAGACTGCAGAAGCGTAAAGAGCACAATGTTTAAAACATAGAAATGCTGTTAGGGCATGGTGTTAGCCTACACTTCTGGATTAGCATGTGTGCTGAGGGCAGGGGGAGGGCGAGGAAAGAGGAGGGGGAAGAATAGAGATGAGAACTGAGGCTTTAAGCAATACTAATACTCAGCTGAGATGAGCAGTCTGACAACAAAGCTACAAGCCTTGTGAATAAACGATGAGCGCACAAGCTAGAGGGCACAGATAGTAGTTATTTCAGCATGATGACCGTGCTGACCCCTTTAACTGCTCTGCATGTGCACACACACACACACACAAATACACATGCAAGCATGCACTCATACCATGTCGACCTTTTACTGTACTCTGTCCCTTTGTACTGTTTTGTGAGGACAGTACTGGAGGTCTGCCAGATGAGGGACTGCTTTATCTAGCAGAGCCCACCTGGTGTATGCACAAACACACACATGTACACAAATACACACATTTAGTTAGCAGAGCTGGGGGAGTCTGCCAAGCAGAGGAAGCCTTGCGTCAATCAACTGTCAGGGCAAGCAGAGGAGAAGGATATCAGGCCATGGGTGAGGCACTATAAATAACCTCACCCACCTTGTGAGCCAGGGTCACACACACAAATATGTTAAATGTATACACTGTACACATATACTCACATACTCCAAATACACACTCTCCTTAGACCACAATGAGGCACCAAAACAAAGCTATCCAAAGACACTTCTAGTGAGCACAAAAAGGAAAAAGTAGGAACTCGTTTTGAGAGGAAACAAGCCCAGAATAGCAACAAATGTGAACAAACAAATCCACAGGCCTCCATTCATTTTCATTTGCATAGTCCTTCATAATGAACACAAAATTAGCTTTCATAATTATATATATATATATATATATATATATATATATATATATATATATATATATATATATATATATATATACACACACATTATAATATAGGGCTGCCCTACTCTCCGAATAATAATGAATAAAAATTTGTACTGGTCAACAGACGTCATCAAACCAGTGTATAGTTTACTTATTCTATCTAAAAAATATATTCAGCTAAAGCTCCCTTCATACCGGATTTCTTTTGTCTGATATTTATATTGCACAAATTCTCAGTGATTTTAATCCAGGACTGTGGTCACATGCTAGTTATTTCCTGTAGCTGTGTCATGTGAGCATCCACAATGCCCCGCCCCTTTGAGAGAAAATGCAGCAAATCCTGTCCCATTCATTCCAAAGGGAGAAGAGATCACGTTTTTCCCCATATTCACTTCCATCCTATCCTATTTTCCACGTATCTTCTGAATATTCTGGTGTTAAAAGGATGTGTTTAATACACTGGGATCAGGTAAAAAAAAAAAAAAAAAAAGTAGTTTGTTTGCACAGTACATTTCCTTCTCAGCAACACAGTCTGAAAGCACAACAGATCTGGAAAAAAAGTCATCTAAGGGAGGTAGAAATCAAGATTAAACAATACAATGTTAGTTAACAATAAAATACATATTACTTTCATGTATGCACACAACTCCCCCTGAAGATTTTAAGTTTAGCTTCATACTGTTAGTGGAGAGTAAAGAGTATGATCCTAGTGAAGAATAATGTTTTTTAGAGGAGAGGAGAGGAGAGGAGAGGAGAGGAGAGGAGAGGAGAGGAGAGGAGAGGAGAGGAGAGGAGAGGAGAGGAGAGGAGAGGAGAGGAGAGGAGAGGAGAGGAGAGGAGAGGAGAGGAGAGGAGAGGAGAGGAGAGGAGAGGAGAGGAGAGGAGAGGTATTTGTGACCAGCCTCACCCAGGTTAGTTTGGGTTAGATCAAGAGGTGGATCGGAGGGTTCTTCTAAACACATGCAAACCCTTTATGACCTATTTTCTACACAGTGGTGGCCTACAGCAGAGCAGAATCAGCTGTCATGGCAACATGCACTTCACATCTCATCATTACTATCATCGCTAGAATCATTATGATTATTATTATTATTATCATCATTATCAATGGCGCTCCATAGCATAAGAGGAAAATATGGAAACATGCCTCTATAGTTAATCTTGTCATTTCTAGGGAGGCTCATGCGAATGAAAAAAGGCGAGTGGAAATGAAGTCTAAGAAAAGACTTGGCAGAGCGATGTAGTTATGTCATGTGTGGAGTCATTCTCAGTGTTCCTCGCTGTTTCTGCTGACACACCACCTCCACCTGATCGCATGGTAGCAGGCAGTAGAGAAGAGATGTGGAAACAAAACAGCGAGTTGTGATTGTGTGAAAGCGACCAAAAAAAAAAAAAAAAAAAAAAGAAAGGAGGAGGGGGACAAAAGGGAAGAGGAAGTCATACTTTAGCCAACGGCGTTTCAGATGACCGGACTTTCTTGGGAGATATCTGTGAAGAGAGCAAGAGAATTATTTTCTTGTTTCCCCCTCTTCAGAGATATCTCCTGTGGCATATTGCTGTTCTCTGTTACAGGAATTTGAATGTCTAATCACGTATTATTTCTGTCAGCAGTACCTGTAAGTAGCTCCACAGAGACTAACATATTAATTAGCTAAAAGACTAATGTTGGAAATAATGAACTTAGTCTCAGCATATTAGATAAATTCAAATGCAGTGAAGGGCTGCATTGCTGTTATTGTGTGTATCTACTTTCAGCATATTCGTTTTAAACTGACATATTGCTTGTGTGAGTGTTTTCCTAGTCAACAAAAGTGGTGTTGGCAGGTGTTGTAAAACACACTGAAGGGGCAGTGGCCCAAAGGAAGGTCAGAGTTTTGGTCAAACATGCAATAAGATGCAGTCAGACCACAGACAATACAAGGGAAGCAGCATAATTTAAGCTGTAAAGACCCTTAATCAAGAGTATGGAGGAAAAAACTACCTCCAAAATCTGCTACAACTCAGAGTACGGTCCACAGATAATATACTGAACAATTTCTAAAATGTTTTCATGTGTAAGTGGCTATTACTGGCTACAGCCTTTTTTCAGTTGATCAAATATGTCAATGTGAAATGTTTCAAAGAACAAATGAACAACAACACATCAGAGGAGACACTCAGAAGGTTCAGAGACAAGAGGGGACAACACAATCACAGTCACAAGAGACATGAGAGGAAGAATTCACACAGTCGAGTGAAAGAGAAAAATCAAATTGCGTTAGGATTTTTGGAGAAACTGTGATATTATTTCTATTCTCTTTACAATTACATTTAGTACAAGCTGCAAAACAAGAGCCTGCTTATCATAATTTGTCTACTTATACAAAATAAACACACGTGAAAGACCATATGTTTTTAATTCAACAAACTTTTACTCAATACAGGCTTAAAGTAAGATCGTGTACTTAGGATATTATACGCTAGTTCGATTTGAAAAGTGTGAAGTGGCCAGATGGCACTGGAGAATTATCTATTGGGTCTCAGAAGAAAGACAAAGAAAAGTGTGTAGCAAAACTCAAGTGAAAGAATAGAGAGAAAGCAAAGATAGAAATGTAAAAAGAAGAGTTTAAGTCGAAGAGAGGGAGAAGGAAAGAATGACAAATGTAACAAACAGGTGAGACACAAAATACGATAATGGCTCGTCTCCAGTGCTCAGGCTCGGGCCCTCTGTTCATTCACACTCTACCTTCATTGGTGCCAGCTGGATGGGGGTGATGTACGAAGGGTCCACCATGGGCTTGGGGCGGTTGGCAGTGTCCGCCAGGAGGCTCTGCCATTGTTGTGGCAGCCCGGTGAACTTCTGCTCCCGTGGGTCGAAGCCCGTATGGACCCGGTGCTCAAAGTTAGATGGCGCTGAGATCTCCAGCCGTTTCTTCTTCTTCCCAAACATGCTGGCAAATCCTGGCAAAGCTGTGAAACCAAAGAGGCGAATGGCATGTTAGTCATTTGACTGCTGCAATTACAACAGGAACTTGACTTAGTATCTACAATTTGTCAGTGGGGTTATAGAGTATTAAGCTGTTATGTTTTTATACCCTAATTTGCCTCATATCCTCATTAAAAGTGCATCTTTTGACTCAAAAATATAGCATTACACACATGTGTTTAAGTCAAACACTAAAGCTCAAGAAAATACGCAGCCTTGCTTTGATGTTTAATTAGCAATGAGTGTGTATGAGTCTTTTATTTTGCATCATATTAAAGATTAATTAGTGTAGCAGGAGTGTAAGCTGTGTAAATGTTTCAGTTTCTCTCTCAGTCTAAATCATTCAAACTAATGGGTTGTAACTTTGTATTTGGGAATGGATCGTATTATGGCTTGCTGTTATTGAAGTCAGACTCTTACAAACAACCAGGCCAGCGAAAATGCAAGTACAGAATATTTTCACAAAGTGTCATTCTTTTTTATTACATAAGATAAACAGAAAAATAACACATTCAATGATGCACTGAAGCATAGGGGAAAAGGTGATAGAAAGTTAGAATAAAAGTTTCGAGTTACAAAAAGAGGCATATTTTGTCTGAAACTATGAAATTCTGTTGTGGTATTGGTGGTTTGGGTGGATGCATGATGTCCAGTCATAGGAACAAAATGTCATAATGGCTGTGAAAGGACTCTCTTGTGTTCTGTTGTCTCCCTTCTAGGAGGCATTGTCCTCAGAGGAAAACAAAGTCATCCTTCTTCCTCCCCCTTCTTGTTTTTTTTCTCTCTCTCCCTCTGTTTTTTCCTTCTGCACATAGTGTTAGTCCTGCCAGATGATTCCACTGGAATTTATGCACTTTTGTTGTCGAAATACATGTGGACAAACCAAGGAACCACAACCATAACAAAGCCATGCATACCCAAAACCACTGTCAGAAGAGTGTTTCATACTGACACTTCACCTGTTAACATTAAGTTTACCATTACAGTACATGATTATCATACATGTTTTGTAACATTGAGTTTCAACATGTGCTAATTTGGTATTCCATTTTATCAGCTAGTCTGCTAATTAGCAGGTACTTCCTGCTGCTGTCAGAATCCACAATAGAGACAGCAAAAGAAACTGCTCCAAATAAATTGTGCAACAAGTATTCAGAGAATGCCTAATCACGCTAATGTCAAGTTTCTATGTCAACCCGATCTTGAATTAGAGCCAATAATGTGATTTTGACCTTTCTGCTAAATGCGACCTTGACCTTTTGCAATATTGATTATTTCGTTATATGTATACTGTATATGGGTCAGTGTGTGTAATATTATGATAATATATCCAATACTAATTAAGTTATAGGGTGATATGCCTATGCTGGATACACACAAACAGTGTTACAGAATCAGACCTACAGAGATCTCAAAAATTATTGGTCATAGGTGATAACACCAATTAAGAAAATTGTAGAAATCTTCCTTCCACATCGTTTGGTACCAATCTGAAAGTTCTGTGACTCTCCATTCTTGAGTTATAACCGATAACGTGAATTTGACCGTTTAATTAATTGTGACCACGGCCTTTGACCTTTTCTCAAATGGATTATTGTGTCAGATGCGCATTAGCTATATGTATATGCCCATGTGATTTCATGGTGATATCTCAAGTATAGTATGATATGTCTATTATAGCATGATATGTCTCTGCGAACACACACACACACACACACACACAGACAGACACACAAACACACAATGCTCGGACAAGATTAATGAATCTATCCATTCTCCATCTAGATTTGTTTGTTGTATATGTCCCTAAAATGAGTCCAAGGTGGTCCAACGCACCTGCAAAATATTCTATTTCACCCGAAGAACAAAAAAAATTTATAAAAATTTAATTTAAAAAGATCCATGATTGATCCCATGCCTTCAGGCCTCCCTTAGTCAGTACACCCCACAGTGTGGCACACTGGCTTGGGAAGTTTCACAGAAGATGGTTAAGAAACAAGACAAGTCCTTCTGTTTCTGTGACAATGTGGGATTCTCCAAAGTATCAAACTATAGAGCTGAGAAGTCAAACCAATGCATAAAACCTACAGTCACTGTTTATATACGTGACCTATTTATGTTATATCAAGACATAATTAGAAAAAAAAAAAAAGAAATAAAGGAGTCATCAATGCTATTAGCATAGGAGTAGAGAAACATTCAGTGAAACATTCAGTTTTTTGTAGCCTATAAAAATTTATTTTTCTCCTGACACACAGCTCCATCATATTTGTCTTTAAGGGGTTAGTGTAACAAAACTTCCAGAGGAGAAGCTTTGAATGGTTAGACTACCTGCTGTAATTTAGCTGTATGAGCTGTAATAGCATCAGTTCATTTTGAATTATATGGTGTGCTCAGGTAGACATAATTAGTGTGTTTATACATGTCAGAACTAAACAAGAGTTAAATGGTAAATGGACTGCACTTATATAGCACTTTTCCAGCACCTGATGCTCAAAGCGCTTCACATTAGCCTCACATTCACCAGTAGGTTTCTAAGGTTCTGTCAGTCCAACTGGGAGACTAAATCAGGGTTCAGTGTCTTGCCCAAGGACAGCCAGAGCCGGGATGCGAACCGCCAACCTTTCCGTCATTGACTCCACCAACTGAACCGTAGCCGCCCTGAGTTCTTAAGGAAGTGAAGTACTAGATCATTTAATATTAAATTACTAGTTGAAGGTGTCAAATATGAGCCGAACAAAAACACGGTAAAGGCCGTACTGAGCATCAAAACAACAATCCACAAATTACTGGGTGACATCATATAGGGTTTGTCCACTGTTTATTCACAATCTATGTTTTCTCCACTGTCCTGCCCCTTTAGGAGACACATTCTGATTCTGAAATAAATAGAGAAATAAACATGATCACTAATTATGACCAGTTCTTTTGTCCAATAGCCATCCACATAAACAATGAAACAGTAAGTAAAAGTCATAGTGAATAAGTAAACAATAAGCCTTTTTTTTTTTACAAGCCTGATTATCTCACTGGCAACAGAAATGTCATCTGAAGGAGGTAAAAAGCCTCATTCAGAAAATAAAGTGAATGATTATTGTAATTATAAAATATGTGCAATTTTATTTAATGAAATAATGATAGAGGTAAAACATATCTAGGCCCCACTAATCTACATTCAATCCCTGTGATGTCGTTAACCCTCCAGACTGTACCCACCCACAGGAAGTGTATCATTTCATACCACTGTGGAACATACAGTGCACCGTCTTTGTTATGCAGGATCTTTAGTTTCACTCTCTGCTCTTCTCCAACTCCACCCAGTCATTCCAAATACCAAAATGACAACTGCCAAAATACCAAACTCAACTTCATATCTTTTATTCAATCTGCGATATACACAGGGTAGTTGCAAAAGCAGGCTACGTGTCTTAAGGATGTGCATGGTTGAGTTCTAAATTGGCTTTGGTGAAAATGACTAACTCCTTTCCCTTGGCTGTCCCTCCTGAACAGATGAGTGAGGTCCAAAAACTTTACTTCTAAGTGTAGCTTTAAACAGGCAATACAAAAAAAATGTAATCATGAAATCTTCCTCAATCATTTCCTTTGCTACCCTGCAGGGAAGCCAGACAGACCAAATTAGAGTCCTCAAACAGGAAAGATGGAGCGATAGAACGATGGGAGAAGGAAAAAAAAGAGGGGGTTGGGTGGAGGCAGAAGATGTGAACAGCAGGGGAGCAAAGAGAGAGAGAGAAAGAGAAATTAAACAATAGAGGAAACAAGGAAGAGACAAACATGCAGAGAGCCGTGGAGAGAGGATGAAAGCTGAGAAGGCTTAAGGCTTTTGTGATGCACACAGTGCAGCACAATCATAGCACACCAGATTATTATGCAGCACACTGCTGCCTTTAGAAAGCTCAATACTGGATCAAAAAGGTGTTAAGTCATAGATAGAAACCTCATCCCACAGGCATGTTTACACAACTCTGCCTTCTGCACTCTATTCACTGAAAGCCTTGGTTTACACTGTAGTGACTCAAAGATGGACTGAATCAACTATGAGGAAAAATATGTCATTTTGAGTCACACAAGCCTGAAGAGTAAATACAATGACATTTTGTGTATGTATGACATGGGGATGAAATTATTTATGCAGAAAATACTATATTATACAACATTTAACTGTACAATTGTGAATCATGTATGGAAAATCGACTAAAGAGTCGGATACTGCTGCATCAAGTTTTCTTAGAAAAAAATCTATAATACAAAAGAACACAATAATTGCCGAACAAATATACATTTTAGGCATAATTTTTTGCTGAACTTGATATAATCTCTTACACAATACAGTCATGTCAGCACTTTCTCTTTTGGCTGATGTCCACTTAATCCTCAAAAGAAAGAAAAAAAATCAACTCAAGGTTTTTGACCTTGTTACTATTTTTAGATCATGCAGAGAAATTGGCCTGTGCGAGAAGACACAAAGATGTTATTCTGATTAAAATGACATTCCAAGAATAAAGTCAATAAAGTCAATGTCAACAATGAAGCACCAAAGGAGAGAAGCGGTGTGACAGAAGGCAATGCTCAAATATTTTGTAAATACAGACAGCAAAGTTGCCTTCTGCAGTCACTGCACTGAAGCACACAATGACTAAACTGGGTTTGATCGCAGACTTGTGCTGAATCATCATCTGACACACAGCTAGCTGACGCCTTCATTACCTTAAAGCAATAACCAAACAAAAATAAAACACGGACAGTTGAACAAAGAAGCTGTGGAAACGATAATCAGGTTGGTGTGGGCAGCAGGTGAGTGAGACTTCACTTTTAGAGGAGGATTTTTATTTAATGATTATATATTTACTTCCCTTTAAATAGAGCTTGCTCACCAGTATGCCTGTGGTCAGTGTGTAAGCAGCCATGGTGACCAGGGAAACCCTTGACCTACATGGTACATCTTAGGAATAAGATTATTATAGCCTAGCAAGGTTTAAGTCGTCTAGGCCAACCTCAACGGCTGCAAGAGACACAACCCATGTTCACATGGAGTATTGGACACATGGAAGACAACAGATGGTGAGGCATGTTCTTGAAAACACACACACACACACACACACACACACAGAAAGGTTAGTCCTGCAGAGTTTTCAGCAGCATTCACCACTGCCCTTCATCAGAGTCAAAGCAGGTTTGGACTAAGATGTGCTTTAAGTGTAGAGGCCTCTGGGAATCGCCTGCATGCAGAGGCCAGAGGAACTACTTACTGCACAACTTCTCCCTCCTGCCACATAAGCACCTCTTGAGCTATAATTTATGGGCAGATTGTAAAGCACTTTGTGAAGTTTCACACTAATGCCTGGAAGGTTATTCCACCAAAGAGTAACAATGTCACTCTGATGAGAAATTGAGTCTGGTAATATACGGCAGATTTTATGAAACTCATTATTCTAGCTACGCAAAAGTAGAATGAGCTGTGACGGTGTGTGTGTGTGTGTGCGTGTGTGTGTTTTTCTGTTGGATGGTGTGGTACATGTTTGTTCTCAAAAACTACAACTCTATTGGCTGTTGTGCTGTGTCAACCTTAAATACTAAACATACATAATGTTCTGTTACATGAATATGTACCTTTTAATTATATGGAAACAATACTTGTTGATGTCAATGTTATAGATGGTGTGATGTTGCAGGAAAGATCGCATAACTACACATACAGTGTTTCATAAATCTGGTCCTCGGGCCCCAATGCCCTGCATGTTTTAGATGTCACCCTGCTCCAACACACCTGATTCAAAGAAATGAGTCATTATCAGGCTTCAGCAGATCTTAAAGACCAGCTGATCATTTGAATGAGGTGTGCTGAAGCAGGGTGACATCTAAAACATGCAGGACACTGGGGCTCGAGGACTGGATTTGAGAACCACTACCATACACAAACCATGTGGAATAATGATGGGTGATTCACAAACAAATCATTCAAAATAACTCATTAATTTAAGCAAATGAAATGATTCGCAAATGCAACTGAATTGAGTCAAGTGGGACTTTTTAAAATATTTTGTTTAGTACCATATAAACTAGCCAGAATCACCCGAAGTTGGAGGCAGTAGACCACTGAATAAAAGAGCAGCCGCTTAGAGCTGATGTGTTGAATTGATTCTGAATCGTTCATGAATCACTGACTTGCTGAATCTTTCACAAATCAGTGAATCACTCGTAAAGCGAAGAGTTGCTGAATTGTTCATGAATTGCTTAGTCGTTCACACATCAATGACTCATTGACTCATTACCAAATCCCTTAATCATTCACAAATTGATGACTCACTGAATCTCTTTGTGAATCATGGAGCCTATTGAACCACTGAAAGAGACTAGATAACCCCCATCATTAGCAGACAGAACAGAAGTCATATTATGAACAAACAAAGCAAATGTAAAGATCTGAAGTCAACTATTTTTATAATAATCAAAATGTTAAACTTTAATTGCAAGAAAACGCACTAATAAAATCAAAGTAAACACAGAGCACAAAGTTGTTTCAAGAAACACAGACAGACAGACAGACAGATAGTCAAAACACGTCTTAAAAACATTACATCACATTGCATTTGGCAGGTTGCTTTTATCCAAAGTGACTTACAATGGAGGACATATCGCGCTATAACTTAATCAATACTGGATATATTATCATAATATTGCACGCACTGATGCATATATACTAAATTAAACCAAATTAGCAATATTGCAAAAGGTCAAAGGTCAAGGTCGCATTTAGCAGAAAGGTCAAAATCACATTATTGGCTCTAATTCAAGAACGGGTTGTCATAGAAACTTGAGATTGGCACAAAATAGGAGCGACATTAGACATTCTCTGAATACTTGTTAAGTATAGACTTCACAATTAGGCACCACCCGTTCAGAACTAATGTAAATGTTTTGTTTTGTTTTTTTAAATTGGTGAATCAAATGGATCGATTCAGAATTTATTTGCAACGGATGGACTAACCAAGGTACTAATCAAGGTAGTAAAATGACTCAGACTACCCATCACTAATGTGTAGAACAGTCTGTTTGGATGGAATACTGATGTTTAGTCACGTACAAAGACAAACTCTACAAATAAAGACGCACAAACACACTCAAGCGTAAAAGAGTCTCACCTATTACTCACATATACACCACTATACTTAATGTTGATACTATTCCCAGGCCAGAGAACCTGACTCCCAGTCTGATTTGTCTCCAAACCATCTGTCACCATCTGAGCCTCCACAGGCATTTCCCTTTTATACAACACTTCAACACACACACACACACACACACACACACACACTTTCACTGGAACCTGACCCAGGCTACATCAAATGTAAGGACTCTTCTGTTCATGTGTGTTCCTGTTGAGTTCATCATGCCATGGTTAGTGGCTATATTTGCCTCCTAAATGCATGTTACCGCTCTGCAGAGTGGTGTATTTCTGTGTTTTTTTTTTAAACATCACATTAATTTTGCATCCCTACAATTGTAATTTAGAAGCATAATTCAATATTGAAATGCAGAACATTCACTCATGCACAAATATGCAAATACATTTCATACATAATTTAAAATGCAACATGAAAAGGACACAAATTCCTCCTGATAAACAAGTCATGGGAGGGGCAATGTTTACGCCTTCATTTGCTGCTACAGGGAAGAGGAGGAATTCCGAATGTAATTAAAAGGTCAAATACTTCACAGGCAGAGAACAAAACCTGATGCTTCCCTCTTGTACAAGTCTTCTTACATGCAGTTCTACTCTGCATGAGTGCCAGAAAAATCTGCACAAGATCAAATTTGTTTTTGCATCATGTGTTGTCTTGGTCTGCTCTGTTGTGAGCTGTTCAGTTCTTTCCCATTTGCATCTACTTGTTCTCTAAAGACTTTGTTCCTTCAAATGACTTTATTTGCTCAAAACTGTTTATACAGACATGCATTCCACCTTCCATTCCCAGGAGATGTTTCTTTGAGAGCAGTAAACAACTAGCTGACAATCTAGAAGAGGCTTTTTATCACTTGCACAGAATTTACAAGATGAGGAGGACATTTAAAAAAAAAAAAAAAAAAAAAAAAAAAAAGCGGGATCATCTCTCTCAGTTTGAAAAGTACGGCTGCGATGATGAAAAATGTCATCTTAGCCATTTTAAATTATTATCCCCATCTGTAAGTGAACTCATTAAATCTTTTCCAACTCTGCACTCTTACCTGGCAAAAAAATGACAGTTTCTTTCAACCATCCAAAGCTCTCTGGATCAGCCATGGTAAGACAGCCCAGTACAATCACAGCCTCTTCAGATGCAGTGCTTTGATGTCAAATTGCACTCCTGAAAAATCCATTATGCACCCCGATTTTCTTTCAACAAAACATGAAACACAGCCCCCTGGCTTAACCATGATTGCTGAATTATGAGACAATAATTCCCCAAAGGAGTGACACTTGAGTGAAGTCATCGAATAGACAAATCAGGTCAGATCCAGGACCACATCCAGCCCCAGCGTACTGCTACTACTACTACTGCTGCTGCTGTACGCTCTGATAACTCCCAATGTGAGATGTATGGGGTGCAAAAAAAGTGCCTACGCCAGCAGCCAGGACCAAGGCATGGCCAGACAGCTTAAGCCAGGACCCATCCCATTTCACGTTCACAGATTGTTCAACTCATTTTGAACAGTCACATCCCAAACTGAACACCCTGTGACCTTCACTGTCGTCCTCCTACTTGTCGGCCTGTCACCAGAACTGCAAAAACAACACTGTGTCTATGTGTTCCCACAATCTACAGGATGGTATTTGTGTCCTAGCTGTTTTGTCAAACACACACACACACACACACACACAGAACTGTCTCCCACTCATGCCAGCATGTGTGGATATCAACTTTGTGTCAAGTGCTGCACCACCAGGCACCCTATCACAGCCTCTTTCACGGGGCGAGTCACACAGACGTGCCATGGAGGAGATAAGATGGAAGTAAAAGAAAGAAACAGCTGGTCCAGTCAGCGGCGGTGACAGAGTCTGGCCGTGTGCCCATGCTAAAGGGACGTTCAATGGTGGCAGCCGCCGATGGGCTCTGCACTGAGGGTAAACACACACACACACTGACTTTGTACAAACAGCGCTGGGCTGTCAGGCTCACATTGTACACTATTCTCCACGGCAGACACAGAAAGTGAGGCTAAGCAGAAAGATTAGGCCAAATCATACAGTAAACCTGCACACAATTGTGTAGCGAAATAAATAGCTACAGAGCAAATTAATCACACATTTAATTTGAGATTTAAAAATTTATTTTTTTGTAGACTTTGGTGCCAATCCTCCACTTACAGTATATTCTACATATTGATGTAAGAAGTGGAACCTTTTACTATGGCAGGTGATGGCTCTGTATTCAAAGGGCACAAAGCAAAAAGGGTCGAAAATATGTGCATTTATCTGCAACACGTTTTTGACTACAATTTGAAAAAATTAAGCCTCATTCACATAAAAACCCAAGACTGTAAATTATAATATAAAGGTTGTCTTATACCAGATGATTTATCAGCCTATAGTACATGTGGAACCAATGAAAGCTTTGATATGTATTTTTAGTTTTAATAAATAACATTTCCTGCATCTGGTATTGCAGACATGACAAAAGAAATACTTAACTGCTTTATATATATATGAATACACACATACACACTTAAAACTATACATTTGGATCTTTGTATTGATAATTTCACCCTATTATTTTTCTCGTATACCTCAATAGAATAACTTTAGTTTCCACTGGAAGTATTTCTGAATCTGGAAAACTACCAACACTGGCCAAATGACCAGTGTTGCAACATTTACAATAGTTTAACATTTAAATGTAGAATTTCCAGGCTGTTTTCTTTGGAGATTTGCTATCAGCCCACTTGCCCACAAAACTTCTTTCACATTAGAGAGAGAAAGAGAGAGAGAGAGAGAGAGAGAGAGAGAGAAATGTGTTTGATGGTTAAAACGCAGCAGCCACACCCCTCCACGAGTCCTATCAGATATAAATACACACACCACCTTCAAGGGTCTCACCCAGGCTTGCACTCTGCCAAATCCAAACACACATGCAGAGGGAAAATGTGCTGTGGAGGTGGAGAGCTCCAGGGCAGCTGCAGACTAAATACAGAAGGAGACAACTAGAATTATGGCAGTTGAGGCTGATTTGGCTATGTTAAGTACTCCTCACTTTAAAAGCATCAACACAGCACCCTCCACATAGCTAATGGGTGGCTACATCATAACTGTCACAAGATGAATGGCTGTTAGTGAGACAGATGATAATCCCAGAAAGGACTTTTAGTGCAAAGTACAGGCTGTTATTCTTTAGTGGTGTAGTTTTTAACAACAGCTAACTATCACACAAGGCTGTCAGAGAATTTGCGAAGGAGAAGATATGGCATTCAGACGCTGTCTTTAAGGCTCTCAGTGATCAGTCTCTATCGAGGGAAAGCATCGGGTAAAGTTGTTGCTATCTCCACATGTGGTAACATAATACATGAATATAGCAACGAAGGGCGACTTTGGGAGGTACTGAGAGATCAGGAGAGTTATCTAAATGAGATCTCTGCAGGCTGGAGGATAGAAAAGTGTGTGCTTCTGTCAGTATATATATATAGTATATATATATATATGTGTGTCTGAACCTATGTGTGCAGCTGGGTGTCCCTGCAATAAAAACACATTCAAGCGAACTGTTCCTGATATGGACTAAAGGATAGAGTTGATAAAAGCTAAATATTACAAAATGACTAGTGCTTTAATATTTCTGAACTATGAAACACTGATGATATATTGTGTGATGACAGAAAAAAAAGTCTACAGTTTCATATATCCGTGTTCTGTTTATTTAAATGTATGCTTTATATGTAACTTATTTGCCTTATTTATTACAAAAGTCTTCCACATTTACATTTGGTATTCTATATATTAATATTTATTGTAGGTCTGTAATTTTGTAGGCCACTTCAATCCAAATAGCTGGTTTTAGTCTTTTTTTTATCATAATCTTCTTGCAGGACTTGTTTGGAACTAGTAGGGAAGTATTTTCTACACCTTTTAAAAGTTCAGTTCATATTTTGATTAATGCTTGATTGTAAATACACACCAACTTGAAAAATCAAATACAATTAAATATGCTTCACTTGTCAGGTAGCCTCTATCATTCAGATGTAATAAAACTTTTCTCATGTGGTGATTTTTACTATTTATGTGCTACTTTGAGTGATGTGTCTTATATGTGGAGATAAAGTAACTGTATTGGTAGATGAGTGATGAGTGATTTGTGGATCTGAATTCCATGAATTCCATCAGTATTGTGTTACACCTAAGTTTTGCACTCACACTGACAAATATGTCCTGCTGTCATCATCAGCATGTGGTGTGTCTCCTTATACTGAACACTGATCAGTTTGTACGTGTCAGTATGCTTAAAAAATGCCTCATGTTTTAACATCATCCATCTTCTATTCATGAGACAGGTGTTAAAAAACCATAGGTAAGCATAATTTTCTCTGGCCACATACTCTGGATCTGCTCTCAGGTTTAGTTCTAGTTAGTAGAACCTAAAAATACTACAACTGGCCACGCAGGGAAACTCCCTGTCTGCTTCAAATGTGAATAAATGACACCTACAAATAATGAAATACCAGAAAGTTACATAATAAACTAGAAAAGCACTCTGAGAGCACAAACCTCCGCCAAGGCAGACCCCCCCCCGAATGAAGAGAAGTCTGCCAAGGAGGTTATGTTTTTGCCAGTTTGTTTGTCTGTCTGTCTGTTATTTAGCAAGGTAAATATCATGGCGTGTTGGTTGATGATCCGGAAGAGATCCTGGATCATTTTGAAATTTTACATTGTGGTAAATTTCTTTATTCTCTTCCGTATCATCACCAAAATCTAATCATTTGTTCCTTGTGACATCTGCAACACATCATGAAATTTTCATTACGATCCATCCACAACTTTTTGAGTTATCTTGGTCACTAACAGACAGACAGACAGACAAACAAATTCCGGCAAAAAACATAACCTCCTTGGCGAAGGTAACCAGGTAAAAATATAACAGCAAGAAAAACAAAGCAAAAATCAAGCTACTGTACAGTGTTTATAATATATCTTTTCTCCTGACACCTGTTGTGTTATTGTGCAGTTTGTAGTAGTTGCCATTTGTTCACACAATAAGAAATAACTCACCATACATCCACTCAATCTTGACAAGCAGATGATCAAACATTGTTTCTAATCTCCACCAGCACATGCAAGCCTTGATAAAGACTAAAAGAATGACTATTACTCAGCCCTACTATCAACATTGAAAAGCTTGTGAAAAGAGAGATTCTGCCATATGCTATTATTTTCAGCGCCACAGGGCTAACATCTGTATGCACACAGCATTCACATCCAGACTGAAGACACACATTTGTTACTTTAAAAAAAAAACAACAACAACGAACAAACCAAAAGAAACTTGGAGCAGGATTTTTATAGACTTGACATTTCATTGAGAAGTGTTCAGGCACAAAAATATGACCAACAACCCTACAGGGCAATGAGTGATGGTTTGTTTACTTTGGCAAGTCTGTGTGTGTGTTTGGATCTGTGTGATTGGTGTCCAAAATACACAGCCGTAGTAAATTACGTAGCTATATCTCATGTTAAAATCAGAACATTAATAGTGAAAGAAACACCTTTAGCATTGATTATGGCACATAATAGAATTGAACATATAACTGAAGCAACCCCAAATCATAACACTATCACCACAGGATTGTACTGTCGCCACAAGGTATGATGGGTAATCATTTCATCTGCATCCCCCAGTCAATCTGGACTCATTAGACCACATAACCTTTCTTTGTTGAAAGACAGTCCAACCTTTATGGTGTTAATGAAATAGATGATTAAGACATGACAAGCTATTCAACGTATCTTTTAGGATTGAAGATCGTTTTGCAGCTGAAATATATTAGCAACTGTAGTTATGATGCAATTGATAAATACCACAGTTAAATCTGGTTTGTGACTTTTTTTGGCAAGACTAAGTGTAAACCTGTGTGTGTAAGTCCGGCTATTACTGTTGTTGATTTGCTTTACCGCTTATGGAGCACATACTGTACATACCAAATGGAGCAACAAACTATCTGATAAAGTGTGAAATTAATTATTTTCACTAACACTTTCACCACCAAGTACTTGCTTGATTAGTCAGATTCATTAGAAAGTGTGAAAATGTCTACTTCAGAATCTAAAATCAGCCAAAGGATTGAAAAACATAATTATAATCACCAATCAAACTACTTGCTTTCTTTCTATCCGGTATTCAATCATTCTTTTTATAATAAATACTGATTCAGCTAATTTACCCCATGAAGAGAGGGATATTCAAGGGCAAGAAGAGTTGTACTAAAACACTCATAACAGGAAGATGAGGAACAAAACTCAATGTCATTCTTCTAGTAGTGTTATTGGTAATGATTGACCGCTATGGATTTTTTGTGACAGATACAGATTATTTTATGTCAGCCTTAGCTGATGGCCAATACCAAAGACTGATATTTGTAAGATTTTTGTATGTGGAAATGAGAACATTAAGGTAGAACAGGTAATATTAACATTTCAAATAATATAACTTATATTCAGATTTCTTTTTTTTTTTTTTTTAAGTCTTCAGTGCACTTATTCCTTCAAGTCAACTCTTTCTAAAATAAACATCAAGGTGAAGTAGAACAGGTAACATTATCTCCTAGAACACAGAGGTGGTGTGAAATGTCAGTAAATCATGGCAGGGAAAAAAGAACATATCATCCAATGCAACAGGCCAATACAAAAAAAGCCTTCAATATTGGATCTATACATTAGCCGGTCAATAAGTCTATTATTGATTGCATTTAAATATATGGTTAATTCCCCTTTCCCAAAAGTCCATTAAAATGTCATATCTGCATTCAAAGAGTTACATTATGTCTCCTCAGATTAAAAATAATCAGGTCAAAATTATCTCAGTTTTAATAGAGACAATGTATATCTACTGGAAAATAATATGAGTAGCTGACAGCTTTCATATTGAATGTATGTGCAATTATCACAGTAATTAGAAACCTCCACAAATTAATTTTCAGTCCCATTAAGCCACTAATCATTTCTCTTTTTTTCTTTTATTTATTTTTTTTGTTCATTTCTATCAAATAATCACATGATTCCCCAGGAGAGATGCCAAAAATTAGCAAAAACTGTTAGCTAGCAGTTAGCTTATGAAGGTACTGAAGTGTTAAATTAGCAGTTAAAATGTCAAATAATTTCTCCATGAGTTGACAAAGGGAAAAACTGACCTGAAAAGTAATCAAATACTAAACTTAAATTTTTGGGGGGTCTTGAGAAATACACCTCCAAATGAAGGCTTATGTCCCAACCTGATTGTTTGCTAACACCCCCTCGCAAATATTATGGGAGTCCTAATGCTAAGTTAGCATAAATATAGGATACCTTAAAGCAACAGTTATGCAGTTCTAATTAATTTTAGTGAGTACACCTATGACTTATTATTATTATTATTATTATTATTATTATTATTATTATTATTATTATTATTATTCTAAAAATGCTTCCATAAAAACAGGCTTCTAACACTTTAGATAAACAGGATTATAATGACATAAAATGGCCATGAACACATACAAAGATACGTTTACTTTTTCAACATTGAAATCCTAAAATTAGCAGTAAACAAAAGTCTACTGTGAATCAAAATTAGCTATGGTAAATTCATATTACTGTGTATATTAAATAGAAGCGTACGCTAATAGAGATAAATATAACATTTGTACTAGGCTTCTTCATATGTGCATAACCATAATGACTACAATTCTGAGTAAGTCATTAAGCATCCTTAACAAATGATGCTTGGAAACTAACCAACGGCCGACATCACCCGCCTATTAGAAACTGTGTTCTTCCTGCAAGTGGTTTTCTGGGATAAAAGCCCTCTGTTCTTTGAAAGCCTCCCACTTTCCACCCCATTATCTACACAAGCATGTTAAACCATGACTTAATCGTTTATTATTGATAGCTCGGCAAGGAGCCTTTCCTCCTGCTGTTATGGGAAAATAGTTAAGGCTGGTATGTAAAAGGTGTTTAGTAGGTTAATGATTTGTGGAGCCAACTAAAGCTATATGAGAAGTGTTTATGCATGGGATCTATTGTTGTCCATGAATGTTCTCCAGCTGAAAACTGGGCAAAGTTGTGGCGTTCAGTAGAGTTTCATTAAGAGCAGCCCAGCATGTTTCCAGTATGTGAAAGTGTGGATATATACTATACTGGTGAGTTCATTGATTTGCCCTTTATGTAATGTTGGATTACATTAACATGGGGGCAAACATACAATATGACAACAAGAAAAAGCACAAAGGAAAAACAAAAAATAAAACAAAGTATTTTAACTATCACAATAAAAGTCTATTTGAAGGAATTTCAGCAAGAAATAATGGAGAAATAGTTTTATTATGTATTGCAATTCAGGCAGAACAACAATAACTGAGGTAATTGAAATATAAGGCAAAATGAATTTGCTAAAACAAAAAGGAGCAAAAAGTAAAATATGACATAAAAAGGGTGTTTGCCGCTAAGAAGACAATTAGAAGTTAAGTACTGTATTTCGATAGCTTTTTTGTCATAATGGCGATGTGACGCCATTTGAAGGGGCCATGTTTTAACTTTGACATCTTTGTGTCAAAGCTGTAGCAAGGTCTACTCGTATGACTTGGACAACATGGCACTGACATCATATCAATCCCTCATGTTTCAGGCAAGGATAAAGAACAAAACATCAGCCTTGACAGATGATGGAGCTTTGGATTTTCACCCCAAGAGCAAAGATCACTTCAGTTTATGCAACAGCTTCAAGCCACTTCTAGTATGACTATTAATCCTCAAAAACCCACACATGCATTACCATGACCTCATTGTAAAGAGGTCATGTGATCATGTGCCTGTGATCAGAAAAGCAAAAGATAAAGAACACAAACTGGGGCAGTAATGAGGAGTTGATGTAGAATGAGCAAGAGAGTGAATCAGGACATAATCATCCAATTTTACAAGAATAACAAGCACATTTGACATTATTTGACATATTTCTGACTTGCACCAGCTACATTCCATTTATTATTAAAGCAAAATTACAACTGTAATCGTTAAGTCATTAACAACCTTCAACAAAAGCAATAAAAACCACCGCATCTTTGCTTTCCCACAGCTGAAAACTGCATCCATAGCAGCGCAAACAAATAAGCTTGCTGCTTGGCACAAATTCCATATATTAAATGGCTCCATGCTCTCTAAATTAAACATAATTCAGGCTAATTGTATTACTGCGAAAATGCATCAGGGGAAAAAAAAAAAAAAAAAAAAAGAAACATAAGATGCAAACACAATACAGGGAGTTATCTTGACAACACAGCCCACTATAGCTGGCAGTCAGAGCATTAGGCCACACATGGGAGAGGAAAGATAAGTCTAACCTACAAACAGAGTAGTGATCCTTATAAAACATTGATCAGACCACGCTACAATCACTTGCCATTTTTTTTTGTCTCCTGGCTCTTTACAATCTACTCACCCCGCATGGAGCTTACAGTACATCCCAGTGCTTCCTCTTCCACTCCACTTCTACTTAGTTGTGGATGGTAAATGGAAGCTTATACCTGCTGACCTACATTACCATGGCCTTGACAGCTCAGAACAGAGGAGGTTGAGGCTCTACTTTCCACACCAATATAGTAGCGTGAGAAGGCCATTTGATTCTGATGGCAAGCATATAGTCAGGTTTTTGCAACAAGAATAACACAAGCAACCGGATTGATTCTTATACTGAAGGTTAATCATTTGCTAATTTAAAGCCAAGACTCAACTGCTGAGTTTCTCTTCACATAGTAAAGATTAATGGATGAAATTTGTCAACCCCTGAAAATGGCACTGAAGGCAAGTGAGAGGATAAAGGTGAATTTAATGCAGGGGTCTCAAACTCATTTTCTTCAAGGGCCACATTCAGCCTGATTTAATCTCCAATGGGCCAGGTCCAGTAAAATAAAAACATAATAACCTATGAATAATGACAACTGTAAAGTTTTCTGTTTGTTTTAGTGCAAAAAAAAAAGTATGAAATTATGAAAATACGAAAACTATCCAAATAAAAAAAGATTAAAAAAACAAAAAAACAACAACAACTTGTAAAACCTGAATTTTCTTCAGAAAAACAAGTGGAATTTCACTACTAGTATGAATCAATTGATCATTTCTACACTTAACAAGCAGAAAATTGTTAAAATTGTGCTTAATTTTCTTTAGATATTTTAGATTGTTAAATTTTGTTCAGGCTTTTCACATTTTATTGTTACAGGATAGTATATAAATGTAAATATATTTAGAATTGAATGTTATTTTTTGCTCTAAAACAGAAAAATATGAACTTGTCGTTATTTATTGTCAAAATGTAATATTTCTTTCACATCAAACTGAGAAGAAAATGTAGTCATTATATTTGTAGGTTTTTATGCTGTTATTTGACATTAGATCATATTGGTCTATATGTGGAACCTCAACTAAAATGAGTTCCACAGCCTTGTCTGTGGAATTATTACGCTTTGTAATTTCATCTCAGGGGTCACACTGGAACCTTTGGTGGGCTGCATTTGGCCCCCGGGCCGCATGTTTGAGACCCCTGATGCATTAACTATTTTTTTGTGGTGACTTTCAAATGAATATTTCTCCGTATATATATATATATATATATATATATATATATATGATACATTATTAAGTTTATCACTATATATATAATATCTTGTGCATTTTTGTAGTGAAACTCAGGTATTTTACTAAGATGAGATCAGATGTACTTTATTCTCCAAAGAGGAAAATTCTAATTCAATTGACTGACCGTACAGATGTTACAATAAAAGCTCAGTAAATTCAAATGATTAAATCAAAACTAAGAAAATGGAAGAAAATATAACTTTCTCAGCTAAATATGTCATAAATTTTACATTTAAAAAAAGCATATTCAACCACTGTCACTTGTCAAACTAAATGGGTTTTATTAGTAAATCCATGTTGCAAAAGATAATGGTGTTTCCATGTCCACAGCAGTGACTATTGATGCTTCCAAAAATACATCTGATGCAGTTGAAAAGCTGAGAAACTACATTTTACTTGAATTATTTGATTGTATTGCTAGAATTAATGGTTCAAAAGTTATTAAAAGCTGATCATTTTCTTTGAGGGTTGAGGAGGCTGGTGATTTTCAGATTTTCAGATTCAGAATATTTATTGTCATTGTTATAAAAGAACAACAAAACTTCATTGGAGCATCCATACTGTATATGGTGTACAATTTTTAAATGAGACTTAATCCAACACAGAAATCAGAGCAACTTTATATGAACCTTTTCATAGAAATACAGTTCCAGTCACCCACACAATGTCTGTCATACAGTTTTGCCACTGCAGCTGTTTTAGTCCATTGTTCAGCACCATAGAAATATCGACCTACATCCCATTCTCTTTCACAAGACAGAAACTCTTCCAAGAAACTAAGTAAAATTAAGGTCCAGAATGTACAACTGCTGTTGTATGAGCATTACATAACGCAGCCATTTGTTAATCTCTCTGTCAAAGAACATGTTATAAAAATTGGGTGGACTGGTGTACATTAAACTTAATGTACAAATGAAAAATGGGTTTTAATTGAGGAAAGACAGTGTTTAAGCTCTGTTGATCTGATGAATTCCATTTACATAAAATTATAAAAGTAAAAATCTTGAGCAAACTTAAACAAAAATAAGCAATTCTATCCAAAACTACACATTTGCATCTCTTCTCAGTCTCTTTTCATCTACTACTTTACTTTTTTGTCCTTTCATTTCTGCAGCATCACTTAGGATGATCTTTAACTGCATTTCTTGAATTTTCTCTTCATTTCACTTTGTGTGGATCGTTAAACTACAGTTTTGTATGAACTATGATGTTTTGATAACAGTGACTCTGACCTATATTTTATTAAAAAAGGAAATACAGTGTACACAACTAAAACAGAGGATGTGGTTAAACACATAACCATCAACTGGGACACAACTTTTGCAGATCCAACAATCTGTTCTCTATCCAGAGTCTCAAGAGCAACAAAACAAAGAGCTTCTTTGAAACATAAAACAAATGGCTTATGTGATTTCTGTTCACAAACACAAATCTTTGTACAACAGTAGCAGGGTGATATGACAACAAAGAGAATTTTGACCACATGTAACTTTTAGCTGCTATCCTGACTGCATGGTGTCTTGACTGCATGCACTGCTAAATATAACCTGTCTTCTCTTTCCACCAAACAGCTTCTGAGCTAATGTGGGCTGCTAGGTGGTGGTGGGTCGGAATGAGAAAGGATGACATGCGTCCAGTGGAGATGCTCTCATCAGCGGATCTCGACTACACTGCATTTGAGGCTCAGCCACAGACTCATTCCAGTGCACATGACTTCACACATTGATGCTCACTGATAATGTGCTGGGATTAGGGACACTATTTGTCAATGTGAACGTGCACATGAATGTGTGTGCATGTGAATGCTTTTCTCAGACCTAGGATCCAAGGGGAAGGCACAGATATGCATACCCCATTTAGCTACTGACTCCTAAAAGAACATCCCACCAGCAGTTATGTGACCACAATTTGTAGATTATCTGTGGAGCTGGTTCTCCACCTGGAGTTACTGCTAACCCAAGGATGACCCAGAAAGGGTCCATTCAGTCATACACACATGTAGTATGTATGAGCTACAGTGGAGGATGGTTTTGTATACATCAAGGTTAAATACTTGCTTTGTTTTTTTGTTTTTTTTTTTGGTTAGTCATTTTATTTGAAATATGTCAAGCACAACAACATTTCATCTTTCAAAAGCCAATAATTGATAAAATAACAAGACAAAGACAATATAGCCTAAATAAAAAAAAAAAAACAAGAAAGCAGGTAACATATTCGAAAGGGAGTGGGAAGAAGTAAAAAAAAAAAAAAGAAAAAAGAACATATTATCTCCCACCCCTTTACATTTCTGAATATTTCATTTCAATATTCATTGTGGTAATAACAGAACGTGTTCATTTAAATGTTGTTTGTTCATATTCGGTGTCATTGTTTTTAAAATGTGCAACTTCAGTCAAACTCAAGGTGTAAATCTTCTTTAAGCTTCGTACAACACTGTAGAAATTCTGGCCCATTGCTCCAGACAGAACTCTGAACTGGGGTTTTCACTTCAACCCACAAATGCTCTATTAGATTAAGGTCAGGGCATTGTGATGGTCACTCCAAAATGTTTACTTTGTTGGCCTTGAGCCATGCTTTTACTCTGCTTAGGTTCATTTTCCTGCTAAAAGATCCATTTGTGTAAGATATTTACCTTCCTGGCAGATTTATTTGGAAATATCCACATCATTCTGTATCTTCATGATGTCATCAGTTTAATAAAATCCAGTAAAACAACCCACATGGTAGAGATGGATTTCATTATTAGCCTTACATTTCTTCATCTTAATCTTATACATGTTTTTGGTAAGTATAAAAGCAATTATATTTTTGTCTCATCTGACCAAAAACATTCTGCAAAAAAAAATGTTTCAGTGTAGGGGCCAATTTCAGAGAAAATAATAACCTATAACTCCAAGTCTGTATGACCTTTAGTCCTTTACAAAACATTAAATTATTCTGTTCTTTCAGAAAAAAGTATGAATACCCTGAAAAACAAACACAAATTTCATGAAGATTTTTTATTTATTTTTTTAACATTATGCCTCGACTTATCATTTACACATGCGACACAATGGTAGAGAAAAATTGTTAAATGTTATAGTTTAGAATTTGAAACTAAACTAAGAACAATTTCTACGATGTTATGTCTAATCTTATTATTAACACAACAAATCACACTTAATTGGAATAGCTTGTAAATATAAATATTGCTATTTTTTCACATTAAACCAAGAAGAACATTTGTAGTTCTCAATAATTCTAAGTAATTATCCTACGATTTTACTTGATATCACATTGTTCTCTTTGTGACCCCCGAATTAAAATGACACTTAATTTGACACTGTGTATTTTAAATATTTTCAAGTGTAATTTTTGCACTTCCCAAATTCAACCTGCTCAGGCCATGTGTTTGACACTCCTGCTTTAACCCTTTCAATTTCCAAGGGTCCACATATAGAAGTAATCACTCAAAAATATTAAGGGAACTACCCAAACCTGTCCCACACGTCACATGACCTAATGTAGTTTGACAAGGGAGATTCTCACACATCAGAAGATATAAACCACTTTTCGATAAAATATCCACAGCAGGTACAATCACTCATTTGTTCAAAATACAACTGGCAAACAGCTGATCTGAACCTTTATGTGTCATAATTATTCACAGAGGAACTATATTCCAACAAACACAGTCATAGTTCAACAAAAACATCCAAAACAAACAAAAAAAATGTCCAAATATAGTCCATATGTAGTCCAAAGCATCAATAAATATCCACAAATGGCTATTGCATCATTTAACAGGACCTGCCTCTGATATCCCAGTTTTCATCTTAATATTTTCATCTATAATATAATAAAACATCAATTGCATTAAGAAATTTAGGGGGAATTGAGTGGAAGTGTAAAAGGTTAAATGGTAAATGAATTGAGCTTATATAGCACATTCTATACACCAGTTGGTGCCCCAAAGAACTTTAAAATTCCTCACATTCACACACACTCATACACCAGTAGACAGCTGCTGCCTGTTCCTACTGGGAGCAACTTAAGAGTTCAGTGTCTTGCTCAATGACACTTCGACACATGGACAATCTGAACCAGGTTAGAGTTAGACCTGCTCTACCAACTGAGCCACAGCCATCACAGTGTTCATCTGCAAACTTTAGTTTTTCATGCCATTTTGAGGTAGTTTTTTTTTTATGGTAGCCTTATCATAAAGGAGAGACTTTTAAACCAGTTACTGAAAACATCTTAATCACTTCCCTGACTGGTGTTCTTGGATTATTTGTGAACATGGTACCTTTAAATGATTGGACATTTTTTCCAAGGAGAAACCAGACTTGTTTCCTAGACTATATTGAATGACAACAAGCCAGTTTCAAGTTTCTTTTTGTGGCATCAATTTCTGGAAATATTAATGCTATTTAAAGACAGAATGAAGTTGGTGTATGTAAACATTAACCCTCTGAGAAGTAGAAATAAAAATTCACTCTACAGTGTTTCTGACATTCCTTACCATTAAAAGTAAGTCAAAAAGGTTAAAAGAAAGTCAGGAATATATATGAAAATGAAGTATTCACTATTATGATAAGCGAGGGTGAACTCATTTCGTTATGTTGGTAATCTTCCTACATTAACTACATAGGTTCTGATCATACCTTGATCATCACACAGCAACTTGTTTTGCGATGGTTAGTTCAGTTCAGTTATTTTTATTTGAGCAGTGTATCTAAAAAAACCCAAAAAAACAAATAAAATACAGAACAAAAGACAAAATAAGGATTTCAGAGTCACCACTCAAAGGGACTAGGTTGAAGTTCAGAGAACTTATAAAAATCCTACCCCCCAATTAAAAATTTTACAATACAATTATAACAATTTTATGAATTTCATTTATATCACTCATTTCAATGCCCAACTGAAACTGAACCTCCTGCATTATTGCAGGTGGTCTATTTTTGCAGCACTTGCACATGTACTATGTATGAAACCTTCAGCAGAAATGTACAAATTAAAGAAAGTAAATGTGAAAACAAAAATATATCCAGATCAGTGCTCGAAAGACGATGAATGAAAATGATGCAGGCCACCAGCAAATGTTCAACTATGATAATATTCAATGGAAAGAAATTATCTCATTGAAAATAAAAACATGCTTTAATGCAATTGTAAATGGAGTAAACCCCTTTTTTCTTTTTCCCTGGATGAGTTCAGCTTTACTTTTCTTTTACTACCTCCCTCGTACACGAATAAAAGAAGAACAACTCAGAGCAGATAATTTGGTGGGAACCTGTTAAAAGCCTAGTGTGCAAGTGAGACCGAGTTGATTCTTTGCTTAAAACCTCATTATTTTAACTTCATTTTGATGAAACAGCCAATCTGCAGAGATATCCAGTTGCATGCACGCTTTGGTTTCTGACTTTACATCACAAATAAATCTGTTCATTGCACTTTTTTGAAACATTAAAATGGTAGTGATTGACGTGAGCCAAATGAAATGCAGTAAATATTGCTTAATGTATAGGAATGATCTGATTGATTGTTAAAATCTTAACATTGTGATGTTTGTGCCCAAGAGAAAAAAAAAAAAAAAAGTGTACCATGCAAACTTTCTCACAAAGATGTCCATCTCATAGGTCTATTTCCTCGCACTCAGCACACAAACACACAAACACACACAGTCGACACACATTCAAACACATAAGCACAAGCTAACATTGAGGGGATTGACTGGAGCATAGTTGAGAAAGTACCAGCCATCATTACCTTGTCTGCTCGCAAACCACAAGGGCCAAAGCAATCATCACCATTAAACACAACGTTTCCTATTACTAGATGCACACTCCCATGCATTTGTCCATTTCTGCAGATGGATAAATTACATGGGGGGGGGGGGGTAACACAGTGGCACAGCCGCCCAAGACAGAGGAAATGAAGAGGCTTACTTTTGAAAGATAATAGAACAACGGGGGAAAGCAAAGCCAAATAATTCATAATGTATTGTAGCAACTGCATAACTGCACAATCAGGAGAACTGCCTTTTTCCTGAAGCAATAAAAAAAGAAAGAGACAGCAGCTTACAAGGCTGAAAGAGGTGAGGGACCTAGTTTCTGCTATTTGCTTTAAGGTGAAAGAGGCTGAGCTATTTTTTTTACTGGACAATGGAAAGAGATGCAATTGACCACTGAGTGTGTTGGAATATAAGCGATATGAAACTATTACATACAAAGGAAATTAGCCTGGGTAAAATGTACTCCAGTTGAAGAAAATATAATTAAATTTAATTAAAATTTGGTCATTCTCTCTCAAAAAAAAAAAGAAAAGTTACTCTTTGGGCAGAGGTCTCCAAACTCAATATAGACTTAAATTTAATCAATATAGAACTAAACTTAGTCTTTTTGAGGAAATTATTATTTGCTCTGTCGTTTTTCCTGTGTAATTACCTAATGAACTGACAACAAGTAAATGATAATAACTGCAGGATAGTGTTAACCCATTCTAAATGTGGCCTTCGCTGGTGCCATTAGTGGTACGGTGATATGGTGCCATCAGTCTCGTATGCCGTTTCATTTCCTCTGTTGCAGTTAAACTTACAACAAACAAAGACGTGCAACCCATTTATATTTTAGTAGCATGCAGTTTCCTCCTCTTCCTGCATCTCACGGCTGACTTGGGTAGTTGTCTTTTTTTTTTTTCTTATTCTTAAACACACAGGGGGTTTAAAAGAAACTCTTGCGTGGCTTAATTAGAGCTACACTAGCAGTGCTGTGAATGCCACACAAGAACCCTGTAAGGTTGCTCCGAAAGAAAATAATTAAATAAATTAAAAAAAAATAATAGCCCAACAAACAGGCACACAACAAATCCCCATGGAGTACATGCAACTAACAAGCATATATGGTGTCCATTTAGCCTCTACTTCCTTTTAATAGATAGTTACATTTAGCTCAGCTATGAATTAGCACAAGTCTTTCTTTGCTCACCTCAGATGCAATGCTGTTACAATGTAAAATAGTACAAGTATGTTTCCAGGATGTGTCTATACTTCTCATTACCTGTTAACCTGAAAACAAATTTTTTTTCTTAGACTTACAAATATACTAAAAATAGAAAATTACAGCAATCGGCCTAATTGATATATTTGATGAGCATTACCCTGCAGCTGCAGCTTTGATAAGTTATATCGCACTAACATACCATCATGCATATCTTTTTTTAAATATACACATATATCAACTAACTCTCTGCATCCCTCTTTTGTTGTAATTTCCTGCAGTTTCATGCCCGGGCATCAAAGAGAGCACAGCTGTGTCATTGGATGAATGCTTTAATCTATTCAGCCAGCGCATCTGTGTGTTCCATCTTATACTACGTCATTGACCGACTGTTATGTGTGTGTGTGTGTGTGTGTGGCTGGTTACGGATAGGTTAGTATTGATGCAATCACATATGCATTCAGTCATGCACACATGTAGTGTTAGCAGGATGAGTCTTGGTGCATATGTGATCTCCTATGTCTGTGTGTTCTCATGTAGAAATAAACCAAAAATGTAATATACACACACTCTTGATCACACACACACACAGAGGATGACATGAGTAGATAATGAGGGACTTTTTTATGCCCCAAGTTGTGTTGGGTTCCCAGCTAAAGGCCATGTTAAGACATCACATCACAGACGCTAATCTATGTGATGGTCAAGTTTCCAAGCACTGCTAAATTTAGGCTGGTTCGCTGTTTTTGACAGACAAAGAAGGATGAGAAACAACATTAAACATGGTCACACAAAACAAAAGGGAGAAAGGGAAAGTGGTAAGAAAAAGGAGTATAGATTCCCATGCACAACCACACCCATAAACATCAGAATTAATACTGTTTCAACCCAGCGGTCCTGTTAAACACATCTGTTAGTGTCAATAAGACAACACCAGCTGACACTCGAACACAGCCGCTGTGTTGACCAAAGGCATGGCAGGAATCTTGATGGCAAACTTGGCTCTGGGAACTGAATGGAGTCAATTTTTATAGAGCAACAAACCAAACGTAAGGACAGATTAGATTGTCTTAGCTCATATAAATCATTGTCAAGTGACTGCGTCCAATCAGAAAGTCATCTATTCTGTATAATTAGCTTAAGAACAGGATACTATTTGTCTTCTCTAATGCTGATTGAATGGATTTCACTCATTCGCTCTTAACAAATGGGATTTCTAGCACTTTGTGGTCAATTGGAGAACACAGCGGTCCGGGTTTTGCTCACTGTCTTTGACTAAAAATGGGGTGAGGAACAGTATATTTTCCTCCTGTTCTCCACGGACCACTGTACATGTGTAAAGGAATGCATGAGAGGGTCCAGAGGTCCACCTGATGGCTATCACTTGCTGATATACAACGGCCACTTTTAAGCCACCGTTGAATACCGTCTCATAATTACCTCCCAGATGGTGGGTGCAATGTGGATCCTATGATGTAAGCCTCAGCGCAATAGCAGCCTGTATCTCCAACCTCAGAATTTGCTTTGAAGTCTCCCCATGGGGGTGTGGGAGCTGAGGGTTGGTAATGAATCAAGCTGAGCCATAATGAATGTCCTTATTCAAGTTTGCTTTGATGAAATTCCACCTGACTGATCTCAAATCACAGAACAAAACAGCTAGAGCTTGCTGACAACTGTTATGAAAGCTATATTGGCCTGTGATATGATGGAGAGTCAGACAACATGAAGGATCCCTTCAGGATTGTCTGCTGTTTCTTTGCTTCCTTCCTGCCTTCTTTGAGCTCACTGAGTGGAATAACATCAGATGAAGGTGTTTACAGTCCAGTCAAGTCTTATTTATGGTTGTCAGACATCAAACTCTTTCAGTATTGCAGTAAAATATACAGTATACCCAAGGGAGAGTTAAATGTAATGAGAGGTAATTTATTGTTGTAATCCTGAACTGAGACCTCCTGCTTTAACAGTTATATACATGTGCATTAAATAATCTGTTTATGTTTATGAGCTCTATCTAGCCTCTTATTCTGTGTGAGCTATGCCCATTCACCAGTGCACCGTGTAACTACATCATCATATTCATTAAGGCCCCGTGAAATATAGGAGTAGCCTTTAATGTCGAAACATGACATTGTTAACAAAGTCAATATAATAAATCTATTACAAGCTGCACCCTCACTTATTCCACAGTTCATTGAAAAAAATTATCATCAGCGCACTGGGCAGGGCTACAGGAATATGCAGACGGCTTTATTACGCTTCACATAAGTTTGGGTGCAGGGGCACTGCCGAAGTGTTCTGTATAAATCTGCAGCACATCTGGAAGCCTTCAGTATTGAGAATAGGTAAAGACTGCCAGGAGTAACAAAAGAAGTAAGTAATTATAGAGAAGGATCTCAAAGACAAAGCCAGCAGCATTTAGCTTTGTATAAGACCAACTGCTGCTGCTGAGGCTGCAGGGTAACGTTTGTGTTTATAGGGGTGAGCAGCACAATACTAGAGTTTTATTAGACTTGTAACATCATAAGTAAAACTGTTTTTTTAAAATGGAATGAAATATAGAAGTTTAAAAAAAAATCATTAAGTAAGTTTAACATTACAGATGTGTTAATGCAGGTACAATCCTAAACATTTATGGAAAGCAGATTTTCTTTATTTCTTATTTCTATTTAAAAGTGCAATTAAGCTCATTCTAAACCTCTCAGCTTTTATCACTGACTTGTACACATATGTATCCACTAATGCTTTACTCAGATTCATTATCCCGCCCCCCGAAGGGGAGAGGGATATCCTTTTTGAGTCAGTTTGTTTGTTTTTTGGTCTGTTTGTGTGTCTGTTTTATAAGTAGGTTTACGCAAAAATTACTGGAAAAATTTCCACGAAATTTTCAATAAAGGTGCAAGGTAGTCCAGAATAGATCCCATTACATTTTGGTGAATGTACCATGTCAAATATCAAGGTCACAGTCACCAAAATGTACTTTCACAATGATAAGAGATATGGAAAATCAAGTAAAATATGTGTAAGGGTTTGTTGTGCTGGGCACCACTTGTTAATAGTATTTGGAATATAGTCCCTGGGAAACAAAAGTGATTGTTTTCTTTTACATTAGTACAGATAAAGAAAACTTTTTCAATACAGTCATGGAGCTAGCACTTTGGGGGAAGGGCGCAGACACCACAATTGGCTTTACAGGGCTGTCCATTCTAAACAGCTATTACTTTAATAGTGATTAAACTGGAATTAGACACCAACTAGTTACTACAGAGTTTACTAGTGAACATACACACAAGAACACAGGGAAATATTCCATGTCATAGTTTGAGTAACCCAGTCTCCAGAAAAAAAACCCCGCTTTATCCTCACTAGGGTCACAGGGGTCACTGGGGGTCTAACCCAGCTACAATGGGTGAAGGCGGGGTACACCCTGTATGAGTCTCCAGTTCATCTTAGGGCTGAACATATATAGACAAACAATCACTCTCACATTCACACCTATGGGCAATTTAGATTAACCAATTAACCTATCAGTGCATGTGTTTGGATGGTGGGAGGAAACCAGAGTACCTGGAGAAAACCCACGCAGACACAGGGAGAACATGCAAACTCCACACAGAAAGGTCTCGTGCTGTAAGGCACGAGTGGTAACCACTGCACCAGTGTGCCACCCCAGACAGATGTTATATGCACTAATATTCATTAAATGATTAGTAAGATATCTGGGGCCCTGGTCAGGATAAAGTGGGTTCAGAAAATGACAAGTAACAAGATACAAATATACATAATGGACTGCTTTCTACTTTGTTGAAGCTCATATTTCTGTATCAATATGTTGTCAAGGTCAGTGTGTGAATGGTTCACTATCCTATTTGCCATTTGTCAAGTTAGGTCTCATTTACCTTTATGTTGTTATAGTAATGTCATGACACAGCATTGGTCTCTAAAAGTCCTCCTTTTCAGTTTTGTGGTTTTGTCCATTTTGGATTTTCTCTGCTTCACACTCAAACATAGTAACTTTTCTGGAAGATGTCGACAGTTCTCGCTGACAGACCCTTCAGAACTCATCTCATCCCAGACATAGTCTGGTCAAACTACAGTGTAGTCTTCAGGCAGGTGGTACAGGACAATACAAACACAGACATACAGATTTAAAGACAGCATTTATCTGAAGGCAGTTACAATTCCCAATGCTACTGGGATATGACTCATCACAAAAAAGCAAGACTTCATATTGTGAAATACTGTAACTTGTACAGTCAAGAACTTCTTCATGTGTTTACTGTAGTCTTTTTGCTTGTGTTTTAGCATTTATTTTATTTGTATATTCTTTTTTAAGATGCTGTGCAAAACTTCTAGGACAACAGGGGTTTTGTTAGTTTACCACACAGATGCATTTCTCAGTCTAGTTATTAACATACAATCTGGACATATGTAAAGTTTGTAAAGCAGAATAAACACATTTCAATAATTTATATAACCCATAAACCTTTAGAACCCATTTAGTTCTTTTTTTGTAGTTGCTTTAGGCTGTGCACATACTCCTGTATTTTCTTGTAATACCTGAAGAAAAGGGAATGGCAAATAAATATACATGTTTACTTCAATCCTGCAAAAACAATAAACCTAGAGGTCGACTAAGACTTTTGCACAGTACTAGATACCATTACTACACACACACACACATATATATATATACGTATGTATATATATATATATATATATATATATATATATATATATATATATATATATATATATATATATCATGATACATTCTTTGTATTCTCTTCTATTCTATTGCTAGATGTCACCTGCTCTGAAGTGAATAAAAGAAGACCTCCATTCTGAGTTACATGGCAACCCAACATTGCTGAGTCAACTCACTCCCCTCCAAGCTCATTATAAGGTGACAGAAACACAATGATCCTCCTCTATGCAATAGAGTGTGTCACCTGCTAAGGGTGAGTATCTCTTCATGATTATATCTTTATTATGAAATTATGACAGACCATCACTTTCTACACCATGCATAGGAAACATTGACTATTTACACCAAAAGCACTGTGACTATTCAAAACTATGCTAGAACTGTTTACCAGAAGCATAGTTTTGGTTTGGAGATTATAAACATCTACTTCTTGCAGATATATACAATGGCATCATTTTATTCTGGTTAGATTTCAGTATGTGTTGCACACCTGGCAACCTGTGGATTCACACTATGTTTCACCAACATTCCTAAAAGCTGAAGCCTGCTAGCATGTCACCAACATGTAGTTCCAGCAGCAGACACACTTGCACACAAATAGCATAACTCGTTGAGCCTGGAGGGTGGCTGACAGAGCTGTAAGGGCCAGTGCTGTGTTGGGCAGCAGAGGCAGATGCAGCGCTCAGTAGCCTCAGGGTATCACTGGGTATTCAAGCTTCACTGGGCCTCTTCATCAGTGCCCTCTGATGCCTTAGACCCATGACCAAAGGCACAAACACATACTCACACACTTCTAGCACAGAGACAGTCAGGCCTTTCCAGAATTTTGGACAAGAAGGAATTGAGAATGAAGTAGACCATTCTCATAATGTGCATATACAGACAAGTTAGAACACTGAAGGGCATTTGGCTGCATAGGACTGTGCCTCTTCTGCCAATTCTGATTCTGTTGGAAGATCTAGTCTTAACACAGGCTGCATTTTAGTTATTTTATTTTAATCTGAGAACGCCGGTTCATCTTAACATTTCATTCTTAAGATGAAATTAACCTTTCATTTTTACACTTGTGATAGACCGATATAGTTTTTGGGGCCGATACCGATTTAAAAGAAAAACAAAAAAAATCAGCCTTAGCCAATGTCACTGAAATTTCCATGCTGCATGCATTGATCTCAAACAATGTTGACACCCTCTCTATGGTGTTAAACAATGAGATCAAATGCAGACAAAAAAAAAAAAAGAGACATTTCCGTGCTGATATTTGGAGCCAATAGTGATTTTTGTTCTGTCAAACAAAAATAAATATCCGAATATCTTCTTTAATTACAACTCGAAAAAAAATTAGGACACTTAACCTAATAAATATTACTACACAAAAATCCCAGCGTGGACAGCAGTAACTCCAAAAACATGGAAGCGCTGTGAACTCTGCCAGGTTAGTAAATCATAGAAGGGTAAAAAAAAAAAAAAGAGCATATCAGTCAATGCAACTAGCAAATACCAATACTAGAAAAAATTAAATATTGGCCCAATATATTGGTCTATCATTACTTTACACTACATTGAAATCACAGAAGGATATTCTTGATATTTTGTCTATTCTACAGCCTAGGAAGATGTTAACATACATGCAACACATCCACTGTTCATATCAGTATCTCTCTAAATCTATCTATCTATCAGTATCCCCTCTTCTGTCATGTACCCAATCTTACACACAAACACACAGTAAGACAAAAAAAACCACACACACACATATGCACATACCTCATTTTGTTACTGACATGCCAAATCATGCAGAAAGGGGAAGGGAAGCTTTCTTTTCTTTCTTTTTTGAATCCTGAGACAAAACAGCAAAATGCAATAACCTGGGACAAAAGTGCTGACATCCAAAGATGAGTCTAGCATTCAGACAGGCTGCTCTCTTGCAGCTGAAATGAACAAAAGTGACAGACTAAGAGGAAGTGAGACCCCACATATAAATAGATGGACAGGCTTTCCTTCGATTATTTCTTACATGATCCAATAAGAACTTTCACTTCAGTCACCTTTCCCTTTTAGCTAGTTTCTAGACTTCAGATCATCTTATTCCCCTCCTCCTCTTCTTTTTTATTCCTCAACCCCCACTACCATCCATTTTATTCCAATACATTACCCATGTGTATTATGCTTTCATCCACACCTCCTGTTAAACCATCACCACCTCTGGGCTGCAGCTTATCTCTCTATCCCCTTCTCCTTTAGTCACCTGTCCTGCTCTTCCTTGTACCTCATATCATTTCTTCTCACGTCTCATCTACTCTGCCTTCTTCCTCCGCCTTTCTACTTCTCCCTTCATCTCTCCTCTCTCCTCTTCCCCTTGCTGTTTTGCTCCCCTGACTACCATCCTCCCTTTTTCATGCTCTATACCTTTTATCCATTGTTTCTCCTCTCCTTTTTTTTTAACCTGTTCCCAGGCTTCTTTTCTGTGCTTGTTGATTAGCAAGATAAACCATCAGACACTTGGTTAAAATGGCCTGAGTCTATCGAGAGGCCGCCATATAAATAGAGTAGCTTCAACTAGCGTTACAACATTCACATCCCTTGCATTTCTATCACAATGACAAGCAGAGATGTCAGCCTGTGACATGTGAGGTCAGGCTGAGGCAGTCGCACCAATAGAGGACACGTAATAACAACGTCCATAGCGAAAAGGACGCTAATATTCTTCTTCTGGTCAAATTATTCAATGTATGACTCCCTCGGACTCTTACGTAATACTGAATTTGTGAGAGCAATGAAGGCTGCCTCCTCATAGACAGTGAGAGCAGTCTAGTTCAGAGCCATAGGGACTAAAATAGTTCGTCATGTGTTCATTATCGCTACTCTCTTTTAAGTACTCACCCCATATCCAGAACATTAAACAGAAGAGGACCTTCGAGTGTTTCTCTATGCATGTGTATGTGTGTGTGTGTGTGTGTGTAAGCAAGGCCGAGAGACAATGTGAAACAGAGTGAGTGAGAGAAAATAAAGGGAATGAGGTTGCAGGATTGTGATAACTTCAAAGGTTATTATTATTATTACTGCAGGCTGAAGCCATGCTCTGGCATCCCTCAAGCTTTGATCATTATGTAAAGCTGGAGTGCTCTGTGCTGGCACCGAATACATTACAGTGTGTGTACACAAGGAAGAGTGTATATTTTTTGACACTAAGTTTCCTTGGATTTTTTTTTTTTTTTTTCAAAACACACATTCATTCATCCCACAGAAGACAATCTCTGATCTCACCTTGACAGTGGATCTAGACAAGTAGCTGGAGAATGTAGAGCAGGACTGATGATTTGCAACTTGTAACTGATAGTGATGGTAATGTTGAGGATCCACAATGCAATAACATCCACTGATGGTATCACAATATAACCTATCCACCCGATTAGTACTGCTTTATCATGCACATGCTGCAGATACTCTATATTCTGCACAAGCTGCTTATTGTACTTCTGCCTGGATGCTAACTGTATTTCGTTGCCTGGAATTTGGACATATGTAATGACAGTAGAGTGTAATCTAATCTATGCATTTGATCAGTAGCTGAACATGATTTATATATGAATTTACTACATTGTGGAGTTTGTCAGTTTAACAGAATTTGACAACTGATATATAGCACCCAAAGTTGCATAGTGCCATCTTAAAGCCACTGCAACCACATGTGCCACGATAACGGAAAAGCAATAAATCAAATGTATGGACAATATTAAGACTATATGCATATTTCAGCCAAAATATTTGGTTATATATGCCTATATACCATTGCTTTCTCCTATCAATACACTGCTTTCAATATTTTACATTGAAACTACCTATAATAATAACCCACTTTCTTTCTAAAAGCAAATCATATGCATTGAAATATGGAACAACTGGTAAAATTGCTTGTTTCCGTATTTTGTTATATGTTAGGACAAGGGCTAGAGGTCATAGTTAGTTCTTAATATACCCACAGCCCTGCCAGATGCATCTGCTGCATCTTTTAGACACACGCTCCGTAGCTTCATTTGAACTGTGTTAAAGGACAAAATACAGGCCTTCTGACAGCTTTAGATGTTTTGTGCCCTGTGTTATTATTACCCCTATTAATAGAGTGTTACTGTTAGGGCGATTATAAGCTTAGAAGGGGAACCCCAGCTCAGAGGGCCTAGCCACCACTTTTAATTTTCGTCTACACATTCTAATCCGAAAGCCACATTGAACTTGAAAACAAGCCATCTGTTCCTGTCCTTACCTGGCCTACATTAGCCTTAGCATGCTGCAACTCTGGCTGCAAAAACACGCACTGTCTTGAGCTGTCATCAACCTCCACTACACAGTAGAGCTGTAAAGTCATGCAGCCTATAAAAGGGATGGCATAGTACAAGCGATCACATAAAAACTAAGGATGAGCGCTTAGTCCATTAACGCCATGAAGTGAGTATTGACCACCATTTCTGTATAAACACACATGCTGTGAGCCCCTGCTGGATTATCAGACTGGAGGTGCAATACAGTGATTTTTCGTTAGAGAAGCAGCCATCGTCAAAAACTGCTTCTATGTATCCATCTCTGGTTTTCTGCAACAACACGCGACATTTCAGCAAATCGAGCCATAAAAGGGGCCTGGAGGTTTTATTTGCAGCATGCATTAAGGTGTGATGCCCACCCAGTTCAATACCAAGGACAGCGGTCGACGCACGGAGAGCCTGACAGCCATGACAACACATGCACTCCAAAAAAAAAAAAAAAAAAAAAGACAGATTTATTCCTGCACGGATGCATCGTAAGCGCGGACACAAACCTCCGTGGAATGACACTGCTGTTTCAGAACGAAGCGTTAAACCCGCGGACGTGGAAACAGAGGCTGAAACTAAACCCCTAGACAAGCATTTCGCCTTCTCCAAGCGGCTTTTTTTTAACACCTCTTGCAAGAAGAAGCGGCCACATTTCCACCAGAACGTAACGACAAAGTGCAAATGTCGAATGAAAGCACGCGCACCTACCTGCGTGTCCGCCGTGGAAGAGCTCACATGTCCTGTTGCTTATTTTGGTCTGTTATTGTAGAGATTATCATGATGGTGGGCACCGTTATGTGTCTGCCAGCGCCATGTTATTATCACTGAGTGGAGGACTGTGCGGTCCTGTGCGCTACATCCGGGCTGTTGAGGAGAGCGAATGAGCGCAGTCTGTGGCGGCGGAGAGGGCGGAGAGCGCACTGGAAATGTAGAGCACCTGTACAGGCGCGCGCACAGGGGGCCGAGGCACGCACGAGCACGTAGCCTACAACTACCTCTGTTCCAACCACACCTCTACCTCCACTATAGTCTGTCAATACTCAGCTGGACTATGGAGACCAATAAACCACAGATAACAACAACATAAAAAGGTTCAAAGTGATGGTGAAAATGAGGAATTTATTATTATTATTATTATTATTATTATTATTATTATTATTATTATTATTATTATTATTATTATTATTATTATTATTATTATTATTATTATTATTATTATTATTATTATTATTATTATTATGATAGATAGATAGATAGATAGATAGATAGATAGATAGATAGATAGATAGATAGATAGATAGATAGATAGATAGATAGATAGATAGATAGATAGATAGATAGATAGATAGATAGATAGATAGATAGATACTTGTGTCGCGGCTTAATTAAAATAAAGACAGAAATATTCACCCACGCATGTACAACATTAATAAAGAATGAACAGTCGCTACAGTGGCATATGTAAAAAAAAAATGCAGTTTACTGATGTTTTGTGTTATTAAGGACAGTTATTGCCAAAACCTTTCCTTTCTGTGTCCACCAGACTAGTCAGACTGGAATGAGACCAGGTGTTCTGCACATTTGCTGGAGCTCTGCACCAAATCGTGGCCTTAAAGTCAAATATCATGCATCTCATCTGCACAAAAAAGTACAGCAGACAGAAAATATAATATGTGCAAATTTGCAGCATTGTATTATAAATATGAACTGGATTTTAACATTTTCGCACTAAAACAGAAACATTTTGCTATTTCATGTTTTATTGTGTGAATGACAAAATACATTGAATCCCTCTGATGACATTTATATATTATACTATCACAAATTAGATTTGTCTGTATGAATCTATATAAATTAACTTAAAAACAATTTCTATACGGCATCCCAAGCCTGAAATGTGATTGATTTATTCCTTTTTTTTTCATTTTGTTCAGGCCAAAACTGAGCCTTCTATCTCTAAAAGTGAATTGCTGTACTGTATAAAGTTGTCATTCCTGTGTCTGTTAGACATGAGTGTGCATCTAAGTTTTCTCTAGTGAAGTAGGTCTTGAGCTGAAGTCCCAGAGCCTTGGGATCCACATAGTGTGACAACTGTTGGCAGCTCTGACAGTGTCACAGCCTCCCATTGATCTCCCATCTCAGTTTCTGACGGGCTGCTTGTAACATGGAGTGATCTAGACTACAGTAAATGAATGTGTGAGGCTACAAGTCAATTTCTCCCACTGTGACAGGAAAGTCCTTATGTCTGAATGTCTGGTTAACTGAGGCAAAGAATGTGAGGGAGTCACACAACTGAGTAGCATCATTGTACCAAGGTCTAGCACTCTGTGTTGTTCAAGGATCATGTTGTGAATCTCTTCATGGCCTTCCCTTTCACAGATTTTCTTAAGGATCTTTCGTCTACTCAACCTCAACAAATGACTTTCTCACAAGTATACAGTCATGTTTCCATTGACAGGTTAAAGCTTAACATAAAGTACATTCCTGTTCTTATAATAAAAATGTGCAGCATGTGTTAACAGTACAAAAAAAAAACAACAACAGATGTATGAAAAAGAATGTATGCACTTTGTAGACATACTAAAATACACTGCTGTTCTTCACTGTTAGATATTTTTCCTGGTCTGATGACTTGCTCTCTTGTGATGATAATGTCCTTGCTTGCTCTGTCTCCCATGAAGCCTCCATGCTCCTCAGCTCAGGACTCTTCTACGCTGAGCTCCACTTTTTATGGGCTTTATGAACAGCTACATACAGTATATCCTGCTCATGTACCCACAGGGGAGGATAGAAGATCTGCAGCTGCTGTATTCATACAGGATGGAACAACAGATTGTCCTCGGATCGATGTGCCAATAATGGAAGCCACACTTATCTTTCCTTGAAGAAAAAAATTTTTTCTGATAAATGGACAGGACTGGTGCATTCCAGTAGTGAAGGAATACACACATTAAATAAACAATACCTTCAGTCACCATCTTCATGCGTACAAGTATCTTGGCATCGAAAGCTGAGGCAGCCTGAATGGTTGGTGAAGCAGCTTATGACCAAAGGGTTGTTGGTCCCATTCCAGGGTCTGGCAGAGAAATTGTTGGTTGATTTGCCCTTGAGCAAGGCACTTGATATGCTAACCCACTGTTCCCAGTCTGCAGTGTGTGTGATGTGTTCCTGCATGTTCAGTTGGTGATGGCTTAAAAGTAGAAAGTCAGTTTTATATTTTACTAACAAGTGAAGATTCTCGATTCTTCAGTCTGTGTTGAGGCAACAGTTTAACACGAAAATGAAAAAAAAAAAAATCATCCTCAACATTTTAGATTAAACCTTTTAACACTTCAAACCACTCACATGTGTTTATTGTGCTTTTCATATAGTATGGCTGTATGTATGGACTTTGCATCCAGTACAATATGTGCACAGATCAGTGTCATGCAGAGCAATTTGAACATAATGGATCTTCTGACAACTGCCCACCTGTAAGAATTTGACATCCCCATCTAGTGGTGGACTATGGGAGCACACAACAGACACCCAAGGGTAACACTGAGGCCAACTATCTGTTTAAGTCAGAAAATTTGTGAGAAATAATCTAATAATGTGTTATAGTAAATCATAGTGGTCCAGGCATGACACACAGATGTACAGGTAACTACAAAACCAATCCTTGCAAAAACATGCTGCTGTCCCCATGGCAACTGTAGTAATATAATTTGCTTTGAAACCTTCTTCCCCAGTCTTACTCGCCCTTACACACTCTACTTGTTCATTTGTTATTTCATGTGGAAAAGCATAGTTATTGCATCGGTAAGAGATTGACACAGCTGAAATACACATAACTGTAGAAAACCAGTTTAAATGTTATAGGTTGTTGTGATTCGATTTAGGTGTAATATACATTAGAGATCAATTTTCTGGTTATTGTATCTTCAACTGGGCATAAGTGAGAGTTAAGGGAAGTGGGGAGGTTGTAGCTTATAAGTATTGGAATCAGGCCCAGAGCTTATCAGTGTCTAATGTCGTTGCCATTGCTTTGGAAAACCCTGCTGATGCCAGAATGCTCTCTTCTGCCTAACAGCAGCACGCCTCACAGTTGCCTCCTTTTTCCTCCACTCCCTCATTGGCTGATACTACAAAAGGAGATCTACTACAAGTGACATCATTACTATCATCCTCCTCACAGACAGCATCTGTCATGACCACATGTTAAAAATCTCTACTCAAGTAAAGCACAATGACTTGTTCTCTAAATGAAATGGCTCATTTGTTTCATATAGTGTGTTTTTGCTGCAGCTTTTTTTTTATTACTATTCAATAAGGACAGATTGGGATGAAGACAAAGAAATGTTGAAGAAACAAGTGTTGCTAGTACCAGCTTTAGACAATACAATAGGATGACTAGGAGACTGCCCATAAACCAAATGTTGTGGATTGTTTCTTGGCTCAGAATTACATATGAAAATATTCAGCCCAAGAAAAACAATTCCCTATGATCATCACTGGGAGTTTCATTTTGCTGTTGCCTAAAGTATGGTCACCATGACTTTATTTTCTGTCGTGTCTTTTTAAATTGGTTGTTACAATACAAGTGGTGCCAGGTATAACAAACCCCACCCCTTAGAAAACATTTGAGCTTTTAAGGGACATCTCCGTCTTAAAACATGAGACTATGGGTTTGACCTTTAAAGGTAACTCAAGGTCAAAGGTCATGATGCGATTCAACAAGAATAACTGAGTATTTTTTTTTTTTTTTTTTACAATAAAACCATTTAAAATCATGTAACCTTAATTTTGACCTTTTAAGGATACTCAAGGTCAAAGGTCAGGACACAATTTTTAACTCAATTTCCTAACTCTCAATAATAGTAACGCAGTCTGTATCTCCACTGGTTTTGCCGTAATACTCCATTACAGGAATATTACAGGAAAACTATTATAGCTATTTAGGTGTTGACCCATGGCCCCCGACCTCTTGGATCAACAATAGGTCATGATCTATACACACAAGATGCAAAACTAGAAGACCAGCAATTTGGTGTTCATTGTGTCTCTAAGATGAATACTTCAAAAGTGATATCCAAAATTCAATTTGAACCTTTATTGTGACCTTGACCTTTGACCTAGTGCAGGTATGTTCAAACTATTCCACAAAGGGCTGGTGTGGCTGCAGGTTTTTGTTCCAAGCACACCAGACTGGACTCAATTCATCAACTGATCTCAGTGTTAAGAAAGTCGATTGGTCAAACTGTGAACTCTTGATTGGTTGGAACAAAAACCTGCAGCCACACTGTGATGTCATTGGACATCAACAATGACAGATGCTACTGTATATGCAAACCTGAACATGCATGAATGAAAAGAAAATTCCTTATTTATTCTATCTCTTATCATTGTGAAAACACATGTTTGATGACCTTGACCTTAGATCTACATTCACCAAAATGTAATTGGTTCTAGTCTGTACCAGCTCACACCTTCACTGAACATTTCATAGAAATTGATTAGGTAGCTTTTGTGTAAAGTTGCGGACAAACAGATAGACGGATTGACAAAAAAAGAACCTTGCCTCCCCTTTGTGAAGGGATCTGTAATAATGGGATGAGTCAGGGATCCTGTTTCAAATGTGTACCTGCCCCATGAGAGGTGAGGGTGTGATCTTCTAATGTGAAGGACACTGTTGTGTTAACAAATAGAGAGAGGAGCATGACTGAATATAAGATGTGTCCTTCGAGCACAAGGGCTGGGTTTTAACAAACACCTCAGGCCAGTGTTTCATGGCTATGTTGTTGTTTTGGTACCTACTTTTTGGTAGTTCAAAATAAGGTTCCTTGCCTTTACAAGCATTAAAGAAATACATTATATGTTATCTTGGGCTATATAAATTGCAGTATAACTTATTAGTATCTTTAAAGAAAATTATTTTAACTGGTAACCCAACTTCAATGAATTAAAGGATCGGGGGGTGGGATAATACTGACAACAGAACAAATTTTTTTTCATTTATTTGTTTATTCAAACAGGTAAAATAAAATAAGTAAAATATACAAAGAATTTAAACAGAAATTAAAATGACACCTCTTTAGCATCCTAGATAACTATACCTTGTTCGAAAGGGTGTAGGATGAAGTTAATAAAACTTATCTAGTCCGACCCCTTTGTATTACTCAGTCAGAACATGTATATATACAACCAAAAAGAAAAAGTGCATCAGAAAAAGGGAAACCTGTTCCTTGCTCCTTACAGGTGCCCCAATGGCATGAAGGATGGGTTAAATGCAGAGAACACATTTCATTGTATAATGACAAATAAAGTACTTTACCTTTACTTTACGATGTGAATGCAAAAACCCACAAGACTCTATCTTGTCTGAATCCTGTGATATTACCACTGATGTGTTTTAGCTGTTGACCTTTAGTGTGACCTTGACCTTTGACCTTTCTTTGACTCATTATCTATCATTCCTGAAAGTTTAATCAAAATCCATTCCGAACTTTCTGCCTAATCCAGACAAACAATCAATTCAATCAGAGTTTATATTAGTTCATTTAAATGAATGTGGCTATGGAGATGGAGTCTGAGGAGGGGAGGACACCATTACCTTCTCACACAACTTCCAGCCCCCCAAAACAAATAATTAACTATATAATGTATATTATAAGACATAATTGTCAATTTGTTGATGATTATAAAACTAAAGACCCCCTTATATAGATGTTATGAATACATTCTTGGAGCATTAGTTATTTGCATTTGAAGAAGTTCTGCAATTTCTGACATTTTTCCAGGCAGATGATGGTTAATCTAATAAGACTCTGAGGACAACCAGTGTGATTGTGCAAACTACCACTGTTCAGTTTAGTGTTATTTGGTGTTGAGCTGTTGTCCTGGAGATTATATAATGTGTGTCTCGCCTGTTTATGCATGATACTGAAATGAGTTTAGTTGGTAGGTGATCATAAGGTTGTTATCAATGTTCTTGATAACAGTAATGAATTTGACAGGCCTGAGCTCAGGAGTTGAATGAAGAAATATGTGAGGGTTTTTGAGAACAATGTCTTGCCAATGTCAATCACTGTTCAGTTTACACCAAATATAACCTTATCCAGTTTAAAATTATACACCACCTGTATTATTGTAGGAACAAATTTCATAGCTTTGCCCTGACAATATCATCACTTTGGAACAGGTGTAAGAAAGCCGAAGGGACATCTGCTCACACCTTTGGGTCTTGTATCATTTTATTTTCTTACTGGTCTGATATATTTCTCTGCTTCTCTAGGGTCTACACGAGTGTTTGGATTCCCAGTCCTATTGTAACTGTCCTAGGTGGGAAGGGTCCTTTACCTATGTCGAATACAGATGAAGCTCAAGTTGTATCTATGAATAATACTTAACCCTTTGTTGGTCAGCTCAATCATTTAGTAGAGGTAACTTTGAACCCTGATATCTAATCTAAATTGAAGTCCTTTGACACCACAGTCAATGATATATTCAGGTCATGCTAGTATACCACCAAGGAAGAAGATCATAACCATGACAACACCTCTGCTATGATCTTTTTTTTTTTTTTTTTTTTTTTTTTTTACACAAAATTGCAGGTAAGTTTGATTTTTTATTTTTTTATTATTAACTTTTACAGAGTCTATTTTACATAAATAATCCTCATGTTTCAGAAATACTTTGGTATTCATGTAATAATTTTTTAATGCTAAACCAAACAGTAGAAATGATAGTAAATGGTCATGAAATGCTAATGCTAATTGCTAATGCTAATCGCTAATGCTTATCGCTAATGATACAAACACAAATAGTTAATACATCTAATTTGCACTAAATCACAAATTATGTTGGTAAGATTAGTGGAGGAGTATTGTTTGAGTTTTAAATTCAGTAAAAAAAACAAACATCTGTATTTTATGTTATAATAGTCCATGTGAGGTGGAAAAAGCAAAAATAAATATTTTTTGATTGTGATTTTTGTAGTGTTAAAAAAAGGGTTAAAAACTAAAAATCTGCTTATATGGACTTCTGACTCTGCACCATCTTTTGAAATGGGGTCGAAGGGAATAGGGAATGTAGGCTATTACAACTTAACAAATCAATACTCTTCTATAACATCTGGGGTCCTTTATTAGTGTACATTAATAGTACAGACTGATTCACCCCTGCTGCTGAATGCACTCATATTATCTCCATATTATGTCAATTTACTTTTTTAAAATATTCGTTTTCTTCTCTCCCATTCCTTTATTGTATTGTTTAGGCATCAAAACCATAATATAGTTTTTTGTCATATGCTCATGTGCCTCATGTGTCAACATATATGTGAAATGTAACACAAAGTACTTCACATATAAGAATCCATACCCTGCCCCCCATAAATAACAGTAAAAATATTAGAAATAGAGAAAAAGGCTGAATAGCTGAAGTTTAAAAAAAAAAAAAAAAGCACAAAACAGTGATAAAATCGATCTTTGACCTTCCTGTTGCTAACTCAGTGATGTAGTGAAGTATTATAATTGTTTGAATATAATAGCTAACACAGTATCTATGAATAATAATATATTTGTACTATGAAGGGACTAGTCATTTGGAAAATCCACTCATTCATTAATCATTCAGGTTGATTTATAAAATGTGAAGTGTGACAGTCCACCAATGACTGAACCAACACGACCATTTAACCTGAGGGTGAACCAAGCAGTAACATCTGACTTTTGAGCTGACTTCTCCTTTGTCTGTCTGCATGATTGTGTTACTCTGTAAGGATCACCCAGATGTTTTACACAGTCCCATGACTCCTTAAATGTGAAACAAATCACAACAAGACAAAAATAGTTTATTGTGCTGTCACTGGGTCAATAATGAAGGACGAAAATGAAAATGACAAAACATTTTTATGCAATTTGCATATCCTAGTATCATGGTATTATTTGCAAACAACATAATTATCAAGGTTTTCTGCTTGGTTTTTGCACAAATGAACTCTCATCATGAGGGAGTGGTGTTTTTTTTTTTTTTTTTTTTCCCATACGCCGTCTTGATGAAGTGAGGAGTGGCCTGGTGGTGTGAGGGTTTGAGGCTATAAAAGAGTGTTTCTTTGGCTGTGGGCCTGCTGATACACCTACACAACACCACAGCTTACAGGCTGCAACTGTGTTCACCTGAGGACTGAAGACAGAAAAGGTAAGTTTTAAGTTTGCTATTAAAGGATATGGTTAGATTTTTACTGTCCATAGCCAAAATCACACACACTGGGTCTCAGATTCAAAAATAAAAAAATAAAAAACAAAATGGCATAGTATTAACAAATAACGTCTATATTTATATGCAGTTTATTCATTTAAATGGTCATTGATATCTGTTTTAATCTGGGTATTTGTGTTAATCACAGACATGAGAAGTAACTAAGTATAATCACTTTGTTACTGTACATAAGTAGATTTTTATGGTATCTGTACTTTACTTGAGTATTTATTTTTCTGGAAACTTTTTACTTTTACTCCCTACATTTTTGCATAAATGTGTACTTTATCTGTACTTTATACTCCTTACATTCTCATAATAGACTCATTACTTTCTCAAACTAAACAGATGTGACAGTTCTTCAATTCAGAGGAAAAATCAGTGACTTTCTATATCATAATTCTGAATTTATTTCAGAACTGTGACCTCTTATGGCATACATTTTGGCTTTTTATTTCACAATCATGCATTTCTTATGTCATATTGAGGACTTTTATCTCCTAATTATGCTTTTTAAAAATCTTTAAATTTTTTTGTACAGTAAGTATCCTGCCCATACCCACAAAACTGAGTACCGTGTCCCAATCAACTTAATTTTTTACACACTAAGTCAGTTTTAAAGGTTTTATTTTTTGATACATTTGAAACTTTAATGATCTTTCCTGGTTAAATAAGTATTATTTCATCAATGGCACAAAAATAAATAAATAAATAAATGTAGTTTTCTTTTTTCCAATTGAGAACTTGTTTTTATTTTTTACTTTTACTTAAGTAAAAGAGTGGAATTTACTTTTACTGAAGTATTTTTTTTTTTACACAAGTAGCTGTACTTCTACTTAAGTACAGAATGTGAGAACTTTTATCACCTCTGATTAGTCATGCAAAACATGATGCAGCCACAGATCAATATTAAAAAGTGAATGGTTGAAAAAAAAACAAAAACATTGACATAATACAGCATTTAAAAAAAAAAAATTTCAAATAGTTAAATGTTAAGCCTCCATTTGATCTAAAATAACAACACATTTAAGTAACGTTATGGTCTTTTGAGTAATTTTGATTTTGTGATCCAGTCTTTAGCCATTTAAGACTTAACTTTCTTCCATAACTCCTTTAGTCTAGGTTTTAAAAACCTGAAAAGTGAAGTGAAGGTTATTTGAGAGTTCTTGTACAGCAGCGGAAAGTAAAGGAACCTTTGAAAGTGGAAACTAAAAGTGATTTCAAATTGATCTTATTTTTATTTCCTTTTACTATTTGCTTATTACTAGAAGCAGCTTAAAACAGACTGTGCTTGTCTAACAGGATGTAATATATAAGTATCATGATGACAAGGAAAATGCAATAATCAAAACTAACAGAGCATAAGTCATTCCTTTAGACAAAATGATTCTTCAATACTTTGAACTGACTGCATTAACATATATGAAATTCAAATAATTTTGCAAGTAGAGGATTATTATTTCTTCATTTACTATTACTTAAATGGAACCTTTCCACATGCACCACAGACTGTAAATGATTCTTTATAAAAAAACAGTTATCAGGTTAAGGAGAAACATGTTGAGGACATGGCCATGTATACAATACAATAAAAGCAGTTGCAGAATCTAAAAAAAAAATCTAATTGAATATATCTATATAAGTGTCCATAGTTACCACCACAGTAATGGTAGACATTAAGGTGAAGCATGTGAACTATATGCATATGAAACAGGGGTTATGCAGTCACAGGAACTCATTAGTGACATAGACTGGATACCAAAGGATCATTGTACATGCACATTCTTCTCTAAGTGCACACAGGTTAATAAAACCAGTGAATGTACCATTATGTGCACACATGAGTCAGGATGTTTTCACTGGTCAATTCAATTAAAAGAGTCCATGGCATCCACTTACCTCTATCTACAGGCACAGTCAGGTCTGCTGACACCTTCACTAGCTCTAGGGTCCTCTGGTGGCTGCTTTGAGAACTATTTCCTGTCTCTGTAGCTCATGAAAGTTACATTCTCAAGGCTGCTGTGTCCAGACAAAGGTTATTTCTTTATAGATGGGGTTGTTTCGGATAGAAAATGGTAATAATTAATGCATTTGTTCTTGTTTCTGACAGGCAGCATGGATGTAAGTACCTCATCAAATCGTACAGTTGCTCAACTGGTAAGAGTCACTGCTGTAATTTCTCTCACTTTTCAATCTAAATGTGTAAATCTGTGCTTTTGTCAATGGGCGATTGTTGCAATGGCAAGTTGGTGTCCTCTGTCCTGTCCACACTTTCTCTTCCCCGCATCTCCATTCTGGCCCCAGACCCTTCTCAGTCTGACTCCTGTCCCTCTCCTCCTCCCACTCAGCATACTGATGCTCTGTGTGGCAGTTGCCCCCCTGCTGGTTCTGCCCCACAGGCTAACAGCCTCTGGCCCACTCAACCCACTGGAGCTACCTTCCCCACATGGCCAGGACAGCCCACTCAGCCCACCCAGCCTGCTCCATGCTGGACCGGCCAACCAAACACACCGTGCTGGACTGGGATGCAACCAGTTCCCGGCTCTGTCCCTCCCCCAGCCCCGATTTCAGTTCCTGCCCCGGCTCCGGCCATAGCACCAGCTCCTGCACCTGTCCCAGCTGTAGTCCCAGCTCCGGTTCAGGTTCCAGCTCCAACTCCAGTTCTGGCTCCGGCTCCAGTTCCAGGACAACCCTGTAACCCCTGCTGGCCTGGTCAGTACCCGTCTCTACCAGCTCCAGTTCAAGCTCCATCTCCAGTTCCAGTTCCAGTTCCAGTTCCAGGACCAGGTGCAGTTCCAGGTACCACAGGCCTGACCCCTGCTCCGGTCCCAGCTCCTGTCCCCACTATCCACCCTAACATACAGGGGTGGCCTGCTCATGCTGGCTGGCCCTACAACCCAGGACAGTCAGGATGGCCTGGGCAGAATCCATTTATGGGCCCCCAACACTGGCTCCCACCCACATCTGGACCACTAGTGAGTTAAAGTGTCTGACCTCTAGACCTCTGATGCTTGTTTATGCATTTACATAGAGAAATACTTAATGACTCCTAGAAGACAATCATGGCCATGTTCACAGTTAAGGCAACTACTGAAGACAGTGTGGCAAAAAAAGATAAATTATTTATTAATTATTATTATTATTATTATTATTATTATTATTATTATTATTATTATTATTATTATTATTATTATTATTATTATTATTATTATTATTATTATTATTATTGTTATTATTATTATTATTATTATTATTATTATTATTATTATTATTAATTAATTAATTAATTATTTGGTACTGTTTTATATTGTAGCTATTTACAGCTTTGGAAGTAATTGTGATACTGTGACAAAATTGTCAAAAATCAGTGGGACACTTAATCATGTCATTTAATCTTGTGAAATGGATGGATGGCTGGATGGGTGGGTGGATGGATGGATGGATGGATGGATGGATGGATGGATGGATGGATGGATGGATGGATGGATGGATGGATGGATGGATGGATGGATGGATGGATGGATGGATGGATGGATGGATGGATGGATGGATGGATGGATGATATATGATGCTAAGTTAATGACATAATTTTCTCATTATCAGTAATCTCAACAGGTTATGTTGAAGGGCTAACCTTAACACTTTAAAATCCCAAGTGGTGGATGTTTTTGATATATCAGCGATGTACTGAAAAATAGGGGAAATACAGGAGGTGAATGGATAAATGGAAGAAAAAACATTAAAGTAACTGAATGAGTAAATGCAGCTAAAGGTGGTTATTGATTCAGTTTAGATATACAGCTGAGTTATGGGTCAGGCTGTTGTATTAAATAATCTTTTTCTCATTTTGTTGTTTTTCAGAGTGTGCCGTACAACCTCAACCTGGCCCGAGGAGTCTATGACAAAATGATGATGACAATTTTGGGCCATGTCAAACCAAATGCTAAAATGTAAGAATATTTAACCACAGAAGCTTGGAATCAATTTTATTTATTTATTTTTTATCTTTATACAAAAGGAAAGTTCATCCCATATTTCTTGTCATCTGTTAGTACTAGTTTCCAAAAGTCTTTTTGTTTTTTGTCTTCATTAGGTTCACCATCAACTTTCTGAGAGGCAATGACATTGCTTTTCATATTAACCCGCGGTTCACCGAGGGGGGCAAACAGGTAGTGGTCCGTAACCACAAAGTAGGAGAGCGCTGGGGTATAGAGGAGAGGGACCTGAAGGGACCCTTCCCCTTTGCTCTCGGGAGCCCCTTTGAGGTGAGTGTTGGACAGAGACAGGAGGGTGGGCAGTAGATTTAGGTGGTGGTTAAAGATGGTGCGTGTAATATATGGAGTTACATCAGTTTCATCATCAATAAATGCAGACAGCATTCACAAATGTATATTGGGATTTATATGTATATACTGTATATATAAATGTCTGTCAACAAAATAACTTTCGATCTATATAAATGTACATATAATCCACAAAAAGTTTATACATTAATGAGCTTTACAAATGTATTTTTGATGCACACACACACACATTTATATATATATATATATATATATATATATATATATATATATATATATATATATATATATATATATATATATATATATATATATACATATATATATATACATATTTTTTTATTTTTTTATTTATTTATTTTCCTAATCCGCCCCCTCTTTCTTGTGATTGGCTGAAAAAGAGGAAGACATCTGATTGGCTACTGAACATTTCCTGATGATAAAATACATTTGTGTGTTTATCCACAAAAGGATAAACACACAAATGCATGAAGTTCACAAACCACAAGAAGGCAGATTCAACCATTAATTTTTTTTAACAATATTTGTATATCAATCAGAATATATTTGTGACCGTCATTAATTTTTATGTGGATTGTTTTTACATTTACATAGATGTAAAAATATTCTCGTTTTGTGTAAATTCTTCAGAGTGCATTTATTGAATATGACATTGATCTAACACCATAGGCCTGGATACCATCAATAAATCACTACCACACTGATGGTAAATCTGAAAAAAGGCTGTTGTTGAAACAGTTGCCAGACATAAGATGTCCTCATGACAAAGCTTTTAAACCCATTTGCCAGTATCTAATCTATAAACCACATTTTCCATAAACATTCATTACATTATTATCTTAAATCACTAAACCAGTAATTTCCTGGAGATAGGTTTGATAAAGGACAGCACATTTTATACAAGTCTTGAAGATACACACGACAAATACTTGATCAATGAGACCAAATCAACACATTTAAGAAGAGATGACAAGTTATTTCAGTGTAAAGCATGACTTGTCAACACTAAAGCCATACATTTGAGATCAAATAAATACATTTAAAACCTTGTACATTTATTTTGAAACCAAAGAAATCTCCTGCAACCCACCTGTAAGATGTCATATGATTTAGTTAAGTACTTTACCACAGAAACAAAGACAGCCAATCACATTGTCATAGAAACTAATTAAAGGCTCATGAATGTAAGAAGACATGAAATAATGGCTTCTCTAACTAACAGTGGGGGTCCAGGCTTCCTAACCATGCTCTTATTTGCTGTTGGTAAATGTTAAAGTCTTAAATGCGACACATGATGCCTTGGACTAACTCTAGGTCACTTTCTCATGCTTAATGTCAGGCTAACGTTTGGCAGAAAAAGTGGAAAGGGTTGGAAAATCCTTTGAGCAGTCTGATCGTAGATAAGGGAACTGCTGTACTGCAGGGAGACTCCTGGAGGTCAGTAGGGCTCTAATGTTGCCTACTAACACAATTAACACAACAGGTTTAGAACATGAGCTACATCTGAGAGCAGTTATTGACATCTTTCTGGGTGTAACTACAGCTGACTGATTGGCACCTTGACAACACTTTGCATAAAGTAATGTGTGTATGTGTTCCATAACATACAGTTTTATCAGCCTCGTTACAATTTTGTTTTCAAACTTTAATTCGTATTTTCCTAAAATGAACTCAGACAGCGGGTTCATAGACATTTGCAGAATGGAATTTCTATAATGAACTTCATTATTCTTTTTTTTTTTTTTTCAAAATCTGTCTTGCATGTCAGATGGATGTAGTCTTTTTAATGCAACTCATTTTTCTGTTTTCCAGATGAAGATCCTGTGCACACATGACTCGTTCAGGGTGGCAGTGAACAACATCCCGCTGTTTGAGTTCAGACACCGTGTCAGAGAGCTTAATCAGATCGACAGAATCAACATCCTGCATGATGTTGTCCTCACCTACGTCAACGTGGAGACACTTCCATGAAAAAAAACCCAGAAAAACAATATACATGCAAACACAAATAAACAGTATTCAGATGCTCCAAAACTTGACAAAACTAAAACCTTCCTGCATTTGATCATGGAGTGAGCAATTTGGTGTGTTAGTTTAAATGTGATAATCATATGAGCTGAGCTCATCCTAAAGTGTGCCAAACACACAACTAACCATATTATACAAAATGTTTTTCAGGAGAGCACTAATATTAATCATTTATAATCTTTTCTGTACATGGGTAATTTGTTACTAACAGAATAATGACAAATATTGTTTGACTTTAGAGTTGATTAGATGGCTCATTTGTCATGGTTGTTTAATTATGACTCAATAAAAGAAACATTCTGTTTGATGAATTATTTATTTTTTCATGTTGAAAGAACAGAATAAACAGCAATTCATAAGTATGTAATTAAGATAAGTTATGCCTTTATTAGCCCCACAAGGGTTTAGAGATGCAAAAAAAAATAATAAAAATAACACAAAAGTACAAAATCAAGAACACCAAATAGTCTACGAATGGATAAAGAAATGATAACTAGTAACAATTGGTGAGTGATTTCTCAACTGATCCAGGATTTTATCAGCTACAAGTATTTTTATGTGGGACAATAACTTTTATTCAACAAGTTCCATTTGATTATTTTTAACAAGTAAAAAACAAATAGATGAAGGAGAAAGAAGAAAACAAAGAAGAGTTATGGAAACTTGGCAACTTTCACTCAGTGCATCAACCACTGTCACTTTTCTTTTCCCCAACTGTAATAAAAACTCACTCCTAAACAAAGTCTAAAGCAGCATATGACGTTGGTCACCAGTTTTTCGTCAAATCTGTCAAACCTCAGAGACACCTCAAGTATCATGAATCCATTAATCTTTCTAAATCATTTCCTCCGACGGTGAAAAAGTCGACCATTTGTTCACATACCAAATGGGTGTCACTTGGGCCTTTTTTGGAATTTTTGTTTTGCAAAGTGCATTGTGGGAAAGGAAATGGGATTTTTGCAAAAGCCCAACTGACAGTTTGGTTTTGGTATATAAACAAATAGACTGCTCATGATGGAGTACGAGTAATAACATGATTGTTACTCAATGTGAGGGAAGTGATCACAGACCAATGGTGTCATGATACTGATGTTTAACAGATTTGATGAAAAGTTGGTTAAGGATGTCAAACACGGCTTTAACAAAAATCTGTGCAAGTAACAGGTCAGTGACTCACAGTGCCCGTGTGTGCATTTGCAGGCTCACACAGTGTTCGTATACATCTATGTACATGTAAAAACCAGGACATCCGATCAGGTCTTTGTGTCCAGTTTCTTTTCCACTGACTTCACCAGCAGCTCAGCATACTGTTCCAGGAGGGCCAAGGCCTTGTCATATTCACCTTTGACCTCCTGGTCCTCTTGGGCCACATCATGCTGTGTGATGGGTGGGGGGCAGTGAGTCCAGCTCTGTCTTTAATGTTAACAGAGTCTCAGACAGGATGCTCCTCATCTGCTGTTGGTCTTCACTGGGGTTTGGGCCACCCTGCAGGACCTGGAAAACACGGATTTTATTAGTTTGTTTTTCATGTTTAACATGAAAGACCCAAACCTACTCTGGTGGCCCCTGCCATAGATTGTAAGGTGGCACACGCTGGAGGTAAATTTCACCCAAAAAAAAAATATACCAATATTACTTTCCCAAAGTTTGCCAGGAGTCACGATAGACAGCAGTGTGATTTCTGTTGCGATTGAAGCTTCCATCAATATTTTATTTATGATTTCTGAATAGGTCTACTTTTGTTAGTGAAGGCATCTATTGGTGACCCCGCTTGTCCATATGAATGAGCCGCACCTGCTCTTTGGTCATCTCAGTTTTTGTAATAACCCTCATCTTTAATTTGTACTTTTCCATCTCTATGATCATAGTAAAAAAATACCTGATTTTCAAGGAAAATACACAGAATAAATGGGTGATAAATTGCTTAAGAAAGGTTAAAAAAAAGAGAAAACTCATTTGGAAGCTGCCACAAGAGTAATACTGGATATTTATGGTTCAATAGAGACTCAACAGTACTCATGTGTGATAGTGAGCAAACATTTAGTAACAGATATAGAATGTAAAATGTAGAATTATCTTAATACAGTCAACCGTCAAGTTGAAATCATTTAGTTTTTGGGCAAATTCCCTTTTTTTTTTAAAAAAATTCCAATTTATGAAGATCAGTAGTCATCTTTGAGCAGGTGAGTGATTAAATACAGACTCTAAATGCACTATATTTAAATAATAAATTATTGTTCCAATTATTTCATGATATAGGTAAAAAAAAAATTCAATCTTTATGGACAACAGTCAGTGTACAGTATAATATGGGTAAAAGGGAGAAATCTCATTCTCTGTAGATTTTATTTCTTTAATCTACACAGCCATTTTATTCTTTATCGTTCAAGTGATATTATCCTTTCATGCTCCATTAGCCACCTATGTTCTCTTCACACACAGACACTAGTACTGACCGTTGCGTAGAACAGGATGGTTTTCCTGACAGTTCTGTGAAGCTCAGTAGCAGCTTGTCTACAAGTTTCCAAGGTGATAGACTCATCTAAAGCAAAGCGCAAAAGAGAGAAGATAGTTTCAAATACTGCACAGCATGTGTCAAATCAGTGTACACAGATTCTACCTAGAGCAACGCAGGGGAGGGTAGATATTGAGCAAAACCTGGAAAAGTGTTTCAAGAAAAAAAAAATGTAGGAAAGAGAAAGCTGAAAAAAAAAAACATGGAGAAGGAAGGTGCTTTAGAAAGTGAACTAGCTGTGAAATTGAGAAAAAAATTGATTTAACAGTTTCAACTCATGAACGGTTGTAACTACAAATGTGCACTAGTTACCATTTAATGAAAAATGATGCTGCTTCTTATTAAACTGAAATAAAAATCTGCTGCCTTTGTAGGATCAATATCATCTAGGATAAAGCATCCCATGGTATTTAAGCCAAATACACCATTAAATTATATCTTTAAGTAATAATGAACACCATATCAACAAAGAGCAGGATTGCATCATTTCAAGGTTCATCATTTAGAGTATGGCTACAGCATCTTAAACATACCACACCAACCTATTTGAGTAAATAATTAAATAAAAATTACTAGATTACTTAGTGTAAATGTAATTTTAACATGGCACGTGGATGGAAACTAGAAGCTTCCATTGTCCCTTTGACTCCGACTCACCATCACAGTACTGACAGTAGGAGACATGACAGTGACAGGCAGATGGAAACACAGGCGAGAAGGCAGAAGGTGAGCAGTGTGGCGAGACAGGCCGACGAAGAGGGAGAAGAAGAGTGTCGACATAGAGGTTAGTAAAAGCCACACCTGGCTGAAGGTCAGTGCACGGCGTGTCAGCCAGTTCAGTCACCAGAGGGCAGTCTTTAGCTACAGCCACCTGTTCTGCCTGTTTAACACTGGGGACGAATGACAAAAATAACTATTGTCACAAGATACGTTTGGATTAATGACATTAAAAGAATATATCTGTTCTATATTTTAAATATATATATGACATTTTGTGGTGAAATGTACCTGTCCGAATTAGATCCCCTTTTGTTTTTCACCGGCAGGGAGCTGGTTGATGCTGTAGACAACAAACACACAAATTTAAACATTTAATTAATCCATCAACTCTTCATATTATATTACACAAATTATAATTAGAATTGGTTGCAGTAGAGTATAATATATCAGTAGCATATGGGCCCTTTATTGTAATTTTGCATGACCGCTACTGCGGTTTTAGTTTAATAAACCTCTGAATTAGAAACTCCTCAAGAAACTCACATTGAAGAGAAAATATAATGTACATACAATATACACATGGGAAAAAAAGCTCTTCAATTAAAAGTAGGAAAGTACAGGCGCTGAAATGCAAAAGAAAAAAAAGCAGCCTTTGAAGGTTGAGGACTGAGCCGTTTCAGTGCAAAATTATTTTACTGTACTGTATGTAACACTTTAAAAACACAAAAAGTAATAATGGATGATAACTTTGTTCAAACATGTTGGCAACAGAACATTAAACAGTATGTTGTCTATTCTCTGTGGTCCTCTTGTCTTGACTCAGCTTTAGGGGTATTGCTTTCAGTTTGTTTATTTTTAACACTAGCAGCAGAACTATGGGTTCAATTCATACCAAATTGGGTTTGTAGATTGCCAGTGACCCACAATAGATGCCATTATATTTTGGGAAAGTAGATCTAGGTTAACATTTTTTTTTTTAAGCGTCTTTTCTTAAACCATTTATTCATAATAGGTGAAATTTTACATCAACAAAAAACATCAATGTTTAAATTTACTTCGAACTAGGCATATTTTTAAAGGCAATCGATATGCTGACATCAGTACATGCAATGAAATGACGACATCCGCTGGATCCATGCCAAAATAAGCTACAAGGGGGTGGGGTTTATTTTGCTTGAATGTTAGTTTTCAACTTATTACATTTTTTTGACATGATGTTGGCATTCGTGTTTTTTCCATTGAGGTAGAAGTCAGCCTTGACCCTAGAAAGATGTTTACTGATGTAAAATTAAATAATTCTTGCTGTAAAAACTCATAGCTATGCGTGTCCAAATGTAAAGTGTAGTACACAGTAGATGCGTGAACACTATTTAAATACAATAATGAACCTGTGTGTGTGTGTCTGTATGTAATCAGCAGATATAGTCCTGACTTTGTGATCTTACCTTGTTTGCTTCCTGAGGCAGTTGCATCACATCCAGAGTCTGTAATTGGACTAGAAATCCTGAATGAACGTTCACACCAGCCTGAGCTCGGCTTCACTTCCAGGCAGAGGCTGCGCCGCGGGCTCAGAGGCTGCTTAGGCAGCGGGATGCGGGAGGGCAGGACATTCTGAGCGAAGGTTACACCAAGAGTAGGGGACACGGCAGTGGTGGGATGATGAAGAGGAGGAGGGGGTGGGGAGAGGGAAGAGGAGGGGGTGGCAGTTAGAGGACAGAGTGAAGCAGGCGGTGGGGAAACAGAGGAAGGCAATGGGCAGATACTGGCTGAGGTAAGCAGGGGAGACTCCATGTCCACCCCCATGGATGACCCCCTGCTGTTGGGTAAGGAGGGGGAGAGTGGGGGTGTGTCCGCCTGGAGCCCATCACCCAGAGAGGGGGAGCGGCTACTCTTGGCCATGGAGCTAGCGGTGGGGTTCATGTAGGAGTGCTGGAGCTTCTGTTTAAGGTTCTCCCAGGGCAGGGGCGACTGGAGAGACTGGGGGGAGCCAGAGGACGGTGAAAAGAAACGGAAGGAAGGTCTGCGAAGGGAACGATCCAGAGAAAGGTGCTGAGGTCGTGGGGAGAGGGGATCTGGAAAAAAAAAAAAGGAAGAAGATACAACTAATGAAACTTTAATGAAGGAGAAGACAGATAGTAGGTGCTGGGAAAGGAAATGTGTATAGAAAAAATAAAAAAATAAAAATCAGGATCTTCATGTCTTTTCTGTTTCCTTTCAGCACTTGTTCAGCTGCAGGAAAATCCAATATTGTATTTTTTTTTTCATATTATGCCCTGACAGAAGTTGAAAGTAGGGCTGTTAAATTAATAGATTACTTATTAGTTAATTTAGTGTGCTTTAAAAAAATAGCTTTTATGTCATTTTTAATCTCAAATTTGACACTTTCTGTATGAGAGTTGTCTTTTATGTCCTAACTTAAAGCACTGTTTTATTTATTTTACATTATCTGAAGCAGAGGAAGAGAAACAAGTTGAGTGTTCAATACTTGTATTGATCAGAAAAGTCTTGTTAGTTTTTTTAATATGTTAATTTACAGCCCTGATGTTTTATTATATTTTCTAATTATTTACAGATTGACAAAACACAAACATATTCCCCCAGTGGTGGAAACTAAAGGTTACAGGCAGAACTTGGTACTAGTCTGAAATACAGTAGAAAGTAAATGGCTATGATTTTTATACTTTTTAAAGTAATTTTTTTTTATTATATATCAGTATTTTTTTTTAAATGAACATCTCAAGTTTGACCAGTTTCGGCAATTTTTAGGTGAAAAAAAAAAAAAAAAAAAAAAAAAAAAAAAAAATCAGTATATGAATTAGTCACAGATTACAATTAATCTATTCACTGCACTAGCTGAAACATGAAGTTTTTCTATAGGTTTTACACCAGTGGCATGGACCAGCTTCTTACTGCTGTATTTTTTTGTCCTACTTTTTTTTTTTTATAAACAGATACAATTTTTGGCAACAATCCTTTTTGCCATTTTATTTTTAAATACAAGTTCCACATTTGTCTAACAACCATGTCTATTTTTTCAAAACACAGTCATATCAGCAGATTATAGCAAACAAATTATGTGCATTATTCCAATCCTTTGATATACATAAAGGCATCAATTCCCCATGCACTTCTTCCAAAACTGATGAATAATTCTGTGACTTTACATTACCAACATAATTTTGTACAATTTTGCTTGAAATTCTGACTTCAGCTAAACGTATCCAGATTTTTTGTTTGCAGCTTTGTTACCATCTACACAAAAACTATTATTCTTGAAATGTGCATCAAAAAAATATACGCATAAATAATTTTTTTTTTTTTACACAATTGCTCCAAGTCACGGCCTATCAGTGAGAGAAACTGACCCAAGACCAACTACAGATACTGCAATTTATCATCCTGAATAATACCATGACCTACAAAACTACAGATTACAAAACTTTGTCCTTGGTCTCAAGACCCATGGATTTTAAAAGAGCTGAATAAATAAGCTGAAGGATTGTTTCATAAAGGTTCAAGACAAGGGAGAAAGCTGCAGTGAATGAGCAATTCATGAAAATCTGGGCTAAAACACAGAAGACACTGTAGCTCAGCAATGACTGTGGTAGATTTAAAATGCTAGCCTCATATGTTGTTCAAGTTATTGTATTAAAATATGTAAAGTGACTTTTTTTAAAATGTAATTTAGCAAAAAATATACAAAATTATTGATGCATTGTATTTATTCAGTTATGTAATAAGTAATTATTAGAAGCGTTATTTTTCAATGCAATATGAAACTGCAAAACCATAGGACACAGGAACACACAATACAGTACATGTCTTCTGCAATGCACCAAGTTATTTGTGTCTCGTCTCAAGATCGATAGAGACCTTTAAGCAGAATTAACTTGCTGAAAGGCTTGTGTGAGACAATATTTGAGGAATGTAAAGTGTCTTGTTGGTTGAAATGCATTTCACACCAATGGTGAACTGACTTTGTAAAGCCCATTATGTAAATAACGTGGCAAAATTACCGTGGTATTGAGTGTGAAACCATTTGGAAATAATTGCAATTATGACAATTCATGTTGAACAAAAATTGAGTCAATAGCCAGTGTGTTTAACTACAGCCATACAGAAAGAAAAAGCTTCACAATCTACACCTAATAGTAATAAGAAAGTGGGGGTAATGCATGTAAATAATAAATGAAGGATTTTTTTTTTTTTTTTGTTCGATTAAACTTACAGTCTGAGGCCAGGTTCTGGACAGAGTGTGACTTCTGTATGCACACTACCCTCTCTGAGGCTACAACTTCCTTGAATGGAGGACTGGACAACCTCCACAGGTGGGACCCTGGGGTCTTCTTCTTACTGGGTCGAAGGGTAAGACAATATTCTGGAGATGCTGCACCTGCCCTGCTGAAATTAAGCACAACCAGGACCTTTAATAGTGTCTTAGGACGACACAGAAAACATCCACTCACCCTCAGTCCATCTACCTTCACCATTTACTGTCCCAATCACTCTGCCCTACCGTCACCTTTGTCCTCTTTCTGTCCTCCTGCTTCTAATTGGTTCCTCATCACCTCACATTATTTAAGTTCTCTTCTTTCCTTCTCACCTTATCTGGTTATTTTGCTTCCCCTCCTGGACAGTCTCAGATCTCCCAGCTGTCCAAATACTCACTCACCTGCTCTGGTTCTACTAACAGGGGTGGACAATTCTGCTTCTCAAGGGCTGGTATCCTGCATGTTTTAGATGTTTCCCTCTTCCAGCACACTTGGAACCCATTACATCATTATCAGGCTTCTGCAGAGCTTGGTGATGAACTGATCCTTAATTGAACCAGGTGTGTGGAAGAGGGAATTATCTAAAACAGGGGTCTGCAAACCCTGGTCCTAGAGTTCTACTGTCCTGCATGTTTTAGATCAGGGGTGTCCAAATCCAGTCCTCCAGGGCCAGTGTCCTGCATGTTTTTTTTTTTGTTTTTTTTTAATAGAGATTTCCCTCTTCCATCACACCTGGAAGCCATTACATCATGATTAGACTTCATGATAAGCTAATCATTTGTATTGCTGTATTTTTAGTTCTATCTTTTTAACATTGTTACTATTGTCTTTATTATATGTATTATATTAGTAAGTGTGTAATGTGATGCATGTGTGACTTAAGCACTTTATTGGAGCATCATTCACTTTCATTGTATTTTATATACAATGACACTAAATGCATTGAATTAAATCATCCATTGAACCAGGTGTGTTGGAAGAGGGACACGTCTAAAACATGCAGGATACTGACCCTCAAGGACTGGATTACCCTACTCCTGTATTTGACTTTGTCTCTGGTTTGAACTGTTTCCTGTCTGTCTGCTTTTGGGTGTTTCCACAACTACTGTAAAACATTTACAGTCAGGTGTACATTGATTGTAAATTTAGAATTGTACTCTTTTTGCTCCATTTTGTCTGCACTACAATAAAGTAACAATTGCATTTTCTTTAGCCCTATTCATTATTAACCTGTAAGTAGAAGCAGTACTTTAAAGAAATGCAGGTTGCAAAAGAGAAAATTTATCTAAACACCACTGTCTTATGTGACCTCAAAGTTTCATTTGTCCAGCTGGTGTTTTATTGCATTTTTGCCATGTTATCAATGTTATATAATGATTTATTTATGCAAACAGTGCATTTTGTGCTTTTTCTACTAATGCATTTATGATGCATTAGCCAATCCAAAGGAGCACTTGTCTAAAAATAACCCCCCTGCAGCTCCCTGTCAGTGTTTTCTTCTTACTTTAGTCCTTCAGTCTTGCCGGGGGACGTGGGGCTTTTGTATTCGGTGTTTCTGCACAGGCCATCTTCCATCAAAGGCCGCACCTTAGACACTGGAGGCTTACCAGAGAGGCTGCCTTGTTCCTTTCCGTGTACTTTGACAAGCAGAGGCCCTCCTCTACAAACAGAAAAGCCATAATACAATTACAGGAGAGAATGAATACACACAAAGGACACGCTGTGTATTCTCATAGGTAGTACCATAAAGACCAAGAGATAATACATTGCTCATTTTCAATTGACTTTAAAAGCATTTTCTGCCTTGAAGGAAAACCATCAGCTCAAATGTTAAAATTGCCCAGACAGAGTTAATAATGCCATTTCGAAGTGGCAGCTTGGCTAGATAAAGAAGCTACACAGATGGCTCAGTAGAGCCGGGTGCATGAGTCCGCATGGGTTTGTAATTATAGCTGTGATCTGAAGTGGTCAACAGTACCTGATATTATGTCCTCTGGCCAGGAAGCGTGAAGACATACTGAGCCTCGGGACTCTGCTCTGTTCTGCTGTGGGCACACGTCAAGTGTTAAGAACAAAAAAACAAAACAAAAAAAAGCAGAGAGGAATAGAGGAAGTGGCAGTTACAGAGAGAAAAATAAAGAAAAACAGAAAGTAGAAATGGAACCAACAGGCTCAGGATGTGTGTGTGTGTGTGTGTGTGTGTGTGTGTGTGTGTTGGCACCTGTTTGATTTCATTTCAGTGTGTGTTTATGTGTCATAATTTTCCTCAGCGTGTGTCAAAAATAGTTACTGTACAGATCAATTCTAAATATTTAAAACTGGCTGATTTTTATTTTCTGCAGCATCACTGAACTGATACCAGCTGTACTTTCACACTCTTCTCTCTTCTCATAGTTTGTTTCAGTCACTCCAACTGAAGAGCTCTCAATAGACTATGGGTTATAGCAGGTTTTGATTTGGTGTTAGCTCATTAACAGTAGCAAATATAGAGCTTTTGAAACTGAATCGGGTTGACAAAGAAGAGAGTATGAGAGCAGTTTGGGAATACTTTGCATTTGATGCAAATGAGCAAAGAAAACCACAGGATTACAAGCAACGCTAATGTGTAACTGACACTGCAAAATGGTGCTAATATAACACGCCATTCAACAAGTTTAGCAAATAACTTGGGGTTTGGTGTTATTATGATGATATTGACTCGTCTGTTCTGTTGGGAAAGTTACACTTACATTGGTCAAATGCAAGTTGGATAGTTTCACGGAAAAAGATAATCATGTTCATGTGTTATCAATGGCAGCATAACATGGAGTAGCTGCAGTAGCACTAAACAGTGACTTCAACTGACCTTTGATTATTTATTTTTTGTGATTTAATGGCATTAATAAACCAAAAATGATGACTGATTATGTTATTAGAAAGCACAGTATATATTGATATAGGCTTGTATTATTACTGCTTTTGCAATACTCAATTTTCCCGGTAAAGCATCATGTAACTGTTAAAACTCTTGAAAAACAAAAATATTTTATTGGATAATTTTAGTGATGGTCTGATCAGATGCTTTTTGGTTGAGAAAAAGTCCTCCTTAAAGGAGTAATATTCTGCTTTTTTAAATTGAATTATGCATTTTAAAACATACAAGGTTGTTTTGAGCACTGGCCCTTTAAATGCAAATGAACCACTTCACATCCCACCCCCTCCAGGTTGTTGGTTGTGCTGCTCTGTCCTGTTCAACCAACAGTTGAACATTTTAGGTAATTGGGTTGAAGTTTGGATATATTGTCAGTATGGTCTACAATTGTTGCTGCTGACAAAAAATTGTTTTGTACTTGGAGAAATGTTCATTGCAAGTCTGGACCTTATATGTGACCCACCACCACGAAACCAGGCATAAGTGTCTGGAAATCAAAACTGAGTTATCTGTGTAGCTTGGTAGAGTGGAAAGTAAGGTTTAAGATGGTGAAAAAATTATGTTTCTATCATAAGTAGAACCAAAGTTATGGTCATTTTAATATCCACAGTTGGACCTATTATGCAATTTGCATATTTTTAGATATTGTCCGTTAAAGTTTTGGATTGTTTTGGGGTAGGAAGTCCTTAGCAACGCATAATAATTCGTATCCGATTGACAAAAAATATTCACAGATGTTAAAGGACACTCTGATGGACATGTCACAGAAGTTCTATATATTGTAATAATAGGACAGAATTGCGACGTATTATAATCATTTGGCTTACACCATTGGACAAGAGCATTCAATATAAGCTTTTACCTCGTACCGAACACTTGGATGTTTACGCACGGAACGGAGATCGGTTTGTTCGGCGAAAAGAGGTGGAAGTCGGCTTTGTCTTTGCTCAGCAATCCTTAAACTTTTGTCACCGCTTAAATAATTGACCGAATAAACACCTTTATTGATTGGATTTCAATGTAATGACCACAGGAACTGACCATAGAGGTGTTACGGTACCGTTTTTTGATAAGGTGTAAACACAAATAAGAAATCACCTTCCAGCCTAAATTTGGCTGTAGCTCTGAACGGCTCAGCGCGACTTATGCCTGGTTTCGTGGTGGCGGGTCACATATGTGCAAATGTCTGGGTTCTAGTCGTAATTAAACCTATAAAACATTAATCAGGAACTAAAAGTGCTTTTAGAAAACCACTTGATTTTTCCAAAATGAATATAAAGATAGCTTTTGTAGCACCTGGAGGGTTAAAATTAATCTTTTTGAATTAGGTTTTATACACAAATAAATGAACCAAAGACTAAGAAAAGTGGGTTTAGTCAAATATGACCCTTTAAGGTAATCCAGAACTTTGTGCAAGAAATTTTTTTTTTTTACATTTTTATCTAAAGTGTGCTTTTTTTTTTTTTTTTTTTTTTTTAAATATAATTAGTTTTAGTTCGTGTCTGTCTTTCTGGCTGTGAATGACAGACATACTGTTGACATAACAAGAACTGAAATGTCTATTATGTCATATTATAACCAAAAACAGTCAGCACCCGTGGTCTGATGAGTCCACACTGACCCTGTTCCAGAGTGATGGATGCACTCAAGGTTAGAAGAGAGTTGGATGACACGATTACCACCGTGCCTAGTGTCTCTACAGTGTAATCCTGTGACGCCAGTGTTATGATGTGAGGTTGTTTCAGTTGGTCAGGTCTAGGATAAGGAACATTTTGAGTCTAAATAATGAAAGAAATAACATGATACCAGGGCATGTTGTAATCAAAATGAATGGCTAAATAATGCTAAGGTGTAACATTAGACCAGTATTTTTCAATCTTGGGTCGCCTAGAATTCAAACAGGGTCAGCTGAAATTTCTAGTAATTGATAAAAATAAAAACCTACTGATAAAAATATACGGTGAATTGAGAATAGACAATCCCAATCCATAACAGGCATGAAAAACTGTGAGGCTGAAAGCAGCTCTGTGGTTGTGTTTATCTGTCAAATGTTCATTATGGTCAGTTTCAGGTGCTGCACCTCTTACATAATTCATAGTTTGAGTTCTTGTTTCTTCAGTATTAATTGTCAGCCTTGTGCATACAAGCTGGACTGACTGTACATAAAATAAAATGATCACTTTGTGCAGTAATAATCTACAACTGGTTTTTCTCCCTCCATCCATAGAAGTATACATTATATAGACGAAATGTAAAATGTACATTTATTTACAACATAGTATAGCAAACTATTACATAATCAAAAATAAATGTCTCTATTTTGAATGTCTGGAGTTGCCAGAAATGTATGACGTTAAAAAGGGGTTACAAGCTATAAAAGGTTGGAAACTATGGTATTAAAGGGTGGGACTTTGTTGACCAAGCTAAAATATTATGCTGATATTGTGTCATTCTTATCCTTGGTGTGAAAAATGTATTAAATATTGCTACTTTCAGGTTATTGTAGGGATGTTTGCAGTGTTACCCATGCTGCAGCTGTCCGCCAACGTCTCAAAGTTCTGTTTGAGGAAATCCTCTTGATTGTGGTCGACAGCATCTGTTACCGTCCTCAAAGCCTCGTCCATACTTGTCAGTACTGCTTCCTGCTGTTCTTGCTCCCTGTCTTCATTCTCCCCATCATAGATGTCCTGACTGAGGGACTCCATGTCTATAGGGTCTGAAACAAAAGGAAGAATAATAATCACTGAGGTACACATACACATACTAAACCCCCCTCTCAAACCTTGGTGCATCAGCTGCCTATTGCAGGTACGTTACCTGATAATCTTCACCAATGAACAGAGAACTTGGGCTTATGTGGTGGTTGCATTTGACATATTGCTATCAGGTCTGAAACTGAGAAAATCCTACACTCTGTGTGTTCAAATCCCTCTCTGTGGGTATCAGCCTGACTGTGTGTTGAGAAGATATTCATGTACATTTCAGCTTTTCACTTTAAATCCACCACTTGACACACTTTGGGAAGACACTTAAAAGTTGAAAGCTAAAGAGACTGCACACTGAAATGCAGCGTACAGCAGCCAGCACTGTTCTGCACACTATTCCCCAGACATCTATCTGCTTTTATTCAACCTTATTCTATTCTTATTCCATTGTTTGCCAGGGATGGAGTAAGACCTCACCATCCAGGGCACGATCGGGACTGGATTCCCTGCTGTCGTAGTCCAGCGAGCAGGCGCTGTCTGGGCTGCAGCTGTCCTGGCTCTCACTGCGGAACCCTTGTCCTTGCATCCTGCAGTGATGCCCCTTCATCATGTACTCACTGACGTATTGAAACACACAGAAAGGAAAACGATGAGCAGTGGGAAACATTAAACCTGGTGTGCAAAGTACACCACAGCTTCCATTTCTCTCACATTTTCAGTCAAATATGGGCGTCCAACATCTGCAATGCAACTGATTGGGTTGGTACTTTCCATTATTACTATTAATAGGAATATGAAGAACACAAGAAAACAAATGGATGCAGTGATTAGAGAAAGAAGGAGATGCTGGTTATTTATTTTTGTTTTAATCTGATTTAATCTGTTTTTATAATTTTTTAATCTCTTTTTTTCTGTATATTTTGGACAAGTGTCTGGCAAATAAACTGAATTGACTTTACAATTGAATTCAATTACAATTTAGTAGTAGCCTTTATTCCTATATATGCAATACAAGTATGTCATTTTCTGTTTTACAATGCAAAAGAAGGAAAATAAAGTCCAGTGTAAATATCTGGTATTTCTGAAGTTTAAGCATGCAACTGTAATAACATGGGGATCCAGAGGTTCTAGACGTGGTAGTTTTTATGCTGTTGTGTGTTCGTGCATGCTATACAGCATTTGTCCAGCAGTTGCTGCCAAAGTGTTCCGGCCATAGCAGTCTGATTGTAAGGCTATTGTATTCCAAAATTCCTGAAATATTATTCCTCTCAACTTCCCATTTCGATAGTCTGTTCTTTGACCAAAAATACATAAATATGCCAAACTGCACCAGCCAGCTCTTTCTGGATTTTCTGTAAATCCCCAGACACACACACACACACACACACACACACACACAGAGGACACTTGGCAGCAATATTTATATATATACAAAAACAATTATCCTATAACATAACTATTGTATTCTTTAAGACTTTAATTTGTATCACCTTTTTCTTTTTCTAAGACAAAAATGGGCCATACAAAGTGTACATTTCCACACTTTTAACCAATTATCACTGCAACTGTACTAAAGACATATGGACAATCTCAACCAAGACAAAACACTAAACACACAAAACAATAAAGAATAATAACTATTACATAATATACTGTAACTATACTATCATTTAACTATTGGTTTTGAGAATACTGCAAACATTGTGTATCAGTAACAGATTAATTTTAAGACTACTCCATGATGACAAGGATGCAATAAACTAGAAATCCATGACAGAAATAGGACTTCCTAATATATCCATGCCCACTACAATTTCACAGATCATGTTTTTAGGGAGCTCAAGTTTTGTGCCTGTAGTTTGCATTCTGATTAACCCAAAAGTAGAGAAGCACTGCAGTTCTCTTTCAGTGTCATTGTGAACATTTGGGTGAAACAGTGTGAGCTACAGTATAGTCACAAATGTACCCATTCAGTAAACTTATATCGTCCTCGTTCTCCTCAGAGTAGAACACGGTTCCTTTGGTTCCCTTGACGCTCTTGGACGTGTGTGACGACAGCCAATCAGAGTGTGGCTGGGGCCGACACCTCTTCGTTTTCTCCTCCAACTGCTGCTTTAACAGACCAAATGAACACAGAGGTGATTTAGCAGCAGAGGTCAGCCATTAGGCTTACACAATGTCCCTTTGTCCCTCTCTTGCAGTAGAGAACCATGTACCTTTGGCTCCTGGTGGTTTGACATGCGCCATCTCTCTTTGTCACGAGGGGGTCTGCTGGGACTTTTTTTGTGCCCGAAGGTCTCCAGCTGCCTCAGGTCCAGCATGGACTTAACCATCAGCTCTACCGTGCCCATTCGATGAGACCAGCGCCTGCGAGGACGCTTAGAGGGGTCAGGGGTAACTTGACTGACTGTGTTGTTCTGGATTCAAAAAGGACACATTGACAAAGAGGAAAAAATGATTTCTATTGAACCAAAAAAATAAACAACAGTGGTCTAAGTAGAAATAAATATAGGTTCTGAGTTTGTTAGATCATGAAAAATGTGTTAACCACCTGCCTGAGGGTTCAGATTTTCATCTCTCAAACACTGGTTCTGTGTCTACTGAAGGTACTGAAATAAAGCCCAACCATAGCATCCAAAAAACAATTAAAATAACGTCGGATTTTGTTTTTGTCAACAAAAACTAAGAGATATTTTAGGAATGTTTTTTATTTCTTCAGCCACATTTTGTCTGGTTTTTACTGTGTCATCTCTTCTGTATTATATATTTAATCATAGTTATCATCACAAGACCATCATTTACATCTAGTTTTGTCTCGTTTTTGTCATGTGATAAAGGTTCGTTGATGACAATATTTAGTCACCACAAGGCACACTGTCAATGAATGGTTTATTTTTTAGATTCTTTATATATAAGGCGCGCTGGATTATAAAGGGCATTAAGTGAAGTCAAAATTATTAGATAAAAAGTCTAAATTATGAAATAAAAAGTGAGAATTATGAGATTAAAAAGTCATAATTATTAGATAGAAAGTCAAAAATATTAGATAAAAAGCTAGAATTATGAGATAAAAAGTCAAAATCATTAGGTAAAAGTGAAAATTATTAGATTAAAAGTCTAAATTCCCAGTCACTAAGCACAACCACAATTAATCCATATATAAGGTGCACTGTGATTTTTGGAGGAAATTAATGTCTTTTAAGTGCACCTTATAGTCTGTAAAATACAGTAACCTTTTGTTTCCCAAATTTCATGTTATTCTTCATCCAAATATTGGCATGGACACGTCCATAGCGAAATATTACATGTTGCACCTAACTCTAACTGCATAATGCATATTTTGAGTAAGTATGTTCTATGGTTACACACTGTAGTTTACATAGACTTTACCTGTAGAATAAGTCACTTCTGCTGTCAGCAAGTAACTGGTGATCTATTAAAGTCTTATTTTTATCAGGTTTAGTGATGTCTATTCAAGTTATGTAATTATCAAGGGGTAATGTTAATAAATATTGTTGGAAACATTTAATACAAAGCAGTTACACAGCATAATATACACCAAGTAACAAGTTTTTGGATATTTTAATGTGGAAATTTAGCATTTGCAAACTTCAGAAGCATTGGGTTTTTCCACCAGATACTGAAAACTCCCTTTAGAGATTGTAAGATTCCATTTTTTGGCAGGGTGTTGAGGAATGGATTTCATTTAAAAAAAAAAATATATATATATATATATATATATATATATATTACTTTTTTGACTCAGTGGGGAATTTCCTCCTGCTGTATCACAGGGGATTTATTTTCATGTGTGGTAGATTGAAGCCTGAGATCCTTAAGCCACTTCAGTCCCTCTGAAGTCAAGATAGAAGCTAAAGCACATAGATAATAGACGCATCAGCTTTCCACTGAAATGCCAATTAATAGTAATGGTGGATTTACGTACTGGTGCCCTTGGTGCTGCCCCCTCCCCCCCAATCTGCAGAACAAAAATGCTGCTTTAGCTGGGAATTGAAATCTGCTCTTCTGTGTTGCAGTCTAAAGCGTTATCTATTGAGCTGAACCTCCATTGGCCAAAAGGTTGACCTATTTTTTATTTTATGTTTTTATTTCTTATATTGTTTTTACCAGATTTTAATTCATCTTTGTTTTTCTGAGGGTTGAATTTTATTCTTCTTGATCCACTTTGAAGTGTGTGTTATCACTGTTATTTATGTATTTATTCCATTGTTTTATGATTCATGTATGGCACTTGTCCAGCTGTAAGTTTATAAAGTGCTTTATAAATAAAGTTGATATCAGGGCTGGGACTTGAGGACAGGCAAGCCAGGCAGTTGCATGGAGCTCTGCCCACATTTTTCTTTTATTAAATTTTTTTTAATATATAATTTTTTTAATTACATTTTTTATTATAAAAAATGCACAAAAGGTTTTAATTTTTTTAAAAACGTATTCAGTCACATTTATATTTTTTATATATTTTAAAACCTAATATACTAATTTGCAATGCACTTTTGGAATAATAAAAAAAAAGTTAATATTTTATATATTTCTGTGAGTGTCAGATTATTTACAACAACATTTGGACCTGACTTTGAGAACTTAACTCATGTATTTTTTTTTGTTTAATAATTGTGCAAAAAAAACTATTTTTTGCAGATGTGGTGGAAGGAAATCGGGTAGCCACAGAAAATCCTCCTTTTTATTTTAATCTCCTGTCACTGCTTCTATGATGTGATTGACAGATACACCCAGCCACAGTGAGGTCACTGGCACCCTCTGATTCTGTGGTGGTGCAGCGACCCCAGACAACTATCAGCATGTGTCAACGGTTAGACCGATTACACTGTTTCACATTATTTTCAATATTTTAACACCCCCCCCCTCCATTATTTTTCTGGATCTGAATAGAGTAGACTTTCTTTTTTCTTAAAAAAAGCAGCTTGATCATTTTTATTTATGTCACTAATATGAGTCAAAACTGTGTTGACTGCTTTAATTTTATAATTATAATTGTCTTTACATCATTATTTAAAAGCTTTTCTTATGTTTGTGTTTCATTTTCTCATCTTCTCACAGTGGATTTACAACAGACCTTTGTCAGCTCCCAGTCCTGTCCTTCATCTGAGCCACCTGTTGTATGAAAGAACACAATAATTATAAGCTTGAAAGTAATTACAGGATACTATTTTTACACGTGAATGCTTATGAACGTCTCCATAGAGAGGTAAGGGAGTCAGCAGGACAATCCTCTACTCAATTCAATAGTATTGTGACTTCTTTTAGTTATATTTTTAGCCTCATATAGGGTTTAAGTACAGTACCTGTGTCTTCCTCTCCGTGGCTGCTGTCAGAGGAGGTGTTGGTTGTGTTGCCTTCGGTGTCGTTGAGGTCATCGTTCTCTACCCCATCCTCCTCATGCTCATGATCACTGTCAGAGGAAAGACCTCCTAGAGCGGGGGAGCTATAGACCTCACGCCTGGACACAGACAAACAGTCAAAACCAAGTCCTCAGAGTGTATTCTGTGAAGCTGTTATGAACATTACACATGGTGTGTGTCATCACCTGAGGCTGGAGGTCCTGCAGAACGGTGTGTTTGGGTTCTGTCGGAGCTGGCAGAGCCTCCCTCTCATGCTCATTGTTAGCTCTGGAGCCAGTCGCCATACAAAGATACAGCTGTGAGATAAAAGCATGCAGGCATTAAAAATGCATCATTTCATTTCAGTTTGACTATTGAGGAAACTATCTGCAAACACATTTCCGCGCTCATTTCCTTTTGCTGCCAAGGTTGAAGACCATTTTAATTTGGGTCCTGCTCCCATTCTGGATGCCTTTCTAATTCTACTGTGCTTCAAGGTGTATCAGTGACACAGTTCATATTTATTATCTGTCTGGGTGAGTAGAGTTACACAAAATGTAAGAGTATCTAGTTACTTGGGCTGTCAAATGATTAAATGTTTTTTACTTGGGATTAATTTGGATTAATCCTGATTAAATATTCATTTTAAGAAGGGAATATATCTGTACTTAAGGTGTTTGTTGTCTTAGCTTAGTGCTAGCAGAATCCCTAATTAGTGTATGCTTCACGTTAATATAGTATTTGTAAGGGATAATGTATTGCCCACGCGTGACTATCAGAAAAATATTTCCAGACGGGGCCGAACAGTAGCCTGACGCCAAAGGCGGAGGGGCATTGTTCCGCCCCAAGGGGAAATATTCTACAGGTTATTACAGCCTATTACTGCTTATTTTGAGAAAAGACAGACAATTGAATATTTACTTTAAAAGTGGCCGAACTACCTGCGGAGTGATATGATACCAAGTGACAAAACTTGTTGCCATTGGCAGCGGGCGTTAATGGCGCAGCGGGTGGTTATTGAAAAAAAGTCCGCAAACAGAACACTGGGAACGTCCATTCAAAGTGAATGGGAGCTGTCACAACATTCTAGAGGGCCGTAGAATAATAAGATGGAAATGCTTTGATGAAAAGAAAACTCCATCGAAACACTTTATGTTGGTTGAATGTTCTGTTTGTAACCTTTATTTAACCAGGAGCAAAGATCCCACTGAGATTAAGAACCTCTTTTCCAAGGGACTCCTAGGTAAGAGGCCGCATAAAATACAACACAGTTAAACATATAGTTAAAACAAACTATAATTTACAGGAAAAGTCAACCTATGAAAAACAAGTGCAAGTCATTGTATTAGTCTCTAACACTTGACAGCAGCAGCAGTTCTAGTGAGGCAACAGTAATGTACTAATGTAAAGAATGATGCTCAAAGAGATAATCACTGTGTCGTCTATAGTACAGTGCATATTGGCTTCACTATTATTTATTTATTTAACCTTTATTTAAAAAGGAAAGTCCCATTAAGATTAAAAACCTCTTTTTCAAGGGAGTCCTGGCCAAGAGGCAGCAAAAATTTACAGACATAGCCTAGTAAACTAGCTCGCTTCTAGTGACAAAAAGGATTTTTGCATGAATCGTTGGTCTAGTGACACTCCATGGGACTCAGTATTTCCACGCCACTTCGACAACAATGGGCAGGGTTAAGGTTCAACCCCTGCACTTACATCTTACGTCATGCTGGTTGCTGCAGAGAGTAAAGAGCCAATGGCAGAGGCAGGTAAGTATTTTATATTTTTTAAAAAAACAATATTTGATGAAATTATCAAGGCTGTAAACAAACACTCCACCAACCAACCAGTCAATAAAATCATACTATTGAATTTTCCTCATAAGAGTGATGAGTCAAATCTGATAAACTAACCGCTTTGGTTGGTGATGAAAGCTTGATTTTTGACCCTGCCTGGAAATTATGTATGAAATGCTTACAATTATTTGGGGTGATATCTATGATGTATCAAGGTGATGTTTGGGCAAGGGAACTTGATGGTATGAACCACTAGAATAAACACAATTCATAGTTTTTAAAGCACCTGCTCAGGGTACTTCATAACTGGACCTTCTGAGGCAGCCCAACAACCAGCATGATGTAAGACGTAAGTGCAGAGGTTGAACTTTAACGCCGCCCATTGTTGTCGAAGTGGCGTAGAAATAGTGAGCCTCGACGCTCCATAGAGCCTCATCGAAAACCAGTAAAATTTTACCAGTCCAATGACAACGCTCCATTTGTGTAGCGAGATTGTAGGGCGGGGCTTAGCACAATGGCGCCAGGGTTGAAGAAGAATGAACTTGTATACAGTCTATGGTATGTAAATGGATACTTTTCCTCCACTGTTACCGGTGTGTTAACGTTAATTAGCCTAGCCTATAGGATGTTAAAACAACCATAAAGACGCTAGTTTAGACTTGTTTTCATTGCTCTGTATACGTCACATTGTTGGTTGCTCTGATTGGTCATAGCACTGGCCAATTATGTGCAGAGCGGTTTGAAAGCCAGCCGTTGATACCACCCGTACGCTTAAGCTCAGTCTATGGATCGTCTCCACACTATGAATTCATATCATAGCCAGGCTGACAGACATAGACAGTTTATAAAATTACATACAATTATAAAAAACAGATACATTTAAAGGGGTTGACCTCAAGTGCTCTCAGTCTGGATTTAAAAGCAATTAAAGAGATAAGTTCAGGCAGCTTCCAATCTTTTTGCAGTGTGTGCCATGTAATGGGAGCAGCGAAAGAGAAAGCCCTTTTTTCCCCAGTTCCATGCTGGCAAATGGAACACAGCCAAAATTGATCGTTTAAACGCAATGACTATGAATCAACACTTCTCCTTGTGATTAATTCACAGATATAGGAGGGATATAGGACCAAGCATGGCCTTATAAATAAAAAATAATATAAAAAAATACAAGAAGTATGCACATGGCGTTAAAAGACACAGATAAAACAGAACTAAATGGGTACTCAAGGTTAAAATCATTATTCAGTGTGACCCCTGACCCCATGACAAGAAACAACACAATTACAAACCACAGCTGAGTTAATACAATAAATCCTATAGTGTCTGGGGAACAATAAAGGTTTAGAAGTTTTTATTTTTACTGCTGTACATACTTTCCATATATCAGACTGAATCGAAATGCATACAACTGTTCATTATAACAAATCTAATGTTAGACCAGGACTTTAGTATAGTATTGTTTGTGCATGTCTATGTCAGGATGGAAGCCCAATCATTATCTGCACATCAGTTCTCCCTCCAGAACAAACCTGACCTGACTGTTAGCCTACATTCAGAAAATCAATAGGTTTAAGTGGTTGTTTTACATTATTTACTCTGAGATGTTAACGGTATAATGAATTTTCCACATCTTTCCGTCACTGTTTCTTATTATAGTTCTGTTTACATAGCTTTTTAGAGATACGCTCTGTTTTTTTTTTTGCTGGATTGTCTGCAGTGTAGTACATAAATAAATAAGTACATTCCATAGACAGATCTGTTCCTCACCTGTCACCTGATACGGAAATCAAATGTCTGCAGTCATTGGTGAATTTCATCCCAGTGACAATCTCTGTAAACCAAAAACAATGTGTTGTTATATGTGGATAATGACCCCTGGAAATGTCAGCTGATAAATAAACATGTTCCTTTGTATAGTTTGACAGAATAATACTGTATATGTGTATGTTAATGTGATATTTATTAGTGTGTTCCCCTACCTGAGTGTCCGAACATAGTGGCAACACACTCCCCTGTGTAAAAGTCAAAGATGCTGATGGTTTTGTCTGAGGAGCTGGTGGCCACATACTGTCCCGACGGATCGATCTGAACCTACAAGGATAAAATACAAATTACTGAGGTGTTTAAACACTGACTTCTGAAGGGAGAGCTTTGTGGTGGCGGAAAAGACTACCTTTAGCAGACTGCCATCTTCACTTAATGAACCTTTATAGAGTTTCTTCTGTTTTCCACTGTTGATGTTAAAAATTCTGGAGACAAGAGAGAGAAAAGAACATGAATACAAAACATTCCCAAGTGCAAATAGGTCGAGAGAAAAAAGCGGAGCTCAAAGGCTACCACAGCGACCTGATGCAGCGGTCCTGACAGGCAACGGCAGCGTATTTGCAGGTCGGGTCTACACCCATGTCATACAGAGTAGTCTTCCTCACCATGTGGTGAGAACGGCTGAACTCTGTTCCTCTGTCAGTCTGCATAACAGAAAGAAAAGGAAATGAGTGAAACTGAATCTGAAGTGACGATGGAAGCTGTGACTGCTAATAACAGAATCAGTTTACAGTAAATTACTTTGGTTTATCTTGCAGCTAACCACTAGAGTTAATCATTCTCTCTGATATTCTGATTCCAATGAATAAAATGCTTTTAAATTCAGAAATTACAGCAATTTTGGTAACACTTTACAAGTGTTAATTCATGATATATTAACAGTAGGAATTAACACCATAAATTGACCATAATGAACTAATGGTTAATTAATAGTGACTCATCATGATTCTAATATAAATCCTTTCATGACTCATGATATATTAAGCATTAACGCATACATAAGTCATATGTTAATTCATCATAAATCAGACCATGATTCCATCATTATTCACGTACCCATATTGTAAAGTGTTACCACAATTTTAATGAGATCACATTACAGTTACACTATTTATCCTCTTACATCTCTCATCATTTTTAGATATTTAACTCTTACCTTGTCTTTTAATAAGTCAATATTTAAACCACTAATAAATTAAAACAATTTATTCGCGAAAAAAACAAAATCGAATCTAAATTCGAAACTGCAAAAACACATCAACAAACTTGTTATTTAGTTTTCTTCATTCATTCATCTTCTGAACCTGCTTTATCCTCACTAGGGTCATGGTGGGGCCTATTCCAGCTACAACAGGCAAACGCAGGGTACACACTGTATGAGTCACCAATTCATCATTGGGGTTATAGGTCATAGAAAATCAGTATCAAATTCACACTTATGAGCAATTTACATGAATCAATAAACCTATCAGTGCGTGTCTTTGGATGGTGGGAGGAAAGCAGAAGACCATGCAAACTCCACACAGAAAGGTCTGGTGTTGGAATTGAACCATGGTCCTTCTTGCTGTGAGGCACAAGTGCTAACCACTGAACCTCCCATTTAGTTTACTTTATTTCACAAATCAATTGTTTTTCATTAAGCACCTATGGCCTGATATTTCATAAGAGTATGAAAAAAACTGTTGAGAACACACAAAAAACATCAGTGTGAGTCGCACTGGAGGCAACAAGGGTCTTGCTTGAGGACACAACAGTCTGACTATGAAAGAGCAGGATTTGAACCAGCAACCCTTCAGTTACTGGACAACTTGCTCTACCAACTAAGCCATGGCCGCCCCTAAGTAAACTCACCACCTGAGGGTCGAAGTGATGTTTTAGAAGAAGAATGTCCAAACTATTCCACAAAAGGCCGGTATAGCTGCAGGTTTTTGTTCCAACCAAACAGCAGGACACCAAACTTGACTCCATTAATCAACTGATCTCAATCTTCAGAGAGTCAATTGGTCAAACTGTGTACTCTTGGTTGGTTAGAACTGCAGACACACCAGCCCTTTGTGGAATAGTTTGGGTATGTCTGATTTAGAAAGATTATATCAGACATTTTACCTTTAAAATAAGATAATAATAAAATTTCAGATGCCAAATGCATGCATGCTGATTGTAGAAGAATACTGGAAATGAAATCAAAATGTTAAACACTTAATAATCCAGCAAAGTACAGTTGAAAATGACTGTAGAAAGAAAGAAAAAAGCAGAATGTTTTCATTGAAATAGAAGAGTTAAATACAACAGTATGTCTATATTTTATATTCCAACATAACGCTAAGGCTGTTGTCATGTATTACCCAATGTTTATGTATATTTATAAATAAATATAAGAGTAATATAGATGTACTAGCAGGAATGTAATAGATGCATGAATGTGTGGGTGTTGTGGAAAAAAAAGTGCAGTCTGTAGTCTGTTGGAGACCTCATTGGTCTGGTTGCTCAGTCAGAAATCTGCCAGAAATGCAATGATTGAGTATTTGCTGATAACTGAACTCTGACATTTTCCATCTCTGCTTGGTTGTCTGAGTCTAGGTCTTGAATCTGTGCATAAACTGTTTAGTGCTAAATGGTAACTTGATCAATGAAGTTTTCTGTATGAAATTTAATGTCACTAGTTATAACTCAACATCATAATGCGCAACTTTAAAGTGTATATTTTGACACATATGTAAGGGCCATGCATTATCCCGCTACATTCTACGGGTTATTACAGTTTATCATTGTCACTACTCTAACAGACTAGTGTTGTGAAATAGCCAATAAGATACGGGTTAGGCCGGGGCTGACAGAAGGGGGGGGGGGTGCAGAGAAAAGAGAGAGACGGATGTACACAGTCAGGTCGGCGACCGGAGCAGGTGTTGTCCCGTTCTTGCAAATAAATACTGAAAACGAAGCTCACTGAAACCGCTCTTTGTTTTCTAAAAACCAGCATAGAGGAGTTAACCCCGGGGTAAAATACTTACTTTGGCCCCAGAGATTCTGTACGAGAGGAGGATGGCAATAAGATCAGGATAGGTTAACATTGGATAAGCTAGCAATTACAACGAAGCGAATAGTTACTTTAAAAGTGGCCGAACTACATGCGGAGTGATATGGTACAGTGAATCTGAAGTGACAAACCCCGTTGCCATGGGCAGCGGGCGGGCGTTAACGGCGCAGGCGGTTATCGAAAAAAATCCGCCCGCTGACGTCATTCGAAGTGAACTGGACGTTCTAGAAGGTCATAGAATAGGTCAAAAACATATAGTATCTTCCTGCTTGTGGGATAAATGAATTATTTCTGACATTTACCCCACATAAAATCAGTGTTTGTTCATGCATGGCCAATCATAAAACCAGGGTCTGAAGAGCAGACTACTGTATTATGGATCAATTTAAATCCCTAGAAAGACAAAG